>JBCNJP010000010.1:45468758-45512758 GCA_039602395.1 Deinandra increscens subsp. villosa | reverse complement strand
CACGTTATTGGAGCTACAACACCGTAACGTGGATCCTTGTAAATAGTAGTGGGCATAGATGAGGCTAAACGTATCACACAAAACATTCGATGTTAATGCGGTCTCATAAACGGGTATTGTGACTGGTCCTCACAAATGACAATCGTTGTCTGTCTATTTATTTAATTATTATTGATTGCATGCTACAGCTGCCTTTAGTAATTAAGTTAAATGGATTCCCATCCTTTATTCAATTAGAACTTACCATAATTGAATTTATGCTAAAACATCGAAAATACTAAAATAAATTGTCTTAATGTTTCAGATGGCTAACAACAACGAAAATAATGCACCCAATGACACCTTCCAACTTAAGTCTATCCTTGAGAAGGAGAAACTTAATGACACCAACTTCCTTGACTGGTTCCACAATCTCAAGATTGTGCTCAAGATGGCCAACAAGCTCCATGTTTTGGATGCTGCGGTGCCTGCACAACCTGCAAATAACACTGCAGCTGCTCGTGTAGCACATGACCGACTAGTAAGGGATGCTAACCAAGTATCCTGCCTGATGTTGGCCACTATTCTCCAGAACTTCAGAAGAACATGGAGGACTTGAGTGCTTTCCAGAAGATCAGACAGCTGAAGGGCATGTTTGAGACATAAGCCCGTTAGGAGCGCTATGAGGTTGTAACTAAAATCATATCATGTAAAATGGATGAAGGCGCTCCTGTCAGCCCTCATGTGGTCAAGATGAAATCGTACATTCACCGCTTGGAGAAGCTCCAGTATGCCATTCCTCAGGAATTGGCTACCGACCTGATTCTTCAATCACTTTCCAGTTCGTTCACTCAGTTTAGGGTAAACTATAATATGAACAACTTGGTGAAGACAGTGTCGGAGCTTCATGGGATGTTGAAAACTTTGAGATCAACATCGCCTCCAACAAGACCCCTGCGGTCTTGGCGGTCAAGTCGACTGGTGTCAAGAAGCCCGATCGTAAGAGGAAACGTCCCTCTACTGGAAAGGGTAAATCTCCTGCCACCACTCAGTCCTGTGCCAAAGGCAAAGGGAAGGGAAAGAAGTCTTCCAAAGCAGGGCCGCGCCTGATCAGCGTCAATGCTTTGAGTGTAACAAGATGGGACACTGGAGAAGGAACTGCCCTGAGTACCTTGCTAAGGTTAAGGCTCAGAAGAATGGCGAGAGTTCTTCTGGAGGTATTTAGCCTTATGTTTCATTTTTCTAATTCCACAAAATGTGAAAGCTTAGCTTACAAACTTTATACTTTGTAGGAACTTGAAAAATGACGGGGATCAAAGACCAAGAGATCGTGAAGCTCGCTTACACTTCAAGGAAACTAGGGTTTTTGCTCACGTTCTGGTTTATTAACTTGGTAGTATTATAAAACAATTGGTTTGTTTTTCCCTGGCTGCGTCCAGGATGAATACTTATTTGATTTCCTGTTTTGAACATGGTTTGCTTTGACTTTGTTTGACATTAGTTTTTGCATCGTATGAATAATCGTTTGACATTTGAGCTTATTTTCTCAATTAGTCTTTTGATTATATGTTCAAAACAACATAACACATAGCCTGACGAATATGATTTACATAATCATGAACACATCATAAGCATTAAAGTATATGATCCTCACAATTGCTAGATGTAATCATATTTTGTCTAATAATCATTTGACTGATTAATAGCTCATTGAAATTCAACATGTTGTCATGAAGAGTTAGATTTGAATGGAACCTGACATTCTAATTGAATAATATTCCATAATCCATCACCTAAAGAATGAAATGTGAATCTATATCAAATGCCTGATCTGAGATGATTTGGTTTCATGAAACTAAGATATCAATTATGTGTCGGATCGCATAAATATTCAAACCCACAATCTTGTATCTTATTACAAGATTGAGTTGGTCTAACTAGTAGACCAAGATAGGTTTAAGCAAAAATGCTTGATAATAACCTATAAGTTTAAATTGATAGTCTTAAAGAACGTTGAATCTATAACAGGCAAGTGGGAGCACTATGATGATAAATCATGTTTATGATAATTACATAATGACCCAAGTAGTTTGATTTAATTAGTTAAAATTAAACAATAGATTTAATCATTGGATGATTGAGAAGTTACTTGTAAATGTAGACTCTGGATATAGATCCATAGACATAAGTTACTTCTAGGGCTAGTTCAAAATCATTAGGAATTTGAACGAAAAAATATAATAAACATTTATTATATGGATGTCACTGTAAACGGTTACAAAATGACATAATCAGAAGTATATCATAATAAAGAAATTGTATTGATATAGTCATAAGCCATCTCAAGTGATCTAAGAATGAATTAGTTCATTCAGAGTCTTAGAATGATTAATGAGTAATCATTGAAGATGATATGTGATAACACGGATTTATGGTGTTCACCAAGGGCACTTATTATCACATATCACTTGAGCATACTTCACTGTTTAGGAAACAATAGTGGAAGTATAGAAACATTTAAATAAAAGATAATTAACACGGTATCAAAATTTGGCTATAAATGAATAGGAAACTATCATTTTAACATCACGTACTTGATGTGACATCTCAGCACAATAAGCCGGAATTTGATTTAGTATTTGGGATGTACGAACTATATTATTATTCGAATTTATTTTAAATGGTTAAAAGAAATTCTGAAATATATATCTATGTTCGGTTATAATACGTTTATCATCCCTGAATAGATATGTAGTATTCACAACGCTCCATCAGAATCATGCAAAGAAATCAGATGTTGAAGCGTTATGACTTTGGATTTGAGTAGTTCAACTCTCCAAACTCACAAGCATCATTTGAGAATAATGTTGGAGAATACATATACATATTATTCAAAATTGTCCGTAGTCGGTCAGAATCGTGGAAACGAATCTGAAATAAGACTTTTCTGACTTTGGACTCAAACTGTTGACTATCCAAATTCACAGGCCTCATTAAAAAATGACAATGGATGTAACTCGTATCAAAACATCTTCTTTGATTCAATAACAAGATGAATTGTTTATTGGTAAACTCATTCGTATCCTTAGACCTGAGATACATGTGTTACCTCCCGTTTACCAGGGTCTATTCCTTTGATTCTAGTCAACCGTTGTAGCGTAAATGCCAGTCATAAAGGCTACTTTTGGAAATGGATCTGAAGTTCAGTGGGAGCTGCATGTAGTCAATACGGGATTCTGTACTCTTGCATTTACAATGCAACAATGAGACATCATGGGCCCCCTCGTTGATTCCAAGTGCTAAGTGTAAGGCCTTACCCAAACTTACTGTGTGTTTGATGGGAACACTTGCAATCGAGATCGAGAAACATTGAACTTAAGATAAGTTGAATTTAATCCATTCCTTATCATTCAATGGATGTCGAATACAGAAGGGAACAATGACTAACGATAATCACCATAAAGTCTAATATCATGTTGCTTTGCAACTGATATGCCTTGGTTATCGACTTAAAGCGACACAACTGATTCGAGTAGTCATGTGTAGCTAGAGCGCATCTGTCTACTTCCTACGATCTTGTCAGGATCTATCCAAGTGAGAGTCTGTTGGATATTATATGTCCAGACCCGACAATTTCTAAAAAGCAAACCCGGTTGTGGCTTATAAGAGTTACACCGAGGGCAACGAGAACCGAACACATTTAATTAGTAAACGTCGTTCTACGCAAACCGAAATGATTTAAAATTGTTAGTTATATATTAATATAAATAATAATTAATCATTTCATGATATTATTAATTTATTAATAATAAAAGCAGAGAATTATAATTATTAATTGTTAATAATTATTAATCGGTGAAATACATAAAAATAATTGTTATTAATAGTATTAATAATTAAATAAAAGTTGATTAAATAAATTAGTTTATTTAATTCGTTTTATTTAATGTGGTTAGATAATTTAAATCTAAATAAGTTAGTTATTTAAAGATTATTTATAAAAACGTGGATGGATAATAGTATTTTAAATAAATTAGTTTTATTTAAACTTATGATTATCTAAACTGGATGGATAACTAAGAGTTTTAAATCAGTTGTAGTTTATCTACAACTGATTAAGATATAAAGGGATAAACCTAGAATATAATTAAATAAACCAATTGTGGTTTATCCACAATAGGTTTATGAGATTATAAAAAGGAGATAGAAATATAGATTTTTAGTTGCTCAAAAATATTCTCCTAATCTCTCTCTCTCTCTCCTCTGCGACTACGGCCGCCTAGTCGCTGGCCACCGCTGTCGTCGCGCATCATCCAACCGAGACCACTCTGCTGCCTTCCGCAGCCCAGCTCCGGTCGCTGTCAACCATCGTAATCCGCCACCGCACCGCCATCGCGCCACCGCTGTCGATCTCCGCCCTTTCAGGCGTAGGTTTTGTTGGTGTCTTTTCTGCTATGATCTGATCGTGAAATGATTAATTTTCAACTCGAGCTTGCTTTCTCCAGTAAGTTTTCGCAACCCTAGCGCTTGTCTCGTTGAACCTCGGTGTCTCGAACAGTTGTCCGACACATCCGATAGTTTAAGATCTAAACACTTTTGGTTTAGATCAAATCATAATACGATTATGAAAATTAAATAAATTGTTGTATTTACTTATCATAATTTATTTGGTTAAATATTTAAATATTGATTTAAATATATATTTAATATATATGTCGAATTATATATATATATATATATATATATATATATATATATATATATATACCTAGTGTTTGCATGGTCGGTGATTAAATCTTGTTTTTTAATTTGTCACTTGGTTTTCACGTTTAATGTATTTATGTATTTGTTATACGCTTCCACACTCTGATTTAATTAATGTTTTTAAATATATATAATTGTATCCGGTAATACAATTAGTAAAACGGGTTCTAATAAAAATTAAAATTACTACCGGTGACCCGAATACCACTGGCAAAACCCAACAGTAACCACTTTGTCTTGACTCGAGAGAAGGTCATATGAAGTCATCATGTCCATTTTGCATTGTGACAGCTCGGGTCTTGGTGCATAATCTTGAAGTCTTCATATTTTCTTCATTTTTAGCGTTTCTGACTTTGTGATTTTCACCTTGATTATACTGAAAATCTAAAAAGGAAACAATATCATACTGTTTTGATAATATTCAGTCAGATATAACCCGGAATGTGAGGAATATTTAATATAAAAATATGTATAATTTAGCACATATCAAACATCTACACACTTGAACCTTTGCTTGTCCTCAAGCAAAACTCTATAAATGAGGTCTGACACATCCTAAAAATTTATCAATTCGTGGAATCAGGATTTCGGGCACTATAAACACCGTTCCTCCATTTATTTCCAACTTGTCTTTCATTGAATTTTTTTTTCATTTGTTGAAATATAAACAATTATGAAAAGTCTACTTACAAGTTTTATTTTTACACAAACTTATATACGTCACAAGTGATCACTCAACTCTCAGGGTATTGATTTGTATATATTTGGGGTGAACACTCATACCCGGGTGAAAACAAGTAGATAGCATAGGCTTGGCACGCAATCAAACCTCCACAGGTCTCACCAGAGATCACGTACATAATTATCATGAGGTCTTAATAGGGCAGGCTTGGGGTTAGGGTATGGATATTTTATTTAAAAGGGGGTTAAAAGCATAAATTGCGGTCTTTTGAGATTTTCCGTTTTTATGTGACTTTCTTCCAAAGAATCTTTTAAGAGCTTTCCTGGATTGCTCTTAAGGGATTTATCCCTTTATTCCGTCATTTTCTGTTTTATTATTATTATTTTTTGTGACAAGGGAGTGCAAAATCCAGGGCATGTGTTGGACTTTTCACATTTTATTGAGTATGAGAAGAATAGTCACAACTGGCTTTTTTGAAAAAGAACCGCTTTTTACTATAATAAGGGGTGTAAAATGAAAAACTACGGGGGGTTTTAGGGTAATTTGCAAAGGGGGTTTATTATGCAAATTGATTGGAATGATGAAACGAAAAGGTTTAGGCTCAAAGGGGTTTACTAGGGGAATATCTGGGGGTAAGAAAGGACATGAGGAGCAGAAAGGTGGAAATCCTTGGTGCCTCAATCCTTTAATTATGTGGCCTCTGATTTTGTCCATATCGGGACGTATTACCGTGTCAAGTTCTACCTCTACTGAATTACCTGGGTTTCTCTCATAATCAAATAAGAAACGAGCATGTTTATAAGTGATCATGCTATATAGGCTCAAATCCTCACTGAAAATGGGGGAAGGGAAAATATAAGTTGTATAAAAATAAACATATTTTCTACATTCCATAAAAGAGATATTTCAATTTTTGAATTTTTTTTGATTTAATGTAATTTAAGTCTTTGATAAATGGAGAATTGACTTTTACGTACACGGTTTCTTGAAGAAAAAATGAATTCTCAAAAACTTTGAGCAGTACAGAGGCCATTTTTTTCCAAAGGAGTTTTGTGTAAGGCTTGAATATGGACACATGAAAACTCAAGACCTGCAGCATCCCGTCCCCACACTTAAATGGCACATTGCCCTCAAATTATTCCGGTTAATTTTATTCTTTCATTATCAGATGGAAAAAATCTGATAACAATTTGAAAATAAGTTTTAGAAAATGGGAACGAGCCGGGCCACCAAAATTTATACTTACCTGGACCAGATCTGGCGGTTGATTTATCTTTTTCCTCCTTTCACGGGTGCGCAGAAATGATCACAGGTATCTGTGACTGTGGATACTCAAGGTGCTCGGGGAGCTCCTTGAGCTCGAGAGAAGGTGGTTCTTCAGTGGATGATCTATTGAGGGGCTCCTTCTCTCGATCGATGTCTTCAGCTGGGTGGATGGGCTCCGAAGGGGTTCCTTCAGGAGGCCAAGCCTCTTCCTTCAAGTTCTCCAGGGGGATTACTTCATCTTCTTCTGAGTGCCAAGGAGCATCGTCTTTAGAGGGATGTTGGAGTGCTTGCTTTACCTCCATGGATAACTCGTTCCTCCGAGTTGTTGGTTGTTTGGTGATTCTTCTTGGATGGCGTCTCATTGCTTGAAGGGAGCCGAAGTTGTTGCGTCCAACTCCTTCGTATCTGAACAACTAGATGTCCCGGGAGCATTTTGAGGTTCCTCTTTTGGGATGACTTCTTGGTTTACATGATTTCGTGCTTCATCTTCTTCCGCCCATATTCTTTTAAAGTACTCTTCTATGACCTTGATGTGTTCTAACATTTTTTGTGTTGTTTCTTCAAGGTCATTTTTAGGAGGTGAAGAAGGTGTATCCATTGTATATGGTGAGCAGTTATTTTAATTTTTTCGGGATGTTCATCCATATAATGATGTTTACTACACCATAAACAAAAGAAAGCGAAACCATGTATACACTTAGAAGTTGAAGGTGGAAAATCATCCTCCACAACCGGCATTCTTATGTTTTCTTGTTCATCGATGCAATACTTGCCATGAAAAATGTCACATTTAGGACAATATAAGTTGTGTTCGGTCGGTTATGGTGGTGGAGAAGAATGAGAAAAATGACTTGGACCTTCCTCTGGTGGTGTATCATCTACTCGTAAGAACGCAGGCGTTCTCACTAATATGTAACAGTCCCGGGAGTAATGGGGACCGCTGCAAATTCTGCACCACACAAATTAGGGCCAACCATCATAACCGAAATATTCCTCTGGATATTGATCTATCCTCGAAATATTTCTCAGAGAAATAAAGAGGGTTTGAAGAAGAAAAATAAAGTTAAAAAATAAAAAAGGTAAAAAGAAAATAAAAAGTCTAAAGAAAAGAAAAATAATAATTTTTTTTTAAAGTTAGGCCGTTAAATTGGATTTTTCTCAAAATCCTCGTTTGTGTCCCCGGCAACGGCACTAAAAAGCTTGGTGTGCTGTGGTGTATATATAAAATATGATATTATTTTGTGACAACTTTTTAGCATTTGAAGCTTTTAAATTTATAAAACCTGATTTACTGACAACTACTATTTCACCACATCATAGGCAAGTGCACTCATCGTGGAGCAGTATAGTAGTGGCAAGTTGAATCGGGGTCGATCAAGAACACAATGGAAAGTGATTTTAATACTTTATCTTTGTTAACGTCTAACCAAATCTATTTAGTATGACAAAGTTTAAGTAGACTAAAATAAAAAGAAGAAAATAATATAAAGATAAAATAAGATGATGTTTTTAGTTTTGTAAATCGAAGTTAGTATTACTTGGGAGAACTTACCAGTGGTTAAAGAAGGTTAAATTATCATTTATACTCTTGCTTAAGATTGCTTACCAGCAGAAGACCAACCACCTTTCGGAATCTTAGGCTGATTCACCATCCAACTGCCAATCGTCTGCGAGGAGTACGAATGCCGAGGGAAGGTGCTACTAGTGAACAAATAAAGTGGTATAATGCCACTTACTTACGGGGTCCCTTAAACCGGCCGACTTAACGTACTCGACACGCCGTATGAACCAGCAGGGGAACATCCATGTGTGCCGGATTATATTATTATGAAAATGATTTTTTTAAGGGACTAAGGTTTGTTTCTTCCATGCACCGCTCTCGCTCATGTACGGCTGGCGTGACTGGAGCTAAGTTAACAAACACGTAACATCTCGGCTTCCGTGAAGTGACGAAATATTACCAACCCCCATTCCCAACCAAAGACTTTCAGCCCGCACTTGCGTGGTCAGCCGAGTTTGCTTACATAGACATAAGGACCTCGAGCGTATCATGTAGCATGGGGCGCAAGTCACCTTTTGGATCATGCATCGTCCCCCGACGGGGTGTCACAAGTCCGGCCTTTGGGATTTTGACTCCCCAAATGGTCTGTGATACGTAGAGCACATTGGGTTCAGAAAATCGATAATACACTTTCAATAAAATGAGTTTTCACAAAGTCATTAGACACACCTTAAATAAGCTTATAAAGCCATTAACCAACCCACTAAAGGCTTATTACTTCCCAACAGTAAGTATAAGACTTTAGCCAAACATGGCTTTAAAGATTTGCTTAAGAAAAGAAGAAAGATTCATAGACAAATACTTTGCAAAAACTACTTAAGTTATATTTCTTATAAACTTGACTTACAAAACATAAAAATGCCAAATGGCTCAAGAGAAAAACAAAGCTACATTAGAGAAAGATGGGAGAAGATGAGCAAGGAGAAATGAAGATGGCTCCTCCTATTTATAGACCAGCCGGAGTGGGCACGACCCGTGCCAAACTAGGCACGGGGCGTGTTATGTCAGAGTGACACGGGGCGTGCTTCACGGAACATGGGGTGTGCTGTGTCAGAGACTTCTGCCGTTCTGCAAGATGGTTAGGGCACGGGGCGTGCTGTGTCAGAGACTTCTGTCATTCTGTCAGGGGCACGGGGCGTGTTGAGTCAGAAGGCTTTCATAACCAAAAATAAAAATCAATCTTTTTTTTTTGCACGGTTCGTTTTGGGTGAGGCACGAGGCGTGTTGACCACAAAATCATCTTCCTCTCGCCGAGATACTCAGAATTCACTATTCATGGGTCCCGTAACTCATTTTCTAGCCCAAGATATGCTTCCGCGAAATTTAGGGCATTTCCTGACTCGAGAGAAGGTCGTATGAAGTCATCATGTCCATTTTGCATGGTCACAGCTCGGGTCTTGGTGCAGAATCACGAAGTCTTCATGTTTTCTTTATTTTTTTGAGCGTTTCTGACTTCTTTTGTGATTTCACCTAGATTATACTAAAAAACTGTCACACCCTGAACTTTCGGGAACGGAGGCGTGTGACTTCATGAAATCATAGTCGTGGACACTTAGAACAATTAATAGTAAAACAATTGATAAACAAAACGTCATTTGGATTGCAACGGAAATAGTGGTAAAATGACATTGTCTTACAATTAATAATAAATATGAAAATAGTTCTTAAAAGTTAAGATAGTTCCTAAAATACTTGAAAAGGGTTGGATGGATAAAACGAGACTATGACTCCATCAGCAGGTCCGTTTATGAGTGATGGCCCTGTTTGCATGTGCGGATACATTTAGTTACTTGAGAAAATCTTGAGTTTAAAAGGGTCAACATAACGTTGGTGAGTTCACAGGTTTAAGACTCTACAAATAGTTTGTAAATGGTTTAAGGCATACAAGATATTAGTAAGGTCACCGTGATGTAATGATTAACATGAACTTTGAATTTGAAACTAACAGATTTACCCACTCATAGCATCTTCCCTAAAGATACTGAAATGGAACAATAATAACTGGCGTGTACTACTCGACAAATGCACACGTCGGGATTGGAGATACCAATCAAGTAGGGTCGTTAACCCAATAGATCTATCCACTAGCTACCGTTTCGAACAGAACTAATCAAATTTAATTAATAGTAGGATTTGTGATAATTCGTCATGTAAAGAAATGTACTCATTTGTAGGGTAAGTAAAGAACATTTAATCATATGGCAGAGTACAGTTCGACCAAGATATCAAGTATAAAACAGGTTAGTTCATGATTTCTCCTCCAAAGTATTAAAACGGTTTAGAAGAAAGGGGTCGTGAGACTCACCTAATCTAGGTGAAAAATGACAAGTAAGCGTCCGGAATGAAATGGTGCAAGTAACGTCCTAATAAATAATAAGACAATGCATATATGTAAGGTATTTGGTTATTGAGTAACAATAATGTCACCCAAATGATACCGGTCAAGTCTTGATATAATATCCCGTTTGTATTAGTTTTGAAAGTCCGTTTGATAATATTTATTGATCAAATTAATATGCGAAATCAATACTTATATTTATGTCAAAATATATATAAAGGTAAAATTAAATAAATCGATTTAACTTAAAAGAAATCAATCAAGTTTTAAACATTGAAATAAATAATAATGTCTATTATTATTTTTAGATAGATTTACATATTTATATATGTCATGACTTAAACCTTTTATAATTATTTGACAAAATAAATATATATATATTCAAGTAAAAAAATATGTGAGAAGGTTTATTGAAATAGTATAAGTGAGTTAAAAATAAATACAAATCTTTGTATTCATACTTATACGTTTATAAAAGATTTTATAAATTCACTTTGACAAAAGTTATAATCATAGGATGACTTAAGATGACCATCTTTTAATAAATTAAGAGCTTAAGTGTTATAAATAATTATATGTTCAAATATAATTATTTGACGTTTGAATCGTCGAAGACGTTTTACGTATCACTTAAAATGCAAACGTTTTTTTTATTTAGAAATAGTCAATAATTATTTTCTAAGTCAAAACGTTTGGCGTCGTAATCGTTTCAAACATTTTATAACTAAAATATTTATTTAAAGTTTATAGAAAACGTAGTCACCGGTTTTGCTTAATAAATAGACTTTTATCGTATTTGGACTTTATATATTTTTAGGAATGTCAAGAATATTCCTTTAAGTTAGTTTCAAGTCTTAAAATATATTTTGGTCGGTTTTGAAATAAGTCACTAAAATTGAGTTTTCTCGTTGCGTATTAATCCGTTTTGATCCCGGTTTTCTCCCTACGCAACGTTTCTCTATTTTGGTCACTTTGGTTTATTTAAAACATCAAAAATATGTTTTCAAAATGCGTCAGGATCAGATCTGATCCGTAACAGTTTTTATGTGATTTTTATAAATAAAAGTCATGTTTTATCTTATAAAAATCATAAACTTGAAACTAGTCTTTTAGGGGTTGATCAAGGTTTATAAAAATGCCTTTTTATAGTTAAAAATCTATATAATAAAGTCCAAATGATTAGTTAGAAATGTGATGATACTAAATGCACCTTCACTTGATTTAGTAAACTTATAAAATCTATTTTAAGGTTTTGGTGAATTAAATTCACCAACACATTAAAGTCTTGGGTTTTGGTGACTAGTTTTTATATAATAAATATATTTTATAACATGTTGACTTGAGATTATTTAATAAAATCCAAGTCATTTTTAAGTCCAAAAATCAATTTATTTCATGTCTTTAGGAATATTCAATTTATTAATTTTTAAACAAGTCTTTGTTTATCAAATTAAATCCATGGTTTTAGTAGGTCATCTAACTTGTCCAATGATTATGTTTTATATTTTCATGACTTACAAAGATTTCTACTAACACTTATGTATTAAGATTAAGTCATGTGTTTATTTAAGACAATTTAATGTTGTTAGATCATTTATTTAAGTCATGAGCTAGTAATATATAACAAGTAAAATAAATAAATCAACTATCAAAGGCTAGGACCTTTATGCTCAAACAAGTGAACAAATCTTACTAATACTTGAAGTATTAGGACAAATCTACTAACACATTAGTGTTAGGACCAAGATAATTAAATAACAAGAAATTAAGTTGCAAGAAATTAAATGACAAGTAATTAAATGCAAGAAAATATAAATAATCTAGGTTTTAATACACAATAGTCCCAAACTTGGTTTCTTAGTGTATAACCCCACATCTTGGCAACATTAAGCCATTTAGGCACCGAAGAATGTGTTAGATCAAGTCACTTGTATTATTTAACCCAAGTGTTTAGGTTTTTAGAGGATTAGAAAAAGAATGTTAAAGTTTATATCAAGACTTGAGGTTCATTTGGGTGATAGTTTAAGTATAGAAAATGTAGGAAAACGGGGTTAGATTACTCAAAAAATAGTGTAAGAGGGAGGTGATGGATCACGGTGGTGGTGCGGTGGTTTGGTGGTGGCTCGGTGGTGGTGGAGGGCGGTTTAGGGTGGTGGCCGGTGGCCGGCTAAGGGAGGGGAGGGTGGTTCGGCTAGAGCCGAAAATGGGAGGGAGAGAGTGGGAGTTGGAGGAAGATAGAAAAGTGGGGAGGTGCAAGGAAAAATGGTTGCCATGGCCTCCTATTTATACTAAAAGGTACTTAATTACCCTTTGGGTAATAACCTTGATTACATTTCTTTATGATTAAAAATAATCATCAAAATTAAGAAGTAGGAGATTTCTTAAAAAGATGGAGACTTTTTATTAAAGTTAAGGGTGATTAAAGGTTCAATAATTTTATAAAAGTCCATGGGTTGGTTTACATATAGTGGATTAGTGTTTATAAAAAGTTTGGAGAATAAATACTAATTTTAGTTTTTGTAAAAACTACAAAGGTGGTGGACTAATATATAAAATTGGGTTGGGTTAAAATCTATAAAAATTTCGGGCTAAATTAGTTTGGGCCAAAAGTATTTAAAAATAAAAAAACATTTGGGCCGAGTTGGGCCTTGGGCCGGAGGTGGGCCGGATCGGACCGGGTAACCAGGCCGGAACCGGTTGGCGGTTCGGTTACTGGGCCGGTTATGGGCCGGGCCTTGGGTCGGGTTACGGGTCGATGGGTTGGGTCAAAATGTTTGTTGGGTTACACTGTGTCATCAGGTAAATTTTCGGGTCAAACGGATAAGTTTTGAGGGTGTTGGGCCTGACTGGGCCCAACGGGGTTACGGGTTCAGCGTCCGGTTGATGTTCGGATTTTTGTGAGTGAAATAGGTTGAGGAGTTCAGGTCTTGACAAAACTTTTGATAATATAAATTACTTTAATTTTTGACGTGTCGAAAAGTCGATTCGGACACCGGGTGAAAAATATAAAAGTTACATTTTATATATTTTTCTTGTTGTTAAAATTTCACTAAGTCATTAGTGGGTTTTTATGTCGGACAAAAATAGTTGATACAAACTTGGGAATTATTTAGACGGTTTATATATATATATATATATATATATATATATATATATATATATATATATATAGGGTTAGGTTCAAATGAGAACCTTTTTGTTTTGAGAACTTTTGAGAACTAAATCTCAACCACACATTTCAGGGGGACCACTACAATTCATGGGAGGGGGGGATACATGTAAATAAACTTGTGGCTCAAATTAGTTCTTTTTAGTTCTCAAATCAAATTGGTTCTCAAATGATCCTCTCCCTATATATATATATATATATATATATATATATATATATATATATATATATATATAGGGAGAGGATCATTTGAGAACCAATTGGGTTTGAGAACTAAAAAGAACTAATATCAGCCACTAGTTTATATATATGGAAAACTCCCCCATGAATTATAGTGGTCCCCACCTGAAATTAGTGGTGGAGATTTAGTTCTCAAATGTTCTCAAAATAAAAAGTTCTCATTTGAACCTAACCCTATATATATATATATACATATATATATATATATATATATATATATATATATATCCTAGTTAACAGGTAAATGACAGATAATAACTAGATGACTATCAGAAAATGCACGTATTAACGGTAATAATAAAAGTCAAAGTCAACGGGTTGACCTGGTTTTGATCGAGGTGTCACAAAAACTAAAAAGAAACAATATCATATTGTTTTGATAATAGTCAGTCAGATATAACCCAAAATGTGAGGAATATTTGATATAAAAATATGTATAATTTAGCACATATCAAGTAAGCAACAAAGCACAATTCTTCCACTTCTCTAGTAATGCTTCTAGCAGCTTCTACTTCAATTCCTCTTCTGTCTTCTCTAATCAACCACTTTCAATTCACTTATCAGATATGAGAATCTGGATACAAGAGCATTGATGTTTTCTTTATAATAGTGTTGAAACTTTTCAAATTCTTTATTCAACATTTTTTGTCTACTCTTTTTATATTGATCATTGTCTTCGCATCTTGCAGACAACGCATCCCATAAGTGTTTTGACTTTTTGCAAGTACTAAATTGATGCAATAGCTCTGTAGGTAAAGCCATAGTAAGATAACCATAAGCTTTATGTCCCAGTTCATAACTTTTCCTCTCAGCAGATGAGAAATCTTTCAATTCTTTATACTCTTCTCCCTCAGTTGGTAGTGTGTAAAGTTTTTCAATTGGGATCCACAGATCAACATCGTTCGTACTGATATAAACCGAAAACCTTCGTTTCTAGTTGTGATAATCTTCCAATTTTAAAAACTTGGGAACTTTCTGCTTGTTCCGATTTCGTTATCAAAGTTCATCAGGGTTTGCATCGCGTTTTGCATAACCGCAAATGCTTGAAAATCAAACATCTTGTGATAAACTTTTCGGTATTGAAAACTTTTCAGATGCAAAGACGGAGGTCTTAGAGACGGATTTTGAAAGTCAAATCTAAAGTAACAATGTAGTTCTCGCTGAGACGGTCGTTTTGACTGGTTATGGGTCTCATAACTCTTAACGGAACAAAAGTTACATCACTTTTAGTAATCCTCACTATTCTGCCAGCGGACCAAATGGTATGCTGCCAGCGGACCAATCAGCGTACCAATTGGTATGTTGGTTGAAGATTGCCTAGCGTACCAATTGGTATGTTGGTTGAAGACTGCCAAGCGTACCAATTGGTATGTTGTAACAGCTCCAGACCAATTGATATGTTGGTTAAAGATTGCCTAGCGTACCAATCAATTCATCCAGCGTACCATCAGATTTATCCAGCGTACCAACACATGCAACCGGCGGACCAAGCTGAAGTTTTTGAACTTTCACTAATTTGAAGGTTTTGAACTGTGAATTGCAGCAGTAGGCAACAAAAACACACTAGGGACGTTTAGAAATCAAGTTTGACATCAGAAACACTCGGAATTGAGAAAAATTGATGAAAAATGATCAAAAACCCACTTTCTCTCACTAGAAAACTCGGATTTGATAAAAAACACAGTAGTAGAGCAACCTGGATTGCTCTGATACCACTTGTAAGTACACGAAATGATCTTACTACTGCATGATTCGATCAATAGAATGAACACAAAGGTAAATAAAGCTTTGCTTTATTGATTTCACTAAGAGAGGTTACAAATGATCTAGAGAGAGAAAAACCTTAGAACACACACAGTTAAGATGACTCAATGACCAGAAGTTCTAAGCTCTCTCTAACACAAAGTATTTATAGTGACCAAATTACTAACCAACATACCAACCATCATACCAATTGGTAAGCTGTAGCATACCATCAGACATACAATTGGTATGTTGTCCTTATTAAGTTAACACTAGACTCACTAACATGCTCTGATCTAAATACAATACACGAGACACATTGCAGCATAGGATTATGCTCTAACACAACTCGAGTATAAATAGTTTTGGTCTTTGTAATTCAATAGCAATCAAATGAGGGTCTGAGTGTTTAAGTGTGTGTAGATCGATTTTGGGTTTGAATTTATTTTTGACATCAAAAGTGCTATTTTTGAATCTTGGTGTTCTCATATGATTTACTCATTTATCACTTTATGTAATCACTACCTCAAGCTTTAATCATTTATCACATGGAACCATTGTGTTTTCATAATCTCATACTTCTATCATTACTACTCTTGCTGAGCCATTACCCACATGTGCTATAACTAACGATTATGTGTGACGCTAGCTCAGCATCCGATTGATTATGGTCATATGTATTGGTATTGGGTTTAAGGCAAAGATTGTTATGGATATTGTCTAGTCCTCGCGTCTTGTGGGTGGACCGAATGTGGGTCGCGACCCATCTAGCTTATCAGAACTTGATGCGTTGTCTTGTTAAGAAATCGACAATCTCAAATTTTGTTTATCATTTGGAACGATTTCATTATGTTGTGTTAAGCTCTTATTTATTTATTTTCAAAGGCATACATGTTACACCATCCGCCGCCTTCGTATTCTATTCCTCCGGTCTTGCTCCCAAAGTAGGGGAGACTGTGGCCTTTAATTTTTTTATCAGTTTTTCTTGGTTGTTCATGAAATTTCAATTTTGGTTCACGCTACGATTTTGATTCTCAGTTATTATTACTAACCTTATGCTAATGACCCATCAGTAACTATATCAAGCTATCTAGTGACATTCAGTCTATATCGTGCTATTACAATATCAGATTCATTTATCAAAAACTCATTCGTCTATGTGAGGACTGGGTGGTTCTCCGTAAGTGACTAGTACACTTCTGAAGTATCAAAGATGTGGTGGGTTAGCTGCGATGCACCCAATATATAAACATCGATGGTGCTCTAAGGGTGGACTGGGAATCGGACCGAAAACTGGCCCTGGTTGTTGGTTGTATAAAAAATCTATGTCAAACTTTTTGTCACCGTTATAACTTGGCCTTGTGGTTAGGTGAAAATCGGTACCGGCGTAATAGATTCAATAATAAAAAATGTATTCTTATTTTCAGTAAAATCTTTTACCTCATCAGTATACTCTTAGCTCAAGAATTGGAAATGTATTTTATTGCTGGTGAAATCCTTCATACTATCTTTCTCTTACTTGTGAGTCTCTACTAATTTCGGAACGAAATTTCCTATAGTAGGGGAGACTGTTACATTTGTCTTTAACCGTATTGACAAATCCCGACATGTTTTGAACTTTCACGTATTTCAGATTTCGGTTTAATATTTATCAGAAGAATTACTGTGATTTACTATTTCAAATGATAATTTCAGATGCTTCATAATCCTTTTCTAAACTAAAAGAATCAATCGATTAATTTTCAGATTAATTTATTAATTTGAAACGCAAATAACGAAGTTATGGTCTTTTACATGATTTCGATATTAATCGGGAGATCACATATAGGGGCATAACGTCTCAATTTGAATATTAGATGAGTACAGTATTCCCATATCACAACACAAAGCATCACACAGATATTTGAGTCTCGAAACATTGGTGATTAATCAAAAATTGATATGTGTTACAAATTGTACGCGAACATGTTATTTGAAGTTATGTATTTACACGTATTATAATATATGGCGTGTTTATATTCATTTTGAGTGGCTTGAATTTGGTCCAATGATGGATAAGGCCTTTAAGGATCAAATTGGGAAAACATGTGGAAGTGTATGTGGATGACCTAGTCTCAAAAGCCTAGATGAGAAATGCCTGCTACCAGATATGGTAGAAACATTTATGACATTGCAAAAAAATAACATCAAGTTGAACCTGGAAAATGCTCTTTCGGAATGGAAGAAACGAAATTCCTAGGTGTGATAGTCACCAAGGACGGGTTCCGCGCCAACCCAGAGAAAGTATATGCGAACATCAATATCCCATCACCCGTGTCTTTAAAGGCAGTACATGCCGTGAACGGTCGCCAAGTCGCCATCAACTGATTCATATCCAAACATGCAGAGCGCCCCCGATTTTTATAGTACTCAAGCAATGTTTCGCGGATAACAAGTTTACCTAGACTACAAAAGTGGAATGTGCTTACCAAGAGCTCAAATCTTATCTAGTTAATATCCCCACATTGACAGGCTCACGCATTGATAAAGTCTTAAAAATGTCCTTATTCGCATTCGATAGGGTGGTTAGTGCGATACTCATGGTAGAAAGAGACGAGGTGCAGAAACCTATATACTACATCAGTCGCGTACTTACTAACACCTGGTTGGTGTCCAACAAGATATCTTAGACAGTTTGGCATCCGGTCTTAACTGTCAAGTGTGCTTGTTCCCGGCCACGTATCTTGGTGTTCCTTTGAGCCTAAATAATAACGGGGTGAAGAATCAGTCTCTAGTCATTAAGAAGGTGAGGAAAATGCTATCGAGATAAAAGATGAAAACATTATCTTTTGGGGACATTGTCACACTTGTAAAATCGGTTTTAAGGGCTATCCCTTTCTATTATATGTCACTTTTTTGTGATCCGTGGAAGGTGGTCAAATCCATTTTTTTGTGCTTTGTGACAAGTGGTTAAATCAGTTTGATATCTAAGGCGTGATTATTGTTGGGAAGGTTCATATGACCGAAAGAAGATTTCATGGACAGATTGGGAAGCTATGATGGCATAAAAAAAGGATGATGGTTTGGGAATAGGCTCGATCCAGGCAAGCAAACGTGCATTACTTACCAAATGGTTATGGCGATTCAAAGATAATAAGGAGGCGGTTTGGGTGAACACAGTCGTAACAATTATTCATTCAAAAAGGAAAATGAACACATTTCCTTGTAAAAAAGGAATTGTGGGCAGTGGAGGGGTATACTTCAAATTATAGAAGACTTAGAGAAGATTAGTATCTCAGTTAAGGATCGGCTAAACTGTAGGTTGAGAGATCTGCAACTTTTCTAGGTTAATTACTAGTCCGGAAAGGGTCGGTTACAGGACTCATTTCCGGGTCACTTTAAATGGGAGTAGATCAAAGAATGCTATGTTGTCTGAAGAGATAGTTTTGTAGATGTAATTGGGATTAGATTTATGGGTAAAGCTTAATGGTGTGCTACATAGGATGCAAGAATGCGCTGAAGAAATTAGTGGCTAAAAGTTTCAGGTTGGTAGAGACATTAAGGGTTGGGTGGGATATGAGAGAAAACACTCAGGATTTTAAGGATGGGGTCATTAGAAAATTAATCCAACCTCTCATCCTTCAGCTTCGGACGTTCAAGATACCATGGTTAAGATGGGTGCCTTTGAAAGTGAATGCTTTCGCTTAAAGCGCGGGTAAGGACTTGATGTTGTCATCGGTGAATCTTCAGAAGAGAGGACTGGATGTGAATTTGTTATGTCAAGGTTGTGTTATACACTATAAATCAACGGATCACTAGCTTGTAAATTGTAGGTTGGTGGGAAAGGTGTGGGACTTGGTGTTAGCATGGTGTAAGGCTATGGGGATTTTGCTTCTATCGGTGCAGGACGTGCTGAAAGGACAAGAGGAGTGGCCATTCTCTTCGGTCATATGTATATCATTCATTGCTTGCTTGTTACGGTCTCTTATGCGAAGTCCATTTCATACTTGACCAGTCTCTTTCTACACACATCAACTATCCTTTGATCCACATATGAGAGTTTTTATCAACCAATCTACCAAAATTGTTAAATTAATTTTGTTAGAACATGTAAGGGAATAATTTGTGGCTTGTGTATTAAATCACCTATTGGCGGACTATTTTGAAGGCCTATGTGATAGAATAGGTGTAAAATAGTTGGGTTATGGTTATATTGGGTCATTGGGCCAGTTTAAGCATGTTTGGGCTCATTTAGAAAGTGTTTAGGGGATGTTTAGTGGGCCTTTAAAGATAAATCCGGAAATTAGGTGTTATCTAGGGTTTTAGGGTGACTTGTTCTCCAAGATGGAGAATCCCTATATAAGGGAAGCCCTCCCCTCATTAATAGTTTGCTGTTTTTGGTGTTTTTTGTGAGAAGGTGTCCACGAAATTCTCTCTAGAGAATTTCGAGATTGGTGTTGCAACCAAGGTGATTAATCAAGTGTTATTTTCATTACGGTTTGTGTTTTCATCTTGATTCCATCGTTTCTTTACTACTTTTCGATTATACTTGAATCACTCGATTGTTTGGATTCCGCACTTTCAATCGAGGTTAGATATCGTGTTAGGACCGTTTTCGGGACTTACAATTGGTATCAGAGCCAAGAAACGCAAGTTTCGAGGCTCTCGCGATATCCGATTCAAGTTTTTGTCAACTAACCGTTTGAGTTTTGTGGTGTTTTTCGCAGTAGCAAGGTTCGGAAAATTGTTTTTTTTTTGCAGGTTTCGAAAAAATCAGAAGTGGTCGTGACCAATTGCTCGAGATTTAGTGACTTTTCGACCCAGCCTGTGACTTTTCGATCAGCCAGGCTGATCGAAAACCCTTTTCTGTCGCGCCATTTCGATCGGAAAGTCCCCTTGTGACTTTTCGATCAGCCATCTGTCGATCGAAAAGTCCCTCTTGTGACTTTTCGATCAGCCCATTTCGATCGGAAAGTCCCCTTGTGACTTTTCGATCAGCCCATTTCGATCGAAAAGTCCCCCTTGTGACTTTTCGATCAGCCCATTTCGATCGGAAAGTCCCGTGTGACTTTTCGATCAGCCCATTTCGATCGGAAAGTCCCCCTGTGACTTTTCGATCAGAGCATTTCGATCGGAAAGTCCCGCTGTGACTTTTCGATCAGCTTCTCTTCTCGATCGGAAAGTCCCCACTGAGACTTTTCGATCCGCTGACACTTTTCGATCGAGAAGTCTGCTTTTCGATCCAACCCTTTTCTGACCGAAAACCCACTTTTCGATCCATCCCCTTTTCAATCCGTTCAAGTCTTTCTGTTCGTATTTGATCCAGAAGTTCAATCAAAGACATTCATGGCATCCTTTCTACCAGGTAATTCTGTATCTACCAGCAACAATGAGGTATGTCTTAATCCTAAATGTCAATCTATACTCAATGAATCTCAAGAATGGCAAAATAAGTTTTTCAATGAAACATTAAATCGTGAATATTCTGATAGAGAATTGAGAGAATACAAAAGTAGGAGTAAAAACTTAAGTGAGAAACTAGAAGATGCTAAAATTGACATAAAAAATCTTCAAAGGGACTTGAGTGACAAAACCACATATCTAAGAGTTGCTAATGAAGAAATTGTCTCATTAAAAACTGAACTTGAACAACTTAAAGGTCAATTAGAAACATCACAAACCAAAGTTGTGCGAAACGATAAGATTGTGTCAGAAATGATGAAAGCTAGTTCACTTTTCTACAACACAGACGCTCGAATGCGTCATCTAAAAGCCAACTCTGGTTTGGGTCTCGGTACTGAAGTAAAAGATGAAAAGTCCACACACACAGTACCGATGCCCCTGATGCATGAAATGATCTCAGATTATGAGTGTTCTAAGACCTCCTTAGAAGCTAAGGCTGAGATAGAAAAGAAACTTGCTGCTTGTCCCATTAAAATTTCTGCTCCTGTTTCTAACATTACTAACACTTCTACTTCTTGTGCAGATAAAGTAAATGAAGAAGCAGGTTCAAAGGGAAAAAGTGTTTGCTTTGAGAGTCAAAAGTTTCCAGTTTTTAAAACTGATAATTTTGCTTCAAAAGGTTTTGAGTCTGAGTCAGCATTTCCCAAGTCAACTGTGTTTGATGAATCTGTTACTTGTAGTGTGTTTAACTTTGGGAAATGTGATGCTAAACCTGTGAAACCCTTAAAAACTGTTAAAATTTTAAGAAGGGATAAGGGACCACAGGTTGCTGGTCCCAAACTCACAAATGGTGGGGTGTTGGGTGGGAAACCTACAGAAAATAAGAATGATTGTCATGATCAAAATGTGCAGAAAGTGCGGGACCTTAGACCTCATGATTTTGTCCCGTACCCAGAAATCAATTCTGCATATGACCAGCTTAAGCCAGTTCAGCGGGAGTACATTTTAACCACAAAGCCCCACGGTAAAACCCATTGGTTCCAAAAAAATTGTTCAAAACCAACTTGGATTTCCACTGGGCGTAACCAACCACAGGCTCCCGCTTACCCAAAGAAACAATCTTGCCATGTCTGTGGTAGACCAGGACACGTGGCAAGAAACTGTTTATACCGGCCTTATGAACCCTATTATCCCAAAAGGGTTCATCAGAGACCCAGTCCAAGGACCCAGAAACAAAGTGACCCAACTCCAAGGCCCGGTCCATCAAAACCCAAGGTGCAGAAACAAGCACCTCAGAGTCACAAAGTTTAGCAGAAACCCAAGGCTCCTAAGCAACGGCCAAAGACCATTTTTAAAGAAAACAAAACATCTCAAAAATATGTCAAAACAGCTTGGAGACCAAAATCTGTTGAATCCCCAAAACCTGTTTTCAAATCTATTTCAAAATCACCCATCCATCCAAATCCAGTTGGTTCAGCTAAATCAAATGGTTGGAGGAAGGATGACAGGTGGAATGTTTCAAAGGTGGTAAACCTGTCTTTCAAGCCTATTGGAGTGTACAAAAAACACTCCAAACAGTTTCAAGAGGTAAAATTTCTAAAGAAAAATGAAACCAAAAATTCACCACCGAGAAAACCACGGGTTTTTGGGAAAGAAAATCACCAACCCAGAGATGTCAACAAAAAGGACATTCTCGGTCCAACCAAGGCAGCCACACCCCCAATCCCTGATGTTACCAAAGGAATGTTTTTAAAAGAAATTTCTTTCACCGACTCTTCAGGTATACCCAGAACCACAATGGCCTGGGTACTTATGGCTAACTGATCTCTCACATTGTACAGGAACAGTCAAGGAGGACTTTCATTAACCTTGTTTGTTTGTGATAGTGATTGTTCCACGCACAAGATAGGAGGTATCTCTCTACTACATGACATGAAGATTTCAATGGAGGGTATGTCTCTATGTGAGAGGTAAATCTGAAAAAATCAGCAGAAAAGGTAACATTGTCTGAATTATTTGTTTCTTGGCTAGTTTGATGTGAAGTATGGTTGTGCATGAAACAAAACCCATTTCTGAAAATTTTCAAAAGATAAACTTTGAAGGTTAGCTTGGCCAGTTTTAGTACATATTTAGTATTGTGTCTGTGTGTGCTTAAAAAAAAAAAAAAAACATGTGTGTTGATCTTAAAAATCAAAAAGCAAGGGGAAGAATAGAAAAGATGAAATAGTTGACCCCTTAAAAAAAATTTGTGCTTTTTAATTTTTAATCTTTTGTTTGTGCGTTTGAGAAGGAGGGAAGTGAAATATTTCCGTTCTCAGAATGACTGACACGCGTAAGGCAAAAGTGAAAGACATGATCCAAGGTGATGTGCTTGGTAGGCTCAGTTCCAAAAACAAAGGTATGGGTCACAACACTTAAAGATAAAGTATGTCATTTGACGGGAAACACACACTTAGGTTAAGTGCTTGTTCTATTTGATTGCGAAATTGTTCCCGATACACACGCCGGACTCCAAAGTGTTGAATCGAAAATCTCAAAAAGTCGGCGTCCCCTCTGTTTTGTGTGAGCAAAGATCTGGGGATGTCAAAGCTGTCAGTCAAGTCTTGCCTTTGCTTTGCGTGAGCAATGACCTGGTGTAGAATGGTTGACGTGTTAATCAAATTTTCCTCTGTTTTGCGTGAGCAAAGACCTGGTTAGTCTGGATTAACGTGCTTACAGATCACTGTATATAATTTACACCCCAAAAGATGCCAATGTGCACAACAAAAGAGACCCTCTAGCGTCCAAAACCCTTTAGCCCTGACTTTGTGACTAGGCTTATGTGTTTGATGAAAGGTTACCACCTGACTGATAAACGCCTCTGAGTTGAAATCATACAAGTCTTTGTATATTATTCCTATCTCTTTTATGATCTGTTCTTTCTCTTCTCAACCAAGTCTCGAGAAAAGATTCAAAACTCTGGATATGGGAATGTGAAAATATGTGGTAGGGAATGATCAAGCTTGATAGACTGCACATATTAATTACCTAGGATTTGTGTGTGACTGTCGGATGTTCATAATTAATGCACCTAAAAGATAAATAAGTGACAAACAGCCGGGAAAATGAGGAACATGGGTTTAAGAAGGACCAATATTCTGGCAATCACCTAGACGTGTTCAAGTAACAGATGCTGAAAAGGGTTCCTCAGTTCAGACAAAGACGGTTTGATCCCAAAATAAAACCTTCTCGTTTAGAAATTTGGTATGTTTGTTTTTAATTTTATTTTTCTTTTGTGTTATCTTAAGTTTATGAATTGGCCAGGTTGATTTGAGAAGTTTAAATAAATTTTTATGGGTTTTATGCAAGAAAGTTTGACCCTCCCTCAGAACCTCAGGGGGAGATAATGCGAAGAGTCCTCGGGTTCAGGGGAAGTTGTTTGGTAGTGTTTGTTCCATGTTGTGCATGACAGGTTAAATGAGATGTCATGGAGAAGAAAAGTCAATGAGTGTTGCTACTATTCGTGTTGAAGAACCAGCCGGAAAAGGACTTACCCTATGCTCAGGGGAAGTTTGTTGGTTGTTCAAGTAAAGCTTCCAAAGACACCGTTCTCAAGTTTAGGGGAAGCTAATTAAAGAAAAGATGCAGAGCACTCACAACAAGAAATTCAAGAATGCCAAGACAGAGGTTTTCAAAATTTGCCCTCTGAAGACACATGCAAGTCAAGATAGTTACTGATGATTCAGCAAGGACTCAACGGTTTTCAAGAAGAAGCAAGTATTTGAGAATCCTCCTCTCATTACGAGTTTAACATTTGAAGTTCAAGCTGATGCTGATAAAGAGAGAGAGCCATCTAACATCCCATATGCTGCCCATTGAAGATTGTTAAAGAGAAGAATTTTCATCAACCCATGCTCAAGCCAAGGAGAAGACTGTAAGTCTGACGATTGAAAGTAGAAGACATTTAATATCACAAGCCAAGGGGAAGATTGTAAGGGAATAATTTGTGGCTTGTGTATTAAATCACCTATTGGCGGACTATTTTGAAGGCCTATGTGATAGAATAGGTGTAAAATAGTTGGGTTATGGTTATTGGGTCATTGGGCCAGTTTAAGCATGTTTGGGCTCATTTAGAAAGTGTTTAGGGGATGTTTAGTGGGCCTTTAAAGATAAATCCGGAAATTAGGTGTTATCTAGGGTTTTAGGGTGACTTGTTCTCCAAGATGGAGAATCCCTATATAAGGGAAGCCCTCCCCTCATTAATAGTTTGCTGTTTTTGGTGTTTTTTGTGAGAAGGTGTCCACGAAATTCTCTCTAGAGAATTTCGAGATTGGTGTTGCAACCAAGGTGATTAATCAAGTGTTATTTTCATTACGGTTTGTGTTTTCATCTTGATTCCATCGTTTCTTTACTACTTTTCGACTATACTTGAATCACTCGATTGTTTGGATTCCGCACTTTCAATCGAGGTTAGATATCGTGTTAGGACCGTTTTCGGGACTTACAGAACATGAAATGGAAGATGTTGGGTTAGAACGGAGAAAAATACTGAAGAAAACAAGATTTTACAAGGGCCAGCCGAACTAACCCAAACAGGCAACCGAAGTGCCAGTTCGGGTAAAGTCCAGTTCGGTTGGACAAGTCTTAGTATAAATATGTTTTACTTGTAGAATTTTGTTAAGAGTTTCGTTTACTGTGTTTTTCTGAAGGTGTAATCATTGAGTGCTCTGATTTCTTCGGTAATTCTGGTTGGTCTATTTTAATAGAAGAATTGAGTATTATTTACATCGTGTGATTCGTTTTGTTATCCAATGGCTTGAGTCTTAGCACGATCCATCCGTTACGCTCACTTTAAAGTGGTATCAGAGATGCAATTAATCGCTCAGCTTGGAGTCATTTTTGGAGAAAACTAATCATATCGGTGTTTTTCTCAACGTTTTTCATACTTTTTCATCACTAAACTTGTGTTTTTCGAAATCTGATCATTTCTGAGTGTTCTTGACATAAAAATGGTGAGATTTGAGTGATTGGTTAGTCCAAGTCATTCGATTCGAAAAACGTCAAATTTCCAGTTCAGTTCATGTGAGTTCGGTTGAAGAATCTCAAATCTGAAAAATAACCGTCAGTCGAAGTGATAGTTCCGAAAAATTGTCCTTCCGAAGTCATAGTTCGGTTCATTTCGCTTTTAGTTTGTTTGAGCTCGGTTGGTTCTTGAGTTCCGATAAGTTCATTTCGGAAGTCAGTTAGCTTGAGTTCGGTCAAACTCTCACTTCGCTTCAGTTGGGATACTGGGAGTTCGGATCCGTTAGTGTCAATTCACCTCGCTTTTCACTTTGGTTCACTTCGTTTCAAGTGTTTCAGTTCGGATCCACTTCGGATCACTTCGGATAAGCAGTCTTCATTTTGGATAGGTTCGGGTAATCAGATTCTCGATTTGTCAAGATGTCGGAATTTCAAGCATTCGCACCGATTCAAACTCAAATGCAAACACTACTCAACTATGAAAATAAGATCGGAATGAGTCAAAAGGTTCCCAAGTTACTCAAACTTGAAGATTACCATAATCAGAGAAAGAGGTTCGAATCGTACATCGGTACTTGAGATTGTGACCTCTAGATCGCAGCTGATGACGGGCATACTTATCCGGTTGATAATAAAAATGTTCCGATTATGCAATGCAACTTGAATGTTCAACAAAAGGCGGATTATACTCGTGAACAAAAGGCTTATGGTGCGCTTACGATGGCGTTACCAAAAGAATTGTTACATTAATTCAAGACTTGCAAGATCTCGAAGGAATTATGAAACGCTTTGAAAGAGAGATGTGAAGGAAACGAGCAGTACAAGAAAAGCAAGAAAAAGGTTCTAAGAAAGGAATTTAACAATTTTAAACATTTCGATGGTGAAGGAGTGTCTGAACTGATTTCTCGGTTTTTGAAAAGGGTTCGAGTTCCAAGTTACCAAAAGAACAAGTTGACAAAACCAAGGTCAAAGGATAGTCTCCTGATCAATTTGATAAAAATGCAAAGTGAATTACTTATCGCTTGTAAGGATCTGACAAGATGTATAGCGATAAAGAATTTCCATTGAAAATGGTCAATCCGAACCTGGTTGAAAGTCTTCAAGGGAGGCTATGGTCCTAAATATGATCCAAATGCTCCTGGTGTGACAATTACGAGGGGAAATGGAAAAGTTATTATTCCAATTAACACACTAGATTCTGAACAATCTGATCATTCTGATCATGGGTTGCTGATAATTCTAAATTTAAATTTCAAAAAGCCAAATTGATTTTTTCAAAAAATCTCAATTTCATGATATTGGATTTTATGATAATTTTGGCTATGGGCCGAATCCACCGATGTATGTTAGGGGTCCGAATTGGTTTGATCATGGATCCAGAAATGGTATTAGTCCATCTGGGTATGGTGGTAGGAGAGGTTATTATCAGAATTTTGATGATGGGTATTATTCTGGAAATGAATACTTTCATGATGATTTTTACATAGAAACTGATAATGGTTATGATTCAGGGTTCTATGATGACTTTTCTGGTCAGCAGGTTTCTTACCCCTAACAGGAAATTTTTAAAACCTAAGAAACCGAAGCCTGTTATCGAAACCATATACGATGATGGAACGGTCGATGAGTTTGGTAGACCAGCTTTGATCATGATAACCCACCGTCGTCGTTGTTTTAAGTGCAAGAAGCGAGGGCATATGTATAAACAATGTCCATTATTGAAAGAAAAATTTCAAAAGTCTGGTTCAGCATCTGATGGATATCAGACTGAAACACTTGCTTCTGCTAACTCTAAGAAAAGAGAAAAATTTGTGGATAACAATAGCTTAATTCATGATGACCTCAAGCCATCATTTTTAAAATTTAATTCTACTAAAACTAATCTGAAATTTAGTGGTGAAACTAAAAAGATTAAATCAATTTTAAAAAGTTCTGAGGCATCATCGAGTCAACAGAATGAGAAGTGGAAACCTAAGGGTGCTTCCACTGTAGTCATGATTTTTTTGAAGATGACGGATGACCCAAAGCTTCAAGCTTGGGTTATTCCCAAACTAATTAATTGTTTTGATGTGTGCAGGGAGCTCCAAGACAGTCCGTAAATAACCTATGGGTAGTCGACAGTGGAGTGTTCCCGGAACATGACGGGTGACATTTCCTTACTCGAAGACATCAAAACTTTCAGTGGAGGAAGTGTTACTTTTGCTGGTAATAAAGGTTGTCAAATCACGGATATCGGCAAGCTTACCAACGGTGTGATTACATTCGACCGGGTTGAATATGTGAAACAATTAGAGTACAACCTGCTGAGTGTTTCCCAGATTTGTGACAAGCAGTTTACAAAGGCTTTCACAGAGAATGAATGCTTAATCTTGAAACCTGGCTTTATGTTTCTCGATGAGTGGATAATGATGCGAGCACCAAGAATGTCCAATCTATATGTTATGGACATGAATTCTGCCAAAGCAGTTGTGGTTGGTCAATGTTTCGTGTCTAAAGCTACTGAAAAAGATTTCGTTTTGTGGCATCGACGCATGGGTCACATCAATTACCGAAAGATGAATTAATTAGTTAGAAAGGGTCTGGTTATAGGAGTCCCGACTAATCAGTTTATATTCAATGAGGTGTGTGTGAGCTACAAAAAGGGGAAGCAAAAGAGAAAGTCTTGTCCTTTGAAGAAGTACCATTCAATCATTGTTCTGCTTGAATTGCTTCACATGGATCTATTTGGTCCTGTAAACAAACGAAGCATATCGGGCGAGTGGTACTATTTGGTTGTAACTGACGAATATTCTAGATTCTCTTGGGTGAACTTTCTGGTGACGAAAGACGAAACTTCTGACGTACTTATCAACTTGATTAATACACTTAAATCTTATTACAAGTTGAAAGTTCGCAGAATCCGCAGCGATAACAGCACGAAGTTTATGAACGCCAAAATTCAATTTTTTTTGTTGGGAGAAGTTCATTGTTCATGAATTCAGTGCTCCATACACTCCACAACAGAATGGTGTCACGGAGAGGAAGAATATAACAATTATTGAGACTGCGAGAACTATGCTAGCTGACTCGAAGCTTTCGCCTTCCGGTGATTCTGGACTGAGGCAGTGAGTACAGCGTGCTATGTATTAAATAGGGTTTTGATAGTGAAACTGAAAATGCGTGAGCATCGGATCGTCTACTCAATCTAGCTAATTCGGATACGAAACAAGTAATTAACCGATTGTTTTATTAATCAAGATGATCAATTACAATCAGTAAACACTCAGAACTAAGACATAGAAAACACCTTGACAAACACACACTTAACACTTGTTCACACACGCTCAGTCCCCCAATTACAAAGACTCAACACCTATTTATAGCGACTGGCTGAACCTCAGGCGAACCTGAAGTTCGTCTGATCCGAACCTCAGGTTCGGACCAGGTTCGGCTAGCAGCATTCTTTAACTTGATCTTGATCTTTGACTTGGCTTGATACTTCACATGACGCACAGATCTTGTATCTACAAACTCCCCCTCGTCGTGTGCAGTATCTCTTCAACATCATCAAAACTGTATCTTCAATCAAACTCCCCTCAAGTGTAGAATCCGTTCGTCCAATGAAATGAACCTTCGAACAAACTCTTCCTCAACTTGAACGTAACTTGATCTTGAATACTTGATAATGTATAGTGTATCTCTATCTCTATCAGCAGCTTCAGTGAAAATGCAAGAACATTGGAGAACATTGGATCGTCTACTCAATCTAGCTATTCAGAGATCAAAATGTAATTAACCGATTGTTTTATTGATCAACAAAGAACAATTACAATCAGTATACACTTAGAATACTTGACATAGAGAACACCGTTAGAAACACACACTTAACAGAAACTCTCAAGCTCACAACTAATCTCTATTACAAAGAACAACACACTATATATAGGCACTGGCCGAACCCTGTCTAAACTCTGAGTTCGGCAGGTCCGAACCTCAGGTTCGGACCAGGTTTGGCCTATGAATCTTTGGCTTGAACTTGTTCTTTGACTTGATGTAACTCGATACTTCACATGACGCACAAATCAGGTATCAACAAACTCCCCCTCGTCGTGTGTAGTATCACTTCAACATCTTCAAATCTGTTTCTTCAATCAAGCTCCCTCTCAAATGTAGAATCCGTTCGTTTAACGAAATGAATCCTCGAACAAAATCTTCTTCAACTGAATTGTTACTTGATATTGAATACTTGACGATGTGTAGCGTATCTCTGGTCTTTATCAACAGCTTCAGAAGACTTGAAGTTGCGATATCTTACACTTAAGCAACCTGCACAAACATTTAAATAATCTTAGCGCAAAACATCTCTTCGAGACTCCAAGATATGATTTTGAAAATTTGATTTTGTATCACGTGTTGATCAGATCGAAAATAAAGTAGAAAACAAAATCTTTTGGCTTTTAGAAAGTTTATATCAAAACAAACCTAAAATCTTTTTGATTTTTCAAACTTATGCTAAAACACACAAAAAATCTTTTTGTACTTTTCTTGAACTAAAATGAAATGCAATACAGAATCAAACTCTATTTTTTGGTATGAGAAAGATCACTATACGGGATCATAATGGACATAACGAACTGAACTACACTTCAATTGCAACTAACTGAAGCACATAAGTCATGTTGATTGCCAGTATAATTTTTCCATCTTAAACTCAGGCAGAATCATACTCATAACATCTGGATATGTTAAGGTATTGATTGGATTTGCATTGACCAGTGTATCCCACACTATCAGACATATTCATACATTTGCTTTTTCCTTTTCTTTTGCTTTTTCTTTTTGTGTGATTACACTTGTGAATTATCACAACGCATAATATTTTTCATGATATCGTCAACTATGTTCCATACAAAAAGAAATAATAATGTTAAATTTCCTACCTTAAGGTCGATCTTTCGATACGCAGATAAGGCCTCGGATTTAACAAAATAAAGAAAATAAAACAAATTGAAATTGTATAACCCAACAAAAATCAGGTCGGTACTCCCGTACACGCAGAGAAAGTCCGATGAGTTATACGAAACACCAAAGAAAATAAAGCAGAACGTCAAACGAACAACGATCAGGTCGGTCTTGTGGACACGCAGAGAAAGTCCGATCGTTTGACAAAAGAAAGAAAGTCAAACAAGTTTAAATCTTTGCAAAATGAACGCATGTATACACAGTGACTTCTCATTTCTATTTTCACACTTATTTTTCTTTTTTTCATGAAATATGCATCAAGATGTTATCCACATGGTCAAGCAATAGTATTTAGTGTATATCACATCTGAATACTTTCTGATTTGTCGAGCCTACCAAACATATCAAACAATGATCTTATGGCTCTTTCATCTACTCTATCCATGAGTCAGATACGTAAGCCAATGTACCATCATTTCCCAATGATCAATTTCTCACAATTTTATATATTGTGCATGTATTCACCTTCCTTATATATTTTGCATGTATTCACCTTCTTTATATATTTAGCATGTATTCACCTTCTTCCCATAACATACATTTTCATAATTTCTCCCCCTTACATGCATTTCTCCCCCTTAAAATGTAAACTCTATTTTTGGATTTTCATCTTACAAAAAAACAAGACGTTATTTTTGGTTTTTAGCAAAGGAAAATGCATAACGAAAGGAAAATTGATCAATCAACACGAATACCTTTCAGTTTAAGAATTTTTTTAGAAAATTTGCAGGGTTAAAAGATATATCATGAACTTTAAGTTAAACAGAATACTCCTCCATCAACAACTTTTTAATCGTCGATAGATCTTCTAGAAGTACCTACACACTGGTCAAACTAATTAGTTCATAAATGACCCGAAGCGGATCGCTTCTGGTCGACCAGTGTCCTGATTTTGCTTAGAAACCACCTTGGGTTTCCAACATTGTGATTGTTTTGGTAATGTAGTTTTTGATGAACCAATCACAGGTGACTGTGATGATGAACCTACATTTGTAGTCTTTTGAAAAATTGGAACAAAGCGTTTTGTTTTAAGAAGAATGTAGGCTCAACTTCATCAAAAACTCTGCCTTGTTCATTAAAGAACATTGGTTTGGCAGGTTTACCAAAAACTGGTTTCTTATGAAACCGCTGAGGTGAATCAGCAGGCAGTGGAAAATCTTTTGCCATATGCCCTGTTCGACGGCAAATATAACATATTCGTTTTGTTTTGTCCCACTTTTAAGGTACCTACGAAGAACAACAAACATGAATATCTCGAGCATGATATGGAAAAGAATCATATACCTGTCGGCGATGATCATACACCCATTTAGTTGTTGGGCTTCGAGAATAAGAACACTCAGAAGAACATTTAGCAGTTTGATTCTTCGAGGTTCTTGAATCAACTTTCTTCTAAAAAATTTCAGAAATTTTCCTAGCATCAACACAATGAAGAGGAAACTCTTTGTCGGAGAAAATCTGGTCAGAACCTTTGATCTTGTAGAAACGCTCCGGTTGAACCTTCTCAGCTTTAAAGACTTCCTTTTTCACTTGTTTCATCTTCAATTTCTTCAAATCTTGGGAAGATGATGTTGGAACCTCCTCAGCTTTCACATGCTTCGCCTTAAACCCAGACCAACATGCTTTCCAGAAATCTTTTCCTCAGAATTTGAATTCTGGTGTCTATCCTTCGCCAACCTTGAAAATTCAGCTTTGACTTCATGTATATTCTTTTGCTCATAGAAGATCGTATCATCAAAATCAGGTTGAGAACGAATCTTGTCACTTGACGTAGCAGATTTCTCTTTGTCAGCAGACGATGAACCAGAAACAAACTTTGGAGCAGGAGGAATCTCAGATTTCTTTCCTTTCTTCTTCTTACTCTTCTTATTTTTATTTTTCTTCACAACCTTTTCTTCCTCAGAATGAGATGATGAAACCTTTGAATAATCAAACACTTTAACCTGTTCCTTCACTTCTTTGAACGCTTCTTTGATTTGAGCAGGAGGTGATGCAGTTTTATCGAACATCTTCTCAAAATTAGCATCATTAGCTAAGAAGCTTGTAAACACTTGAGAATTTAAAACATTGTTTAGCAATCGATTAGCATCAATAACTTGAATCTTGAGATTGGAAATTTTCTTTTGTGCTTCAGCTAACTCTTTCTCATTAGCTATCAATCGCTTTGCAACTTTGTGTGTTTCAAATTTTTGCATGCGAAGATTTTCCATGCCCTCAAACAATTCTTTTCTCAATTTATCTTCATTTCTCTTTTGAATCTCCAGATTTGATGTTTGAACTTTATTAACACTAATCAATTCCCGCTTCTCATCTAACAAATTTTCCATGTCAACTTGATATGCTTCAATTTTAGCAGTAGATTCTTTAGTATTCTTTGTAAGCAGATCAAGCTTGATTTTTGACTTTTCAAAAAGATTCTGAAAATCATTTGTAGCATCTTCTGCCTCATCTTTCCATTTCTTGACTTCTTGAACCAACTTCTACATTTCTTCACTTAATTTTACATTCTGTTCGTCAAGAATCTTGACTTCCTTTATGAAAGAGTCATTCTTCAATACAATGTTCTTCTCATTTCTTGTAGAAATCTCCAATTCTTCTTGCACCAGCTTGAATTCTTCAGATAACTTTTGAATTTTATTCAATAATGAAGCATTTTCTTTCAATAAACTCTCCAAGTTTTTAGCAGATTCATAAGAACTTGGTGTTGAACTTGTATCGGTACCCGTATCGGAACTATAATCATCTTGATGATCATGGGTGACAATCAAAGCTGATGAATCAAACCCAAACTGTTAACCCCAATCATAAACACCATCATATTGAACCATTAGAGTTGTTGTCTTTGTGGAATTACTGGATGAAGGTTGAGAGATACCAGGCTTGCTAGAATATGTTTGTTGACATTCTCGAGCAAAATGTCAAAGCTTTGAACATTTGTAGCACTTGATGTTTGATTTATCAAAACCCAATTTACCACTAAACGCTTGTTTTCCAGTTTTCTTATAAAATCGATGTGACCTTTAAGTTAACATAGCAAGTTGCCATGCCATATCTAACTCATTTAATTGATCATCATCAAGCTCATTCAAATCTTCTTTAATCAATTGTGTTTTCCCAATATCATTGATAATCATTCCAAAAGACGAAAAAGTGAGAGCAACAATCAATTTAGCACATTCATCCACCGAATGAACAGAAAACGCACTTTGATGAGATTGATCAGAAATTGTGAAAGAACAACCTTTTGAAGAATCAGAATTTCCAGAAGCTCCAGCCATAAAAGCAACACTTGGTGAAGAACTCAAATTTGGCTTTACTTTAGCATTCATGCTAGCAGTATTCTCACCATGATACAACTCAGGATTTTGCAAAGTAGCACTTGATTTTTTAGAGTTTCACATTTCCATTTCCCGAGCATGAAGCTTCCCAATAAGCTCGTGAAATGTCAATGGTAGAGTATTATTTATCATGAGTGAGCAGAAAAACATAGTTCTCCAACTTTTCAGGCAATGCTTCCATAATCTTCTCCTTCATATCAGCATTAGTTTTCTCAATTCCAACAACCTTCAATTCACTAATCAAATGTGAAAATCTAGAAGACCTATCGACGATTGCAAAGTTGTTGATCAACCAACACGGATACCTTGCATTTTAAAGTTTCTGAAAACTTACAGGTTAAGAAAGATATATCATGAAATTTAAGTTAAGCAGAATACTCCTCCATCAACAACTTTGCAATCGTCGATAGGTCTTCTAGAAGTACCTACACACTGGTCAAACTCATTAGTTTTTATCTTGACCCGAAACAACTGCTTCTAGTCAACCAATGTCCTGGTTTTGCTTTGAAACCACCTTTGGTTTCCAGATTGATTGTTGTTTTGGTAAATCAGTTTTTGATGAATCAATCACATGTGTCTGTGATGATGAACCTACAATTTGAACCTTTTGGAAAATAGGAACAAAACGTTTTTGTTTGAGAAAGAATGTAGGTTCACATTCATCAAAAACTCTGCCTTGTTCACCAAAGAACTTTGGTTTGGCAGGTTTACCAAAAACTGGTTCCTTTTGAAATCTGGGATCTGAAACAGCAGGAGTTGGACAATCCTTTTCCATTTGTCCGTGTTTATGACAAATATAACAAATACGTTTAGTTTTATCCCACCTTTGGGGTACCTGCATAGAATTCACAAACATGAATATCTCGAATATGATCAAAAGAAGTATTATATACTTTATACCGATGGTCATGAACCCATTTTGATGTTGGGCTTCAAGAATAAGAACCATCAAAAGAAAATTTTTCATTTTGAATCTTCATGTTTGGTGAAACATTAGCCTTCACAAAAACCTCTGAAATCTTTTGAGCATCCACACAATGAAGTGGAAATTCTTTATCGGAAAAAATTTGTTTCGAACCCTTAAGTTTATAAAACCGTTTGGGTTGAACCTTTTCAGCTTTGAAAACCTCCTTCTTTACTTGTTTTAGCTTGACTTTCTTCAAATTTTGTTACTTTGAAGCTGGAACCTCCTCGGCTTTAGCTGTGACTTAAAACCAAACCAACATTCTTTCCAGAAATCTTTTCCTCAGAGCTAGATGCCTTGTGACCATCTTTCGCCAACCTTGAAAATTCCGCTTTGACATCACTAATCTTTTTCTTCTCATAGAAAATTGTCTCATCAAAGTCAGGTTTAGAACAAATTTTCTCTTTTGATGTAGCTGATTTTTCATTCTCTGCTAAAGATGAACCATGAACAAATTGTGGAGCTAAAGGCATTTCAGATTTCTTTCCTTTCTTCTTTCTGGCTTTCTTGTTTTACTTCTTCTTCACAATCTTCTCTTCTTCGAAAGTTGATGATGAAAATTTTGAATAATCAACTTCTTCAACCTTCTCTTTTACTTCTTTAAATGCTTCTTTGATACTTGCAGGGGGTGATGCAGTTTTATCAAGCATTTTTTTTCAAAATTTGCATCATTTGCTAAAAAGCTAGTGAATAATTGTGAATTTGAGACATTATTCAGCAACCTATTAGCATCAATGACTTGAATCTTTGAATCAGAAACTTGCTGTTGAGCTTCAGCTAATTCCTTTTCAGTATTGATCAATCTTTTTGCAACCTTATGAGTTTCAAATTTTTGCATACGAAGATTCTCCATTCCTTCAAATAATTATTTCTTCAACTTAACCTCATTACGCTTTTGAATTTCCAGATTTGCAGTTTGCACTTTGTTAACACTAACCAACTCTCTTTTCTCATCCAACAGCTTCTCTATATCAACTTGATAAGCCTCAATCTTAGCAACATATTCTTCGGCATTCTTTGTTAGCAAATCAAACTTGATTTTTGATTTATTAAACAAGTTTTGAAAATCATTAGCAGCATCTTCTGCTTCATCTTTCCATTTCTTTACTTCTTTAACCAATTCCTCCTTTTCTTCCTGTAATGTTTCATTCTTTACTTCAAGTAATTTTACATCTTTGACTGAATACACTTCCTTTATCAAAAAAACATTTTTCAAATCAACTTCCTTCTTATGTCTTTTAGAAACTTCCAAATCTTCTTTTACCAACTTAAGCTCATCAGTAAGCTTTTTGACGTTATCCACCAAAAAATTATTTTCTTTCATCAAACTTTCAATTTTTTATTCAAATTTTTCATTTTCAGCAGCTTCATAAGAACTAGAATCAGAATAGTAGTCATCTTGCTCATGTGTGACAATCAAAGCAGATGTATCAAACTGTTTGGCCAAGTCATACACCCCATCATTCTGAACCGTTAAAGCTATCTTGGTTGAATTGCTTGAAGATGGTTGAGAACCTGTATTAGATGTAAAAAAAGGTTTGTTAACATGAGCTTGTTGACATTCTTTGTCAAAATGTCTAAGCTTTGAACATTTGTAGCATTTCAATTTAGATGTAATATCCTTATCTTTCAAAAACCTGGAAACCCAACCGACATTAAGATCTAAGGTTTAAACCCGATTCTCAACACCATGAATGCTAGATTACCCTCTTCCATATGATAGTACTCTGAAAACGATGAACGTGGGCGAAAAAACCGTGTGCGAAGCCGACTTATAACGAAGCGGGAATTAAGAAAACAAGGTTGGTGTTGGTTTTTGATTTGCAAAGTCGCGACCCCCCTTCTAAACCCATCCCACATCGCCAAAATAACAAGTTTTGCTCCCTTTCACACCTATAAATACCCCTACTATGTCCCTTATAGTTTGCAACTCCTAGTTTGAGTATAAACAAGTGGAATAACCAATTTTTGGTGGTTCCACAACCACAATACCCCTTTGGGTGTCGTGCTTAGTAGTTTTTTTTATGCTCACGACGGGGAGGTGTTGCCCTTCAAGCTCGTCTCGTTTGAAAAGCTTCTATGAGGTAATTCTTCTTCTTTTTCTTTCTTTGTTTTCTTTCTTTCACTCCTTTCGCTATTTATTTATTTATCATTTTCTTAGTTTAGTTTAGTTAGGAGCTCTAGGCTCGTTTAGGTAGTCTTGCTAAGGCTTGTTCTTAGAACGCCTAGCATTGTTAACACTTGTCCTTTGGACAACCTAGCTTTGCTAAGGCACGTCCTTAGGACGTGTAGCCTTGCTTAGGCCGCCTTTAGGCTTGGTGTACCCTTGTAGAGGCTCGTTAGGCCCAACGAGTCCAACCTAGCATGTCCAATTTCATTTATATTCTTCTAATCCAAAAGCCAACGTTTTATGCATGAACAATTGGGGATTTAAGCTTGTTTTTCACAAATCAAGAATTAAACTAATTCTTAATCGTTATAATACGTAATTCAGTTTTTAAACACAAACTCATTTAATAACACTAATATGCATTCCCCAAATGCATAAGGACTTAGCCCAACAACACTATTCTCATTAAATCTTCCATGTTAGGGTGACCTCCTTGGGATTTCATTCCACATCTATTCGCTTTAGCTCTCTCGATATTCCAAGCGCTTAATTACCATGTGAGTAATCCTTGCCCTGTTTCTCGTTCTCTCATTTTTGGGGTTGCAACATGTATCCTATTTCAAAGTGTTATATTGCAAGTTTATCAATTACCATGCGTATGTGATCTATGTGTGAATTATGTGTTATGTGACTTCTAGCATGATTTGTCAATATCTGATTTTCAAAGGCTTACATGTTTATCAAAGGTTTTCATGTTTATCATCGGATATCAAGTATGTCATGGTTGTCATGTCTGTCATATCTTTCATTTGGCATAAACATTAACGTAAGGCCTAGGTAACAAAGGTAGATCTATCGGTTGACAACCCACTCAACTTGACCGGTTTGGCGTTGGGTGTTTGGAGCCTATTTTATTATTTCATTTAGTCTAACCTGCGGGTTAGGGAATCTAGCATATGTCATTGAGGTTTGTTTATGCCTAGTCTTTCATGTTATCATTTTATACTAACAATATTGGTAAAGTTTAGTCTTTCATATTGTCAATATCTTCTAGCATGTTGCACTTTCACTTATTCTAGCATATGACAGGTAACGCATGTTTTCAAATATATTCTATGTACTTAAACTTGCGATTGCTCACCAACTATTTATAGTTGACCCCCCTTTATTTTATACATGTTGCAGGTTATGACATATGATGATTTCAAGTTACTATCACTTAGGGTTTGGACCTAGTTAAATTAAAATAAAATGGTTGTAATTGTTATTAGTTTAATTCCATGTATTGTATTTCATTGTCATCAGTAAAATTGTTTCATGTTGATTATTGTCATCTAAATTAGTTGTCATGCGCTTTTGGGCAATTTAATCATGCCCCGACGTTTCCGTCGTTGGTTGGGGTATGACAGATTGGTATAAGAGCCATGGCTATAGGGAACTAGGCTATTAGAAATGGAATGACCTAGACTATTGCCTTAGGTGTCCAAAACACGAATCTTCGTGTCTTGCATGCTTAGTTTAAGGATTGCCTTTTTGTGCTTTACTTTACCTTGTCACATATCACACCCTATCTCAAGTATAACACTTATTACACTCATGCACTCAATTTCAGGCTTCCTAGCCTATTCCTTGGTAAGGGCGCCTTATGTGCCTTTTATGTGTGTTTGAATAAGTTTAGATGATTTCACGTTTTGCATGCGATTTCATGATATTCGATTTATTATTAATTTAGAATTTATGACATCCATTTATTTTCAAGTTCTATGGTATTACATTGAATCGATATTTTCACGATATTAACGATATTTTATCCTTGTGATTTTCATTATTAAGTCACTATTTTTGAAAAATTACTTATTTATCCCTCTTGTTTTTGCCAATTAATTTTCCCATTCAAAGCTTCCGAGTTTTATCACATCAGATATCATACTTGTGATTTTTCATTTCACAATTACACGATGTCGAAGGACACTTCTACGTCATAACACATCAAATACTATTCTATTATTCCATTTCGAATCACATTTTGAAATTTCAAATATTTCCTCTCTTATTTATTTAATAGCTCTAGTTTCACGATATTTCGATTCCATCCTTGAGGTATTTCACGATGATTAAACAATCAATTTGTTATCCTCACGATTATTCATACTATTAATTTTTCACACATCATCCTTGTACTTCAAATTTATGTCATTCATCGTCACCACAGTTTGCCATTGAGTTGATGATCCCATTTTGAAATAAAACCTCATGATTTCATAAAACACTCTTGTGTATTTTCATAACCTTCATTTCACAATACTCAAAGTCGCGGTCGACTGATTGCATTACCAAATCTTGTTGTCAACCCATTTTAGACTCAACCCAGTAACCCATTGTTCTAAACCATAGCCTAACCAGTTGTGCCAATGCTTAATGGACACACTTGGCGTGGTAATTCTCGCAACTCCATAAAGTGTGTCTTAGACTGCACATAGTCACGTTTTGATCTCAAGTCAAATTTACTATTTTAATCCAGCCATTTGGTTTTCAAGCCTCTAAATTTTGTTATTTTAGTTTTTAGCCCTTGTGATCACATAGTTTGGTGGACCGCGTTCCCTATGGAAAACGAATGTTTTTTTAGAAAAGTCAAAAGAAAATGATGATACATATCATTTAAAGTTATTTACATGCTGGTGGGTTCTTGTTGATGAGTTCACTAGTTTACAAGTTTGCATGGTTACGGGATTTAATGCTCATGAGTCTACGAGTCTACCCATTAACAGGGATACGAACTCACATGTACAATGACCCTCGGTTTTTTTAAAAAAATTAAGCCATACTCTTTGAAAATTTTCCTATTTCGACGTCTCGAGATGTTCGTATGCATTTTCAAAGTACATATGTCTAGGAGTTATCTTCCGGAGGAGTTTACGAATTTACGAGTCACATGTTTACAAGAATATATGTGTACAAGTTTATAATTTCTTTTTTTTACTTCACGAGTGAATAACTCTACATGTCTACAAATCTAAAAGTAGTTGTTTATACCAAGAGTTATTTTTCATTTGAAGCCTGTTTTGTGTCAGTACTAAAGACAAACATTTAATGTCATTTCTTGCATTCCCCAAAAAAAAGTTTGTCACCAGCCTGTATAAGTTTACCACAAGTGGTCCAATCGGTGGTGCAAACACCTGCTCAACTTGCTGCAACTGCTCAAATTGTTGCGGCTCCATGCGAGCCTGTTATGATTGCTGATATCCTTATCATTTCTGTAATACATACCCTTTGTTAGCTACCTCCAACAACGCTAAATATGGAGCCCTTGCACGAGCGTCTTACATCAAAGCTAACTCAACCCAATTCAGTCAAGTAGTGGTGACGATATCTTCGAACACGTTCTTTTCGTGAAGCGTGATTGTTTTGGTTTACAGTTTTACCTATTTTTTTCCTGGGTCCATGGTTGCACTTGGTCACGATTTTCCTCTTGATTAATCTTGTGCTTTAGTGAGATTCATGAACCTTACTTGTAATCCTCATCAAGGTAAACACATATTGTCTCCACAATAATATTTAAGTTTACCTTAAATTTTTATTATTATTATTAATTCTTTCTGTGCGAACAACATATTCTTGGAGTATCATTTTACATTCGAGTTATGATTTTCAATGTTTAAGACGTATTATCATTCGAATGGTGATTCATTTGAGTGGTAATTCGCATCATGATTTTCAATGTTCAAGTCGTATTATCATTCGATGGTGATTGATTTGAGTGGTAATTTGCATCGTGGTTTTCAAAGTTCAATTCGTATTATCACTCGAATGGTGATTCATTTGAATGGTAATTCGCATCGTGGTTTTCAAAGTTCAAGTCATATTATCGTTCGAATGGTGATTCATTTGAGTAGTAATTCGCATCATGGTTTTCAATGTCCAAGTTGTATTATCATACGAATGGTAATTCACTCGAATGATAATTCGCATTGTGGTTTTCAGTGTTGAGTTCGTATTTCCATTTGAATGGTGATTCATACAAAAGTTAGTTTTCAAATATCATTTCACGTTCTTGGTTCAAACTGTGGTTTCCAATATCCGATATGGACTCAAATTCATGATTTTTATTTTGCGAACATGGGTTCGCATCGTGTTATTCGATACGTGATTTATGAACTTTAGCTGCAATGTTTCAATGTTCGATTTATGTATTCAATTTTTGTTCAATTTATGAGTACAACAGTGATTGTTTTTAAATACTCGATTTACGAATCCAACTATTCAATACACAATTTGTATATCCATCTTATAGATTTGATTTTTGATACTCAATACTCGATTTTGTTCAATTTGTTTTCAATTTTTCCATGTCAATGGATTTATGTCATTCGGGTCATGCTATTCGATTTATGTCATTCATGTTATTTGAATCATGTCACTCGACTCATGATGTCTGCTACATGGTATATTCCTTCGACATCGGTCGACTTGGGGTCGAATCTACCTATCACAATTTAATTATGCTACGTTTAGTTTTAGATTTTTCATTTTTTTTATGTTTGAGCCTATGTGGGTTCATTACCATATACTTTACTTATTACAATTTCGAGATTTGGCGTTTTCATTTATCATTTCGAAACCTTGGGTTTCCACTGCCTCAATATTTAATCGATTATTGTTGAATATTATGATTTGATTCTTTTAATCATTCGACATTGTGGATTTTCATATTCTATTTCAAACTTTAACATTGTTCTTTATTGTTAACCGGGACTCATATGGTCTATGACCATCAATTAGGTGTAATACTAGTTAAGTATGCAATTGATTTTAGGTTAGATCCATGAGGTCTTCCCGTATTAGCAAGGATTTCTTTTCAGGTTTGATATAGACTTCGCGCTTCGAGAAAGGAGGGCTGGTGTGAATCGCGACACATCCAGCTCGTCACAATCGAACGCGTTCTCTTGTTAAAAATCCAACATTGTTTTATCATTTACATTCATTTTTATTGATTTCAATTAGTCAAGTTGTCACTTTCGAATGGATACATGTTAACCCCTCAGCCCCATTTTTATCCTCCGTCTCTTCTTACTCGGGTATCCTAAAGTAGGGGAGACTGTGGATTTCGTTTTCTTGACCAATTTGTTTAGTAAATCATACGATGTCATCTTCAAATCAAACTATGACCCAAGATTCCCGATTTGTTGGCCATCAATTCTTTTATGCCAAACTATCAAGAGTTGTAAAATTTATAACTGATTGTTGTGGTTTCAAGTATTTGTTTATCGAAACTCTTTTTTTCTATTTTTGTGTGTGTTAGGGAGGCTCTTCATAGGAAACTAATACGCTTTTGGAGTACCAAAGATGTTGTGGGTTAGCTACGATACACAAGATATATAAGCATCAGTGGTGCTATAAAAGTGGATTAGGTGTCGGAGCAAGAGTTGGCCCTAGTGGGTTGTGTCAAAACCGGTCTCACAAGTTTATATCAGTGATCAAATTTAATCCTTGCGGTTAACTAAACAATTCACAATTGATTTTGTAACCCTAAGTGTATCCTTCGGTGTAATCCTTTCACAACCTTTCACTAAGTGAATTTCGGGACGAAATTTCCTAAACTAGGGGAGACTGTAACATCCGTATCTTTCAAAAACCTGGAAACCCAACCCACATTAAGATCCAAGGTTTAAACCTGATTCTGAACACCATGAATGCTAGATTACCCTATTCCATATGATAGTACTTTGAAAACGATGAACGTGGGCGAAAACCGCGTGCGAAACCGACTTATAACGAAGCGGGAATTGCGAAAACAAGGTTGGTGTTGGTTGTTGATTTGCAAAGTCGCGACCCCCCTTCTAAACCCATCCCACATCGCCAAATAACATTGGTCACTTTCACACCTATAAATACCCCTACTATGTCCCTTATAGTTTGCAACTCCTAGTTTGAGTATAAACAAGTGGAATAACCAATTTTTGGTGGTTCCAAAACCAAAATACCCCTTTAGGTGTCGTGCTTAGTAGTTTTTTTTATGCTCACGACGGGGAGGTGCTGCCCTTAAAGCTCGTCTCGTTTGAAAAGCTTTTTTGAGGTAAATCTTCTTCTTTTTCTTTCTTCGTTTTCTTTCTTTCTTCGTTTTCTTTCTTTCGCTCCTTTCGTTATTTATTTATTTATCATTTTCTTAGTTTAGTTTAGTTAGGAGCTCTAGGCTCATTTAGGTAGTCTTGCTAAGGCTCGTTCTTAGAATGGCTAACATTGTTAAGGCTTGTCCTTTGGACAACCTAGCTTTGCTAAGCCACGTCCTTAGGATGTGTAGCCTTGCTTAGGCCGCCTTTAGGCTTGGTGTAGCCTTGTAGAGGCTCGTTAGGCCCAACGAGTTCAACCTAGCATGTCCAATTTTATTTATATTCTTCTAATCCAAAAGTCAACGTTTTATGCATGAACAATTGGGGATTTAACCTTGTTTTTCACAAATCAAGA
>JBCNJP010000010.1:45447623-45468258 GCA_039602395.1 Deinandra increscens subsp. villosa | reverse complement strand
TTTAAGAGAACACATAGAATAAGGCATAGAAATGGTTTTTGGAACTCACGGTTCGATCTCCAAGCTCAATGGATGATGGCTCGGGGCTGAGATCTCGATGGCTCGGTGTGATTCTCGGCTGACCAGATTTCCAGGAGAAAAGATGGAGAGTGTGTGTGTTTTGTGTAAAAGAGGCAAATGGGAGAAACTAGGGTTTATTAAGATATTATATATCAGGGCCTAGTTTCGCTGGCAGTTTCGCTGGCCAGGCGAAACTGGCTCTGAACTCGTGCAAGTCAAATGATTTAGCCGACTACCGGGCGACACTATAGTTTCGCCCTGTAGTTTCGCTAGCAACCAAAAAGGGCAATTTTTCATTTTATTCTTAGTACTAAATCATGTGTTTAAATCACATTGCACATAATGACAATAAATAAATAAACACATAACACATATGGACGGGTTCGGTGATCAACCAAAGGTCGTGGACGTATTCGGCCTAGTTACTAAGTTAATACTTATAACGTAACTAACGGAGTTTGTCTAACGGAAGTTAACCTTGGAATTCTCGGATGTCACAAGAAGCCTATGTTCAAGTGAGAGAAAAAGAAGTGATATCCTTCATCAAAAGAAACATCCTCACTAGATTTGGGATTCCGGAAGAAATCATATGCGACAATGGCTCCCAGTTTATAGGCAAGAGAACTACAAGATTTTGTGAAAGTTGGGGCATCAAGATGATCACTTCAACACCTGTCCACCCTCAGGCTAATGGGCAGGCAGAATCCAGCAATAAGATCATAATCAACAACCTCAAGAAAAAGTTGGGCTCCAAGAAAGGGAAATGGGCCGAGGAGTTGCCGTTTGTCCTTTGGGCAGACAGAACTACACCTAAAAATGTTACTGGCCAAACGCCATTCTCGTTAGTGTTTGGGGCAGAAGCTGTGATCCCTACAGAAATGGTACTCCCGACAGCCAGAGTCAACTGCCAGGATCCTGAAACCAACAGCCAGAATCTCCTTCAGGATCTCGAAACAGTTGAGGAGCTCAGAGATATAGCCAGAATCCGAATGACATCTTACCAGCAGCGGATAGCAAAATCTTATAACAAGAATACCAGGCTAAGAAGATTCCAAGTAGGTGACTTGGTCTTAAGGAAGGCTTTTCAGAATACTACCAATCCTGCTGATGGGAAGTTAGCATCCAAGTGGGAAGGCCCTTACCTTATAGATTCTGAAGAAGGAAAGGTAGCATACCGTTTGGTAAATATGGAAGGAGAACCTCTGCCAATAGCTTGGAATGCCATCCACCTCAAGGCGTATTTTATGTGAAAATCCCATTGAAAATCTCAGGCAGAATTCCAAGGATCCTCACCGCTTAAATATTCCAAGGTACGTATACTAATCCTATTTCAATCTATTCTTATTATTTCTATAACTCATTACTGACTTAAGCATCGGAGTGGTGTTAGCTAAGCTAACACCCACCCCTCACCAAGTGTTGAGTATTTTGCACATTCTCAGAATCCTATCTAAAGTAATTTGGGTATATCCCCAGTTAGAGGTTGATCACCTCTCCTCCGTTTAAGGTATCTTGCATACCTTCTAAGGTTTAAGAGGATTTCACCTCTTCTACGTTTGGGTAATCGCCAGTAGCGCACGACCCTCGCCAGGAGCGCACGTTGTCCACCAGTATGCTCAAGGTGGCCGAACCAGTCCACTCCAGGGGTGGCTGACAATCTTGTCACTGGAGGCTGCTGGGAGGATTCTCAAGGTTTATAACACTGACGTGATATCTAAGATTTTGGCATTTTCATGTCACATACGTACGGGCTTGTCCCCAGAAATGCACGGGCTTGTCCCCAGAAATGCACGGGCTTGTCCCCAGAAATGCACGGGCTTGTCCCCAGAAATGCACGGGCTTGTCCCCAGAATTGGCTTAGTCCCAAGCATCCCGGGTTTATCCCCAGTTTAATTGTGTTTCTTAACTTATTTTAAGTTCAGGAATCCCTCAGGCAAATTACCTACCAAGATACCAAAATGAATGCTCACGAGAATTCCAACTTGGATGCCGAGAAGGATACCTGAAGCTATCTAAATGCGCCCGAGGTAAAACCTACTTAGGAGACTAATAAGGTAATATACTTTCGAATTATTACATTTATCATATACTTATGCTGACTTGTGTCATGGTTTGTCAACTTACATACTTAACTTAAAGCATTTTTACTACCTTAATATTCCTGAGGAACCTAATGGGATTCTCAGTTAAATATTTCAAAAATTTTCATGAACAAAATTAAAAACAAGGGGAAAACACACCATGATAAAGAACGTCGGATACTAGTATTAACAATGCAGGAAATGTAAAAGGGGCAACTTCGGGTTCCATCTTGAAAACTCAAGATCCCTCCACCTGAGGCGGCTCAATATCAAGAGTAGCATCCAAGGAAACCTGAGCTTCGTCCTGAAAACTCAAGCTTGCCTATGCAAACTTTCCTTCATCAACCTTCACCAGCTTCTCAGCACCCTAAGCTTCTGCAAAGCTCCTTTCCAGGTAGCCGCATCTAAGCCGTAGCGGTGAAGCCTTTAGCAGTTGCTTCATCAGCCTTGCTCGTAGAAGAAAATCAAAAAAAGAAGGGGAGAATTGACCTGGGCAATAAGAGCAATCGAGAGGTTTCCAACTGATGTATGGGGAGACAGAAACTTGGGGATATTTATGGATAAATCCTAGTATGGGAAGTTATGCCACCTTCAAATCAAGAGCTAACGAGTCACCTCCGTAATTGTTCCAATAGATGACGTTGAGTTTGAATTTTTACAGCCATCTTCATAGTCGACAACTGTCAAAATTCAGGGGCAATTGTTTGGGCTGGTATTTCGGGATCCTTGGCAGAAGCTCAAGTGGTCTAGGATCCTCAAACGGGTTGAGAATCCTGACAGGCTCGGGCATCCTGAATACAGTTATCGACTAACCGCTATGTTTTTCCTCGTTTATATTTGCTTGCAGGTAAAGAAAACGTGTAAAACAACCCTAAAGATTCGGTCAAAGACTAAAGAACGTGGACTAAGTGGTCCATAACGTCCATTTTGACTTAGTGGGCAGAATTCCTAAAAAATAGGAAAGTTTGTTAATTGTATTTCAGCTATTTAAGCAGGCTTTGATCGACATAAGAACACACACACGCTCTCATACTCACACTAGCTGATAGATAAACTCTGTAACACTTAGTCTCGTTGATCAAGCCTTGCAATCACTTGTAATCCTTTATATTCTATCAATAAAATTGACTAGGAGGCGGCTATTCGGCCGGCTCCCGAGGTTTTTATCCAGGATTCCCAGAGGCAACTCGAAGGATTCTGGAGTTTTCCTCGCTAAATCATCGTGTCACCATCCTAACTTGGATTACTTGCTCATTTGATCGTTAAGCACACTACCTCACAATCTAAGTTTGGAATACAGGATACCCAAGTGAATTTTTGACCAAAACAGGTAGTACCGTGCAAGCATGGTAACTTTAATGACCAGTTTTCACTAACAACTCAATGATTCATCACAATTACTAATACTAATGGCATGTTGGATATATGAAGGTTATCGAGTAGTTTCTAGCCAATACTTATTACACAAAGACATGATGATCAGAAGAAGTTTTGTGTAATAAGTATTAGTTTATTACGGTATTAGGGTTTTTAAATAACATTATTGTTAAATATTTAACAGTATTAGGTATTACTAAGTTTTACGGGCCGGTCCGGGTTGAACCGGACACGAAACCCAAACCCATTTCCCGGACCGTTAGCCCCGGGTTTTAAAAATCTGACCCATGACCAACCCATTTGAAAAAATAGTAACCCACACCGTCTTTTTTTTCCGGTTTAAGCAGGTTGGGCTGGTTTTCCGGGTTTATGAACACCCCTAGTTGTGATTCATCCGGTGCACCGCATCAACACCTATCATCCACAAGAAAATATCATAGGTGATTTGGAAGAAGGTGTGCGTACAAGACGTCAAGTAGAAAATAGTGCTTTGCTATCCATGAGGGAATATGGGGTTCAAGACGAAGTATTTGACTCATGCTTTCTGTCCCAGATCGAACCTACAAATGTTAATCAAGCACTTAAAGATGGTTCGTGGGTTGAAGCAATGCAGGAAGAACTCCTACAATTTAAAAACTCGGCGTTTGGCACTTAGTTGACTTACCTGAAGGAAGCAAAGAGCCGTGTGGTACCCGTTCGGGTTTATAAATGTAAGCATGACGACCGAGGTGTCATTGTCCGAAACATGGCTCGTTTGGTCATCCAGGGGTTTTCTCAAGAAGAGGGTATTGACTTTAATGAGGTGTACGCGCGCGGTTGCATGAATTGAAGCAATTCGCATTTTCTTAGCATTCGCGGCACACCGTGGCTTTAAAGTATACCAGATGGATGTCAAGAGTGCTTTCTTGTATGGAAAAGTGAAAGAAGAAGTCTACGTTAAACAACCTCCGGGTTTCTACGATCCTCATTATCCAGAAAAAGTTTATAAGTTGGACAAAGCGTTATACGGTCTACATTAGGCTCCTCGAGCTTGGTATGAGACCTTGTCCACTTATCTACTTCAAAACGGATTCAAGCGTGGGTTAGTTGATTGTACACCGTTCTGCAAGAAAACAGGTGAAGATTTTATATTGGTACAGATTTATGTCGACGACATCATTTTTTAGCAGCTCAAATGACAAGCTTTCGAAAGATTTTGAAAAGCTGATGCAAACTGGCTTTGAAATGAGTTCAATGGGCGAAATGGCATTCTTCCTTGGTTTGAAAGTGCACCAGTCGGTGAAGGGAATTTTCATTTATCAGACGAAATACATGCATTATGTTTTGACAAGATTTTAAATTGCCAATGTTCGCGTTCCGGAACTCCAATACAGGTTAATCATGGTCTCTCACAAGATGAGGATGGTGAAGAAGTTGATGCAACTATTTACCGGGCCATGATAGGGTCTTTAATGTATTTAACTGCTAGTAGACCTGATATCATGTTTGCTGTTTGTTTGTGTGCCAGGTACCAGGCAACTCCAAGGCTTTCACATTTAAATGCGGTCAAAAGGAATTTTGCTTATCTGAAAGGTAATAATGATTTCGGGATCTGGTACCCTCATGATGAAATGTTTAAATTGTCTGCCTATTCAGATTCTGACTATGGAGGCTGCAAGATCAATTTCAAATCTACAACAGCTGGCTGTCAGTTTTTAGGTGAACGGTTGGTGTCTAGGCAGTGTAAGAAGCAAACCTCTGTCGCAACATCCACTGCAGAAGCCGAGTATGTAGCAACGGCGAGGTGTTGCTCTCAGGTTTTGTGGATACAACAACAGATGAGAGACTACAGTTTGAATTTTCTTTCAACTCCCATACACATAGATAATTCTGCCGCTATTTACATTAATAAAAGTCCCGTACATCATTCTAAGACAAAGCATATTGACGCCCGTTATCACTTCATACGTGATTGTTACGAGAAACACCTCATTGCTTTGCAAAAGATCCACACAGATTTTCAAAAAGCGGACTTATTCACAAAAGCTTTTGATAAAACCCACTTCAAATATCTTTTGCAAATCAACGACATACAAAATCTCAAGCTGAGTAATTATCGGTTGATCAATTTTTTATTTTTGTTGCATTTTACTTTTTGTTTTTGCTTTTATTCATAAAAAAAATCCAAAAATAGAGTTATATATTTTGGGGGGAGAAAATCAGAAAAGCATAAAAAATTGAAAAATGCCAAAATTTAAAAGAATTGGAAAATCAAAATGAGAAATTGACCCGACCTAGCGAGAAATGATATTACATCAGCATACGTTATCAACCATGGATAAAGTAGGAATAAAGGCTGTAGGTACTTTTCTGCCTAGTTGAATGTGCTAAGGCAAATCTGATATATGCTAGTATGATATAAACATAATGCTTGCTTGATAATGTGATGTTACATCACGATGGATATTGTGTGACTTTGACAATTGAAATCATAAAACAACAAAAACAGAATAAGAGATGTTCTGGTGTACGCATGTTTTCATTTTGCAAAGATTTGAACTTATTTGTTTTTCTTTATTTTCTCAAGTGATTGGCCTTTCTTTGCGTATCGAAAGATCGACCTGATTGGTGTTCACTTGAGGTTCTGCTTAATTTCTTTGGTGTTTCGTATAATCCATCGGACTTTCTCTACGTGTACGGAAGTACCGACCTGATTGTTGTTGGGTTATTTAGTTTCTGTTGCCTACCGGCTGACCTGATTGTTTTTTGTTTAAGGTTCTGCGTTATTTTTGCATGAAACACCATGAACGATAAATCTCTATTGAAAATCAGATTCTGTGTAAAAATACAAAAATTTGAATAAGTCATGTTGCCAGTATTCCTGATTGTGTGGGTTTTCACATTATCTATGCTTGATAAATCATACCGATAACATATCAGAAAGCTTTTGGATCAATTATGTAAATATCTCAAAATTCAGGGTTGAAAATGAAATTTTTGAAAGACCAAAGTATGAGTTCGGATGAACGAAGTGTGACTTCGGATGATCCGAAGTAACAGTTCGAGTGAGTTCGGTTTGTTCCCAAAGTAAAACGAAGTGTGAACCAAAGCATGAGTTCGGGCCACTTCGGTTAGACCCGAAGTCACAGTTCGGGTAACCGAAGTGAACAGCCTATAAAAGGCCAAAACTCCAGTTCGGGTATCACTTTACTCAAATCAGCTCGCTCCACTTCGTACAAACCCTATCCGAACCGCATTCGTTTTGTGACCACACTTTGATTTTCAACATGTTTTAGACCGGTTTGTGACTGAAATCAGGTCGGAAATCAGATTGCGAGTATATGGGTGTGTTATTTATCGATTTTCGTACGTTAAATCATTCAAATTTGGTCAAACAGTGTTCTGTTTTTGAAGGTTTTTAAAAGATTTAAAATTTTGAACACTTAGAATGAATTTCTGATGATAAAACTTATACCATTGTATTTGTCCAGTCAATACACGTCTAAGGGTATAAGATTTTTGATCAAAACAGGACTGGATTGTGGTTTTGGATCAAAGAAACCCTTCAAACCAAGCTGCTAAGAGCATTCATGAGATCGACATAATTTTAGAAGATGGGGAGTTTGTCTATGAACTCACCCAAGCACAATGTCAAGCCATCTTTGATCTCAATGACGAGGAGATGAAGAAAGCTGCTGAAGCTAAGCCCGAGGTTTATGAATCATCAGAAACTGAAGAAGATGATAATTTGTATGATGAGGATGAGGTTGAGGTTGAAGATATAACCGAAGAGGAGTATCTTGATATGTATTCCGATTTCAACAACCAAGATGATGATGTATTTGAAGTATTTCCGAAAGATAAGGGCGATGAAGTTGAGGTAAAATTAAAGAGAAAAGAGGCTGAGATGCCAAATGATCCGATTGCCAAAGAGGTTAACGAACAAAAACAAAGAAAAGACTATGATGAGTATATGAAGATCTTTCACACCAATCATGTTCCTCCTCCAAAACTGATCAAACAACGAAGGTATGTTAGATTCAAGGGTCAGGCATATAGACAGATAGTGAGTTGGATGTATGCTGATGGGCTAGACTGTTATGGAATCAAACGACAGTTTGGTATCCAGTATTTAAAGAAAGCTTTGGATTTTAGCACACTACCAGTTTGGGATGTTCGTGAGCTTACGAGAAAACCATTTCAGAATTATGATGGTGGATGGAAAGGGCAGTACTTCAAGAGACTTATATATAAAGAATGTCAAAATGGGTTCAAGTTTCTGAAGCCACAGAAGCCTAAACGAAGTGAGCATCCGACAAAGAAACACTTAATCATAGGCAAATCACTGATTGTGCTGAAGGTTAAAAGAAAGCATTAAGTGATAAAGAAAATACCATTGAAGAAAATGGAGTTATATTTCATCAAGACTTTACGATGGTGGTATTATGATAAGAGAACCGTTGAAATACTAAAGAAAATAAGATTTTACAAAGGTCAGCCGAACTGACCCGAACTAGCAACCGAAGTTCCAGTTCGAGTAAAGTCCAATTTGGTGGTAAAAATTAGAAAAAATAGGCTATTTTGCTTGGTTAAAATAATAAAAATTGTATAATATTGAATTAATTAAAATAACAAACATGAGAAAGCGTGCATCGAGAACCAACATGTGTTTGTTCCCTTTGCCTTTGATACGTTTGGGCATCTTGAGTCGGAGGCGGCTGCCATGTTGCGCCGGATCCAGAAAGTTATGTACGGAAATATTGTGGCCTCTAGATTGAAAAATGTGGTATTCATACGTCTAGGGTTTGCTATCCAAAAGGGGTTGGCGGCGCAGCTTGTTGCTCGCCTATCCTGTGTGGTGACTTGAGTCTTGTATGTTCATGTTATTTCAAAAGATTATTAATAGACTTTCTTAAACACTATAAAAAAAATAATAATAATTAATTAATATTGTTTGGCGTTGGGTTGAGAGGTGAGCTGATCTCCGAGCTAACAATCACGTTTTGCGGATGTTCCAGTTTCACACAACCATCAGGCCACCCGCCATTACACACACATTCACCACCAACATCATCTTAGAAAACAAACAAATTAGGTCACAGGATTCATATCAATGGCTTCCTCCTCCTCCTCCTCCTCCTCCTTCAATTGGAATTGGGTTTCCTCTCTTCGAATCACTCTCCTCCTCCTCCTCATCGCCGGCATCACCGTCGCTTGCTTTACTCTCCCCGTTGAAAAGGTCCCCCCTTTCAATTTTATTTACGCATTCGAAGATCAATTCTTTTCATTTTCAATTGTTTCTTGTTTTTGATTTGATCAGATCTAACCCAAGTAAGAACGAATCATATGTAGTTGTTTATTAGGGCTTGTGATTGAATTCCAATTTTGTGTATCCAGACGTTGAAGGACTTCCTGTTATGGGTGGAGGAAGATCTTGGTCCCTGGGGTCCTGTTGCACTGTGAGTATTATCAATCTCACCTACTTCAGAAACAACTTCCCACAAATACTATGACCTAAATTACATTTATTACATCATAGTTAAGGGTATTTGAATTTTTGCTTTCTGGGATCATGTTATTTTTCTTTGAATCCTCATTATAGATTGAGTTCCCTAGGTATGTTATTCATTCTGCAGGGCTTTTGCATATGTTCCTTTAACGATTCTTGCGGTTCCTGCATCCGTACTCACTGTAAGATCGCAACACCACACGCATGCAGTTACCGTACCTTTTTATTTTTACTGATGGTTCTTCAGTTCATCGTGTCTCCTGTTTCTATGTATATTGTGCGTTTTGACAATTGTTCATTTAAGAATTTCGTCTTCTTCTATTTTCAAGCTGCTGTGTGTAATTAATGATGGTTGAATGAAATTTTTTACAAGAGTTGGTTTATGTAGTGTCTTTACTCCCTTCTGTTGTATCATATATAAGCATCAACATTGCTTATCTTGCTTTAGAAGACGTCAGTCAGTAACCTTCGATTAAAAAACCATAACCACAATGATTATGGCAGAGGAACTTTACTAATGTATAAAAGAATTTTTTCAAGTATCAATGCACACATTTTCCTATTGAAACTAAAGAAAATTCGTACAAGTATATTTAAATATATATGTGCTCTTGTATAGGTGCTCTTAAAGAGATCTTATTAAGGTTAAGGACTTTTTAGAGAGTGTATAAACTGTCCTCTTCGGACCTTAACTTTTCTTATATTGTTGTTTATTTTAGCCTTAGCTTTACCCTTGGCATTAGCCTTAGCTGACTGGGCATATCCATCTTGTCAGATAGGGTATTGCATCGTCTTATGTTATAATTTACCCACTATCATATACTATTGGTTTGGTTGCTTGCTCTGCTTTTTTCTTTGCTACATTCTCTGCTATATTGTTGCTGTATCTCTATATTATACGCTTGTTATACCTTTGAGCCGAGGGTCTCTGCAGAGCAACTTCCCTATCCCTAGGGATAGATTTAAGGCTTACAAATAGCTCTGCTGAGTTGGATTATACTGGGTACATTTGCTGTTGTATATATATATATATATATATATATATATGTATTTACTGGTGCTTTTTCCAGCTGGGTGGTGGTTATCTGTTTGGTTTGCCAATGGGTTTTCTTGCTGACTCTTTTGGTGCCGTGATGGGCGCAACTGCAGCATTCCTTCTTGGCCGAACAGTAAGTTTTATGTTTATCTATCAACTTATTTTTATTGCTGCATCAGTTTTTGTACAAATCATTTTCGAAATTTGGCTTGATAATCTCATGTACAATGTTGCTAATCTTGTCTCTCCTAAGTTTTTTTGCAGATTGGAAGATCATATGTCATTTCTAAGTTGGGTGATTATCCACAGTTTCGAGCAGTTGCAATTGCTATTCAGAAGTCTGGATTTAAGGTTTGTCTAAAAATCATTTCGATCCTGTTTTACTCTGTCTAAGCTCTAACTTTATGGAATGGTCAGTTCCAACTACTTTTGAATAAAAGCTTTCTTCATCGACAACTCACATGATACACATGTGAAAGCTTTATTTCATCATAGTTTAAGATTTCTTTTTTTATTTAAATTATACCACAATTAGAGTATATTGAGCGGTTTTCTTATTTTGGCAGATTGTGCTGCTGCTTCGACTTGTTCCATTACTTCCATTTAACATGATGAATTACCTTTTGTCTGTAACTCCCATTCCCGTATGGGAGTACATGGCGGCTTCATGGTTGGGAATGATGGTATTATCACTTCACTACATTTATCCTTTTTAACTAATATTTTTCAATTCATTTTTTTTTCTTTTGTCTTAATAGCTCTGTTGGTCCAGCTGATGTGATTTGTGTGTGTATGGGTAGAATGATGAAGGAAAAAATCCCCTTAAGTTTTTAATTACAAAAGGAATAAATCGATTACTGAAATTATGATATTTTAGTGTTCATCTATTAGTACAGCTGCACATATAACTTATTACGTGTTGGTACAGCCAATTACCTTTGCACTTGTATATGTTGGCACAACTTTAAAGGACCTGGCTGATGTTACCCATGGATGGAGTCGGTTCTCAAAAACTCGTTGGGTAAGATTCTTTTTAATTGTTAATCTTATTTTAACATCTGTGTTTCATTGTTTGTTCTTTTAAAGAATAGTGTAACACACTTAAGACTTAGATTGAGTGACATTACCAAATACCAATACTTGTCCCTTTTTTGTGTATCACAATGATCATAGCCCCATAAACCATCATCTGGCTGTGATTAGCTTCTTTCTGATTTTCAAGTAGTACATCACCCCTTTAGTTTATGGTTTACCCACTTGTTAGGCTTTGTCATCGCACATAAATCTTGATTTTCAGTATACACACAAGCATACATATACTGTTATACATACACATACACATACACATACACATACACATACACATACACATACACATACACATACACATACACATACACATACACATACACATACACATACACATACACATACACATACACATACACATACACATACACATACACATACACATAGGGATGCATTCTTTTCAGACCCAAAAGTGTAGAGAACCGCAAGAACTATTATCAGTCACTCATTTATTTTCTTTCTCTGTTTAAATTATGAATTACTATTCCGCCCTGTTCATTTAAGCCCTTGATGAGATAAATGAGTGACTGAAGATGATTCTTGTGGTTCTCTGCACTTTTTTTATTCTTAAAAGAACGCGACCCTAAATATATATATATATATATATATATATATATAGAGAGAGAGAGAGAGGACCGCTCAATACATAACCAATTTAAGCAGAGAACTGCAAGAATCGTATAAACACATGCACTTATTGCTATAAATGTGATTCATAAGGCGGTGCAGTTCTCTATGTAAAATTGTTTATGTATTGAATGTTATGTGTATATGTTTTGTGGATCTCTAGTTCTATTTTGGCACTCCTAGGTGATGAGACGTATAGAGTCTGTTTGATATGTGAACCGAACCACCCATTTCTCTTTGATCTTGACATTCACTATTTTACTTTTTGGTGTATACAGGCAGTTCTTATTCTAAGTTTTTTTGTGTCTGGTAAGTTGCTACAAATAAATAATTAACCCTCTATTAAGACAATAGCATTTTTTTTGGTATCATGCGTAATGATGCATACTTTCAATTGTTTCCAGTGATCATAATGGTGGTTGTTACCAAAGTTGCAAAGTCGGCTCTCGATAAAGCTTTGTCTGAAGGTGTTGATATAGATGGCACTGGCGCCGAGAGCTCATCTGTTGCGGAGGAAGCTCGGGTAGATATCCATGAGTCACTACTAGTCAAAACTTGATTCTTGTTTCTAAACAATGAATCAAAGGCAGTTTTTTGTTTTTCTTTTTATTTATAAATTTTTATGTATAGTTGAATTCTTGATCTTACCATGTCGTAGGTCGTCCACGAAAGCGTGATAGATGATTAACTTATATTATTCAAATGTTGGTTTATATGAGGTTTTTTCATATTCAATATTAATCTTAAAGGGGATATATCCTCTTAAAACTTAAATTTAAATTTGAGTGAGATTTACTATCCTGATAGATGTAATGCTTACCTTAATATGGTGTAATTTTTTTGTTTAAAAATAATGTCGTATGTAAAAGTTATAAAAGTTTAAAAAATGAGGGGAGCTTAATAAAAAGTTAAAAATGTTCGTTCATCTTTTGTTTTCTCTTTAACTCTACACAAATTTTTGTTTGGGTCATAGATCTTTATTTAATTGAAGATCTAATGATTGAGATAACTTCTTAACCTTCTAATCCTAATGATACCTCATACAATATCCTCTCTCGTTATGTTCGTATCATTAGTTAATTAGCGGACGATTTTCAGAACACGAAAACTTTACACCATTTTGCAAATTTATTTCACACAATTAATCTGTGTCATTTAGGAGGGTTCATCGAATCAAAATATTTAAATTTGAAAATTTTAAAACAAACTCGAATTTGATTAACATTTGCACAATTCGATTCGAATAAGCTTATTTGAATTCGAATCGAATTTGACTTTTTTTTTTTTATTCAAATAAGCCGATGTAGAGTTCGTTTATTTTGATTAAAAAAAAAAGATATAAAAAGGATATCTCCACCTAATTTTTTTTCTAACATGTGTCCTAAGGGCACATGTAAGAAGCATTAAATATGTAGTATATTCTATTGGAATTGTCATTTTACATTAACTACATTAATTTTATATTCTTATACCAAATTTGCCTTTTTATTATTTTCTCCTAAACTTTCCCTCCAATACTTATTATATCATTTCCATTATCTCTCTGTATATTTCTATATGACATATCCTTCTTAATTTCCTTTTTTTGGTTCTATATTCTTTTTTTTTCTTTGACTTGTATTTTAGTTACTTATTGAGAGAATAATAAATATATTCAAATCATAAAAAGAATGATGATTGCAAAATAAAATATATACATGATTAATTTTTTCGACATCTCAAATGTTTGGTGGTAAATATATGGTCATTCTTCAACAGGAATGAAGCTTACATATATATATTGAAATAATTGACGGTAAAAATATATGTGAATATTAAAAGGGAAAGTATATGTGAACAAGTATTAATCATATATTCGGAAAAATTAATCATGTATATATTTAACTAGCTTTTGATACCCGTGCGACGCACGGGTGGTTTTTAAGAAAATAAATCCAACATTTAAAATATTATAATAAATGTAATTCGATAATTGAAATTAAAGAAAAATACGAACATTTAAAATATTATAAAAATGTAATTCTAACATTTAAAATATAATAAATCAAAGTATGAAATAAAATATATTTTTTTTTCTTTTTTATAGTATACTTTGGATTATGTTGGTCTAAATGATTTGAGAAATTGGACTTGTCTATATATATATATATATATATATATATATATATATATATATATATATATATATAGGGTTAGGTTCAAATGAGAACTTTTTGTTTTGAGAACTTTTGAGAACTAAATCTCCACCACTATTTTCAGTTGGGGACCACTCCAATTCATGGGAGGGGGTAAATGTAAATATAACTAGTGGCTTAAAATGGTTCTCAAAAGTTCTCTCAACCATTTAGTTCTCAAATGATCCTCTCCCTATATATATATATATATATATATATATATATAGGGTTAGGTTCAAATGAGAACTTTTTTCTTTAAAAACTTTTGAGAACCATTCTGAGCCACTAATTTTCAGGGGGGAAGCATTCAAATTCATGGGGGGGGGGTGAGAGGATTTCCTTATATATAACTTGTGGCTCAGAATGGTTCTACAAAAGTTCTCAAACCCAATTGGTTCTCAAATGATACCTCTCCCTATATATATATATATATATATATATATATATATATATATATATATATATATATATATATATAGAATTTAAAAAAACAAAAACGGAAATAAGAATATTGATTTACGAAAATTTGTTTAAAAAAAGATTTTACATTAAATGGTGTTTATATTTAGGAAAGTTAGTTAGATTATTTTGACATTTTCAAAAAGTTTGGAGATTTGATTGTATAAATTTGTTAAAATTGAATATTTGATTGGTAAATATTCAAATTCCTAAAAGGGATTTTCAAATAATTAATTTTGTTAACTGGATCCCCGAATTTTAGGCCCATATCCACGATTCACTTAAAAGGAAACCATTTGAGCGGGAAAATCAGAAAATGGATTGTTGTGGTGATGCCACGTGGCATCCAATCTTTTCATATATATATTATATAGAATATAGATTTTGCAATCATCATTTTTTTATGATTTGAATATATTTATTATTCCTAATTTTATACTCTCTCGTAGGTGTAATAAGTATTTAATTTTACAATCATCATTCTTTTTATGTTTGGTGGTAAATATAGGAAAAGTTTAGGAGGGAATAATAAAAGGGCAAATTTGGTATAAGAGTATAAAATTAATGTAGTTAATGTGAAATGACAATTCCAATAGAATATACTACATATTTAATGCCTCTTACATGTGCCTAAGGGCACATGTTAGAAAATCCCTTTCTAATTTACATATAATATGTGAATGCTATGTACATCTAGAAAGTCAAATGTCTGCGTAATAGTGGAGATGAAGTGAGGGCCAGGTTAAAGTGAAAATTGTGAAAGTAGAAACGATGAGGATGAAGTGATAAGTAGTTATTAAAATGTCATGTATTTTAATTAAACATGGATTCTAAAGTAACATGGATTGAAAGCCCATGAATTTCAAAATTTTAGTCCATTTAATGTTACACGAAAATAGAGTTGATGTGTTATAACATCTATATCTATATCTATATACATCATATCTATCTATATAATCTTCCTATTCTAATAAACAATTACAATTATTGACACATGTCACTCTAGATTCATTCTCACAAAGGTTTTCCCTCCTAAATCTACTCCCTAATAAATTCCTTTTAATTGGAAATTATTTCCTATTTTATAATCATGATATAACTTTATTTATTTATTTATATTTATGAAATTATTTATTTATATTTATAAAATTATGACAACCATATATTAATTAACACTCATTTTTATTTAAAATTATTTTTATAAATTATTATTATGTTCATTTTAATAAATACTAATAAAACATATAAAATACCAATAAATACTTATATAGTGTGTTTTCAAATATAATTGAGTAAATACTATTTAATATTTTAATAAATAAATACCTAATATTGTTTTAAAGATTCAATCAACATCGTGGATGATATTCTTTATAAAGAAATTCATTAACAAAAATCATGTTCATAAGATCCATTACTAAATAGTTTTTCTACCATATCAAATAATTGATGTTCATTCAATTTGAAAATTCTAAATATCATGACTAATTCAATTGTAAGTTATCTAATGTATACCGAGATAACATTTTTCTATCGATGTAACAATATAATATTTTATTATATTTTAGATTTTGTAATCACCAATGAGACTGTGTTCATCATAATCTTGACTTTTTACACTTGTTTGGGTGTTTATACATCATAATCTTGATGAAAATCTATACTCACCTAAACATGGTCACGTGTATGTTGTTTTTTTTTCAAATATACAAGTAGAGACATGCTCTAAATATTTCTAAATATTATTTTTTGATAGAGGGTAAAGTCACCAATGTCATATTATGAAATATAACGTTAGCTTTTTATTTAGTGTAATGTAACGTTATTCCGGTAATAAGAAAAATATGCATGAATTATCAATTATATATAATTTTTTAATGATTCAACCCGTATAACATACGGGTTCTATCCTAGTATATATATGAAAAGATTGGATGCACATGACATCACCACAACAATCCATTTTGTGATTTTCACCCTCAAATTGTTTTCCAATAAATGAATTGCATAATCGTAGGTCCAAGACTATCGGATCCATTTAACAAACCCTCCGGATTTCCCTCAAACGCCCTTTTTTATAGGGTTATTGGCTTGAATTAATCCCAACTATCACTTATTGGCCGATATCACTCCCAACTAAAGAAATCACCACCGCCACCCCCAACTATGAACCTAATTTCTGACAACACTCCCTTCGTTAAAAAATCGTGTCATAAAATATGCATAGCGTGTCATAAAATGTGTATGAGGGAGTGTTGTCAGAAATTAGGTTCATAGTTGGGGGTGACGGTGGTGATTTCTTTAGTTGGGAGTGATCCCGGCCAATAAGTGATAGTTGGGATTAATTCAAGCCAATAACCTTTTTTTATATCATTAACCGTAATCCTCAATTTACATTCTATCAAAATAGGTCGAACGATTCGTATTCAATCTGACCCCACTTCATATGCCTTCAAACCTATGGTCATTCATTCCAATCTCCCCCTTTCTCATCTCTGCCAGCGAACGATTCGTCTTCAATCTGATCGATCATCTCGCATCCATCTGAACTCAATCACGTTTAGGTAAAGCCGTTCTTATTCCATCATCATCTTACGCATTTATGTAGTATTGATTTTCTTTTCTTCAATCTGATTCTGAATCACCCCTTTTCTCGCTTGATATCTTTTTTGAACTGAATCGCATTCTGAATCAAATCGTTTTTGCTTTTGATTCTGTGTCTACAGTAGATATTACATATCTTCATGGACAAGATTTTATCTTCTTCACCAATACACAAAAATTCTTTCACAGAAAATGATTTGGTTAACATCCGCATTATTTGTTTCTGTAAAATCCTAATTTGCTATAAAATCCCTTATTATCAATTGATAATTATTTGAGTTACACGTCTTTCAAATTTCAATCCATTGTAGGTTTGTTTAATTATGGTAGTGGTTTAATGCTAATTTGACTGATTCTCTCTCTACTTCATTGGAAAATCCATCACCGCCAGGGTCTGAAAGGAAACCCTAATTCCTCAATCACGCAATACAGAGATGAATTAAAATTTATTCATTCTATTGCTTAAATTTCAATCCGAAGTATTGGATTACGATTGGTTGCCTTAATGGTATGTTGGTGATAGGTACAGTTTCTTTATCACTTCCATCAGTTTTATTTGTTCATCATATTTTTAGTTCAGATCTCAAATTTCCACATGTAATTTTATATAAGCTCATAAATTTTCTATTTTTCTCATATTATATTTGCTCGATCTTCTAATTATATGTTAGTTTCACTAGCTTGGAAATTTACTCCAAACTTTGGTCAAGTCACTACTCTGAACAGATGCAAGTGGTGGTGGATTATTTTGAATGGTTTTAAGAATTTTTTTCTCTTCATATCATTCTTCAATATTAATTAATCGTGTCTTTTATTTTGTTTCTTCCAGTTGGACTTGAAACCACACTCTATTTCAGTGGATGAGGATCGATGAAGATGCAAAAAATGAAGGTTTGTTTGATTAATCATTGAACTGTCTTGATCTTTCTACTTACATTTTCTTTGTGATTTTATATTAGAATGATTTTAAAGTATGATAGTTGTCTTGATCTTTCAACTTACATTTTATTTGCTATGATAATTGTGTTGATCTTTCAACTTACATTTTCTTTTTGATTGTATATTAGGATGATTTAAAAGTATGTCTTAATTGAGTTTGTAACTGGGTTAAAAGAATCAGTTCAAGTATTTGTTATGTTATTCGTTTATTCAACTATATATATGTGATGTGTCCGATTATTGAATGAAGTTAACCAGAGTAATTTTTCTGATTTTGTTCTAAATTAGTGCATGTTATGTCTAAGTTGGTCAAGTATATATGGTGTATGTTGTGTTTTTTGCTGCTAATAATTCTGCAAGGAATGGTTTAAGACTTTTAAGTATTACATGATTTTCACATTCTCTTTTGATATTGATTTGTAGTTGAAATTATGCTTGAGTGAGCTACTGTTATTAGGTTTTTGATTATGATTTCCATCTTTGGTCCCCTTTTTGATGGAAACCCGTTCTTATTTGATGTAAATTATAATGTATTATGACGCAAGCTTGGGATGCATCTTTCATCATGTAAGGTAGTAATTTATAATATTTTTTATATATTTTATATTGTAGATCTATTAATTATCAGTAAGTAGAAGCTTGGATAATTAAAAGAATATAGCTTTAATTGAAATACTTATTTATATTCAGTTTTATAATACTAAACTAAAAGAATATAACTTTGACTTACAAAATTTTATCACACGACTCAACAAATTATTTCCATAAATTCTTTCAATCATTCATTTATAAGGTCAAACTTTCTTAATATATATATATATATATATATATATATATATATATATATATATGTATATTACATTTAAATTTAAAATATTTTCTATAAAGTGAGGAATTAAATCATTATAATATGTAATTATTGACTAATTTTATAGTGATGATAGATTAACTATCTGAGACTCTTCTATTAGTTTTTATAAGTTTAGAAGTTTTTGAACAGTTGGTCATTGTAGTATCTTTATAAAACTATATCACTAGAACAACAATTAAGTGTAAAGTTTTTGTTTTCTGTTCATGTCTACCTTTTTTAATCCTTACCATGTTGAAGAAAGCTTAGAAATATTATCATCAGAGGCTGTTGTTTTTCTTTTTTTCAGATTTGCTTCTGTATTTTATTAAGACTTTAGTTCAATATTTGTGTTTTTTTAATAGGTGTTGCTGTGGAACGACCCCAACCAATGTGGAAAGTGATACTATTTTAAAGGATTACTTAATTACAAAGGTACCAGTGTTGAATTGTACAAGTTTAGCTGACCTCTGTTATAAAATGCACCAAGGTATCATCATCATGTAATAAACCTTACAGAGATTGGCAAAGAAGAAAAAGATATAGACAAATGGAGATACCTTCTAAACTTATTTTGAGTTTACTCCTTATGAAAAGGTGTCAACTTTTTATATAACCGAATTACTAACAGGTAATACAGATTCAATAGAATTGATAAATACTAATTCATAAATAATTCAATCCTGGATATTCTAAAATATATATATTATTATAACATATTATGTTGGAGTACTGCAGAATGTAGAAAAGCGCACAGGGAACGATGGAAAACCAATTATGCATCTCACGTTACTAGACACAAGGTAAATTACCTTTGTAATACATAACAGAGTTGTAACTATATAAGTTTATAATTCAACTTAAGAAGGTCTTTATTTTCTACCTTCTATATAAGCAAGCAACCTTTATATTAACGGATACATATTTCCTATTCTTATTTTATTTATATGCAACCATGATTATTCCTATAGAATTCATATATTTGTTTAATGTATTTAATACCTATATACTGTGAAAAAAATATGACAGTGGCAGAAGAACCATTGTAACACTATGGAACAAGATATCATCATCAGCCGAAAGAGTCAATAGGCTGCACTTTAACAAGGTAATGGGATGTATACACATAATTCTAACTTTTTTGTTTCCGTATTTAAGGATATCACAAATCAGAAGCTTTTATATGCCACATGAAATGCTTGCCAATATATAGGATTAGATTTCTAATTTCTAACTACTGATTTTTATTGATGCTCTCTTCTTCCAATCAAGCTTGAGCCAGAAGTTAAGAAAAAGGTCATGAGGGTTCTTATGGCTATGCCAGTTCTTAATAGCAAAGGTAAAAAAAACTCAAGTTTTGGGCAATGACTTTGAAATGAACGTGTCTAATGTTGATGGACACTTTTTCCACCACAATGTACGTTTTCATTCTCTTAGTATCCAAGCTGTGTAAAATAAAATTCTATGTTTCTAACCAGTTCACAATGTACTTATATGTATTTGAGAACATTTGAGTTCCTGACTACAATGCGCAAAGGGTTTTTTCTATCATACATACTGTTGGTACTAGAATTCAGGAGACACTGAGCAGCTCGTATCAGCTCGCAAGCACTTCATTGTAAGGATTCTGAATTATACTTCTTGACTAACTATTGCTTTTCCCTTTTTGTTTATTATTCACAGATTAGCTCGAGCATGGATCACGTGTCCTAAAGACCCGGTCAACTAGCAGAAACGTGGACTGAGTGGACTTCAAACGGCTAAATGGGAAACGTGGAGTTAGTTGTTAGTTTTTAGGAGATATTGTTATGATGAAATTCTTATTTAATCCGAGCTCTAGGCTTATACACACAC
>JBCNJP010000010.1:45413738-45447123 GCA_039602395.1 Deinandra increscens subsp. villosa | reverse complement strand
CAACTAATTGCTTAGGCAGTTTTTGACCAAAACACATACATATATATATATATATATATATATATATTTGTTTACCTTTTCAATTCACAATAAATATATGATTTTTAATTAATTATAATTTATTTTCTGTTTCTTTTAAATTATTAATTATTAAATTACTTTATAAATTTTGGTTGTAGGGTGTTGAAATTGTGTACAAGTACTGATAACGAGCTGCAAATTCTTGATATATTTTAGAGGTGTCAATGTGGGTGTATTGGGTAATGGGTGAAAGTGGGTTCAAGTTGAACGAAGTAATTTTTAGTATGGTTTTTTCACGATTTGCTAAATGAAGCATAATTGGCAGCTGCATGCCTAACTAAGGTAAAATAACTTCATGTCTGACTTTAGCACTTTGACACATCTTCTAAAGGCATTTACCTAGGATGTAAAATTGATTATTAGAATTTGCACATAATATATTGTACCTAACATAGTTTTTTTTTAATTAGTCTTGATTCAAATAAGTATAGGTTCTTATATATATATTACCATTCACATGTATGTATACATCCCTATATATATTTGCATGTGCTCCCCTTTCTTTATTTGTATATGTGTTTTTTCATGTATGTTTATGTATAGATAATGTAGGTGTGTTGGTTAGCATCCATAGTTTAGGAGAAATTGATTAAAAAATATGTAGGAACACGAACCTTATTTTTCACCAAATTTTTCAACAAGAATCCATGCTTTAGTCATGGTCAACTTTATGTTGCATTGTCAAGGGTCAAAAGCATTGCATTGTCAAGGGTCAAAAGCACGGATGGACTAAAACTTCTCATATTGGATGAAAAATGGAAAAGTGACAAACAAAACATCAAATGTTGTTTATAAGTCTGTGTATTTAAGTTTGTGAATTTTTTACATTATCAAATTTTTGTATATTTCTTTAATACCAATTATCGAATTACATTTATTATAATATTTAAATTGTTGGAATTATTTTTTTAAAAACCACCCGTGCGTCGCACGGGTATAAAAAACTAGTTTATATATTATATATAAAATAAAATCGTATATATATTTAATGCTTATTCGTTATTTGAGATCAAATTTTTTATTTAAATCTGACTCAAATTAAATTTCAGGTTATTCGAATCTGATTCGAATAATAAATAACCCTAATGAGAAGACACAATTACCTAGAATCAGTTAGGTGCTATTGATTAAAAACTTAGTTGCTTCGAAAGGTTATATAGACTTGACTCCACATGTAACAAAATCTTAACTGAAATGAAATGTTGGGCTGCCATTTATTCAGGTATGTGAGTAAGTGTGTGGTGGGTGGGGTGTCTAACATTAAACAAAATAATGAAAATATCTCTGTTATTTACAGTAAAAATATATAAATACAATAATAAGGGTTAGGTTCCAAGCAAAACCAAACAATATGCAAAAATTTAAAATCTAAACAAAAAACAAGTTTTTTTTTAATTTTTTTATATGTTCTTTTAACGATTTTAAGTATACTGGAAAAAGAAAAAAACTATAAAAATATTTTTGAGTTTTTTTAAAAAATAAAATAAAATTCGAATTTTAGCTTTAAAATTAATAATGCATTATGCAGCACTAATACATCATGCAGCAATACTATTAGTACTAATGCATGATGCAACAATAAAAAAATCACTAAACTTTTTTTTCTTTTTTATTTTTTTTTCCAGAAATAAAGCTAATAAAATTATAGACTTTTTGGTGAAATTATTTTTAAAAATTATCAATATATGAAGAAGTTATAGAGAAAAAATGTTTGGTTTTTTTGGTTTTCTTCACTTTTCTTTGGTTTTCCCTCGATCCCTCCCCACAATAATAATGTGAATAAAAGTAAACAAACTAATGAAAAAACTTTACATAAATTTACATTTGTTGAAATCATAGGGTCTCCAAGTTGTTTTTCAACGTCTTCTTGTAATTTTCTAAGCTACAAACAGGAACAAACTGATAATTAATGGTTGTGAGTTGTGACCGAGGATTCAGTTAACATACGTCTTTTAAAATAGATTTCGAGTACTCACTAAGAAAACTTATGTGTCTCCGAGGGAATTCTGTGGATTTTAATGAGGATACCAACTAGTTACGAGAATTATGTTGAGTTTTGAAAGTAATTCCCCTCTATTAAAATTTTACATGGGATCTCACAGTGTAAGGAATATCGCTTTTGATATTTCCGGTTGACCTATAATTATGAAAAAGTTCCGACGGAACAAGGTTAAGCGGAAGTCTTTATCCAAGCGGAAAAGACCGTTTAACCGGAAGAAGCCCAGATGAACCGGAAGCGAATATTCCGGTTGAACTCTTTTATTCATCAGATAAAGAGTTCAACCAGGATATTTCCTGCAACATCAAATCAGTTGTCATATCGTCGGTAAAGCATCGTGGTTGCTTCCTTTTGTTATTAAAGCCGCTCTCCTTTTATAGTATGTTGCTAATCACACACCATTCACCTCCTCAATCGAAGAATGTTCTTTTGCTAGTTAGTTTGACTTTTGTATTTTTACGGTCAAGATGATCGTATGGAAATCAATGGCTATCATTAATTTCCCTTACACTATATATAGCATAGTTAGCTCTCAACATTTGTATGCAAGAACACCGTGTAATATTTTTGAGTTAATGCATATAGTGCCGAGTAACCTTTACTTCGTGTCTTACTATATTTATGCAAACAACTAATATTCACAAGGGTTGCAACTAATTAACCCGTTAAGTAGAGCGAAGATTAACTTAATTCTGCATGGTTATTCTTACAAGTAAATCTTGTTAACTAATCTAAAACTTTTTAGATCTGAATCCTACAAGTGGTATCAGAGCTTTGACTCTCACTTTGAAGACTCTAAGTGCTTCAAAGTTGATATTTACTTGTCAACTCTACTGCTTAAGCTTTCCTTCTCTAAAAACTTCCAAAATGAATGATCTCAGTATTGTTTCTTCATACAGTAGCACAAACAAACCACCCATGTTCACTCCTGATGATTTTGATACATGAAAGCTCCGTATGGAGGGGCTGGAGCGTCGGATCGGCTTAGTTCGATATCAATTGTGTAAACGAGAATGTAAACAAACGGTGTAAATATCAATACTCAATCTCTCATTAACGATAGACACGATTACAAAGAGAATCATCTGAAGAAATCTTGGGTAAATAACTGCTTTCTTTTGTCTTTGAGTGAGGTTATCTCTCATGTAATGAAAGATCAACCCAACAACATTATACGGTCGATTCATCACCAACGCATTCATTAAGGACAACATTATCTGTTGAACTTCATCGTGTCCGGATATTCTGTGCCCCAAACATACCAACAACACGTGCGCCAAGTATTTATACGAAACGCTCAACGAAGATTTGTAGACCCATTCTTTACTTGGATCATCGGTATACCAGATTCGTTTCAGAAACGTCACGTCATCTTTATGAGAAAACTCTATTGGTGACGTTGTTGTATCAGTTTCCAACTGCAAGACTCTGCGAATATCTGCTTCAGTAACTTCAACTGGTCGACCCTGAATGGTGGCAACAATTCTGATTGGAGTATCAGTAATTGTCCGCGCAGTACTCCAGAACTCTAGAATGATATCACGATACACATCACACTGTTGAGTGATTGCATAGTGAATTCGCGATTGTCTCAGAAATTCAAAGATCCCGGATCCTCCAAATTTATGAAGCTTGCCTCGTGGAACACCAATATGCGCACATATGTTGTGTTTGTCACCGATTTTCAGTTCATTTGCCATATCTGAAAACACATAAGATAAAACAATCATTAAATTCCATGTTATTAACATATATAATCACCGATTTTGGCAATTCATTGTCGTTTGCATAATCGAACAACTTTTTGATCAAAAATACCAAATCGCCGAACTCCGTCCGAGCCTCCTCCGAACCCCAGGTTCGGAGCTTGATGAACTCCGACGAATTTGAATTTGAAAAACAGTGAATCCGACCAAATCAAGCCACAAGAATGTACACCCTTGGTTGGTTTTTGACTACAAACATAGAGGAACCATTAATAAATTCTAAAATCAAGTTTTAAGTAGGTTACTCTCAGATCTAGGAACCTGTCACAATCCGAACGGTTTTTTGAACAAAAATCCCACAAACAGTGAATGAAAATTAAATCTAACACTCCCAATGTACTCGGAATCAAGTAATCTACCTAGAACAAGTTTCAAATCCTTCAAATAATCGCTAAAATGGAAATTCAAAATTTGGGCAGCCGTTCGGTGTAAGTTCGGAGTAAATAGTGAAAAGTGAGCTCCGAACCCCAAGTTTGGAGTATTTATAACCCGAGACGTTCGGACCTCCGAACGCCCTCCGAACTCCACGTTCGGACAAATTGTTCCACCGAACTCCAACTTCGGCCTCTCCAAACCTTGTCCGATTGTGAGCTTCGGACCTACCGAACTCCAAGTTCGGATGCCTGAACTCCAGGTTTGGACTTTTCAATAAATTTTCAAATTAAACCCCTAATTTTGATGAATCTTGAAATTGAACCTCATAAGTTTTAACATTTAACAATTTGTCTCAAACTTCGTTCAATTCAACGATGAGTTTTTTTAAATCAAGTCCGTTTGGTTGTCTCCGGCAAAATTTTGGAATTTTTCACTAACGATTGATCAAAAATAAAGCAGAATCAAAATCTTTTTGATTTTTGTAAAATATTCAAACACACCGAAAATCTTTTTGGATTTTTACAAAATTATGCTAAAACACGCCTAAAATCTTTTTGAGATTTTCATATATTCAATCAACAAACCAAACAGAAATGAAATGAAATTACTGAATTAAAGCTAATATAACATTAATGTTTTTGCGAGAAAGATCCAGACGCGAGATCATATCGGCTAATGTGCATCAGACACACTTCAATTTCATTTTAATCAGCATGCAAGTCAAGTTGGCAGCAAATACAACTTTTCAGTTTATTTTAGTTCGGGCAGATCAATTTTTACAGCTTTCCGATATGTTAAGGTATGATTTAGCATGCACTGATAATATGATAGCCCACACAATCAGAAATACCGTTAAAGAAAGTCCGATTGTTTAGGAAAATAAAAAATAAAAAATAAAGTAGAAATTGTATAACCCAACAACAATCAGGTCGGTGCTCCCGCATACGCAGAGAAAGTCCGATGAGTTATACAAAACACCAAAGAAAATAAAGCAGAACGTCAAACGAACACCAATCAGGTCGATCTTTCGATACGCAGAGAAATGCCGATCGTTTGACAAAATAAAGGAAATCAAACAAGTTTAAATCTTTGCAAAATGAAAGCATGTATACACCAGAACATCTCTTATTCTGTTTTTGCTTTTTCATTTTATTTAATGCCAGGATCACACAGTATCCGTCATGATGTGCCTTACACTTAATCAAGCAGATTTTTATGTTTATATCATACTGGCATATATCAGATTTGCCCTTACGCATTTAACTAACCAAACAAGTACCTATAGCTTTTCATTTTTACTTTATCCGTGGTTGATAACACACGCAGATGTAATATCACTTCTCGCTTGGTCGGATCAATTTCTCAAATTTTTGATTTTTCTATTATTTTTTTTATGCTTTTTGCATTTTTCCATTTTTTTATATTTTCTGATTTTCTCCCCCCTAAAATACAAAACACTCTATTTTTGGATTTTTGATAACTAAGAAAAGAAAAACAGACAACAAAAAGTAAAATGATCAACCGAAAGTTACTCAACAGGTAACTTTTATATGGCGTTGATCTGCAAAAGATAACGAAAGCGGGTTTTGTCAAAAGCTTTCGTAAAAAGATCCGCTTTTTGAAAATCAGTATGGATCTTTTGCAAATCAATCAAGTGTTTTTCAAAACAATCACGTATGAAGTGATATCGGATGTCAATATGTTTTGTTTTAGAGTGATGAACGGGGTTTTTAGTTATGCATATGGCAGCCGAGTTATCTATATATATGGGAGTAGTAAGAAACTTCAAACCGTAATCCCGTATATGTTGTTGTATCCATAAAAACTGAGAACAACAACTCACAGGTCGCAGCTGCTATATATTCAACTTCAGCCGTGGATGTAGCAACGGAAGTTTGCTTCTTACACTGCCATGATACTAACCGGTCGCCTAGAAACTGACATCCGGCCATGGTTGACTTAAAGTTGATCTTGCAACCACCATAGTCTGAATCCGTATAGGCCGACAGGTCAAACTTATCATCATGAGGATACCCGATCCTGAGATCTGAGTTACCCTTCAGATAAGCTAGAATCCTCTTGACTGCTTCCATATGAGAAACCCGAGGTGCTGCTTGGTACCTGGCACACAAACATACAGCAAACATAATATCATGTCGACTAGCTGTAAGATACATCAATGAACCTACCATTGCCCTATACCGAGTGACATCTACTGTTTCACCCTCTTCGTTAGGACAAAGGCCATGTGACAGCTGAATTGGAGTTCCAGGAATGCGAACATCTTCCACTTTGAATCGACTCTAGGACATCGTTCACATACTTCGTCTGATGAATGAATATTCCCTTGTCAGATTGCTGAAATTGTAAGCCCAAGAAGAACGACATTTCCCCCATTGAACTCATCTTGAACCTGGTTTGTATCAATTTCTCGAAATCCTTCGATAATTGTTCGTTTGAGCTGCAAAAAATGATATCATCCACATAGATTTGTACCAATAGCAGATCCTCCCCCGTTTTCCCACAAAATAATGTTGAATCAACCAACTCGCGCTTGAATCAATTGTCGAGTAAATAAGTGGACAACGTCTCATACCAAGCTTGAGGAGCCTGATGGAGACCATAAAGTGCCTTGTCCAGCTTATATACCTTCTTCGGATAATCTGAATCGAAGAATCTCAGAGGTTGCTTGACGAACACTTTTTCTTTGACTTTGCCGTACACTACGTCAAAAAGTGGCTTTGGCCACAGTTTTTTTACGCATAGCCACTGTTTTGTAAAAAACGTGGCCAAAGGTAAGAAATACTAGTTTTAGCCACACATATTTTGTACCCGTGGCAAAATATATAGTCTTTGGACCCTTTTAGCCACGAATTTTTTATTTTATGTGACAACAACAATCAGGTGCAGTGGCTTTAGCCACTGTTTTACAAAAACATGTGGCACTTATCTGTCACGCTTAAAAAAAAGTGGCGAAATGCACCAAACGGCCACGAAATTTTTATGATTTTTAATTCGTGTGACCAAAAAGGAATGTATGGCCACGCTTAAATAATGTTGTGTGACGGAAGAGTAGATTTTATTACTTAATAAATTAAAAGAAAACAAAACTATTAAGTATATATTATGCGTGGCTAAATGTGAGCAATGGCCACGGTTTTTACTTAGTTATGTGGCTAAAAGTAGTACATATGGCCACTATAATTAGGTTGTGTGACTAAATAGTAGGTTATGAGTGACAAAAATCTATTACCTATGGCCACATATATTAACCGTGGCTAAATGGTAGGTTGTGAGTGACAAAATTCAATATTATGGTCACGGTAAAATATTAAACGCGTGGCGAAAAAGAGACGATTTGTTTCCCTCTAAAACAACGCGTTTTTTTTTTCAATTTTACCAATACGAGCGGGTTAAAATCTGCTACCCTATATATCATCATCATTGATATTTTCCTTTACCGCCATCCCTTCCTTGATCTCAAATTTTCTACACCAATTCGTTTACACCAATTCTGGTATCAAATGGCCGATAATCAACGCTCCCTTAATTACTGGTATGTGAAGAATAACCGTATTTTTTTGGTTTACAGTAACACGAGAAGAAGATCCTTCAAGTCCCACAAATCTGTGATTAAACACAACGACGAGAACATCCTGAGGCAACTCCATGCGCAGAAGATTCCTGATTGTTTTGCCTACTTTGTTGAGGCAACGAAATTATTCCGTGTCCTTGATACAAAATTCAATGAAATTGAATCTGAAGAAGATGAAGAAGATGATCAAGAAGATGAAGAAGATGAAGAAGATGAAGAAGATGATGAAGATGATGATGATGACGATGCAAGTTCAGGATACATATCCGAAGATTGCAGTGATCCGGATTATTAATTAATGGATGTTTATGTTTAATTATGAACAAATTAAGAACAATATTTTATATGTTTATTTAGTTATGATATTAGTAGTTATAATTGAATATATGATGGTTATATATGTTTATCATGTTTAATTATCTTGTGATATGGCCACTCATATTAAATATTGGTTGCGTGACAAATGGTCACGGTATATTAATTTTAGGTGGCTAAAAGAAGAATACCAACAGTGTACGGCGCTTGTAATCATTACTATTTCATTTACTTTTTCATTTACTTTATCTTTCAAATCTCCATCTACCACGCCCCTCGAGTATCGATATATACTTAATTATCTTTGTATCAGTTTTCATCATCATCTCCACCATGACCCTTTTCTCCCAGTCTTTCTCTCTCTGTTTTTTGTCCATCATCGCCATCAAAAAATGTGGAATTGGCGTCATCCGTATGTGGAAAACGGTAAGTTATCATCTTCACCACTGAAATTCGATTGAAATTTTCGTCTCAGATTTGGTAATTTTTTCTTGTGCAGGGAAAGATTGCACTCTGTATCTCCTGCGAGCAGATTTTAAGTTATTGTGGAAACCATGGTGTTGGTCCAGAAACAACAACCAAGCACGATATCGTAAACACAAACAAGTGCGGAAACCTTGTTTGTGAGTGATTCGAGAAGAAGATGATGAAAAAGACAAGATTTAAGATGAAGAACAAGCAACACAATCAAGTCTTGAATGAAGAACAATCAATCTTCTTGAATAACCGGGTTTGCGATCGTAAATATAAGAAGAACACAGAAATCGTAATCAGCAAACTTGTCATTAATCATAAAAACTTGGGTATTTATACAAGCCCTACAAAAACCCTAGTGGAAATCATAAACCCATAGGCCCAATAAGACCACATCGTAAACATATAAAGCCCAAAAACAAATAAGCCCAATCTAATGTTCATGCCTCATAAAGTATAGCCCAACAATCTTCCCCTAGGCATGAACCATTAGAACGTCTACGGAAGCAGCAAATCAAATCTAAAGGTATTCGGCTTCGTGCTTGACCACCATTCACGTTCCATGATCCGGTTTGTTGTTCCATGAAAGATCGACTCCTTTAACAGTGTCTTGTTAAGATGAACATGACCAACAAGCCCAGCATCATCTGTTACAGCATTAGCTGTTCCTTGCTGTCTTCTATATTCTATTAAAAATTCCACAGCCACGTCCTTAAGGCTGACTTTTCGCAGATGATTTTTAACCTTATATGCTGCTTTCTCACGACAATGTTCCTTCCCACAATCACAATCTTTCAAATGAAGCACAACTCGTCGATCATTATGAACATTCTTAAAATTCACTCCACATTGCAGAATCTCTAACATCATATTCCATGAGTTGTTGCTACTTGGAGAAGAATCAAGAACCGCCATATATGCAGTGATCCTTGTTTTATCTGCACTTGCTCTTGCAGTTCCCCAGAATTCTCTGACAAGTTGTTCATCGATCAGCACGCTTGCCCTGAGAGCATGATTGATTTTGCACACATTCAATCCTGCTACTAAAGAGTAGAACAACTGCATGTGTCTCTCTGGAGGGTCATCAAGATAAGCAGGTATGCAATGATCCCTCTCAAAGTGAATCTCTTCGTCCATCATTTCTTCTGCCATCTGAGAAATCGAGACAAGTGAATCAGGCTTAATTATATCAATGAGCAATCATGTTTGTTAAAAACATCTTGAAGTTCAATTGATTATCAGATTATCCTTTTAATTTCCAAAAAAAACATCAATTGAATCCTTCAAAGGAAAGTATTTGATTTTGAATCACAATTTTAACAACACACATTCAATTTTATCTTAAAACGATTAAGTTTGGTAAGAAAATAAAATCATTTTTGGATTCATTCAATTGTTTACGATTGAAATTCGGGTTTACGATCCAGTATTTGGGTTCACGATCGGGACAAAACTGGTTCAATCATAATCATTAAGCCCAATCGTAAACACCCTTTGTCGTAAACACATGGAGTCGTGAACGCCATCTGATCGTAAACGACATCGGAAACTCCGATCGTAAACTCGAAACGTCGTCTTCTACATCTCGACGATCGTAAACACAGAGGTCCGCCATTTTTGTACCTACAACATCTCGTAAACACATCATAACCCATCAAAAAGCAAATGAATCATTATAAACTACCTTTTAAGAGCAACAACCACAAAAACGGCTTCTAATCTCGAGTATTAGACTTGATACACGAAGAAAAAAGAAAACGATCACCGAGTGAAGAAAAACTGTAATTTGGGCTTGTGAATCGAAGAGGAACAGTCGATTGAGTGGTGTTTTGTGGTCGGAAAGTGAATGCGAGGGTGGTGGTGAGAACGATCACCTCTGAAACAGTCGGAGCAAGCTGGAAAATGATTTTCCGGTGATGGAAGGCGGCGGTTAGGTTTTCTCAACCGGAATCGTAAACACAGTGAGAGAGAGGGAGGTTGGGATCGTGAATGGGAAATCGTAAATGAGGGTTTGATTGGTTTTAATGATAAAATTTTTCAAATGAGCCCCTCATGAATTCAAAAACTATCAAATGCACCCCAAACCTCATTTAAATGAAAAAACACTAAAAAATTGTTAATTTTGAAAATTTGAGAATTTACAAAACTTCCCCTCAGACTCATACCCCGAGTATCTGATCTTGATCATAAAAAAGATAAATTTTAAATATTCAAAGACTTAAAAAAATATAAAAAGCATAATATTAAGGTAACCTAAAACCGAGATAAAAACATACTTTCCTTGAAGCTGATGTTTTTCATGGATCAAACCAGACTTATCTTTGACTGAGGAACCTTTTTCAGCTTCTGTTACTCGACGCACTCGACAATTGCCAGAATTTTTGACCACACAAACTCACATCAAGTTGTTTTGAAGTGCTTAATTATGGTACAATATTACCGTCATGTTTAACCGTCCCCACACCCAATTGTTCATAGCAAAACCTACCCAACCTCAGAGTTTATTGAGGATTCACAAGCCCCCAACTTGAGGAACAATGCAACACCGTCATGACAAACACTTATTTCTTTAATTATCAGTTGGTGATCAGGTCGGCCGCATAAGCACGCAAAGAAGACTAAACAAAATAATTATTTTATTATTTTTCTTTTTCTTTTCATTTTTCTTTTCTGTTTTCATTTTTCTTTTATGAGGTGTTGTCATAACAGCAGAACATGGCGTGTGAGAGAGTGAATACTAGGTATAATTACCACTTTCAAACCATTTTTGCTGGGACTCAGTTTTTTAAACCATGTAAACTAGGACGGGAAACTAAACATATATAAAATTTAAGTTTAATACACTTACATTGATGATCATAGTTTTGGGTTGAGCTTACCGACAAATCATCTTTGAGAAATCTTTCACTTCAGCCTTACACGTGTTAGTCTCCGATTGTCTTGGACATTTATATCACTTCCTACCAACTCAAGACAAACAAAAGACTTCATAAAAACCTCAAACAGATTTTCAGATTTTCTGAAACAATGACATTTCTTCCCCTGTTTTTATGAGGCTTTTGAAACATAAACCTTGATATCTATATGCTTTTTTTGGAATGTTGAACAGGATTTTTGACAATTTGCAGAGCAGCAGCATTGTCACAAAAAATTGGAGTATTAATGAATTCCATACCGTAGTCAGTGAGCTGATTCTGAATCCATACTACCTGCGAGCATCCAACTGATGCTGCCACATATTCAGCTTCTACAGTTGACTTAGACACGGTATGCTGCTTCTTACTCTGCCATGAGATGAGTCTGTCTCCCAAGTACTGACATCCACCAGTTGTTGATTTCCTGTCAAGATCACTACCTCCATAATCACTGTCAGTAAATGCAAATAATTGGAAATCAGTATTCTTTGGGTACCAAAGTCCAAGCCGAGGCCTGCCCTTCAGATACCTAAAAATACGTTTAACAGCAGCTAAATGAGAGAGTTTAGGATTAGCCTGGTAACGTGCACACACACAAACTGCATGCATGATATCTGGCCTGCTTGCTTTAAGGTACATGAGTGACCCGATCATTGAACGATACATGAATTCACTCACTGGTTCCCCATCTGCATCTGCTGTCAGTAGAGGCCGGGATTCCATGGGAGTGGAGATGGGCTTGGAGTCCTGCATCTTGTACTTTGCCAGAATCTCATTCACATATTTTGCTTGATGAATGAGAATTCCAGATTCATCTTGTTTCACTTGTAATGCCAGGAAAAAGTTCATCTCCCCTTGATCACTCATCTCAAATTTCATTCTCATGATTTCCTCAAATTCGGTGCATAATTCTTCATTTGTTGACCCGTAGATGATGTCATCCACATACACTTGCACCATAATGATATCATCTTTCACCTTCTTTCTGAACAGAGTTTGATCAACCACTCCCCGTGTATAACCATTTTCTATCAAATGCTTTGACAGAGTCTCATACCACGTGTGAGGAGCTTGATGCAAACCATATAAAGCTTTATCCAGAAGATACACATGATCTGGATGCTCTTCATCCACAAACCCTGGCGGCTGAGCCACATAAACTTCTTCATTCATTTTAGCATAAAGGAAGCCTGTCTTCACATCCATCTGATGCACAGTAAAGTTGAGATACGTTGCAACAACAAGGAATATTCGAATTGCTTCCAATCTCGCCACTGGTGCATACACCTCATCATAATCCACCCCGTAAACCTGTCTGTGACCTTGAACAATCAGCCTGGCTTTGTTCCTCACAATTACACCCGTATCATCTTTCTTGTTCTTATACAACCATCTTGTGGGTATAACCTTTTTATCTTCTGGTCTTTCCACTAGACGCCACACTCCCAATTTTGAGAATTGATTCAGTTCATTGTGCATAGCCTCCATCCAATTCGGATCTTTAAGTGCTACCATCACGTTTGGAGGCTCTATTTGGGAGATAAAACATGAGTACATGCAGTGGTTGATGTCACCCGTGCGGCTTCTAGTGGTGACCCCTGCTGACACTGGTCCAACCACATTGCTAAGAGGATGATCTCTGTTGATTCTTGTCGTTTGAACATCTGGTATTGAAATAGAAACAGGTAGGTTAGTATCATTAACATGATTATTCATACCTTGGATTTCTGACTCCTTCTGATTATCATGAGTTCTTGAAGATTCTGGAACATCCACAACATCATCCTTAGGAGCTGCTGCTGATACACTGTCTCTAACATTTTCAACAGATCGCCTTACTTCAGGAGCTGGAGCAATGATGTCTTCTTCTTCTTCCAGACCAGGAAACATGCTTGAGTAGTTGAAACCTTCAAACAATGATCCATAATCAAAAATCCAGTCTGGTCCAGTTCCTGCATCAGTTGGATTGTCTTCCAACCAGTCAACATTGAATGCCTCATTATCATTTTGGTGGTTTTGTTGTAGACTCGATAAGCACTATTTGCAGAATATCCGACAAAGTAGCATTCATCAGCCTTTGCTTCGAACTTCCCCACATCAGACTGAATTAGAACTGTGCAAGGACACCCGAAGGTCTTGAAGTACCCCACCCTTGGTTTTTCTCCATAAATAATCTGATAAGGCGTCTTCTCATGCCGCTTGTTCAAGAGTACCCGATTCTGCACATAACAAGCGGTGTTGACTGCTTCGGCCCAAAAGAAAATTGGTAATCTCGCTTCACACATCATAGTTCTGGCAGCTTCAATGAGTGTTCTGTTTTCTTTTTTCAGCAACACCATTCTGTTGAGGTGTGTATGGTGCACTGTACTGCCTTTCTATACCTTTCTCTCCACAGAACATATTCAATTCAACATTCTTAAACTCTGTTCCGTTGTCTGATCTTATTGCCTTCACTTTCTTACTCATCTGATTCTCTATGAGAGTAACGAACTGTTTCACCAGTTCTGGAGTTTCATACTTGTTTGACAAAAAGAACACCCAAGTAAACCGAGAGAAGTCATCCACTATCACCAGACAATATGCGAACTTGCTGATACTTAGTACTTGCATTGGGCCGAAGAGATCCATATGAAGTAGTTGCAACACAGACGAAATAGAGTTTGTCATTTTAGAGCGATGAGGTAACTTGTGCTGCTTCCCCTTAGCACATGCAACACACTTCTCAATTGATGTGAAGTCCTTGATCGGGAGATTTCGAACATGCTCTCCCTTTGCCAGCTTGTTCAGATTCTTCATGTTAGCATGTCCCAAACGACGATGCCATAACAATGCCAGATTTCCATTTTGCTTTGAAATAAGACAGGCCACATCAGATGGCGGAGGATTACCCATGTTGAGCAGATAAGAATTTGCTCGTCTTGGTGTACGCATCAAGATACACTCCTCAGGAATCTTGACTCCAGGCTTGAGGATGATACATTCCTTCTTATTGAACAACACAGAATATTCTCGATCACAAATCTGCGAAACACTGAGCAGACTATGTGATAATTCTTCTACATAATGCACATCTGTGAACGTCAAGCTGCCATTCTTCACCACACCTTTCTTGCTGATCCTGCCACCTACTCCACCAGCAAAAGATACACCTCCTCCATTGAAATCTTCAACCTCTTCCAAAAGCGATAAATCTCCGGTCATATGTCGGGAGTAACCACTATCAACGTACCAGAGATTGTTGACAGTTCTTCTTGGCTGTCCCTACATGAATCAAAGATCAGTTAGAGTTAGGTACCCAGGCCATAACTGATCTGGGCACACCCTTGGAATCAATGTAGTTGACTAACTGAAAGGACATTCCTGATTTTGATTCAGTTACACTCAAACTTTGAGCGTTGACTTTTGGTTTCCACAAAGTGTATTTCTGAGGTTTTGACACATTTGTTGAATGTTTAACAGCTGCAGGTTCCTTCTGTGGAGATGTGACCTTTTTATCAGCATGTTTCTTGACAGGTGTCCATTCAAGTTTTAATTTTGTTTGAACAACTTGTTTTGTTTTGTGAAACATCTTTTGATTTTGAAATCTATTTCTTAACCTTTGTTTTACCTTTAGGTTGAGAACACCCTTTTGTTTTGGATACCTGTTTTTCAACAAGTTCAGATTTCATCTTATCTTTTCTTAGATAAACTCCTTTAGGTGTGTAAGTCGGTTTTGGAGTTTTGGCCACATTCCATTTTTCATCAACAGGCTTTGTCACTGGAGTTTTAGTGTTTAAAACCTTAGACTGTTGAGTCTTCATTGGTTTCGAACTTTGCTTCCCCTGAGACATATGAGCGCCTCGGGTAAGATGACTCCCATTCAGGCTTATCATCCCATTTGTGTATCAAATGTTTCGGAACTTTCTCAGGTTGCGTAATTTAACAAAATTGTTCCGATTTGGATTTGTTGGTTCTGTTAAAGGTAGACACAACCTGGGGATAAGGAACAAAATCCTTGGGTTTGGACTCACGACCAGCTTTAGTATTTGGCACACGAATTTTAAAACCATTAACTACTTCATTAGAATTAGAAACATGTTTTGAAGACATAGACATCATTAATCATTTTGACTTGGACGCATTAAGTTCAGACACAGATGCCAAAACATCGTCCTTAGGTAAACCAAAACTTGAACTACTAGACTCATGACACTCTTTAACCCTCAAACATTCAGCATCCTTCTCAGAAACATCTTTGATCCCTACTTCATCTGCACAAGAAACAAAAATATCAGAAGAACTAACATTATCGTTTAATGATTCCTGAGATGAACTCGATTCACAAGTGAATGTCACTGATCGATTCTGATTACCCGAACCATAGGTCATATGATTCTCATTTTCTAACTCCTCTTCAGTCATGGGTTTCACACCAATCAAAACACTACCTATGGAAGGTCCTGCTTCATGCATTTCTGATTTAGTTCTATCTACCTGATCCTCCTCATAGATCATGCCTATTATATCTCTAGGCACAAGTTTAGGAACATTATTCTTATTCTTTTCAAAAAAACTAATTCCTATTCCTCCTTTATCCTTACCAAATCTAACATCGGTTATGCAGTTGGACAAAGCCTTACCAGCTATAAGCATTCTTTTGTTTCTCATTTGATTCACAACTAATTTTACTTGCAACTCATTGTTCTGATGTGTAAGTTCATCTACCTGCTTCCTAAGCTCAGCAAGTTCTAACTTAGCATTGTCATACAGAACAGACTTCTCAGAGGCAAGGGCTTGGTATTTCTCTATATCGAGTTTCTGTGCTTTGACTTTCTCCTCACTCTTTTCCCATCTACCTTTAAACGAACTTCTGGAACATTGCATATCAAATAATTCTATCCCACTATTCTTCCAAAGTTGTCTAAGGCCAGGAATAAAACGTGCACACGTGGGATTAGTACATACCTTTGTGTTGTCGACCTCGGCTGCAAAAGCTTCCTTGTCTTCAACCAGGTTCTCTTCTTTCTCTTATGACTTTTCTTCTGTGACCATAAATGCATGCTCCTCCTCATCATTATTCTCCATCTGAGCAATCATAGTACCTGTCAGACTGAGTTCCCTTACCTGTGAAGCCCATTGATACTCTCCACAGTCCTGCACAACCAAAGCCTTTGTCTCTGCTTTCCCTTTACCATCTCCAACTTTCTTCTCTTCTGGTTTCTCCCTCTTTGGCTTGGTAAACTCTCTTTCAAAGTGCCCGTACTCATCACAATTGAAACATCTAAGCTTGCTCTTATCAAAACCCATCCTTATCTTGTCCTGATCCTTCCATACATTCCTTCTAGTTTTTGCCATAAACTTCTTAGCATGGAAAACTGCCATTGCCATTTTCCAGGAAACATAAAGCATTTCCACATCTTCAGGATTGATCTGGTTTAGTTCTTCTGACAGCATATCAGTAGGCACCAATGTTCCAGCCATAAGTGCATGGTAACTGTTCATAAATCCCATTCCAAGGGCAGAATTGGGATCATTGGTAGCATTAGCCTCATCAGCGTTGACCATTCCACTTGAACTTGCTTGAGATCGTGCCACGAATACAATTGACTTTCTGTTAGCACTTGAATCATTTCCAGACGAACTTCCAGCTTGCTTTGACCCTACTTCTTCAGATAAGAGAGCCTGATTCAGTTTTCCTGCCATACTGAGTGAACTTAAATGATTCAGCTCTCTCTGTTTATCATCAATCATCTTTGACTTCAGTTTGTTAATAAGCTCATCAACAGTTAACTCATCCAGCTTGTTGTTATCTTTAATGATTGAAATGTTGGTATTCCAGTTCTTGGGTAAACTGTTCAAGAGTTTCAGATTCTTATCCTCCTGTTCGGGTTCAATGTCGTAGCTTGACATCTCAGTGATTAAGGACACAAATCTTTGAACTTAAGCTTCAAAGGACTCTCCTTGAATGTGATTGAACAAATTGAACTTCTGCTTCAGCATCTGTTTACGGCTCACCTTGATATCGGGATTTCCTTCATATGAAACCACCAGAGCATCCCAGAGCATCTTTGCAGTCTTGTACTTCTTAAACCCTTGAGCAATCTCCGGAGTCAACGCCATTTTCATGATAGCATACGCACTTTCATCCTTGTTACACTTTTCCCAATCATCATCTGAGTATTCTGCTTCAGTTTTCACCACTCCAACCTTTCCTGCTTCGGTGTGTGTGGGAATGAATGGTCCATTGACAACTGATCTCCAAAGTCTCAAATCAACACTTTTCAAATGGTTCTGAAATCTGTATTTCCACTCAAGAAAGTTATCAGCAGATGTGAGTCTGGGAGGACGAGTAGTTGATCCAATCTCAAAGTCCAGTTTCTGATACATGCTAGGTTCGAAATCCATGATGAAAGTTTAGGAAAACTTAAAACTAATTGTCCAAAAAAAAGAGTTTCCCGATCGTAAACACCCGTTTACGGTTGAATCGGACAGCTGGATCGTAAACAACTCCGGATCGTAATCCCGATCGTAAACGCCTCCGGATCGTAATCAAGATCGTAAACACTAAAAAATCATATCTTGAAGTCGTAAACACCGTACAAAATCGTAATTGCGATCGTAAATCCTTAAAAATGCAGTCTTGAAGTCGTAAACACCCTTTTAATGAAGAACACCGATCGAAATCTTCAATACTAGCCTAGAAACGATCGTAAACACCAAGAACACCAACCGTAAACTTCACAAGCAGCCCAGAACTGATTGTAAACTCCAAAAACTATCACAAGCCAACACCTTTTCCAGCTAAACACTCGAATCAAATATCGTGGAACCTCGAATCAGGTGATTCTTAGCTCTGATACCAATTGTTGGTCCAGAAACAACAACCAAGCACGATATCGTAAACACAGTGCGGAAACCTTGTTTGTGAGTGATTTGAGAAGAAGATGATGAAAAAGACAAGATTTAAGATGAAGAACAAGCAACACAATCAAGTCTTGAATGAAGAACAATCAATCTTCTTGAATAATCGGGTTTGCGAACGTAAATATAAGAAGAACACAGAAATCGTAATCAGCAAACTTGTCATTAATCATAAACACTTGGGTATTTATACAAGCCCTACAAAAACCCTAGTGGAAATCGTAAACCCATAGGCCCAATAAGCCCACATCGTAAACATATAAAGCCCAAAAACAAATAAGCCCAATCTAATGTTCATGCCTCATAAAGTATAGCCCAACACATGGAGACGAGGAGTCTCTAATGGTTCATACAAATGCTTTACTGAGAGCAGATTTTAAGTTATTGTGTAATTTTATAACAGTCAGCAGTAAGGGCACATGTTGAGGTTTGCAGCACTTGTATTATTCAGGTGCTTCTCTCCCTTTTGGCCCCACGAGCCTGATTTTTTTTCGGCCACTTCTTCTCCCTTTTGGCCCCATGAACCCGATTTATATTCAACCACTTCTTCACCATTTTCAGTTGATCATAAGCAAGTGCATGTGAGAAAGAAAAGAGGGACTTGTTCTTTCTTTTCACTTGATCAGAAGCAAGTGCATGTGAGAAGCAAAGAGGGATTTTTATTCAGCCGCTTCTTCTCTCTTTTAAGTTAGTAGTTTTTCAGTTGTAATTTTATAGATCAATGTATTAATGGAATCATACCCTTTGGATTATGTATGTAATTGTGTTTGTTAAAGTAGCAGTTGATTTTGTTTTTTTATATTTGACTTTTATTGACTCTGGTTTGGTCAAAGAGAGGAGACCTGCAGGCACAATCAAAAAAAGGAAACACTTGACTCAAAATTAAGATCCATAATATTCCAGAATACATAAAGAAAAAAACGAAATATTGTTGATACTGTAATTTGCTAAGATTCAAAAACATTACAATGATCAATTAATCATTTTTACGTAATATCATTCCAGTACAGTCAGCTCTATGGTAAACATTGTCACATGTATCTACGGGTGACAATACATTATCGTTGTGAGGAAAAACTACCGTACTAAATTATTCATTGGCATCGTCTTCATAATAATCTCTGTAATTTCTGGGAGGTGTCATAAAGACAATATGCAGTTTTTTTACCCAGCTGGTCTTTGACGTAAAACAACTGTTGTGCTTGTGACGCGAAAATGAACGGGTGCTCCTTGTGACCTAGTTTTTTAAGATTGACCAAAGTGTAACCAAGACTATCTTTTTTGACCCCCCTGTGTATTCTCAACCCAGTCGCACATAAATAGAGGGATGCTTTTAATATGGTATTCTAGTAGCTATATCTCTTTTAAAACCCCATAGTAAGGTTTTTGTCCATAGGTTAATACCTCGTTAGAGATGTGCATGTCATTTACCTCTACACCAACCCCGCTGTTCTGGTAAACCCTACCGTCTCGAGATTTTGTATGAAATGAATAGCCATTGATGTCATATACTTCATATTTCCTCACGCTTCTGTGCGGACCATGTGAAATTCACCTAACGGTCTCTGATATAGTTTCTGGGGACTCCACCATCTCTTTTTCAACCTGAAATTCATAGTAGGTTCATCAGGAGAGTTCATTAGGAATAGGAAGGTTATAGTTCTTCCAAAAATAAAATAAAGTTGTTCCGGACAACTCAGGTCAGTTGTTCCGGAAAGTTACAGTTCATCCGGAATTAAAACTATAAGAAAATAGTTTTGGTTCACCAGGAAGGTTATAGTTCATCCGGATAGAAAATAGAGTTGTCCCGGACAACTCAGGTAAGTTGTTCCGGAAAGTTACAGTTCATCTGGAGTTAAAACTATAAGAAAATAGTTTCAGTTCACCAGGAAGGTTGTAGTTCATCCAGATAGAAAATAAAGTTGTTGCGGATAACTCATGTCAGTTGTTCCGGAAAGTTACAGTTCATCCGGAATTTAAACTATAAGAAAATAGTTTCAGTTCACCAGGAAGGTTATAGTTCATCCGGATAGAAAATAGAGTTCTTCCGGACAACTCAGGTCAGTTGTTCAGGAAAGTTACAGTTCATCCAATATTAAAACAATAAGCAAATTTAGCTGACCTTGTTGCGTAACCATTTACCAAGTGTTGTGCTTTGCTTCTTAGTCAGCTCATTTAGTCTACAACCGGGATGTTCCTTTTCCAAAAATTTCATGTGTTCTCTACAATTACATGAATTAAAGTTATCTATAAAAGTTTATAAATAATTAAACAGATCAAAAAAAGGTTAATAATCTAAATTACTTACTCAATATAATGCTCAATTTCAGGCGTATTTAGCAACACATATAAATGCGCTTTCGATAGGAGCTCTGGAGAGACTTCAACTAATCTACCAGCTGACCCAGGACTTCCATCAGCACTGCTAGGCTTTTAAGTTGGAACACCAATAGTTGTGATGTTTTTTTGGTATTCGCTGAGAAACTCAATCGTTTCTTCTATAATGTTCTCCTCAGCAATGCACCCTTCTGTATAAGTTTTGTTTCTCACGTGGCCCTTAATTACCTTCATACACCTTTCAAATGGATACATCCATCGAAAGCATATTGGGCCACATAATTTTACCTCCCTAGTACGGTGCACCGTCAAATGAAGCATAACATCAAAAAATGATGGCAGGAAATATTTCTCAAGCAGGCATAGTGTGACATAAAGATCTGCTTGCAATTTATCTAGTTCTTCGACGTTGATCTCTTTGCGATTTGAAAAAAAAAACAGAGCCTGATAATAGCATATCTTGTCGGTTGAGGCATGACTGACCGAATTGCAATTGGCAGAAACTGTTGCATCAGCATATGATAGTCATGTGACTTGAGCCCCACAAGTTTCTTGTCCTTTAGACTAACCAAACTAGAAAAGTTAGAACAATAGCCTTGTGGAACCTTCAAGTTATCAACGTGTCACAAAAATTTTCCTTTTCATTTTTTTGTAACGTGTAACACGCTGCAGGAAGTACTATGTTGTTCTTGTTCTATTTAGGCTGCAACTCTGGTCTTAACCCCCAAAAAGTTCAGATCCTTTCTAGCCTTTCCTGGAAGGTTGAGCAGAGTTCCAACAAGACTCTCAGCCACATTCTTTTCAATATGCATGAAATCAATGCAATGTTGGACACTATTATGCCTCCAATATCTAAGTCTTCGAAACCATATATTGAATTTCTTCCAATATGGTGGCTTATCTTTGTTCTTTCTTTTTCTCTTATCAATCTTCCCCCCTCTTCTGGTTGAGGTCCCTAGGATTTCTGAATCAGTACACCTTAATGTAGGGATATGATCATGTAATAGTAAGCGTATGTCCGGAAGTTATTTAAGCCTACGGGGTCACACGTCTCGACACCAAATGTATTAATATTAATTAATGGTTAATTAATATTTATCACGAACATTTAACGAGGTTTCGTTAAAAACTGACAAGTTAATTGTTAACAGGGGTGTTAGTTGTAATTAGAAAGAGTTGTAATTGGATTACAATTGGGATAGGCTTTGTGATAAGCCCTTTAGGCCGAATTCGGTTAGGGGATTATCACAATCCCTAACTTGGTTATCAAGTCTTTTAAACCTATAAATAGATCCTCAGGGGTTTAAGGTTTAGTGGCGGGATTGATTTGAAAAAAGTCCAAACCCTAAAACTCTCTCTCTTCTCTCTCGGTTTACGGCAACAAGAAAAACCCAAGGGGGTTTCGGTTCTTGTGTGGTTCGACCAAGCCTACATCAAGAGGTGTTCGTGATCATTGCTAGCACATAGCATTGGTGTGTCGTGTGTGCGATCGTAGAGGGATTTACTTCAAATCCTCCAAGTGATCAAGTCTTGCCGAGCTAAAAAGGTACACATTCTAATACCGGTTAATTAGATTAATTCATAGGATTCTTTCCGCTGCGTACTCGTGTTTTGATAATAGTTATATAACCCAACAGTGGTATCACGAGCCACCTATGATTTTAATTAATTACCGGGAATAAAACTTGGAAGGGGGGTAACCAAAACAAGATTCTAGCTTTTCGATTCATTTAAAAATCGTGTTTTACAATTGGAAAAGGTTTCGCAATTGGTAAAAACGGAAAAAAATTCGATGGAATAGGACTTTTCGACCCGATCGAAAAGTCCCTGATCGAAAAACCACTTCTCGACCCGATCGGAAACCCTTGTTTTCCGATCGGAAAGCCTTATTCCGGATCGGAAACCCTTGTTTTCCGACCAGAAACCCTACTTCTCGATCCAAATCGTAAAGGGTTTACGAACTAATCGAAAAGTACCCATTCGAAAAGTGCCCGATCGGAAAGGTTCCGATCGGAAAGGTTTTTCGACCCGATCGAAAAGTGTCAGATCGGAAAGGTTCCGATCGGAAAGGCTTTTCGACCCGATCGAAAGGTGTCCGATCGGAAAGGTTCCGATCGGAAAGGTTCCGATCGGAAAGGCTTTTCCGACCCACTCGAAAACCCTGTTTCGATCGGAAACCCCTGCTTTCCGATCGTAAACTCTATTTATGGATCGAAAACCTCTTGCCGAATCGGAAACCCTAATTTTTAGTTCTAAAATTTGATTTTTGTGATCTAAAAATTTTAAATCCAAGTTTTTATCATTATTAGATAATTGTTATGAACAACATGTTGTACCTTTAAACTTTAAAGTGTTAAAAAGAAGTAAAAACCATGATGTTTCATGCAAATCGTTCATGGTTATTACTTAAATCAAAGAGGATTTAATCAAAATTATATGTGATAATTAGAAACCCTATGATTATGTGATTATCTGATAATTGTGACATAATAAAAGGTTTATTGCAAATTTGTTTTATGAAAATCGAAATTTGCCTATATAATCTATTGAAATATGATTTTGTTTATAAAATAAAATTTGTGTCCTAAAAGTCAAAAGAAACACCGGCTCACCCATTTGAACACACTCTAAGAGAGGTATAAGTCGGGTCGCTCTGCTTCCCTAAAGTGGTAGGTTTTTAATTGCAAAAGTTGCAAACCTCACCCCTACGCTTCTTTGTGTGTTGCAAATGGAGCTACCGAGCTCTTTTGATTTGGAAGACAAACTAAGAATTTTATAAACACATTATGTGGTAAAGGTGTGCATGAGCCTTCACACATAACTTTTTTGATCACGCATCAAAATTGTTTTGACCCAAACCAAACTTAAGTCTTTGCCATCCACCTTGTAAAGGACACTTGTGAGTGTCATCTTACTCATTGGTACACAATGGTAAAATGGCATTTGCATGGCAAATTCCCAATCATTGGTACACAATGGTGGACAATTTGTGCGTTCTTGGCTGGACGACTTAAAACGAGCTAGGCGGTGAGACCCTTGGCCCGTGGCAAAAGATGGGATGAAACATGACTACAAATCACTTGGTGCAAGTTGTAGGTCCCATAAAATCTAGGAATTGTATTTGGAATACAATTAGTGATCGTCACTTACCATTTGAATGCATCATTTCTAGCAGATCAACTGATGAAATGATGGCATGTCAATTGGATCCTAGCCTGAATAAAGCTTAATTGTTTAAAATGTTTAAACATTGGGTAATTAAATTTATTAAGGAAAAGATTATCGAAAATACTGATTTTTGAACTTAATCTGTTTTGTAGATGGCAACAAACCCACCTCAAAACAATGTTGGTCATGCTTTTCGTCAAATGTTTGAAAGAGAAAAGCTGAATGGATCTAACTTCAATGACTGGTACCGTCAACTGAGGATTGTCCTTAGAGTTGAACGGAGGACCGATGTCCTTGAACATCATTGGCCGACCGAGCCAGCTGCTGATGCTTCTGAGCAAGAGAAAGCGTTCTACAACTCAGAGTACAGCAGATACGATGAGGTTGCTTGTATGATGATCTCGAGTATGACTCCTGATCTTCAGAAGCAATACGAATTTCATACACCTTGTGATATGATCAAAGAGCTGAAAAAGATGTATGAAAAACAAGCTGGTGTCGAATTGTTCGACCTAGTTGTGGAACTCCACGACTTGAAGCTTGAAACTGGTAAATCGGTCAGTAGTCATGTGCTCAAGATGAAGAGCTACTTTGACAAATTGGAATCGCTCAATTATGGGTATAATCGTGCTGTTGCAGTTGGCATGATCCTCAAATCGCTTACGAAGGATTTTGAGGGTTTTGTGCGCAACTACAACATGCATAGTATGACTAAGACTATACCTGAGCTTCATGCTATGCTTGTCGAGTATGAAAAAACGATTCCTAAAAAGGCCACTGAAACACCCCAAGTTATTATGATCAAGGGGGGTAAGATCCAAAAGGCTAAACGACCGAAAAAGGGGAAGGGCAAGATTGATGGCAAGGGTAAAGGCAAGGCTGTTGCCCATATCCCTAAAGCCAAGCAAACCCCTCCGGCCCCTAAAGAGCATCAGGCTAAGGACCAGATCTGTCACCATTGTGGTGAAGTCGGACACTGGAAGAGGAACTGTCCTACCTACCTAGCTGAGTTGATGAAGAAGAGAAAGAATACTAGTGGGACTAGTACTTCAGGTATCTTCACAATTGAATTATTTTCCTTTTCTAAGAGTGATTCATGGGTGTATGACACCGGCTGTGGAACTCACATCTGTAATTCGTTACAGGGTCTTAGAAAGAGGAGGAAACTGAAGCCTGGGGCTTTGCAGCTGTTCGTTGGAAATGGTTTGCCAGCAGCTGTGGAAGCTATAGGAGAATTTCATTTAATTCTGCCTTCTGGGTTATGTATTGTATTAGACAATTGTCATTATGCACCTTCTATCACTAGAGGTGTTATTTCAGTTTCTCTGTTGAAAAACCAAGGATACATTAATGTTTTTAATGATATCAGTATTTCAGTTTCTAAAAATAATGTTCATTATTTTGATGCTGTTCCTTGTGATGGCATTTATGAAATTGACATGCGTGGTTGTGTTTCAAATAATTCAATGTTCACTATTAGCAAACGAGCCAAAACTGTTTTGGACTCTACCTATCTTTGGCACTGTCGTCTTGCCCATGTTGGCAAAAATCGCATTGAAAGACTTCAACGTGAAGGGATCTTACAATCAAATGATGAATCATTTGACCAATGCGTTTCCTGTATCTCAGGAAAGATGACAAGAAAACCCTTTCCGAACAAGCCGCAAAGGGCAAAAGAGCTACTTGGACTCATCCATACTGATGTATGTGGTCCATTTAGACATGTGTCAAGAAAAGGTGCTAGCTACTTCGTAACTTTCATGGATGATTTCAGCCGTTATGGTTATGTTTACTTGCTTAAACATAAACATGAGGTATTTGAAACATTCAAAGAGTTTAAGAACGAAGTTGAAAATCAACTCGGTAAGACCATCAAGATCCTTAGATCGGATCGTGGTGGAGAATACCTAAGCCAAGAGTTTAAGGATTATCTTAAAGCGTGTGGAATTGTCCAACAGCTTACTCCTCCTTATACTCCTCAGCATAATGGAGTGTCTGAGAGGAGGAATCGAACCTTACTAGAGATGGTGAGGTCGATGATGAACCTTACAACTCTCCCATTATCATTTTGGGATTTTGCTCTAGAAACCGCTGTACGCGTTCTAAATATGGTTCCAACCAAGAAGGTTGAAAAGACACCATATCAATTATGGCATGGAGAAGTCCCTGTGTTGTCTTACTTAAGAGTCTGGGGATGTGAGGCACTTGTGAAGCGTGATACGCCTGACAAATTACAACCCAGGACTACTAAGTGCATCTTCGTGGGATACCCAAAGGAAACAATGGGTTACTACTTCTATAATCCCTGCGAAAACACTGTTCGTGTTGCTCGATATGCTGAATTCTTTGAAAAGAATTTTATAGCTCAAGAGAACAGTGGGAGAATTGTAGAACTACTAGAAGATGTGTCACCTTCTGAAACAACTAGCAATCATCAACTTGGGGGGGGGAAATGTTCAAAGAGATGAACCTCAAGTCGATGATGTTGCGATTCCACTTCGTAGATCCGAAAGGGTCGTACGTGAACCGGATAGATGGATTGGTCTAGTCGAATCCGAGGATAACGTATCAGGAGATCTCAATGAGCCTCCGAACTTCAAAGCTGCATTATCAGATCCGGAATCTGACAAATGGCTTGAAGCTGCGAATGTGGAAATGAAATCCATGCAAGATAACCACGTTTGGACCCTGGTTGATCTTCCTCCTAACGCAAGAACCGTTGGGAGCAAATGGCTCTTCAAGAAGAAGACCGACATGGATGGAAATGTACACACCTATAAAGCTCGTCTCGTGGCGAAAGGTTATACTCAACGTTTTGGCGTTGACTATGATGAGACCTTTTCACCAGTAGCAGACATTAGAGCTATTAGGATTCTCTTAGCCATAGCAGCGTACTATGACTTTGAGATATGGCAAATGGATGTTAAGACTGCCTTCTTAAATGGTTACTTGGATGAAGAAGTCTATATGGATCAACCTGAAGGGTTCATTGATCCAGAACATCCCAACCAAGTATGCAAGCTTCAAAGGTCCATTTATGGACTAAAGCAAGCATCGAGGAGTTGGAATAAACAGTTTGATGAAGAAATCAAAAAGTTTGGTTTCGTTCAGAATCCCGATGAGCCATGTGTATATCGCAAAGCTAGTGGGAGTAATGTTACTTTCCTTGTCTTATATGTAGATGACATATTGATAATAGGAAAACACATTCCAATGTTGCAAGATGTAAAATCCCATCTTGGAAAGTGTTTTGCTATGAAAGACTTGGGAGAAGCAGCATTCATTCTTGGAATCAAGATCTATAGAGATAGAACTAAGCGGTTGATTGGACTAAGTCAAAGTGCTTATATTGATAAGATCTTGAAGCGATTCAAGATGGAGAATTCCAAGCGTGGTAATGTACCTATGCAGGAAGGACTTGGTCTGTCGGTCAAACAAGGTGCTTCTACACCTGATGAGGTGAAGCGTATGCAAAGAGTCCCTTATGATTCGGCTGTAGGATCTATAATGTATGCGGTGAGATGCACTAGACCTGATATAGCGTTCGCGCAGAATATCGTTAGCCGTTATCAACAGAATCCAGGTGAAAGTCACTGGACTGCTGTTAAGACCATTCTCAAGTACCTACGGGCTACTAGAGATTTGTTTTTGGTATATGGGGGAAATCCAGATCAAGAGCTCAAAGTGACCGGATACTGTGATGCTGGATTTCAGACTGATAGAGATGACACGAAGTCTCAGTCTGGGTACGTCTTCGTTATGAATGGAGGCGCTGTGGATTGGAAAAGCAAGAAACAAACCACAGTTGCTATGTCTGCAACAGAGTCTGAGTACATTGCTGCTTCGGAAGCTGCAATGGAGGCTGTCTGGATAAGGAAGTTTATTAGTGGGCTAGACATTGTCCCCACAAGTAACTTGCCTATTGACATGTACTGCGATAACTCGGGTGCATTAGTCATCGCCAAAGAACCTGGAGTTCAGAAGGGCGCCAGACATTATGCCAGGAGATATCACTATGTTCGTGAGCAGATCGAACTAGGTGAAATCAAATTACTCAAAGTTCACACAGATATTAACTTAGCTGATCCTTTCACGAAAGCTTTGTCGAGGCCGAAGCTTGAAAGGCATGCCGAGGGCATGGGACTTAAATTGGCTGGTTAAATCATGTATGTCTGATGTTCGGTATTTGGATAAAGGACATTAAGCAATTTCTGTTTATATAATGAAATAAAGTATTTGATATGTTTGATTTCATTTAATGGTTAAGTTGTGTCCTATATTTGCATGTTTAATCCTTGAGTACTTGTCAAGTATTCTAAATTGTCCATTGTCGATTAACTATATGGGAGTATAGTTAAACTAAGACAAGATCTGAGTGATTGGTTTGGATGGTCCCACCAAACTCACATGGTATTCATTGGATGCATACTGGACAGACCCACAAACGAATTGTCACTTTATGGATCGGCGTCATTAAGTGAAATTCGTAAATGGTTGCTTTATTTATCCTTAGACTTGAGATACAAGCAGGTCATGCATGTATGGATTGCACTTACTTGATATAGGTCTAACTATCCTGAATAAGGTAGTACAAAAGGGCTATTTTCAGTAAGTGTAGTGAAGTATGTGACTTGACACGTGTAGTCAAGAGGATTTGTTCCTTCAGCTTTGTGCTGAAGCAGATACCACTGGGCCCCTCATTGGACTAATTAAGATGTTTGCATGGCCGTGCCCAAATGAAATCTAGAGATGTCTCGATTTGCAATTTGGTAATCTTAAGTTAGTTGTGAGAATGAGAAACAGAATCGTTAAAGTATGAAATGACTTGATCCATATTCATATTTAACACGGTATCGGTAACAAAGGGATAGTAAATGACTGTACCATTTAAATACACTTTGAGAAACTGTACTTAAATATTTCTGGGAGCATTGGCGTGTTGCTAGGCGCTAACCAATGTTATTACCTTTACTATTGCAAGCTCAAGTGGGAGCTGTAGGGATATGATCATGTAATAGTAAGCGTATGTCCGGAAGTTATTTAAGCCTACGGGGTCACACGTCTCGACACCAAATGTATTAATATTAATTAATGGTTAATTAATATTTATCACGAACATTTAACGAGGTTTCGTTAAAAACTGACAAGTTAATTGTTAACAGGGGTGTTAGTTGTAATTAGAAAGAGTTGTAATTGGATTACAATTGGGATAGGCTTTGTGATAAGCCCTTTAGGCCGAATTCGGTTAGGGGATTATCACAATCCCTAACTTGGTTATCAAGTCTTTTAAACCTATAAATAGATCCTCAGGGGTTTAAGGTTTAGTGGCGGGATTGATTTGAAAAAAGTCCAAACCCTAAAACACTCTCTCTTCTCTCTCGGTTTACGGCAACAAGAAAAACCCAAGGGGGTTTCGGTTCTTGTGTGGTTCGACCAAGCCTACATCAAGAGGTGTTCGTGATCATTGCTAGCACATAGCATTGGTGTGTCGTGTGTGCGATCGTAGAGGGATTTACTTCAAATCCTCCAAGTGATCAAGTCTTGCCGAGCTAAAAAGGTACACATTCTAATACCGGTTAATTAGATTAATTCATAGGATTCTTTCCGCTGCGTACTCGTGTTTTGATAATAGTTATATAACCCAACAGTGGTATCACGAGCCACCTATGATTTTAATTAATTACCGGGAATAAAACTTGGAAGGGGGGTAACCAAAACAAGATTCTAGCTTTTCGATTCATTTAAAAATCGTGTTTTACAATTGGAAAAGGTTTCGCAATTGGTAAAAACGGAAAAAAATTCGATGGAATAGGACTTTTCGACCCGATCGAAAAGTCCCTGATCGAAAAACCACTTCTCGACCCGATCGGAAACCCTTGTTTTCTTGAAACTTTGTGAAGGTATGGCATCCTTCATATAGGGGCTTCTCAGCATCCATTAGTCGTTCTTGAAACTTCTCATGGTCCTCAGTGAAATTGTCTTCAGTAGCTCTGACCATTTCTATCGTTTGATATGCATCGAATGGCATTCCGGAATCAAAAGATGATTCCTTGTGAAGCTCATCTCCTGCGGGCTCGTCTTCTACTCCGTGTTTAGTCCACGTTGTATAAGTCAGATCGAATCCCTTTGAAAACAAATGATAATCTACATCATCAACATTATAAGAGTAATGGTTTAGACAATTAACACAGGGACATGGAATTTCCGTCTTTTTCAAACTTGTAACTGCAAACTTTAAGAATGATTTAACTCCATCCTCATATGATTTCGAGGTTCTACTAGTTAGCATCCAAGACTTATCCATGTTTGTTTTGCTAACAGATACAACAACAAAGATTATTAAAAACGACTATTTTGCTAATATGACGGAGGGAAAATTATATCGATTAATGAGCAATGGAGAAATGGGGAGCGGGGAATTGGGGAAATCGAGAGTGATATGTGAAATTTTCAATTGAATTCGCTCATTAATTTATCCCGCCTCTTTTAGAATTTAGTGGGCCCAGTTAGAATCATATTTAAATAAATTATAATTAAAAGTAGCTTCTAACTCAGGGTGCTGCTCAGGTGGTAGAAGCGCTTTAGATTAACATACAATTAATTGTTTATGTGTTATGCATCCGATGTATCTTTTGACTCTTCATCCTGAAGAATTCTAGTTGATCCGGTTATTGTCTTCTACAATTATATATTAGGTTGTGTGACTAAATATTAGTTTATAAAGAATTGTATTAAACCAGAATGATTTTAATTCACTAGATAATGGGTTTAAATACATGAGAATATCCAATAGATTACGAGCAGAAATAATAACTTTGGTTATTTATAGTATATATAGTTCATCATGAAGAACTCTAGTTTATCCGGTTCATCCTGAAGAACTCTAGTTCATCTTGTTCTATTACTGAATAATTACTCTTGATCCTGCAGAACTCTAGTTCATCCGGTTCTATTACTAAATAATTCTAGTTCATCTTCTCTCAATCCTCATGAACTCATTGGGTAATTTTGACTTTCTTCGTTTAATTTTGACGGAGTCTCTTAGACGGGTTGGCCCTACTCAACCAAGTACTTACAGAGACACCAAGTCCATCAAGATACCAGATGGCGACTTTTCTGGTAGAAGAGATACACGTCTCTAATGCCAGGCTTCAAATGTTGGTTCAACAGAGGCAAGAAGCTATGAGTAGGCATTTGGAGTTGATGGAGGAGATGGAATCTAGGTTCCCGTGAACCTCAACCCGCAACTGCTCAGTTTTTTTTTTTAGGAATGAACATGTAAATTTGGAAACAATTTTGTGTATGGAATTGGAATCAGTAGTATGAAATCCAATTTTTGTTATATACTTGTTTGTCTATTTTTGTTTATGAAATCAATCTGTTAAACAAAAACCCTAATCCTCGAAAACAGAGACGATCAAAAATTGCAATCCGATCAACAATTGCAATCCGATCAACAACTGATGCATAATATTAGGTAAAAAAGGTAATCTGTTCGCACAATCTCCATTCCATTAAACAAAAACCCTAATGCTCGAAAACCGAGACGATCAACAATTGCAATCCGATCAACAACTGATGCATAATTTTAGGTAAAAAAGTTAATCTGTTCGCACAATCTCCATTCCGTTAAACAAAAAACCCAATCCTCGAAAACAGAGACGATCAACAATTGCAATCCGATCAACAACCAATGCATAATTTTAGGTAAAAAATGTAATCTGTTCGCACAATCTCCATTTCGTTAAACAAAAACCCTAAACACAAAAAACAGAACGGATCTACAAAAACATTAAATTTGTTAGAGCATTTTATGTTGTCTAGTGCTAGATCTTGATGTTTTGAATATGTAATTTATAAGTTTGTGTTTTATGTATCCAGCGGATCAGTGGCGGATCAGGTGATCCGCCGGACCACCTGATACGCTAGTAAGTTGGTCCGCTGGCCCAGTCTCTATATATAGGTTTCAGTTTGATTCAGAGAGAGTGAGTGAGGTTTGACCTTTCTTAAGTGTGTGTTTTACAAAGTGTAACCTGAATACTCTGTGTACTCTCTGTTTACAAGCTGTGATCAATATAAAGAAGATTATTTACCTTGTGTGTCCGAATCCGATTGTAATAATGCACTAGCAAGATCGTATACGCGTTTTACAAGTGGTATCAGAGCAGGTTTGCTCAGCTGCTGCGAGTTACAGATCGGTTTTGGGTTTTTGGAGAGAAAAACTTCGGTTTTGGTAAGATTTTGATCGATTCTTCTCAGTTTTTCATCAATTCAGTAGGTTTTCGTCGTTCAGATTGCTTCTAGTTCATTTTCGCTGTGTTGTACGTTGAATTCAAGCATTAAAAATCAATAATAGTGAAAAATTATGCATGTTGTTTCTGGTCCGCGGGTGATCCGCTGGTGATCCGCCGGTTGAAAATTCTGATCCGCTCGTGTAACTTCATAAATTCAGTGATCCGCTGAATTTGATCCGCTAAGCAATCTTCAAACACTGATCCGTGGCAGTTATTGTTTGATACGCGGCAGTTCCAGCGTATCAGGTTAGCAGCGTATCAGTTGATCCGCAGCGTATCAGTTGATCGCAGCGTACAGTTGATCGCAGCGTATCAGTTGATCCGCTAGGTGGGTTTGATCCGGCGGACAAATTCTGATCCGCGGGTTGAATTTTGATCCGGAGGAAATTTTTTCTGATACGTTCATCTAAAATTTGATCCGGAGGTCTCATTTTGATCCGGGGTTCGTTATTCTGGTCCGCTGAGTACAGAATTAAGGTTTTGTTAAACATGGATCCGTTTCAGGCTTTTGCTGCTATGTCTACGACTGTTCAAGCATTGTTGAACTACGATAATGAAATAGGAACTACGAATAAAGTTCCTAAACTGATGAGATTTGAGGATTTTCATAATTGGAAAACACGGTATGAGTCGTATATCGGTGTGAACGATGTTAGTGTTTGGACTCCTATGCTTGATGGGTATGAGATTCCAAAATTCACAACTGGGGAGTTTATTGGTCAAGAGAAGCCGTTCAACAAGATGAACGATGCTGAGAAAGAAGCTTTCAAACTTGAAAGAAAAGCATATTCCAATTTATCAATGGCTTTACCTAAGGATATATTGCATCAGTTTAAAATGCATAATACATCTAAGAAATTGTGGGATGCCTTATGTCATCGATGTGAAGGTAATGCACAATACAAGAAGAGCAAGAAGAAAGTGTTGTTACGAGAGTATGATAATTTTGCTCATGTTCCGAATGAAACCATTAATGATCTCATTTCAAGGTTGTCTCATTTGGTTAGTGAACTTGATATTGTTGGAGTAAAAATTGAAGCTGGAGAATTGAAGGAAAAGCTATTAGATGCTTTGCCTGAGAAATGGGAAGGTTACATTTTGTTGCTGACTCATGATAAAAGCTTTGATGATCTTACCTATGATGAACTTACAAGGAATTTACTAGC
>JBCNJP010000010.1:45370238-45413238 GCA_039602395.1 Deinandra increscens subsp. villosa | reverse complement strand
TATTGAAAAGCTACATTCTAACAAGATTCTCTACAAGCCTGAATGTTGTGATCAAGCAATGCAATTCCAGAAGGTGATAAATGTGTGTTTTGGTGGTGGGATTCATGCTGGAAATAACAAAAGACGGGATTTGAAGAAGACAGAGTCAAAAGCTTCTGAAGACTAGCACAAGACAAGGGGGAGTTTGTTAGAGCATTTTGTGTTGTCTAGTGCTAGGTCTTGATAGTTTGAATATGTAAAGTTATATGTTTGTGTTTTATAGATCCAGCGGATCAGTGGCGGATCAGGTGGTACGCCGGACCACCTGATACGCTAGTAAGTTGGTCCGCCGGATCAGTCTCTATATATAGGTTTCAGTTTGATTCAGAGAGTGTGAGTGAGGTCTGAGCTTTCTTAAGTGTGTGTTTTACATGGTGTAACCTGAATACTCAGTGTTCTCTCTGTTTACAAGCTGTGATCAATATAAAGAAGATTATTTACCTTGTGTGTCCGAATCCGAATGTAATAATGCACTAGCAAGATCGATTACGCGTTTTACAGTATGTAACCAATAAGTTGTGTTTAGGACCATGTGATGTCCTAATAAGGTGTGTTTAGGGGAAACGAGGGTCAGTTGGGACCAATGAGTCCCAATAAGGTGTGTATGTAACCAATAAGCATGTTTAGGACCAATGATGGCCCAATAAGGTGTGTATGTAACCAATAAGTTGTGTTTATGACCAATGATGGCCCAATAAGGTGTGTTTAGGGGAAACAAGGGTCAGTTGGGACCAATGATGGCCCAATTGGTGTGTATGTAACCAATAAGCATGTTTAGGAACAATGATGGCCCAATAAGGTGTGTATGTAACCAATAAGTTGTGTTTAGGACCAATGATGGCCCAATATGGTGTGTTTAGGGGAAACGAGGGTCAGTTGGGACCAATGAGTCCCAATAAGGTGTGTATGTAACCAATAAGTTGTGTTTAGGACCAATGATGGCCCAATAAGGTGTGTATGTAACCAATAAATTGTGTCTAGGACCAATGAGTCCCAATAAGGTGTGATTAATTTTCTTTTTTCTCATTATTCAGAAAATTTCACATGTGAACACATATGAAAAATAGCAATTTCACATGTGAAAGTGTCTACAATGAATCTCACCCTATATATATATATACTACATATATATATATATATATATATATATATAACCGATAATGTATATATTACAACACATTGAAAGATATATATATATATTTATATATATATGTGTGTGTGTGTGTGTGTTTGTGTGGTGTGTCTTTAGTACTTGACATCTTTTTTTTTTCACGTTAGGTATACAAATTCATTAGGATACAATTATCATTAAATTTATTGCTTAACATTCCATTTTCCATTTAAAGATCATTTTAAAGGTATGTTTAAAATACTATTATCTATGTTTAGAATTAATTGAGTTTTTAAATTCGAGAAATGCTAACGTCTTATTGGCTGAGATATTTTCACCCGGATTAATTCCCAAATTATTTCCCACCATTTTTTTCAAGTTTCCCCAAAAAAAATTCACTAACCCAAATTCATTGATCAGTTCCTATTCCTTCTCACCAAAATTTTATCACCAAAACGATTCATCACTCTCTTCTTCCCTACCACTAAAAATTCCTCTACAGGATTCATCACACTCTCATCTTCCCTACCACTAAAAATTCCTCTACAGGATTCATCAGGAGATCACTACCTAATTCCTGTCAGTATTAGTTTCACTGTCATCTTCAAGAGATCATTTAGTTCATTCTCTATTTATTTCATCTAATTAATTATTCCATCGCATTTATTTCATTTCACGATTCATCTAGCTCATTTAACAATGGATCATGAATTCGAAGCAGGTGAACAATTGAGGAATCTTAACTATAACAGTGATTTCGAATACAATGATGATTCTTCAGAAGCGAGTGAAGAAGATGAAATGGATAACAATGATGATCATTATTCACTACAGAGTGAAGAAGATGAAATGGATAACAATGATACCCACGTCGACAATCATGATGCCCAACTCGACAATGATGCCCAACTCGACAATGATGCCCAAGTTACTGAGAATGAGGAAGCTACAACCTCTGCTCCCCAAGCAAACAAGAGGGGGTTGACGCGGTTGGCAAAGTGGTGTGCCAAATTTGAGAAAAATGGTGGGAAAAAATGGCCACTAACATTTGATGCGCTGGGAAGGGTTGGCGGGGTGCATAGACCAAAATTTTCGAGTTTTTTTTGGGAGACATTGCAAGGTCAGAGGTTGGATTGAGGTATCTAAAATGGAAGAAGGTGCCAAAAGAGGACAAGAACATGACGTGGGTAGGGATTCAGGTTATGAAACAGATTAAACATTTTCTCATATTAAGTTTGTTAAGTTATTGAATTCCATACATGTGACTAAAACATCCTGTCCTATGTTATTTTTTCAGCAATTATTCGAAATTGATGATTGTCGAAGGGGTCCTATAATGGTACGGCTTGGTGGGTTGCTAAGGACTTTTAGAAGAAACATGTTCAAGAAACACGTTCGTCCCAACCTAGCAAAACCCACCGTGCTTGAGAAAGTTCCAAAGATGTATCGCGCTATTGTGAAAAAAGAAGACTGGGACAGATTTGTAGCATATACAAAATCTGAGGAATTCAAGGTTTTTATTCAATTCAAACTGCAGATTTCATTAATTAGGCTAAGTGTTAATTAATGAGATTATAATTATATATCCTACTGTTCTGTTGGAAAGGCTGTGTCAAAGAGTGCAAAAGAGGTTCGAGCACAATATGTTTATGATCATACAATGGGACGGGGAGGATACGTCTATCTGCAAGAAAAACTGGTAATAAGCTAAGTGTGTTACACCCAGTCATGGTTAAGAACGTGCAATGTATGTTTCAAGTCTGTATATATTATTATTATTATAATACAAGGTACAAAACAAAGAAATTGCAGCTGGTGATTGCCCCTCTCGAGCGTTTATGTGGAGGAAATGAAGGGTAAATAAAGAGGGGGAATACAAAACGCCTGTGGTGAAGGGCGTAGCAGATGATATAGTAAGTTTAGTTGCTATATATATACCTAATTATTCACATGTTAAAAATTAACAGCACCTTACTACATTAACTAAATTAATTACTGCAGGCCGAGAATGAAACAAAAATAAATGCGGGATCCGTGAATGTAAAACCGGGAACGGATGCCCTGACATTGGTCCTTGGCAAGGAAAGGGGTGGATACCTAAAAGGTATTGGGTATGGAGTGACTTCCCGTGGATATAGGCAGGGTGCTCCAAAAGGGCGATCGAAAGAACGGATCGAAAAACTTGAGACGAAACTAAAAAATGAAAAACAGCTGCGTGAGAAAAAGGATCAAGAGGTTGAGCACCTCACTGATATGGTTAAAGCACAGTATGAAAAAATTGATAAGCTTACGGAGTTTATGCACCTCATGATTCAAGATAAACAAGTTAAAGCGGTAAATTTTGTAAGGGACAAATTATATATATATATACCTATAATTAATTATATTATATATACTTTACTTTTTATCAATTAATTATTATAAATCATTAAATCATTTCGTAGGTAAAGTCCGCGGAGGCGCCTCTTACTACAATTGTAAGATCTAACAGTTGTGATCAGCTATGCACCGCATCTTATACATATTTTTGAGTGATTAATCCCGCATTTTATCCGGATTTTGTTCGAGTTTTGATGAGATTTTGGCACTTAATGATTCATATGTTGATTTTTAGGAAATCTGGGGTGTTTTGATGATTTGTGGTGATTCGGGCAAAAATGGAACGCGATTTGGAGTTCGGGAGTGAAAGATAAAAAGAAATTAAAAAATTCTGCTAAAGTGTCAGTCATGGACCAACGAGTGTCCACTCTCCGAATCTCGCTGGTCCATGAACCTGGAATTCAGAAAAAGGAGTAAAGTGGGCCTCATGGACCAGCGAGTCTCCCTTTCTCAGTTTCGTTGGTCCATGAACGGGCCCAGTCGGCTAAAAAGTCCAAAACGTGTATTTAAGCATTCTTGGAGCCTAGGGTTGAGGGGAGTTCGACCAGAGAGCACGTTTTTGAGAGGAGAACGAGATCAGAGACGAATTTTGGGCGATCAAGGGCTTGATTGAAGGTTTTAGAGAGGAGATTGAAGGATTGGAAGCTTCGGTTTGCAATTTCTTCATCCGATTTGATTCTTTCTTCTTAGATCTTGATTGTTTGTTCATGTTTTACTTAGATTTGGCTGATTTGATGATTAGAGATATGATTTGTGGCTGATTTCATTCATATCACCTAGTTTAGATGAAATTAAACCCATTTTTGACTTTTCGATTTGACTTTTCAACATGATTATGTGATTTTTGCTAATGATTCTAGTTGTGGTTGCTTGAGATGATCATGTGTGCTTGATTAGCTGTTGTTAATGATGTATTATGTGAACTAATTGACATGGCTTGTAGAACTGCAACCATTATTAGTTAGTTTATTGTTGATCCTTAGACTTAAATTGGTTTTTGGGTTGATGCATGATCCGGAGACCTCCTACATGATGATATATCATTGCTTAGTGGCTGATTTTGTGTGCATCCATTTGAGGTTGACTTGACCGAGTCGTTTCTTATGCTAGTTATTGTCTAGGCATTGTTTAGTAGGTTAGAGTGCTTGTGACCGCAAGATTTGACACTACTTATTCGTGTTTAGCGGTTTCTAGGTCTCAGGTAATCGAAATTAGAACCATTGCATGTATTAGGATTCATTTAGAGAAACCTCTCTTGGTGTTTCCCGATTTATGCGTGTTTTGCTTGTTTTGACCGAAACTGTGAAACCGTTGTGCAAATTCACATATTATGCTATCTGTGCTTCATTTAGAATTATCTGATCATTCGGGATGTGTCTATAGTCCTCCTTGGTTGGGTTATTCTCACTTGGTGATAGTTTCATGTTGATAGGTCTTGCCGGGGGTCTTATTTGGGTTTAGTGGATTCTAGGCTAGGTGATATCTCTCTCATTCTGAATCTCTGTCGTTTGCGTTGTTTGCTGTTTGTTGACAACTTGCTTAGTTTATTTAAATCAATCATACAATTTACATCGGTTAGATATTAGTGATGGTACATTATCGGGAGACTGATTACGCGTCCGTGGATTGATACTCGGTACTTATTGATACTATATTGCATACGACAGGTACGCTTGCCCTAGTGTGTGGTTTGGTCACTCAATATTTACCTTTTTTAAACTTGACCACATTTTTATATATCCAAATTGACACATCAAGTTTTTGGCGCCGTTGCCGGGGACGCGGTCAGCTTTCGAGACCTATTAGAGCTAGTAGTTTAGCTATTTACTTGTTTTCTGTTACTTGTGTTATTTGCATGTTTCTAGTATGTTTGCTTATTTCTGTGTTTGCTTTCGTGTTAGTTAGTTTATTAGTTTAATTTAGTTTCTTTATGTTCTGATTCTGTTTTCTTTTTCGTTTTTCGTCTGTTTATGCGCATTCGTCGTCGGAGGAGTCCTTTTTCACCGTTGTCCGAGCCTGAGAGGGTTTTTCATAGACTTCGACGTTTGGAGGCATTAGTTGTTCCAGTTCCGATGGCACTTCCGCCGAGACGCACGCTCGCCGACTACGCTCGTCCCGACATTGCGGGGGCGCAACCCAGTGTCATACGACCACCCGTGGAAGCTAACAACTTCCAGATCCAGCCTCAGACCATTTCCATGATCTTAAATTCTGTTCAGTTCGATGGATTTCCGAACGATGACCCGATGGCTCATATTTCAAATTTCCTTGAGGTTTGTGACACGTTCAAACTCAATGGAGTCACATCGGAGGCAGTTAAATTTCCTTGAGGTTTGTGACACGTTCAAACTCAATGGCTCATATTTCAGTCCCTCCCGCCAGGTTCGATTACTACTTGGGATTCTTTGACTCAGAAATTCGCTTCCAAGTACTTTCCTCCGTCTAAAGCCGCAATGTTCCGAAACAAGATTTATTCATTCGTGCAGGAGGACACCGAGAGTTTGTATGAGGCATGGGAGAGATTTAAGGAGTTGTTGAGGAAATGCCCATCTCATGGCATCGAGTTGCATCAGCAGGTGCAGATTTTCTATGGCGGTCTGAACGCCCTCACGCGACCTACTGTTGATAGTTCGGCCGGTGGATCTTTGAGCAGCAAAACGCCAGAGGAGGCGCGTGATTTACTCGAGGAGCTTGCACTGAACGGCTACCAGTGGTCTACCACGCGTACGAGTAGACAGCCCCAGACGAGAGGGGTTCATCAGGTAGATCCCATTACAGCTCTCTCAGCGCAGGTCGATGCGCTCTCGCAAATGATGAAAGAGATGCAGACGAGTCAGAAACAGATGAACCAGCCACAGGATACTCAGTAGCATGTTAAAATTTGTCAGTTGTGTGTTGGTCCTCATGATATCACGAGTTGTCCCATTGTTGGTAGCACCGAGCTACCAGAGCAGGTCGATTACATGGCTAGCCAGGCCCGCCCACCGCCCAACCAGTATAACTACAATCAGGCTTGGAGACCAAACCAGAATTCGGGGTGGAGGCAGGAGCCGAGCAGTTCGAAGCCACCGAGGTTTCAGCCACGACCGCCACAGAGACAGCAGGGTTTCTACAACCCTAACCATGAGAGCACTAGACAGATCCCGATTCAGTCTGAGGACACGGGCATGAAGAATCTTACTGATATGATGGCTCAGATGATGCAGCAGAATCAGAAATCAGCCTTGGATATTCAGAAAGTTGCTCAGCAGAACGAATCGCGTTTTTCTAAAAACGAGCAGGATATCTCCACTGTTGTGAAATAAATGGGAAACAAGGGCACTCATATGCAGAATCTTGAGAGACAGATGGGCCAGCTTGCCAAATCGATGTCAGAGCACCAGCAGGGAGGTTTGCCGGGTAATACCGAGACAAATCCGCGCCAAACAGCAAAGGCGATTACCACTCGGAGTGGCAAGACCACTCAGGATCCAGTACCGCCAGCCACTGCTGAGCCGGTTATTGAGGAGAGAGATGATGAGGTGATTAAGACTGATGTTCCTGGGCATGTGCAACCGAGGCTACGCCCAGCAAGTACAGCACGTCCTAAGGAGCCAGTCAGAGAGTACACACCTCCAGTTCCATATCCTGGTAGGTTGAGGAGAGAGAAAGCTGAGGAGAATTACAGTAAATTTTTGGCTTTGTTCAAACAGTTGCACATCAATCTGCCATTTGTGGAGGCATTAGCTCAGATGCCTAAGTATGCCAAGTTTCTGAAAGATCTGCTGACAAACAAGAGGAAACTTGAGGAGCTTTCTACTGTTACATTGAATGAGGAGTGTTCAGCTGTTCTCCAGAACAAGCTTCCGCAGAAGATGAAGGATCCGGGGAGCTTTACGATTCCGTGTTTGATTGGTAGCTTGTCCGTCAGCAATGCTCTTGCTGATCTAGGTGCTAGTATCAATTTGATGCCATATTCTGTTTTTGCGAGACTAGACCTAGATGAGCCCACTCCCACGCGTATGAGTATTCAGCTTGCTGACCGTTCGGTCAAGTATCCGAGGGGTATTATGGAGAACATGTTGGTGAAAGTCGATAAATTTGTGTTCCCGGTCGATTTTGTGATCCTTGACATGGATGAGGACGAGCACGTGCCTCTTATCTTAGGTCGCCCGTTTCTAGCTACCGCACGTGCTTTAGTTGATGTTTTCAGCGGTACGCTCACTTTACATGTCGAGGACGAGACGGTGACCTTCGATATTCGTGATTCGATGAGACGTCATCAGGGTCAGGATGATACCCTCTACTTTGTTGATACCATTACGCCACACGTGAGTGATCATTATGAAGACATATGTGATTCAGGAGTTTCAGATACGCAGCTTTGGGGTGGAGTTGACCCGCAACTTGGTTTGTATGTTGCTGCTGCGTGTGAGGTGACTAGTGAGGAGACTAGTACTTTAGATTTGAGCCCAGAGGTTTTTGAGGTTATTGACACCATGAGGGCCAAATCTAGACCGTCTGTTGAGGATCCGCCGACATTAGAGCTTAAGGAGTTGCCATCTCATCTAGAGTATGCATTTCTGGAGACGGATTTGAGACTTCCTGTGATCATTGCATCAGATTTGACGGTTGATGAGAAATCGAGGTTGTTAGATGTGTTGAGGGACCACAAACAGGCTATTGCGTGGAAGATTATGGACATTAAGGGGATTAGCCCTTCTTTCTGCACACATAAGATTTTGATGGAGGATGAGTTTAAGCCTGTTGTGCAGAGACAGAGACGACTGAACCCGAACATGCAGGATGTGGTGAAGAAAGAGGTTTTGAAGCTTTTGGATGCTGGTTTGATTTATCCTATCTCTGATTCACCATGGGTTAGTCCGGTTCAGGTTGTGCCCAAGAAAGGGGGCATGACAGTTGTTGTGAATGAGAGGAATGAGATGATTCCTACGCGCACGGTTACGGGGTGGAGAGTTTGCATTGACTATCGCAAACTCAACGATGCTACGAGGAAAGATCAATTTCCCCTACCGTTCATTGATCAGATGTTGGAGCGTTTAGCCGGTCATAGTTATTATTGTTTTCTTGACGGCTTTTCAGGTTATTTCCAGATTCCCATCGCACCGGAGGATCAGGAGAAAACCACATTTACATGTCCTTATGGCACATTCGCGTACCGACGCATGCCGTTCGGATTATGTAACGCTCCAGCGACATTTCAGTGCTGTATGGTTGCGATTTTTCATGATATGATCGAGGACTCCATGGAGTTTTTCATGGAGGTTTTCATGGATGATTTTTCTGTTTTTGGGAGTTCCTTTGATCAGTGTTTGACGAGCTTATCGCGGATGTTAGCTCGAGGTGAGGAGACGAACCTGGTGCTTAATTGGGAGAAGTGCCATTTCATGGTTCGCGAGGGTATTGTGCTTGGGCACAAGATTTCACGTGCCGGGCTTGAGGTGGATCGAGCCAAAGTTGATACTATTTCTAGGCTTCCGCCTCCCACTTCAGTTAGAGCGATTAGGAGTTTCTTAGGCCACGCGGGATTCTACCGCCGATTCATACGCGACTTTTCGAAGATCACTAGGCCGATGACACAGCTCTTAGAGAAAGATGTCCCATTTGTGTTTTCTGATGAGTGTTTGACAACGTTCAACTTGATCAAAGACAAGTTGGTGAACGCCCCGATCATGGTTGCACCCGATTGGTCGCAACCCTTTGAGTTGATGTGTGATGCGAGTGATTTCGCAGTGGGGGCAGTCTTGGGACAGAGGAAGGACAAACACTTCCATCCGATTTACTATGCGAGTCGAACTCTTAATGATGCACAGGAGAATTACACTACTACCGAGAAAGAGTTGCTTGCTGTTGTGTTTGCCTTCGATAAATTTCGATCATATCTTGTCCTATCCAAGACTATTGTGTATACGGATCATTTGGCTATTAAGTATCTGTTCAGCAAACAGGATGCTAAGCCAAGACTCATTCGATGGATCCTGCTGTTACAGGAATTTGATATTGAGATCCGTGAGAAGAAAGGGGCCGAGAATGTTGCGGCCGATCATCTTTCGCGCTTAGAGGGTTCTGATGATGATCAGCTCAAGGGGATTCCCATAAATGACTATTTCCCCCATGAGTTGCTTGATTTTGTGGAGGCGAGAGATGATCCGGATGAACCGTGGTTCGCCGATTTGGCGAATTATTTGTCGACTGGTGCTTTGCGGAAAGCACTTTTATTTCAGTAGAAGAAGAAGCTCTTGTCGGATGTGAAACACTATATTTGGGAGGATCCGCATTTGTATAGAGTTGGAGCTGATTCGGTGATCCGGAGATGCGTGCATGGACGTGAGGCACGTCAGATTTTGAGACATTGTCACGAGGGTCCGACCGAAGGACATTACGCAGCGCTTTACACCGCAAAGAAGGTGTTTGAGTCGGGTTTCTACTGGCCGACCATTTTCCGAGATGCGTTTGAGATGATTAGCAAATGTGACAATTGTCAGCGCGCAGGCAATTTGGGAAAGAGAGATGAGATGCCCCAGACCAGTATTCAGGTTTGTGAGATTTTCGATATCTGGGGTATCGACTTTATGGGTCCGTTTCCGCCATCTCGCGGGAACAAGTACATTCTCGTTGCGGTTGATTATGTTTCAAAGTGGGTCGAGGCACAAGCTCCTCCCCACTAATGATGCGAGAGTTGTCGTGAGGTTTTTGAGGAAACTGTTAACGAGATTTGGAGTGCCGAAGGCACTGATTAGCGATCGTGGCACCCACTTTTGCAACGCGCAGATGGAGAAAGCGTTGCAACGTTATGGGGTTACGCATAGATTGGCTACACCATATCATCCCCAGACGAGTAGGCAGGGTTGAGGTCACGAATCGTGGGATTAAACAAATTTTGGAGAAAACGGTTAGCAAGAACCGTAAGGATTGGGCGGAGAAACTGGATGACGCATTATGGGCCTTCCGTATGGCTTACAAGACACCTACGGGGATGACGCCGTTTAGGTTGATTTACGGGAAGGCGTGTCATTTGCCAGTTGAGATCGAGCATCGCGCTTATTGGGCCATTAAGGCCGTCAATCCGGATTTAGATCAGGCGACTCGAGGACGATTCTTTCAGTTACACGAGCTGGAGGAGTTACGCGATCACGCGTACGAGACAGCAGGTTCGTACAAAGCGCGGACCAAGAGGATTCATGACAGTCACATTAGGAAGAAAGACTTCAAACCGGGAGATCGTGTGCTTATCTTTAATTCGAGGTTGAAACTGTTCCCGGGTAAATTGAAGTCTAGATGGTCCGGTCCTCACGTGGTTAAACAGGTTTTTCCGTATGGAACGGTTGAGATTGAGGGAGTCGATGGTAGCTCGTTCAAAGTCAACGAACATAGGTTGAAGCATTACTTGTCAGGTCCGGTTGACGCGAACGAGGAGGTTGTTACGCTTTTGGACGTTCCGCCCTGATCGCGGGGCCGAGTCTGGCTGACGACTCGTAAATAACTTCAGCGCTTGCGGGAGGCAACCCGTTTAGGTTTTGAGGTTAATTTAGGAAATTGGTGTTTGTTTGGTTGATTTTTAGCTTTGTTTGACTTTTTCTTGGTCTTATTTGACTTTTTGGTAGTTTTAGGTTAAATCGATTGCATTTGATCTTTCTTTTTCCATTTTATGCGTGGTTTTTAGTTTTGCAGGTTTACGGATGCATCCGGGACATAATTCTGAGCAAAACGGATGAGGATTGCATCATTTTGAGTGCCTAAGTCAAGACTTTGCAAAATATGGGTATTTTTGAAATTTTGGATATGTTTCGGGTAAAGAACAAGCGTAACAGGTTTGTGTTCTCTTTTGTGAGTCCCGAACAGTCTCAGGTAAGTGTCTTGATAGTTATGAATGATCCTTGATGACTCGAGTTGTCGGTTTTACGATTCGGTTGGTTTTTAAGATTTTAAATTTTTTTTGGTTTGCTGGTGCAGTGCAGTCATGGACCAGCGAACCCTTATCTCTGTCACTCGCTAGTCCATGACCCATTAAGAATCTGCAAGTAGATTGTGCATTGCAGTCATGGACCAGCGAACCCTTATCTTTGTCACTCGCTGGTCCATGAACCATCCATTAAAAAAAAATCAGAAAAATATGTTTAGTAATTTAGGGCTTCTTTGTATTAATTCCGTTTGTTTATTTTGATCGTTTAGGTTCATTGCTCGTTTTAGGTTTAGCTTTCTTGTTTCGTTAAGAATCCTAGTTTCATTTCAATTGTTTTTGTGCATTTCTCGTTTATCATTGTTAAATTTAGTTTTTAATTGTTAGGTTTCAATTTTGTTTGCTCTTAATGCTTATCTGCTCGATTTTTTTTGTCTGACTGATTGATTGTAACACCCACCATTGGTTGTTGGTTTGTCCGAGAAACGAACGGGTTATGCCCGATTTTCGGGACATTTGTGCCGTAATGTGAGCCATTGGTACTCAATCTCCATTCCAGTGGTCCGTAGGACGGTACAATTTCTCGGGTTTGTTTAGAATTCAAGTTTGTGTGACGTTCACTTCATAATTTTTAAACAAACGTCCGCACACTGGTTTTCTAAGCTTTTGCGTTTAGTCCTCGCGCAAGCCGTCTCTTCATAAATGACAAATGGCAGTTTGTGCCAGGATTTCATCAGTTATTCTTTTGTTTTGCTTATTTCGGGCCGTTCCCTTCATAAATGACAAATGAGCGGCCCGTTTTAAGTAAAACAGTGTTTGTGCGTTCTTAGTTCAGTGGCTGCAAATCGTTGGTAATCAATCTCCATTCCAGCGATTCGCAGGCCTGCTTTCTGATCACATTGACTTGACATGCGAGCCGTTCTCTTCATAAACAACGATTGGGCGGTTCGTGTTAGGGTTTCACTCGGGTTTAGCTAGTTCTGGTTAATGCAAGCTGTCGGGTACTCAATCTCCATTCTCGCAGTTTGCATTCGATCAGATTACATTATTTTGCCGATTATTTCAGCTATTGCCCGTCTGAAGCCCGATTTCCATATTTTCTCATTTTCGTCATTGTACTAACATTATTTTGTTGAGAAATCTTGCAGATATGGCTAAAGGTAAATCTTCGGGCTCAGGGAAGAAGCGAAAGACGTGCACGGCACCCAAGAAGAAGGCTACACCAAAGAAGAAGGCTGCAGTCGCGAGACCGCCTCCACCACCGGTTATGGAGCCACTGCCAGTTGAGGGCGAGGTTCCCGCTGAGGGGGGTGACCCGTATGTTCCCCTGCACAGGCACCCATGGCTCCGTTTTCATAGAGATTCTGTGGAGTACACCAGTCTGAGGCAGCTTCTCACTATGCCTTTCTTACGAGTCCGGCCTCTCGACTGGCCGCTGCTTGAGACATTAGGGGCTACTGCGCGCGCTGAGGAGCTCATCACAGGGCCATGGAGAGCGCTTATGATGATTGATGACCCAGTTTGGGAGGAGCTGACCTTAGAGTTCATGTCCACCGTTCAGTATCCCCGTCTCCCTCGCGATTACACATTTGACCGCGTGATCACATTTCGTTTAGGTGGAGAGGAGAGACAACTATCTTTGGCTGATTTTGCAGTGAGGGTGGAGCTGTATACGGAGGATCAGGTGACGCTGCCCGTATTTACTGCTGCTGCGACCGGTTGCGATGATTCTGTCATTGCCGCTTGGTGGCCGCGTGTTGGTGATGGTCCTTACGATAAGGACATGAGATCCCACTACCCGCGAGACCCATTCCACAGATATGTACACAGGGTGCTTTGCCATACCGTTTCTCCTCGGAAGAAGAGCTTAGATAAGCTCTCTAAGAGTGATGCGCACCGTTTGTTTTACTTGCTTGAGGGGCATGACTACAACCTTGCCCATGTGTTGATTACTGCGATGCAGCATCAGTTTTCCACCCGACCTGGCACTGCGATTGGATGCGGCGCTTTTGTCGCCTGGCTAGGAGCTATGGTTTGCTGCCGCTACCAGAGGGCATTGATGTGCCTCCAGCCGAGGTCTTGACTCGGACAGCCGACGCCTCTCCACTGGACGCCCGGGCCATTCAGCAGATGCAGATGATAGAGACACCCGACGAGGGGGTTATTCACTTTCTAGCCACACGTCAGTTGGTGATTCCCCCAGTCGTCGGTCCTGATGGTCAGATGCAGTATCTAGTCCAGCCAGCTCCCGATCTGATCCCTCATACCAGGATGCCAGACGAGCGCGTGAGGTTGCAGGCCGCGTTGGATCACATAGCGGCCGCGGTCGCCGTAGTTGATGTTCCTCCTGAGCCTCAGGCTGATATGCCAAGGCCTCGCCCTCTCTCTACTCAGGCTCGGCAGACTCAGGCTATTCAGCAGCACAACCGTCTTCTTGCAGCTCAGACTCAGGCTATTGAGGCCATTGCAGCCCAGCAGACAGCGCAGCAGCGCCAGATGCAGGACTGGTTTTTGCAGGTAGTTGCAGCACTCGCCGTTGCAGTTCCAGGTTTTCAGCCACCACCACCTCCAGACCAGCCTCCACCAGATCAGCAGCCCTGAGACATCGGTAACTTCTTATCCGAGTTGTACTCTCTTTATTTTGATTTTTGATGTATTTATTTAGAGTTACAAACTCGGGAAATTTTGTGTATGGGTTGGGTTGACTTGATACTTTGCACTGTTATGTATCTATTTGATGTTGGCTTTGATGTGTGTTGTGTTTGACTAGATACTTACCTGAGAAACAGTTCTGGCACCTGTTGGTCGAGAGCTGTTTCATCATTCATTTTTGGAGATTTGTGGACTTATTTGGCACATCTTCCGGCAGTTCTGGCATTTCCCGGTCGAGAGCTGTTCGAGATTCATTATGCAGTTCACTGGCACATCGACTAGTGATCAGGGGAGTTTTCAGTTCCCTTTACCTCTTTTTGTGCTTGATTGTGATTTACCGTACATTGAGGGCAATGTACGAAATAAGTGTGGGGAGGAGGGTAAATTGAACTGAAATTGCTTGATAATTGTGAAAATTTTTGAAATTTTATGATCATTTCCCCTTGTTGTGTTGTGTACATGGTCCTTGAGAATTGTTTGCGGTAAAAAAAAATGGAAAATGATAGAAAAACTGGAATTTTTGGCTTTTTGGTGAATGTAAATAAATTGAATAAAGCTGAAAGCGCGCTTAGTTTTTGATGTGCTGGTAGGCCCAGCTGATTTCTGAAAGCTTAAAAATCCTGATTTCGTTACTTAATTAAATATTTAAATAAATATTGTGGGTTCCCGCCTTTAGTGTAGTAGCAAAGCCGAAACTGTTAAATAGGCTGATAGGTACCGCAATTGAGTAAAATGTTTATGATTTGGAGATAACCCGGCACACTATGATCTTTTTATGAAAATTAATCCGAGAAATAGTGGCGCCCCATCCATCCATCCATCTTGAGCTTGTTTTGAATTTTATTTATGTAAAAAAAAAATCAAATAAAGTGCACAAAATTCGCTGATCCTACGTTCTACCTCTAGGGATAGGGACTCCGGAGATGATCTATCGGGGTGATGTGGTTTTGTGTGCGAGGGTCAAAGCCTGCTTACTACCTCTCGGGATAGGCACTCAGGAGATGTAATGTCAGGTGGAGGCTCGCCCTAGTTTTAGGAATATATAAATAAATTCAATTCAAGCTCACCCATCATTCCATCCATTCACATTCCATAATCTCCAAGTCATAAATATTGTATTCAATTGTGGTGGGAAAAGCCCTAATCCAGTTTGACCCGTGCTGATTCATGCTTTGAGACGGGATTAGGCCTAGTTGCGAATCTGATAGTGTGGGACCCATAATTGGTAATAAAATTGAATAAAGCATGTTCAGGGGCTTCGGTTTTCAGCGGTTGGGTTTAGTCGGACCGAAATACCGGTAATCGTGGCTATCGCGTGAGTATCTATGTTTTTGAATAAAGAATAGTAGCTAGAAGTCAAAAAATTTCCGGTTGTGATTCCATCGCGAACTTTTTCGGGACGAAAAAGGGTTAAGTGTGGGGATGTTTGATGCACCGCATCTTATACATATTTTTGAGTGATTAATCCCGCATTTTATCCGGCTTTTCTTCGAGTTTTGATGAGATTTTGGCACTTAATGATTCATATGTTGATTTTTAGGAAATCTGGGGTGTTTTGATGATTTGTGGTGATTCGGGCAAAAATGGAACGCGATTTGGAATTCGGGAGTGAAAGATAAAAAGAAATTAAAAAATTCTGCTAAAGTGTCAGTCATGGACCAACGAGTGTCCACTCTCCGAATCTCGCTGGTCCATGAACCTGGAATCCAGAAAAAGGAGTAAAGTGGGCCTCATGGACCAGCGAGTCTCCATTTCTCAGTTTCGTTGGTCCATGAACGGGCCCAGTCGGCTAAAAAAGTCCAAAACATGTATTTAAGCATTCTTGGAGCCTAGGGTTGAGGGGAGTTCGACCAGAGAGCACGTTTTTGAGAGGAGAACGAGATCAGAGATGAATTTTGGGCGATCAAGGGCTTGATTGAAGGTTTTAGAGAGGAGATTGAAGGATTGGAAGCTTCGGTTTGCAATTTCTTCATCCGATTTGATTCTTTCTTCTTAGATCTTGATTGTTTGTTCATGTTTTACTTAGATTTGACTGATTTGATGACTAGAGATATGATTTGTGGCTGATTTCATTCATATCACCTAGTTTAGATGAAATTAAACCCATTTTGACTTTTCGATTTGACTTTTCAACATGATTATGTGATTTTTTCTAATGATTCTAGTTTTGGTTGCTTGAGATGATCATGTGTGCTTGATTAGCTGTTGTTAATGATGTATTATGTGAACTAATTGATAGGGCTTGTAGAACTGCAACCATTATTAGTTAGTTTATTGTTGATCCTTAGACTTAAATTGGTTTTTGGGTTGATGCATGATCCGGAGACCTCCTACATGATGATATATCATTGCTTAGTGGCTGATTTTGTGTGCATCCATTTGAGGTTGACTTGACCGAGTCGTTTCTTATGCTAGTTATTGTCTAGGCATTGTTTAGTAGGTTAGAGTGCTTGTGACCGCAAGATTTGACCCTACTTATTCGTGTTTAGCGGTTTCTAGGTCTCAGGTAATCGAAATTAGAACCATTGCATGTATTAGGATTCATTTAGAGAGACCTCTCTTGGTGTTTCCCGATTTATGCGTGTTTTGCTTGTTTTGACCGAAACTGTGAAACCGTTGTGCAAATTCACATATTATGCTATCTGTGCTTCATTTAGAATTATATGATCATTCGGGATGTGTCTATAGTCCTCCTTGGTTGGGTTATTCTCACTTGGTGATAGTTTCATGTTGATAGGTCTTGCCGGGGGTCTTATTTGGGTTTAGTGGATTCTAGGCTAGGTGATATCTCTCTCATTCTGAATCTCTGTCGTTTGCGTTGTTTGCTGTTTGTTGACAACTTGCTTAGTTTATTTAAATCAATCATACAATTTACATCGGTTAGATATTAATGATGGTACATTATCGGGAGACTGATTACGCGTCCGTGGATTGATACTCGGTACTCATTGATACTATATTGCATACGACGGGTACGCTTGCCCTAGTGTGTGGTTTGGTCACTCAATATTTACCTTTTTAAACTTGACCACATTTTTATATATCCAAATTGACACATCATCAGCATTCCAATGTAAATACAACGGTAATTAAATATTATTGCTGATATGATCAATCTCCCATGAGCGCATATTTATTAATTAATTAACTAATTGAATTAATTGTACGTAGGACATGATCAATTCCGCGCACAATACATCGCGGAAACAATCTACTCCATCAAACTCATCTCAAAGGTCGGCCGATAAGGTACGGATTTGAAATAGTTCTGAATTTGAGTTGATCAGGAAGATTCTAGTTCATCTGGATGAACATGCATCTCTAGTTATAGTTCATCCGGATAGTTAGAGTTCATCCGGATAGTTAAAGTTCCTCAGGATAGGTAAGGTTCATCAGGATAGTAAAAAGTTCATCAGGATAGCTAAAGTTCATCGGGATAGTTAGAGTTGATCCGGAAGATTCTAGTTCATCTGGATGAACATGCGTCTCTAGTTATAGTTCACCGTGTTGGTTATAGTTCATCCGGATAGTTAAAGTTCACCAGTATAGGTAAAGTTCATCAGGATAGTTAGAGTTGTTCCAGAATATAATTAATAATTAACTGTTCCGGCTATGATAAGTTTGTACTTCTTCCGAATGGTTATCTAGATAATTAACTAATGTTTAGCTGGTTATGATCGATATGATTTTATTAATTAATTGAATTGTAGGTCTGTTCTGCGACTCTATCACAACACACTCCTACATCTACAACAGCGCCACAAAAGGAAAGGGTAACAATTTTAATTTACACAGTTGTGTACTTCACTTATAACTAATTGCTATATGATCATTTAATTAAATGCTGATGCTGTCTTAATTAGGGGAAAAAGAGAAAAATAACAAAAGCAGCAGCTGTTGCAGCCAGTACTGCTGGGGCATCAGAGCAGGAAGTGGTATATATATATAATTAAGGATTTGACAAATCGCTTTGACGTTATTGTTAATTAATATATATGTTACTAATCAGTTAATTACATGGTGTCAATTTAGGAAAAGAATAAGAGACATGCAAAACAAGTAAAACCTGCAGCTCGTAAAGTACCTCCTAAGAAGAGTGATCGGTTGGAAAAACCAAATAATTATGATGCCATTGCAGCTACTATCGATCAGCCAGTAATCCAAGAGGTATATAGATTAGTATATACCACAATTTTTTTATTCTATTTTTTGACTTTAATTAATTAATTGTTAATATATATATGCTATAATTAATATTATTATTATTATTATGTCACTTTTGATCAGCGGTGCGAAACTGCAACGTTGCACATGGAGGGGGATCCAATGAATGTCGTGGGAATGGCTGAATTATTACCAAAACAAAAAGATGAGAAGATTCATGGAAGTCCATTACCTCCTGGTTGCCGTAGAATTAAAGTTTATCAGGTCAATAAGGGTGCAACATTTTTACCATTCCCAGTAGATGGTAAAACAACGCTTTCTGAGGTTGAAAATAAATATATTATTGCATGGCCGATGAAACGAATGATCCTTCATTCTAATAACAAGTAAGATAAATCACAGCCAGTTGATCATTCTACGGTTCAAAAAGTACTGGAACAACCACAGGTAATTACTACATTAGTTAATCGTATCCGCTATAATTAATTAACTATATATATATATATATATATATATATATATATATATATATATATATACTGATCGGTTTTATTTGTCATTTTCCAGGTAAATAATGATCGGAAAAAGATGTCGAAAGTGTACTTAACTCCAAACCAGCTGACACAAGCTCTGATAAACAGAAAACTTATTACAAGGAACCAGCAGAAGCAGCTGATGAGCACGGACAAGAAATTATAATTAATTATTATACAAATTAAACTTTGATTAGTGTATGTTATTTTTTGAACGACATTTGATTAGTGTATGTACATTAATTTTTAATTATAATATGATTTTATGGTTTCTCTATATTAATTAATATGCTGTTTAATTAATTGTAATTAACAAAATATATAGTACCAAAGGCCACACTTTTGATATTTTAACGTGGCCGTTGCCACCCTTTGGCCACGCGTATTGGGACAAAATATCTGATTTCAACTACTCTTTGGCCACTTTCTTTTTCTAAATATAAGTGGCTAAAACACAAATATACGTGACCATATAATACCAAAGGCCACACTTTTTATATTTAAATGTGGCCGGTTGCCACCATTTGGCCACGCGTATTGAGACAAATTATCTGATTTCAACTACCCTTTGGCCACTTTTTTTTTTACAAATATATGTGGCTAAAACACAAATATACGTGACCATATAATACCAAAGGTCACGCTTTTTATATTTTAACGTGGCCGTTGCCACCATTTGGCCACGCGTATTGGGACAAAATATCTGATTTCAACTACCCTTTGGCCACTTTTTTTTTCCAAATATATGTGGCTAAAACACAAATTACGTGACCATATAATAGCAAAGGCCACGCTTTTTATATATTAATGTGGCCAGTTGCCACCCTTTGGCCACGCGTATTGGGACAAAATGTATGATTTCAGCAACCCATTTGGCCACGTTTTTTCATAACATATGTGGCTAAAACACAAATATACGTGACCATATAATACCAAAGGCCACGCTATTCATATTTTAACGTGGCGGTTGCCACCCTTTGGCCACGCGTATTGGGACAAAAATTATAATTTCAGCAACCCATTTGGCGACGTTTTTTTATAACATATGTGGCTAAAACACAAATATACGTGACCATATAATACCAAAGGCCACACTTTTGATATTTTAACGTGGCCGTTGCCACCCTTTGGACACGTGTATTGTGACAAAATGTATGATTTCAACAACCCTTTGGCCACGTATTTTTATAATGTATGTGGCTAAAACACAAATATATGTGACCATATAATACCAAAGGCCACGTTAAACAAACACATGTGGCCGTTGGGACCCTTTGGCCACGCTTTCCAGAAGAATTGTTTGATTACAACAATAAATACTGGTACCCTTTAGCCACGCTTATAGGTGGCTTCAGCCACTGATATTGTAACGTGGCCGTAGGGTACATAAGGTGACGGGACCTTTGGTGTCGATTGGAATGAAAAAAAAAACGTGACCAAACACCTTTGGTCACGGTTTTTTTCCGTGGCCAAAGGTGAATTTTGACGTAGTGGTATAAAAACGCACTCTTAACATCCATCTGGAAGACCTTGAATCCACGATGTGCAGCATATGCCAAAAAGATTCGTATAGCTTCGATTCTGGCAACCGGTGCATACACCTCGTTAAAGTCGATTCCTTCTTCCTGAGAAAACCCTTGAACAACCAAACGTGCTTTGTTACGGACTATTACTCCGCGATCATCTCGTTTGCATTTATAAACCCACTGTGTTCCGCACGGTTCTTTGCTTCCAGCTGGTAAATCTTCAAGGTGCCACACTCCCAACTTTTGAAATTCTAACAACTCCTCTTGCATTGCTTCCACCCACGAGCCATCAAGTAAAGCTTCCTTAACATCTTTAGGCTCTATCTGGGATAGAAAACATGAATGGAACGCTTCGTCCTGAATTCCAGATTCCAAAATCGTTAATAATGCACTGCTCTCGATTTGATGTCTTGTGCGCACTCCTTCACTTAAATCACCAATAATATTGTCTTGCGGATGAATGGTGTTTATCCGGAGTGTCTGATGAATTGGAACAATGACCGTTTCAGCCATATCAGGAACATGATCTTCCTCAACCACCACGTTCTCAGTTGAATTAACAGCAGCATCACTTGTAGTCGCTTCAACTTGTGGATCAGATTGTTGAACAGGAATCTCAACCTGATGTGACACGGCTTCATGAAAGTCATTATCGTCATCAGAAGACATATCATCAGCCCTAATTGTCGAATCATTTGATGTTTCTATCAAGTAATTATCAGCAACAGGCACTTCCGGAGTTGGCAGAGTTTCAATATTCAGAACCGGAGTATTGTCTTGAAGATCAATATAAACTCGAGTAAGCTGATCATCAGACATCTCTGGTGTCGATTCAAGATTTTCAAAAAGAGATTTATAATCGAACAACCAGTCCGGTCCAACACCTTTGGGCGGTAAAGTGTAGGCTTGAAAATCCACATGTAAGTACTCTTCCACAGTACCAGTCTGCTTATTGAATACCCGTTTCTTCAGATGTGAGTAACCAACAAACAAGCCTTCAAAAACTTTTTCATCAAACTTGCCTGCAGACTTTAAAACGGTACATGGACACCCAAACGACTCCAAATAACTAAGATTCGGCTTATGATTTTTGAGAAGTTCATAACATGTCTTCCCCAGTCGTTTAACCGTAAGCACTCGGTTAAGCACATAACATGCCATGTTGACCGATTCCGTCCAGAAAGGAACCGGCAATTGAGCGTCATCCAACATTGTTCGTGCTGTTTCAATGATTGTACGATTCTTTCTTTCTGCCACGCCATTTTACTAAGGTGTGTATGGTGTAATAAATTCATGTACGATGCCTTTCTCCATATAAAAGGTCCTCACGACAGAATTCTTAAACTCCGTGCCATTGTCACTGCGAATCCTTCGTACCTTCAACTTATATAATGACTCGAGAGTAGTAATCAAGTTGAGAAGAATTCTTGAAGTTTCATCCTTAGAGACCAGAAAATCAACGCATGAGTATCTTGAATATTCATCGGTTACCACAAGACAATACCAATTCCCAAAAATACTTTTAGGATTCACAAGACCAAATAGATCCATGTGAAGTAATTCCAACGGGACTTCAATAGAATGATACTTCTTCAGTGGATGTGATTTTCTCTTTTGATTACCCTTCTTGCAACTCACACACACATCATTGAATACAAATTGTTGTTTCGGAACCCCTTCAACAAGATTCCTATGCACCAACTCGTTCATCTTGTGATAATGGATGTGACCCATACGACCGATGCCATAGAATGGAATCTCTCTCTTAAGCTTTTGATAAGAAACATTGTCCCGCAACAGTTGCTTTGGCTAAATACATGTCGAGCATATACAAATTTGAGAATCGAGGTGCTCACATCATAACAAATTCATCTGGAATCTTGTATTCAGGCTTCAGTATCACACATTCACTCCCCGTGAAAGCAGTTGTGTATTGCTTGTCACAAATCTGGGAGACGCTAAGAAGATTGTACTCCAATTCTTTGACATATTCAACTTTCTCGAATGTGACTGCACCGTTCGACAATTTACCAATGCCGGTGACTTGACCTCCCTTGTTTCCAGCAAATGTAACTTTACCTCCATCGAAGTACTTCAGATCATGCAACAAAGAGATATCACCAGTCATGTGCCGAGATGCTCCGCTATCAACAACCCAAATGTTATTCATGAGTTATCACGAAGATCCCTGCATAAATTAAAACAGAAGATTAGTTTCGGGACGTACCCAAGCTAGAAGCTTTAAGTCAACCGTCATCTTCCACAAAATCATCACCAATCATGGAAGAACCCTTAGGTTTCCATGCATCACTTGAAGAGCCTTTGGATCCAGAAGTAGAGTTTTTAAGAATTGATTTAATTTTTCCAGAATCATTTTCTGATTTCTTTTCAGTTTTATGTTTTTGAAATTCGGATGACTCATCAAAAAAATGAACTCTACACTTATAATCCACAAATCTGACTTTCTTTTTGGAAACAGGTGTTTCAGTCTGATATCCTTCAGACATTTCATCAGATTGTTCTGCATCAGACTTGTCAGATTTGGGCTTCTTCTATGGACAAGTCCGATATGTATGACCATGATTTTTGCATTTAAAACATTTTCGTTTATCAATCAAAACTTTTTCAATCGTGTCACCATCCACATCGAACTCAACAACAGGTTTTTGTTGTTTTTGTTGTTTTTGTGTCTTGGGTTTCAAACCCTTTCGGTTAGACACACGATGATTTCCAGAATCATCATTACATCCAGACTCATAACCTGTTACCCTCTCTGGAACATCACCATGGTACATAAATGACTTCTTAACATATGGATTTCCAGAATAAAAATGATCCTCATTATTCTGATATCTGTCTCTCCTCGCACCAAATCTTGGACCAAAATCATTTTGACAACCATGATCAACCCACTTTGGACCCCTTCCAAGGATAGGTTGATTTGGTCCACAACCAAAATCATCATAAAAACCATCATCATTGTAAAATTGTGACCTTTTGATATAAGGACTTGGTTTTCTGAAATTTGGTTGCATTTGTTTGTGAAAAACTCTTGGTGGTGATTGAAAGGTTGATTTTATTGGTTTCTTGTTTACAGACTTTTGAACAGACTTTTGCATCCTGTTAACCAACCCAGATTCAGAATCAGACACAAGTGTGTCCATTACATTGATACTTCCATTTCCCCCGTTAATGGGCACACTCCTCACCTTAGGATCATAAGCAGGATCATACTTCCCCGAAAAGATTTTATCTATTAAATTGGGATTGACCATATCCAAAGGAAAGTCTTTATCGCTATAGATTTTATCAGAAACCTTTTAAGCGATAGGTCACCCAATTTTCAGATGTGTCAAATTTGGTTTTCGGAGTGGGATTGCCAGCCTTGGCTTTTTCAGGTTTTGAAACCATAGAGGAAGAACCTTGTTCAAAAGATTTCATTTTGGCTGGAGGTACAAACCCAACTCCACCATGTTTGACCATTTTACCTGCGACAGACTTGCTTCTAGCAATCTGTTTCGGTTCAAACTCACTCAGTTTCGTCAGCTCAGATTTGATGGTCGAAAATCATGTTTTGAAATCAAATTTTGAAAATATGGCTTAGAAACATTTGAACAAGTGGGTTTGGAACATTCAGTTTCTGTTTCAGATATGAGATCATCAATTTTATCAAGGTCTGAAATATCATAAAACAGTTCATCAACCGTAGAATCCAAGATAGATTTTCCAGTTGAAGTTTTGTCAGACTTCGAATTAATTGATTGATGATTACTCTGCGTGTCATGAGAAGAAACTTCAACTTTTTCCTCAGATGAAGGACCATTGGTTATAATGACAGGAGGGGGAACTTGGCTCAATTTACCAAAATTAGTTTCTTTTTCAGACTTGTAAAGAAAGTTGGTAAATGATGATGAAACTTGAACACAATCAATCTTTTGTTTTAGTTTAAAAATCTCAATTTTTAAATCTGCAACAAGTTTTTGACTATCAGCCAAATCCTTTTGTACGGACACAAGCAGTTCAGATTGGTTTAAAAAATCAAATTTTTGTAAACGTAATTGCTCATGAACCGACAACAACTCCTTAGTGGTTCCTTGCCATCTTTCCTTATAAATATTCTTATCAGATCTTGCTACCGACAAAAGATCATTGAGTTTTGTCTTTTCATCTAAGAGCGTACTCTTAGCGGTAGCAAATTCATCACAAGATTTGCACATCGGAGGATAAGAAACTACCTTAGAAGTATTGGCCATTAAAGCGACCGACTCTGTGATGTTGTTTCGTTTCAATGTACCGACCTCCTGCTTCAAGCATGTATTCTCATCAGATAGCTTCTGCATTGCTTTCTGTAGTGCAATCATCTTGTTAGCAATCTCCACAACATTTTGCTGAGCCTTCTCATATTGTTGTTTCAACAGAAGACTCTTTTGATATAAGTTCTAAAAATCATTGGCTGTGTCAAATGCTTCAGCTTTTGCGGCTTCACATTCACGAATCAGTGCTTCCTTCTCCTCAGTTAGAACTTGAACTTGTTTCTCCAACAAGAGAACAACATCTGATTCAACTTGGTCAGACAAGCTTGCCACGAATGCAAATTTTTCTTTTAAAGAAGATTGATGATCATCCTTCGAATCCGAAACACTTGCTTCATAATTGACTCCAACAGGAACTCCATCAATTGCTTCGCCATGAATTTCATCTCCATCTTGAGTAGAGTCTGTCATGGTGTCTTCATCATGCACATGTGTCACAATCAATGCAGATGAATCAGAAAATTGATTACCCCAGTTATAAGTTTTTTCTTCTTGAGACACTAGGGCTTTTGTAGGTTCAGAATTAGGTTTAGAATTTAAAGAACTCCCTGAATTTGATGCATTGTTGGTTCCAGAAGCATTAGACTTGGGAGCAAACTTTTGGTATTCTTGCTTTATAGGTTGAGAGCATTCCAGAGCGAAGTGTCCGAAATTTGAGAAATTATAACACCTCACCTTTGACTTGTCAAAACCAATTCTTCCTCCAGAATTCAGGTCTTTTCTACCAGTCTTTTTCAAAAATCTCTTCACCCTTCTCGCAAGCATGGCAAATTGCCAATTAATATCCATCAGTTCCAAGTCATCTGGATCAACCTGATCATAATCCTCCTCAGTCAGTTCTGTATTACTTATCTTTCCAGTTATAAGCCCATAATATGATGATACCAACACAGATACAAGAGCCATATAGTCTTCTGTCGTTGTAACCGACATGGCCATCTTACTAGTATTCATTAGATTACTTGCTGGAACCGAGACGTTACATTCTCCAGAACTATAATTGTGATCATAACTATTCGAACCCATTCCATTTCCTGAGTTAGATACATTTCCAGGTAAATTTCCAGCTACGAAGGCCATAGCTGGTGCAGAACTTGTCATTTTACCCGATTTACCCAAAATTGTTGCCGCGTTTGAACCATAGTACACATCAGGATTCTGGACTTCTGCAGGTGTTGTATTAACATTTTTCATCTCTAAGTCTCGTGCTTGCAACTTACCCAACAGTTTCACAAACGTTAATTCTAGATAATCTTTATCATTCATAATCATCAACACATATGATTCCCACTTTGATGGCAAAGCTTCAAGTAATTTTTCCTTAAGCTCCTCATCGTCCTTCTTGATTTGAACGTTATCCATTTCAGACAACAAATGACAATATCTTGAAATCAAATCCGGAATGCTTTCACCAACAAAATGTTTGAAATTATCAAACTCCTTGTTCAGAACTTTCTTTTACTCTTCTTGTATTGTTCGTTGCCTTCACACCATTGTTTTATTGTCGTCCACAATTCATGAGAATGTTTACAACTCTTAAACTGGGGTGGCAACTCCTTAGGAAGTGCTTGAGTTAAAAGACCATATGCTTTTTGTTCTCTTGTGTAATTAGTCTTTTGATTAAGATCTAGGTTTCTTTACATAATAGGCACATTGTTTACTCCAACAGGATACACGTATGGTGCATCCAATGCAATCCATAAGTCCGGATCAGTCGTTCCAATGTAAGCTTCGAACCTTTTCTTCTAATTTGCATAATCTTCATACTTGAGAAGTTTGGGAACTTTCTGGGTAGTCCCAATTTCATTGTCGTAGTTCAATAAAGTCTGCATCTGAGACTGATCGTAGCAAACGCTTGATAATCCGACATCTTGAAAATTTCAAGTTTCTGATTTGTCCGAACGTGCTCTGAACTTGTAACAACCTCCGAACGTGCTCCGAACCTTCTCCGAACTCAATTACACGGTCCGAACGTCCTCCGAACTTGTCACCGAACTCAGCTTTTCTGAAACAAAGACACAACCTCCGAACTCTCAGCGATCTACCCCCGATCTATGTCCGATCTCTCACCGAAGCTCAAATCTCACCGAACTCCCTTTGAGAGAACTTCAAACTCTCAATGAACGAGAAAACTGACCGAACTTCACTCCGAACTTGGAAATCGGAGCGGTTACACCGAACTAGAGGTTCGGCCGAACGAGAAACTTTCGAAAATGTCACACCCCCAATTTCCACTAACGGAGTACAACCGTGTGGGGTGTGATCCAGACCAGGATCCAAGTCTTTAGTTACAACTAAGCCATAGTTAAAGGGTAAATCAGTCAAGTATTACATTTAATAAATCAGAGTTTACATTTCACAAAATCAGCGGAAGCATTAAAAGTTTACAAGGTTGTTGTTAAGTAAAAGTGATTACTGAAGTATCTGAAATACAATTTCCAAAAGGGTTTTACAAAAGGTAAGTATTGTCAACGCCCGTGCCATCCATGATACTCCAAGCAACCTGAAAAGCATTCAACAATCAAGTGTCAGCCAAGGCTGGTGAGTTCACTAAAGCGGTCTACCCGTCACAAGTAGACCTAACGTTTATGAATAAAGATAGGTAAAACACAATCAATATCATAAGACCAGTAAATTCCATATCGTAGGTAGCTAGCCTATAGTTATGTACACCTGAATTGTTCGTAACCGAAGCTGACAATGTTTTGATAAGGGGTACCTATGAATTTGCCTTCCCGTGTCTTGACGGATCACGGTGGGTAGGCTAACATTGATCTCAGTCCGACCGCTAGTCGGGAGGGTGCATCCCGTGCACCGCTGAGCGGGGGTGTCAATCCCCAGTAGTACTACTCAATATTACCGCGCTACTATATATTAACGCCTCGAATGTAAGGACTTTTTAATAAATAAGTTCAATTCAGTGTAGCATATGATATTTATGTCGGAAATTTACTCAGTAAGGAACACCTTACCGTTTGGGTTACCATCCTTACCGGATGCAACCACCTGCGCGTTATCGTCCCTAACTGGACATAACAATATAGAGAGTGAACTCACCTGAGGGTGCACTGGTACTCAGCACTTGGTTCCACCGGTTGGTTAAAATTAACCTATTCGGGTAAAATATGGCCTAATCAAATTAGTAGGTGTCGCTAGGACGAAAATAGCACATAAACACCTAAACATGTTTCATACAATCATACAAGCCACACAATGCACATACAAGTCCCAATTTGGAAGAAAATCAAGCAATCGCAATTCAAGTCAAAGTTTTGCCAAAAAGTCAAACTTCAAGCATTTAACTAGTGACATAGCTAAAATCCACAATACTTGGAATTAACTCCTTAAATTTTACAGGAATATAGTACATATCATTTAGGACTTGTTGCAAAAAGAATCAACCCAAAAGGTTAAGAATTAGGGAAGTTATGCGCGTACGAAGTTGGCTAAAAATCACCTTTGTCAAACATTAACACACCATTTGGTGACATAGCTAAATTGCTCATTTCTTGGAATTAACTCCTAGAATTTGGAAGGCAAAAACTACTCAACATTTAGGGAATGTTGCAAAAAGAATCAACTAGATCGGATAAGTATTGAGAAAGTTATGCGCGTCGGAAGTTGGAAATTTTAGCTTTTTGCAAAATAGTCAAAGTAGGTTTAAAATTTGCATAACTCATTCAAAACTTAGAGTTTGAATATGCAACCTTCCAGATCTTACTTTTAATATATAAGCCTCATTTTCATTTAACAAACCCCTCATTAAAACAAGGTTATCATGCTCAACCAAAAAGCAAAGTCTACTTTTCACAGAAAAATACAGCTCTGCGCACCTAACTTGCAGCAGTGTTTTGGATGACCAAACGGATGTTTTAGAAAGTGTGCGAGTAGCCGTTGTAAAGCTAAGACATCCTACTTTACTAGGGAAAAAGAATCAATCAGTTTAGAGCAAAATTGAGTAAGTTATGGCTGCTGCAAGTTGACCCAAAATTCTGGTCAAAGCTGTTAGAAATTCCAAGTTTGCAAAAGTCTAGCATTTCAATTTTTATGCTATCATATGGCTATCCAACATACACAAGCACAATTGTAATCACCATAACATGTAAATTCTGGTCCTAACATGATCATACCATATCCATATCAAAATTTCATCAAGTAGCTAGCATTTAAGCACATTGCATCCAAAACTCATAACCAAACACCCACCAATCATTTAGAACACCAAGAACACATTGTAACCCTCGATTTCCAGATTTAAAACCCATCAAAAATCTGTCCCAAATCCTAAAATACCATAACTTGAGCTAAGACAAGTTTCATGAGCATACAAACACCCCATTTAGCACATAAACACATAAAAACACACATGCAACCAATAATTTCGGATTTCAAAAAGTTAGGGCTTACTAGTTGGAGGTAGAAATCGCGAGTAGAAGAAGTGGGGAAGAAAATGGAGCTTCCTTGTGCCTTGTAGAAGCTTAAATCCTTGGAATTACACCTTCTTGATGTAAGATTTGAAGAAATTGGGGAGTGTATGTGGGTGTGGTGTGTGAACCGTGAATGAGAGGGAGATGGGGGAAAGAATGCGTGAAATGGGAGATGGGGAAGATGTATATGCAGATTTTTTTCTTTTAAAGAAGTTACATGTTTGGTCCCTCATCTTTTATTTTAAACATAACAAGCATAAAACTCATTTTAAGTGGGTTTTTAACTCAAAGTTGTAAAGTATAAATTTTAAAAACATCATCAATTGTTTTTAACTCATTTAACATGCAAGATTTAGTCGGGTTACCTAAAGTTAGCATTTACACATAAAAATTTCAATTTACGCGTGAAGTCCGGTTTTACCCGAAAACGCAAAATTTTCAAATAACACATAACGTCACGAAACGAATTCACAAAATAAGTTACTAACATCAATTAGCAAATAAACATGAACAATATACAATTAATCAAATAACGGGTCTCGGGTTCGCTAACGGAACTAACGGAAAAACTTAACGGAGTTAACTTGGGAAGTTGCAATTGTCACAGCCTCCCCATGTTAAAGAATTTTCTTCCCGAAAATTGTCGTAATGTCCAATGTGTTCAGGACAATTGAATGGGATGAAGGAGAATGGAAACAAGAAAAATATTTGGTTGTCACATCATCTCCAAGTTGAAAGGATTTTTGTCTCGAAATTCGCCTTTGTACTAATCGTTTCACGGATCGTTATGAGAGGAGTGATGGACGGTATACGATTAAAAAGCATCGAATGAACATTTCGCATGAGCGTACAGGGGGTGATTTCCTATAATGAACGTTTCCGTGAGTGAGTTGAATCGCATCGCATGGTTAGGTTTAACGAGTGTCACGATGACACCATATCCGAAATCGAAGTATAAAATATGACGAAGTGACCATATGTCCGAGTAGTCTTCAGCTATAGTATCCAATAAGATAATAGAAAGTATTGTGTCCAATGACACGGTACAGGCAAGAAGTGCTGCAAAAGGTTCGAATGTTAACGTATCTGGAGGGTGGTTATGCATCATTGAATTTGGCTAAGATCGGGTGGTTATTACAGTTTGTAGAAAAGGTATAGGCAGATGACGCTGCATGGTATCGTAGTACCAATAACATAGCGAGTAAGCGCGGTAATCTCATAAATAAGTGCTCTGCTTCACCAAGCCGGTGACAATTTAGGCGTACGCGAGGTTAACAAGTCGTGGTATGTCAGAAATGCAATAACTAGAGGACCAATGGAAATATTTCACCAATTTCCATGGTGAACCAAGACGAGTACGGATCTGGGACGAGTAAACGTTGATAAGGGTCCTGGAAAAGTCACGGGGTTGCTCCAAAGAACATGTGATTTGTCTTTTATAATATAAAACTTCAGTTGTTAAAACGTTGTTGTTCATCTGGGTATTAACCTACATTTGACCCTTAGTAGGAAATTTGTATTAGGACAGTTCCTCGCAATTTGGAGAGTTGGAAAACAATAAGTTTTATTTGAGTAAATTGTGCATGTCTCTTCTAGTGAGAAATATGTATGAGGGACATGCGAAATTTCAACGGAAGTATCATATATTTTGCTTTATTGTGGGCACTGTCCCATTAAATGAAGTTTCTCAAAATGAGGTTTTTGTCTATGATTTCAAGGTAAATCTGTGGTTCAGCACTGATCCCACCTTCCACATGCCGATAGTGCTTATGTATAGGGTGTACCGCAGCTAACCCACCACACTACCAGCACGTTGAGGGTACGCCAGTTTCCTTGCCATTCTTGGCTATTTGACCAATCTTGCTAGATAATATACTTAAAAATAAGGTATCTTATGTTTTTCCCCAGATGCTTTTGAGTTGAATGGGATGAAAGATTTGAAATCATGCAATCATGTGAATTTTACGACAAAAAGGTTTTTCCGTGTTTTCGGTGGGTGGGGTCTTCACCCATGGTGAGGATTATCAAGAGTTTAGCGGACGCAACGCGAATACGATTTGAGTTTCTGAAGAGGATTCAAAAGATAAGGTAGTCCTTCACGTTTAGGTTTAAAATGAGGTTCGCCAACAGTTACGCATATTACCCTCCGGTAAAGATCCAAAATAAGGGTGACGTTCCAATGACCGAAAAGTTCTTTGTGGAAGCACAAATGATATCAAGTAGGGGAATACAGACTCAGAATGAAAGGCGAGGTAGCTATTGTAAGGTAGTTGCAACTATACGTTCTGAAGAGACTCACCCGGTACAATTGACACGAGTCTGGAGAAAAACGATTTGGGTTGACCGATATCAATGTGATTGCGTCAACGGTGGTACCGTACAGAAGAATAGAACACCAGTTTATATCGGCCCTCAAGAGTAAGTAAAAGTGAGAACGTGTAGTAAGAGTGGGTTTCCGAAATACCAAGTGCTGACGAATTCAAATTCTACCTGGCTTTCGATGAGTGTATATACGAGTTGTAGGTAAGGTTTCGCGGGGTTTACTGCGTATCGAAAAGCCGCATTGCATATAAGATGTAAAAATATCGGGTACTTGGGTCGCGTTCGGTGATCCTTGGGTAGCTCGCCGCATATACGATAAATTCAAACATGTCTTCGTCAAATCTGGAGTTAATCAACTTCCCTACGCGTGTTATCGAGAGTTCGAATCAATCATTTGGTTCAGTCACCATTAGTTATGAAACATGGGTTACCAAGGAAAGTCTTTCTATAGAAGGAGGAATGAGGACAATGGATATCAATGTATGATGTTGTGGAACTTTCCTAGCATACAGTTGCCTATTGCTGGTTGTCACTGTTTGTCGTACGAGAACTTCTGATAAAGAAGTGCATGGGAATGTCATTGATGAGGTTAACTAGCCGTGATGGCTCAAAGCTTGAGGACCTCCAAGTCACACAAGAATATAAGAGTAGAAGGTTCCTTGGTAGTCAAGTTCACAGACGAATCGTGTGTTTGAAGATAAAGCAGATCATACGGTTTCGAGAAGTAACCAACATCGCTCCGTTAAGTGAAACTGTATTTGTAGTGAGGTATAAAGTGTTTAAAATCATGACGAGTACTGGTCAAGAGAGGAGAACTTCACAATATTTTTCCCGCCGTAAGGTTGGTTCCAATGGTTGAGGTGTAATTGTCCATTCAAGATGTCTGGGTTTCCATCAGGTTAGAGTTTTATGGTGTTGTTGCACAATCAAGAGAGCTTGAAAGAGGGTTATAGCAGTTAACGTCATAGGGTTAGAGTTAGGATTGCGGATAAATTAGAGTCAGTAAAGAGTTTAACCACGGCTCGCTCGCAGCGAGGGGAGATCTTTATCGTCGGATGATGTGAGTGATGGGATGTCATATTGGTGTTATCATTCGCAAAAGCATTTTTAAAGGAGTTGATAGGTTGGAAGCCATAGCTAAGAGACGAGAACGAGTGTGATGGCGAAACGAACTTTGCTAGATGTCCTCAACCATACGGTTGAGTCCCATAAGCTTGAAAATGGATGTCATGAGATTTTGAAATGAAAGGTCGTATCCCTTATAACTGATGGTTTGCCGAGTAGGATTTACCCAGGGCTTCCATACACTCTAAATTACATTTACGTGTGCACCCGTAACGGTAATTTACCTTGTATGGTCGCGCTGGTTCCTCTTACTTTAGCTACCAGGTTCGATGGGGTAGTATGTGGTTTCCAAGGGGTAAGTATCAAGAATGTGGTCATTAAATCAAAGGTAACTGACTGGGATTTGCCAAGGAGACAAGTTCTGAGAATAACAGCTGATCTAACTTAAAGTTTATCGTAGGTACAATTTGGTAAGCAAGTGGTTCAGTAGGAGTATGGGCAGGGCATGCTACAATGCCCCCAACTTAACTTAAAGATATAGAGTAGTCATTGTCTGACTCGATCACGAATCCATTATACACACATATGTTTATATATATGCTGAGAGAGTATCATATTATTCTTAGTCATGACATACCTGATTTCATTTATGTTACTAAAGTCACATTCACGTTGAATTATCACACAACTATGCGATTTAAAATGCGAGGTCTAAATTGACCAAGGAAAAGAGTGTCAACATTTTAGGGTAACAGACACAGTCACAAGCATCCCATGAGAAATCATCTGATTTTATACAATGTTGCCCTATACGGGGCTAAACAACGTTCTTTACTAACGCACTATAATAAAGGTACTCTCGGTATGTGTTAATGGGTGTCCTACCCGAATGAGATCTACTACAATTCCTATTTATGTTATAAGAAAGTATGATCAGTTGAGCTGAGAATATGTTAGATCATTGTCTTAGAGTCTAGATTACCATGATCTAGGCCTAAAAGTAACCAACCAAGGTTGTTAAGAATAAACAATGTTGTTAAGGGTTAAACAAGTCCGTAAAGATATCAGGATCATAAACAATGAATTTTGCCCTATTCGTGAAGCTAGTGCATAACTACCGACACTTGCAATTAATCATTCAAGTTTTGTTGATGTAACCAAGTAAAAAGGATGGTGAATATATGCTTAAAAGGAAATCCTCTATGATTACATCCTAGGTGGATCTTACCCCAATAGGGTTCTTGATGGTCCTGTATATACTACACAGAGGGCAATGTGCATTTTAACATGTGGTACAAACAATTGCTACACCAATTTGTAAATTCTTCCAAGTGTCCCCTTGAAGTTCGCTAAGCACAAATTAAGTCCGCTAAAATCTGCTGAAGTTCGCTAAAAACAACTTAAGTTCGCTAAGGACAAGTTCGCTAAGCACCATTCAAGTTCGCTAAGAATAGGATGAAGTTCGCTAATCACTTAACAAGTTCGCTAAACGCATAACAAGTCCGCTAAGAAGAGACGAAGTCCGCTAAGGCCTCATCAAGTCCGCTAAGAAGCCAACAAGTTCGCTAAGGGCATCAACAAGTTTGCTAAGGCCAACAAGTCCGCTAAGAACATGGGTAAGTTCGCTAAGAACTAAGGTTCAAGTTCGCTAACAGAAGTCCGCTAAGAAGGATTTAACAAGTACGCTAAGATCATACTTAGAAAAATTTTCTGACTCAAAATCTCCAAAATATCTAAGTCTCGGGAAAGAAAAATTTCTACCCAACATCCAATTCCTACACCGACATAAATAAGGAATTCTAAGTGAGGATCATCTTCAGCACGTGGGGCAATACTTTTGGAAGTTAAGTTGTAACCAAAGTTTTCAAAATCAGTTACAGTTCATAAACTTTACTTTTAAAATGTTATGGTTCGCTGTAACCAAGGGCTCTGATACCAATCTGTCACACCCCCAATTTCCACTAACGGAGTACAACCGTGTGGGGTGTGATCCAGACCAGGATCCAAGTCTTTAGTTACAACTAAGCCATAGTTAAAGGGTAAATCAGTCAAGTATTACATTTAATAAATCAGAGTTTACATTTCACAAAATCAGCGGAAGCATTAAAAGTTTACAAGGTTGTTGTTAAGTAAAAGTGATTACTAAAGTATCTGAAATACAATTTCCAAAAGGGTTTTACAAAAGGTAAGTATTGTCAACGCCCGTGCCATCCATGATACTCCAAGCAACCTGAAAAGCATTCAACAATCAAGTGTCAGCCAAGGCTGGTGAGTTCACTAAAGCGGTCTACCCGTCACAAGTAGACCTAACGTTTATGAATAAAGACAGGTAAAACACAATCAATATCATAAGACCAGTAAATTCCATATCGTAGGTAGCTAGCCTATAGTTATGTACACCTGAATTGTTCGTAACCGAAGCTGACAATGTTTTGATAAGGGGTACCTATGAATTTGCCTTCCCGTGTCTTGACGGATCACGGTGGGTAGGCTAACATTGATCTCAGTCCGACCGCTAGTCGGGAGGGTGCATCCCGTGCACCGCTGAGCGGGGGTGTCAATCCCCAGTAGTACTACTCAATATTACCGCGCTACTATATATTAACGCCTCGAATGTAAGGACTTTTTAATAAATAAGTTCAATTCAGTGTAGCATATGATATTTATGTCGGAAATTTACTCAGTAAGGAACACCTTACCGTTTGGGTTACCATCCTTACCGGATGCAACCACCTGCGCGTTATCGTCCCTAACTGGACATAACAATATAGAGAGTGAACTCACCTGAGGGTGCACTGGTACTCAGCACTTGGTTCCACCGGTTGGTTAAAATTAACCTATTCGGGTAAAATATGGCCTAATCAAATTAGTAGGTGTCGCTAGGACGAAAATAACACATAAACACATAAACATGTTTCATACAATCATAAAAGCCACACAATGCACATACAAGTCCCAATTTGGGAGAAAATCAAGCAATCGCAATTCAAGTCAAAGTTTTGCCAAAAAGTCAAACTTCAAGCATTTAACTAGTGACATAGCTAAAATCCACAATACTTGGAATTAACTCCTTAAATTTTACAGGCATATAGTACATATCATTTAGGACTTGTTGCAAAAAGAATCAACCCAAAAGGTTAAGAATTAGGGAAGTTATGCGCGTACGAAGTTGGCTAAAAATCACCTTTGTCAAACATTAACACACCATTTGGTGACATAGCTAAATTGCTCATTTATTGGAATTAACTCCTAGAATTTGGAATGCAACAACTACTCAACATTTAGGGAATGTTGCAAAAAGAATCAACTCAGATCGGATAAGTATTGAGAAAGTTATGCGCGTCGGAAGTTGGAAATTTTAGCTTTTTGCAAAATAGTCAAAGTAGGTTTAAAATTTGCATAACTCATTCAAAACTTAGAGTTTGAACATGCAACCTTCCAGATCTTACTTTTAATATATAAGCGTCATTTTCATTTAACAAACCCCTCATTAAAACAAGGTTATCATGCTCAACCAAAAAGCAAAGTCTACTTTTCACAGAAAAATACAGCTCTGCGCACCTAACTTGCAGCAGTGTTTTGGATGACCAAACGGATGTTTTAGAAAGTGTGCGAGTAGCCGTTGTAAAGCTAAGACATCCTACTTTACTAGGGAAAAAGAATCAATCAGTTTAGAGCAAAATTGAGTAAGTTATGGCTGCTGCAAGTTGACCCAAAATTCTGGTCAAAGCTGTTAGAAATTCCAAGTTTGCAAAAGTCTAGCATTTCAATTTTTATGCTATCATATGGCTATCCAACATACACAAGCACAATTGTAATCACCATAACATGTAAATTCTGGTCCTAACATGATCATACCATATCCATATCAAAATTTCATCAAGTAGCTAGCATTTAAGCACATTGCATCCAAAACTCATAACCAAACACCCACCAATCATTTAGAACACCAAGAACACATTGTAACCCTCGATTTCCAGATTTAAAACCCATCACAAATCTGTCCCAAATCCTAAAATACCATAACTTGAGCTAAGACAAGTTTCATGAGCATACAAACACCCCATTTAGCACATAAACACATAAAAACACACATGCAACCAATAATTTCGGATTTCAAAAAGTTAGGGCTTACTAGTTGGAGGTAGAAATCGCGAGTAGAAGAAGTGGGGAAGAAAATGGAGCTTCCTTGTGCCTTGTAGAAGCTTAAATCCTTGGAATTACACCTTCTTGATGTAAGATTTGAAGAAATTGGGGAGTGTATGTGGGTGTGGTGTGTGAACCGTGAATGAGAGGGAGATGGGGGAAAGAATGCGTGAAATGGGAGATGGGGAAGATGTATATGCAGATTTTTTTCTTTTAAAGAAGTTACATGTTTGGTCCCTCATCTTTTATTTTAAACATAGCAAGCATAAAACTCATTTTAAGTGGGTTTTTAACTAAAAGTTGTAAAGTATAAATTTTAAAAACATCATCAATTGTTTTTAACTCATTTAACATGCAAGATTTAGTCGGGTTACGTAAAGTTAGCATTTACACATAAAAATTTCAATTTATGCGCGAATTCCGGTTTTACCCGAAAACGCAAAATTTTCAAATAACACATAACGTCACGAAACGAATTCACAAAATAAGTTACTAACATCAATTAGCAAATAAACATGAACAATATACAATTAATCAAATAACGGGTCTCGGGTTCGCTAACGGAACTAACGGAAAAACTTAACGGAGTTAACTTGGGAAGTTGCAATTGTCACAGAAAATTTTTGAATCTCACAGAAAAACTCAAACAAACGAGCTCAGAACAATTAGATGAACGAAAACGGACAGAAACACACAATTGAACCAAATCGAACCAAACGGTACCAGAAAACTCTGATACCAATTGAAAACTCGAATCGTCCTGATCTAGTGATTTGTACACCAAAAATTGAAACAAAATAATACCCGAACTCAAGAACACAACAATGTAAATAAATCTCAGTTTATAGCTCCAATTAAATCAATGTTTACATGAATAGACTCGTTTACAGCATCTAAACACGATCCTAACATCAATTCTCTCTGAAAAACAAGATCGAAATTTCCTCCCTTTAGAAATTGTCTCTCTGGAAAACGGTTATCGGAACTTTTTTATATTAGTAGAAAACTTGATAACCCTTTTGGTAAGTAATTAAACTAGAGGGTTAATAGTGAAAATTTGTCATAAAAGACAAATTAGTCATGAAAGACTTGAATTTGGCCGAAGAACTAATTTTTCCGATAGAACTTCCGGCGACATGGAGAATTTCCGGCGAGATAAATCACAAAACAACCACAAACTTTAAACCTTCGTATCTCCTTCAATTCTTAACGAAAATTGAATCCAAAAGTTGCTACAGATTCGTGACGATGAGAGGAATCAAACTAGTACCATTGTTGATAGGTTTTGAGAAGCTTTGATCATCGAACAAGAACACCCAATGAATGAACGTGTTTGATAAAACTGAATTGATTTAAATGTTGATGAAATTCAATTTCGCTTGTTGCAATAGCTTCGTATGATTGAGAGGAACTTGTAGGTATCAATTTTACATGAAATGATTGTGTATTGTGAAATTCACCATTGAAGAAGATGAAGAACACGTTAATCTTTTTGTATAAATGCGACTTCACCAAAACTGAACCAAAAAAAATTCTGTAACTTGTAATAGATGCGCAATGATGTACTGAAAAGATCTCCAGTCAATCAAATCCATAAACACAAACGAATGTAAACAAACGGTGTAAATATCAGAACACACACACTCTCAAAAGTTCGCTCAACAACAACTAGTTACAAAAGACGAAGGCTACACCTATTTATAGACTCTCGGCTGTCCGAACTCCTAAGCCTGTCCGAACCTCAGGTTCGGCCAAGGATCGGCCGGGGTACAGCCAGATTTCGGCCAGCAGCAAAACAAGTGTAATCTTCAAGTCTTCGATACTTTGTCTGATCCAGCTCGTTGCCACATAATGTATCAACATGCTTGTTCGAAGTTTAGACCACCGTATTTGGAAGTCACTAACTGTTGGTCCCACTGTTTTAACCATACCATCTGTTGATGATGAAAACATAAAAATTCCAAAACCACTTGACAAATACACTGAGCTTGACCACAAGGCACTTGAGCCAAATTCAAGGCCTACTGGACCTTGCAAGCAGCGCTGCCCAATTCCATTCTTGTTGGATTTAAAGGGTACAAAAAAGCATTTGACTTATGGAATGCTCTAATGAAATGTATGAAGGTACAAGTGAAGTTAGGGAAAACAAGAAAGACATTTTGAAACAAAAATATGAAAATTTTAGGTGTAAAACTGGTGAATCTATGACAAACCAGCATCTTCGTTTTGCTTGATGAACTGCAAAGGGCTAATGTTACTCTTGAACAAGCTGATGTTAACAGAAAATTCTTAAGGTCACTTTCCTCTATGTGGACCATTTACACGGTAAGCATAAGGGAGTGCAAGAACCTTAAGAAATTGAAACTGAGTGAACTTCATGGCATTTTTGTGTCTATGAAATGGAAATTAATCTCAAACAAAACTCAGTTTCTGAACCAACTCAGCTACAGTCAACAGCTCTCATCACTACTTATTTTCAAAACCAAAGAAATGTGACCACCACCTTTTCAAATCAGTCACCCATAGTCAGTTTTCCAGAGACACCTAGATGTCAAGAGATTGTTTCACATAACTTTGAAAACTCTCATAATGCTTATATAGCCACTGACTCACACTCCAACTTCACTCGTGAAGACCTGGAATGCATTGGTGCTGATGACTTAGAAGAGATGGAAATTGTAAATCCACGAAACGGATCTTAATACTGCTAGATTCGGTAAATCGAGAATAAACACGATGTAAATAAAGCAAAGCTTTATTGATTCACAAAGAGTTACAAGCTAGAGAGAGAAACACACTCAGTTACACACAATTAAGATGTAGCAAATGAAAGAACTCCTGAACTCTCTCTAACACGAACTATTTATAGTCACTTACATAATGGCCGAGGTACCACCTGGCGGACAAGTTGGTACGCCCGCAACAACTGGTACGGCGGACCATATGGTACGGTCATCTTGGTAAGTTGACTATATGACTCACAAAGACGCTCTAGTCTAGATACAATACACGAGACACATCGTAGCATAGGAATGTGCTCTAACAAACTCCCCCTTAACGTGTAGTGTATCTAGCTATCAATCTATCTAACTAAACTTCAGTCTTCAATCTTCAGCATCGCTGCGCCCGATCTTTAACTTAAAATCTTGTTAGAAATAGAGCTTGCATGGCTGGATCAATCTTGAACAATCTTTGAACCTCAAGACCCACTTGTGAAAGATATTACATACTCCCCCTTCACCATGCCTGAGTCTTGTCACACAGAACCTGCAATTTCAGAAGACAGAAACGCAGCTTTCTTTTTCTTTTGAAAAATTAATTTAATCTTGACGCAAAACTTCTTTTTGAGAATCCAAGATATAGTTTTGAAATTTTGATTTCGTATCGTGTATCGATCGGTCGAAAACAAATAAGAAACAAAATCTTTTTGACTTTTTGAAACTTTATATCAAAACACACCGAAAATCTTTTTGATTTTTCTAAGTTTATGCTAAAACACACCTAAAATCTTTTTGGAATTTTCAGACATGAAATCATAAATGCAATACAGGAATGAAATACTGAATCACACACTATTTTTGTCTTTTGCGAGAAAGATCACAACTTGGGATCATATTGGTCATAACATGCTGAACTACACTTCAATTTCAATTACTTCAGCACACAAGTCATGTCGATTGCTGGTATAATTTGTCCATCTTAAACTCAGGCACAATTTTACTCACAACATCTGAATATGTTATTGTATTGATTAGATTTGCTTTGACCAGTGTACCCCACACTATCAGACATACTCAGATATGTATTTTCTTCTATATCACCCTTTGTGATTTCATTTGTGATTTAATCACATAATGATTGTATTCATGATTTAGTCAACTGTGTTCCATGCAAAAAGAAATAAGAACGTTAAATCGTCTACCTTAAGGTCGATCTTTCGATACGCAGATAAGGCCTCGGATTTAAAAAAATAAGAAAATAAAACAAGTTGAAATTGTATAACCCAACAACAATCAGGTCGGTACCCCCGTACACGCAGAGAAAGTCCGATAAGTTATACGAAACACCAAAGAAAATAAAGCAGAACATCAAACGAACAACAATCAGGTCGGTCTTGTGGATACGCACAGAAAGTCCGATCGTTTGACAAAATAAAGAAAATCAAACAAGTTTAAATTTTTGCAAAATGAACACATGTATACACAGTGACTTCTCATTTTCTTTTTCACATATCTTTTCTTGATATATCATGAGACATGCATCAAGTTGTTATCCACTTGGTCAAGCATTAGTATTTAATGAATATCACATTTGAATACTTTCCGATTTAATGCCGATCCTACCAAGTACATCGAACAATGATCTTATGGCTTTTTCATCTAATTATCCACGAGTCAGACACGTAAGCCAATGTACCATCATTTCCCAAATATGTCGGATACAATTTCTTATTTTTCTATTTTTCAATGCATTAAAGAAAGAAAATTGACCAATCGATACTGATACCTTTTCAGTTTAGCTTTTAGAAAAACTTTCGGTTTTGAAATATGAAGCATTCAATTTAAGTTAAGCAGGAGACTCCACTATCAGTAACTACTAGAAGCTTTGAACTTTACAATCACCAACAGGTCTTCTTGAAGAAACCTGCACACTAGTTTAAATGATTAGTATTCAAATGACCCGAAGCACACAGCTTTTGGTCGACCAGTGTCTTCTACAAAATCAGTTGCAGCCGTGCTAACCAGTTTAGGTCGCCACTGCATTTTTTCTTTTTCGTTTGTAACAGAGTCATCATCATGTGATGAACCACCAACACTTGAATCAAATTTGAAAAATTGTTTCATTTTAGATTTTGATTTGGAATGTGTGGACTCAGTAAAAATCCTGCCTGATTCATTAATAAATGTGGCAAATTTGTTTGAAAATGAACTTTTTACAGTTTAAGGACAATCCCGTGCCATGTGTCCCTTTTGGCGACATTGATAGCACAAACGATAGGATCGTTGAGATTTCGATTTGTACTGAACTGAAGGACATCTATTAATGACCTCAGAATCATCAGACATATCATCAAAAATTTGAAATCGGTTAGAATGTACCCATTTTGATATACGACTTCGAGGTGTGGAATTAGATCCAGAGGATGAAAACTCCTTAATCTTTTGAGCATCCTAAGAAGAACTTTCAGACGAAGCCTTCTTCTGAATCTCTCCTCCAAACCCTTTTTCCATTGTAGACATAAACACCCGAGCCAAATGATAGATTTGTTCCAAACTTGTGTCTTTCTTTTCTTTGTGAACCTTCTTTGACACATTTTTCTGATTTTTCTTCTCAAACTTCTTGCCTTCACTACCCAAACCAGAACCTTTGTAACCCGGTAGCTTAGTTAGATCAACTTGAGAACTCGAAGAACCAAATTTAGCAGCTTGACTGAATGAAGCTTTAATGTCTTTTAACTTGTTAGCTTCAACCAACTTTGCAGCAACAATTTCTTCATTCAACTGCTTTTCATCTTTTTCAATCTTCTTGCCAACAGAAATGACTCCCTCATCAGATATAAACCCACCAAAAACAAACTTTGATGTATCTTTATCAATCAAACTTTTATCCTTTTCCACTTTCTTGCTTGAAATCTTTGATTTCTTCTTCTCAGATTCTTTAGAAGCAACTTCAGAATAATCACCCATTGTTTCAGAAGGTTTGACATCAGCCAGAGGATCAGTTTAAACCAATGGAGGTGGTAATTGATGGAATTCTTCACCGCTAAACACTCTTTTGAAATTCTCGTCGTTGCACAAATAACTTGTGAATGAATGTGAATTCTTCAAATTATTTAGTTGACGATTCAAATCGAGAATTTGAACATTTAAATCTGATATATTTTTCTGAGCTTCACCCAAAGCCTTTTATGATTCTATCAGCTATTCTGAAACTCTGTTAGACAAAGAATTTTCTCTTCTCATTTTATCATGGGCATCAAACATTTCCTGTGTAACCTTTTTCACCTTTCCTTGATAAATCTCTACATTTCTTGTCAACAATTTGTTTTCTTTTGTCAGATCAGTGACTTTGTCTTGTAATTTTGACTGGAGGACTTGATAATCATTATTCAAAACCATAATTTCATCATAAGCTTTCTGAATTTCAAAATTGGTAGTCAGAAGCGATTCCACTCTTGCTTTTGATTTCTTATACAATGCATCGAAATCTCCAACAACATCCTTTACTTCGAACTCCCATTTTTCAACCTTTGAAGCTAACTCAACATTTTCATTTTGTAACTTTAAGATCTATTCTTTATTGTCACTTACCATCTCATCCAATCTTGCTTTTCGCTTTGAAAATCTCATCAGAATCTTCACACTTTCTTTTGTAACCTTCTATCTCTGCTTCTTTCTTCTCATGTTCAACAATCAACCCTTC
>JBCNJP010000010.1:45299216-45369738 GCA_039602395.1 Deinandra increscens subsp. villosa | reverse complement strand
TTTTCTCTGATGAGAAGTCCGCTAAGTTAAACTTGTCCTTAGCGAACTTCTCCTATATTTCTTATTTTATTCAAGTGTTTGAGAAGTCCGCTAAGAAGTATTTTGCCTTAGCGAACTTCTCCACTTGCATTAAAATTCTACTGAGGTTAAACTGTTCTCAGCGAACTTGTTTATACCTTAGCGGACTTCTTTTTTTTTCTTCGAAATTTTTGCTGTCACAAGTTCCTGTTTGGCCTTAGCGTACTTGTATTTAGCCTTAGCGACCTTCCTTAGGCTTAGCGAACTTCTTTAGGCTTAGCGAACTTCTTTTGTGCCTAGCGAACTTCCTGGCCTTAGCGTAGTTCTTTTAGGCTTAGCGTACTTCTTCGAGGTCTTAGCGAACTTGTTTTAAAAGTCTCCCTTTAGCGAACTTGTATCAGTCTTAGCGCACTTGGAGACAGTTCTTAGCGAATTTGTTTAAAAACATATATATTCTAAGTTCGCTAAACCTAACACTATAAAAGGGGGACTTAGCCACTTTTCTCATTCACTTTTTCAAAATCACACACCCGCTTCTCATACTCTCGAACCGGCGATGAGAAATTCTCACTGTTCGATCGAAATCCCTCCATTCACTCTCGAATCTGTCACTTTCATTGCATTTAGGGTTGATTCGCTCACTCTTCTTGCATCCACAGGTTCGATTTCCCTCAATTTTTAGGTTGATTTCCGTTTTGGTGATGTTCATGAGCAGTATGGTGCGATTGTGTATGTTTTAGGATTCTGATGTGATAATTTGTTAATTGAACAGATTCGAATCGATTCTTTCTTGTTCCTAATTCACTTGTGATCAAGATTAAGGTATGTGAATCTAATCTCACAAATTTCACACTTTGAATCTGAAAAATTTATATACAGGGGTTTGGTTGAATGTGGTTGAACATGAAATTCCTTTGAGTATTACATAACAGTTGGTGACCTTGTGTTCTTGTTGATCAGTTTGAACCATAGAGATTGTTTATATTGATAAACTTAGAAGTTGTGACCTCTATTATTTGGATACTTAGGAATTTTTGTTTAATTTTCAAAATCTTGGAGCTTTGATTAGTTTAGTAGAACTCATTGTGGCTGCTGCCATCCCTGTTAGGTTACACAAATCAGATTGTACATATATGCCTATGAGTCTAATCTTAACAACTCAGAAGTTTCAATTTTTTTTTCTCTCAATGATTGGATTGACCTAATTAATTTCACATAGTGTAGAAGTCATCTAGTCTCCAATCAGAATCTCTTACCCTTAATAGACTGTGACTAAATTGATGAGACTTTAACTTGATAAACTGCTCCTAACTATTGATTAGCCAAATCATTAATCAAATTGATGGATTAAGTTTAAAGTTTCTCAATCAAGTCTTTAAATTCAATTGGCCTATATTTTCTGTGTTTGTCTATTTTCTGAGTTTAACTTGGCTTGTCTGATCCCGTAACAGAAACTGTTACTGTTGTGATTTGATCAAGCCCATTGCATCTCTTATTGTGATCTTAACTCAAATTAGATCCTCAAAGAGGCATGTTGTTCTAATCTTTTGGCAAATTGAGTCAAACTTAAACTTGGCTACACAGGGGCAAATCCTTACTTTATTTTGGTTATTTGATGTCTACCTGGTCTCTAATATAAAATGCTTGATCACAGAAGATTATTCACCGAGTCAATTGAGAATTCACTATATCTTAGATTAGATCTTAGTCACCCATAGATCTTCACAAAGGTATGTGTTTCTGAATACAAGCATTCATGTTAATCAGGTAGTGCATCACCCTTTTCATTTTTATGTGCATATATGTCTTTCTTTGTGTTAATTGACATACAATTGAGCCTAACACTGGTGGTTTAGTCTGGTTAATGATCCACACGGGTCTGAAACTAGTCAATAACTCAGGAGAGAGGATCTTGGACCCATTTAACACAAAGTTAGATTTAAAATTGAATATCTTGACCTATCTAAGTTAATTTGACCATCCTTGTGATTTATTGAAAGCATAACTACAAAGGATGTGATCTATGACACCTCTAAGGTTCATATGAACTATCTTAGGTATTTAAGCTCTAATTGAACACTCATTTAGTCATTTTGACTTTAATAAGTCAAATCTGGCATGGAATTGTTTTTATGAGACTTATGTGACTATCTTTGCTTGAATATGAATTTGGTGACTTGGTTATTATGTTCTGTTTAATCCATATGTGCTTATATTTGTGTGATAGGATTGAATTTGATATGTACAGACACCATCTAATCTGTTAAGCATAAATTATCACATTTTGTCCATTAAATGATCAAATTGGCTTTCTAAATAGGATAGACCTGTTATTTCCTAACTTCCATGTCCTACACCTAAAAGTGCTGATTTCAACTTAGTTGTTCCTTGTCCTAATCATAAGACATCAAATCAAGGAGTTCACAAGATCAGGTGGAACCAAGTCCCAATGTGACTTTCCCTGAACTAACTTGACAAACTAGGATCACAAAACCTCACAGTATGCTATTTAAACATACGCAGATTCTATTCAGACACCCCAAAATTTTATTTTGACACCCCAAACCGCCCCCGTTTGATCAAACCGCCCCCATTTGAATAAAGACAAACCCAAACCGCCCCGGTTTGATCAAACCGTCCCGGTTTAACTTTTTTTTTTTTTAAATTTTTGATCACAAAATGAAATGAAATTAAAATTAAGTGTGTACGATTATGAAATATGAATGACGACTTGTTAGTTCATTGTTTGCTTTACTCTTTTTCAAATGGAACCATTGGTCTTGTTTGCTTTTTTGTTTTTTGACTTGAGATTTTAACTAATCCATATTAGTTAAAATATAATATAACACAGAAATAAAATAAGTAATACATTTGTTTTTTATAAAAAAAAACATTGTAATATATAATAACAATTCAGAAGAAAAAATACCAATAATGCCTTTTATAACTATGTTTCATGAGGTCCTAGTAAGATGGAAGCTAAGTTGAGTTATTATTGTAACATATAATAACAATTCAGAAGAAAAAAAAAGAAAAAAAAAACTAAACCGCCCCGGTTCACTCAAACCGCCCCTGTTTGAGCCAGTCAAACCTCGTATTCCGGGTTCTGAAATAGAATGACAGTTTTGTTTTATTTGAACAGGACCGGTTTGCCCAAACCGCCCCTGTTCGGGGTGTGAATTTTGGTAGAGGGGTGTCTGAATAGTAGGTCCCTAAACATAAAGTCATTTGGTTTTTGATCCCAGATTGCCAAAACCTCCTATATTTGATGTCTCTGACTGTTGTTGAGACTCAGTAGTAGAATTTTCAATAATTCCTCTTTGACCCAACAACAAGTCAAAATTTGGTTGGTTCAATCTAAGTTTTGGGTCATTTACAGTTTTTATGCAAAACTTTCTTTTAAGTCAAAATTTATGGAGATTTAGATCTGGCTCCTTATTTTCAGAATTTTAATTTATCACACACAATTTGTTTATTTCCTAAGATATTTACCTTTGTTAATCATGATATTCCGGTTGCATGTGATCATTTTGGAGTATATGCACAATGTGAGTTGGTTTATGTCATTGATTCAAATATGAAAAGCTCTGTCACTATCACGAGTCTAGTGTGACATGACATTCATCTAGTGTAACTTAGATATAATCCTTTAATTCTATATGTGTAGATGCCTCCCAGACAAGCTGTTGAAGCTTTAGAGTTTGGTCGTTTGCACAACGGAAGGTGCGTGTTTAACAAAACCTGGGAAGTTGCTGATGAGCAGGCCATTGACTTACTGCAACAATCAACATGGGAAACAGCTATACAGATCAACCCTGTCATCTACAAGGGTATTATTGAAGCATTCTGGAACAATGCTCAAGCTGCAGAGCTTGATGATGGTTTAAATATTATAAGGTCCAGGATCCAGAACATTGATGTTGAGATCACTGAGGAGAAGATCAGAACGGTCCTGAACTTACAAGATGCTGACAAGCCCAAGACTTTCACAAAGACTCAATGGCAGTCAACAATCATAAGAATGGGATATTCTGGGGTCTTTCTCCCAAATGTCAGCAACAAAATTCACAAGACCTTATTCCCGATCAACTGGAGGTTCATAATCAGCTTCTTCATTTCTGCTTTTGGACACAGAAAGGCAGCTCCAAATGATTTTGTTGAAGAAACTGCATATGCTCTACATGGGGTTGTCACTGGTGAGGGGTTCAATCTTTCACACCAACTCCTCAAATGGATGATTGCTAATCTGCATCCCACTGGAAGAGCAAAGAAGTTCCTGATGTACCCCCGGTTCATCCAGGCTATTTTGGATCATTATTACCTAACCCTGAACAAGCAACGAGAGACCATCTCTACAAGCTCAATGAATACTGGTTCATACAGCAAGTACCATAAAGGTAAGTATCAAGGGAATGTTGTACCTTTCTTTCCCGAGATGATTGATCGGATTGCTCTCGTTGATGCTGAAGGAGATATCCAAATGGGCGAAGCGGCTGTTGAAGCTCAAGCAGAACATAATGATGCTGATCAAGTCCACACTGAGTTGGATTTAAATGCACCTGCTACTGCTGCTTCTAATGTTGTTGAAGACCCTAGGAATCTCCAGGGTACAAGTGTTGAAGCTTCTGAGCCTGCTGAACGCTCCTCAAGTCCTGTACTGGTAGACCTGTCTTAAGAAGCAGAAGGAGACGACGATGATAATGATGAAGGGTCTGACTCCTCAGATTCTGATGACAGTCTGAAAGTGCGTGAGCGTACGGATCTTCTACTTAGTCGTATAGAAATCAATGTAAACAAGTAAAACGCAGAGAGTAAATACAAAAGACTTGTATTAACCACTGAGAGAACCACAGAGTACACTTAGAGAATATGACATGGAAGCTTAGACCCTCTCTAAATACAACACAAGACACAACTATTTATAAGGCTGAACTACGACTGGCCGAACCTCAGGTTCGCCACAAGCTCGGAGCTGTCCGAACTCCAGGTTCGCTGGGAGTTCGGACCTCAGCAATCTTGTGAGTCTTCGTCTTGCATTCGATACTTCACATGACGGACTATGTATCAACAAACTCCCCCTCGGCATGTGCAGTATCTTCTCCTCTAATCAAAATCGTATCTTGTATCTTCAATCAAACTCTTCCTCGATCTAGACGATGAGTTTAATCTTGAATACTTGATATTGCATCGTGTGTAATCTCTTTATGTAAGGACCAAGATTTGTGGCTTGTGTATTAAATCATCACTTGGCGGAGTATTCTGAAGGCCTATGTGTTAGAATAGGTGAAAATAAGCTGGGTTATGGGTATATTGGGTCATTGGGCCAATTTAGATGCGTTTGGGCTTATTTAAACAATGTTTAGTGGGAGTTTTATGGGCCTTAGGGTTCAAATACGGGAATTAGGAGTTATTTTAGGTAGGTAGGTTAACTTGTTTCCCAAGTTCACCATCTCCTATAAATAGGACTCCTAGTAATCAGTTTAGGGTTGTTGGTTGCTAGTCTTTTTGGGGTATTGTGGTGTAATCGAAATTCTCACAGAGAATTTCGATCCAAGGTGTACCAAGCTATCAGTGTTCAATCCAAGTTTGTTCTTCAATCGGTTTGTTACTTCTTGTGTTTATACTTTTCATTTATTATCTTTCATTGCTTGTCTTGAATCAACTGGTTAAACCGGATTCCGCATGGTTTCACTAGTCTAGATATCGCGTGAGGGTTAGTTTGGTCCTTACAATTGGTATCAGAGCCAAGAAACGCAAGTTTCGAGGCTCTCGCGATATCAGATTCAAGTTTTTGAGTACTAACGTTTTGAGTTTTTGGTGATTTTCAGCTTTTAGCACATTCGGAGGTGTTTTTTGTGTGCAGGTTACAAGTCAAGACAAAGTATTCGTGGAGCTGTGGTTGCGTTTAAGAGACTTTTCGACCCTTCCTGTGCTTTTTGATCAGGACTCTGATCGAAAAACCCAGTTCTGTCGCATCTTATGAATCGAGAAAGCCCCCTCTGTGGCTTTTCGATCAGGCTATACCAGTCGAAAAGTCCCCTTCTGTGACTTTTCGACCAGAAGCTCTCAATCGAGAAGTCCCCTTGAGACTTCTCGATCAGCATCCTCAATCAAAAAGTCCCCTTAGAGACTTTTCGATCCGTTCCATCTTAGTCGAGAAGTCCCCTCGAGACTTGTCGATCTGCCTCCTTGATCGAAAAGTCCCCTGTGACTTTTCGATTCACTGTGCTCATTGATCGAAAAGTCCCCTTTGAGACTTTTCGATCCATTCTTTCACTTTTCGATCAGCCAAACAGCTTTTCGATCAGCCAAGATAGCTTTTCGATCAGCCAAACAGCTTTTCGATCAGCCAAGACAGCTTTTCGATCAGCCAAACAGCTTTTCGATCAGCCAAGACAGCTTTTCGATCAGCCAAACAGCTTTTCGATCAGCCAAGACAGCTTTTCGATCAGCCAAACAACTTTTCGATCAGCCAAACAGCTTTTCGATCAGCCAAGACAGCTTTTCGATCAGCCGAACAGCTTTTCGATCAGCCAAGACAGCTTTTCGATCAGCCAAGCAGCTTTCCTACCAGCTTTTCGATCAGCCACACTTTTCGATCAAAAAGTCCATTTTTCGATCAAAAAGTCCTCTTTTCGATCAAAAAGTCCACTTTTCGATCCAAAACTTGACTTTTCTATCCAAACTTCACCCTTTTCTATCCAACCCTTAGGCTTTCAATTTTCAATCCGTTCAAGTCTTTCTGTTCGTATTTGATCCAGAAGTTCAATCAAAGACATTCATGGCATCCTTTCTTCCAGGTAATTCTGTATCTGCCAGCAGCTCTGAGGTATGTCTTAACCCTAAATGTCAAACTATACTCAATGAATCTCAAGAATGGCAAAATAAGTTTTTCAATGAAACATTAAATCGTGAATTTGTTGATAAAGAATTGAGGGAATACAAAGGTAGAAGTAAAAACTTAAGTGAGAAACTCGAAGCTGCTAAAATTGACATAAAAAATCTTCAAAGGGACTTGAGTAACAAAAACACATATCTGAGAGTTGCTAATGAAGAAATTGCCACATTGAAAACTGAACTTGAACAACTTAAAGGGCAATTAGAAACATCGCAAACTAAAGTTGAGCGAAACGGTAAGATTGTGTCAGAAATGATGAAGGCTAGCTCACTTTTCTACAACACAGACGCTCGTATGCGTCATCTAAAAGCCAACTCTGGTTTGGGTCTCGGTACTGAAATAAAAGATGAAAAGTCCACTCATACAGTACCGATGCCCCTGATGCATGAAATGATCTCAGATTATGAGTGTTCCAAGACTAACTTGGATGCTAAAGCTGAGATCGAAAAGAAATTTGCAGCTTGTCCTATTAAAATTTCTGCTCCTGTTTCTAACATTACTAACACTTCTACTTCTTGTGCAGATAAAGTAAATGAAGAAGCAGGTTCAAAGGGAAAAAGTGTTTGTGTTGAGAGTCAAAAGTTTCCAGTTTTTAAAACTGATAATTTTGCTTCAAAAAGTTTTGAGTCTGAGTCAGCATTTCCCAAGTCAACTGTGTTTGATGAATCTGTTACTAGTAGTGTGTTTAACTTTGGGAAATGTGATGCTAAACCTGTGAAACCCTTAAAAACTGTTAAAAATTTAAGAAGGGATAAGGGACCACAGGTTGCTGGTCCCAAACTCACAAATGGTGGGGTGTTGGGTGGGAAACCTACAGAAGATAAGAATGATTGTCATGATCAAAATGTGCAGAAAGTGCGGGACCTTAGACCTCATGATTTTGTCCCGTACCCAGAAATCAATTCTGCATATGACCAGCTTAAGCCAGTTCAGCGGGAGTACATTTTAACCACAAAGCCCCACGGTAAAACCCATTGGATCCACAAAAATTGTTCAAAACCAACTTGGATTTCCACTGGGCGTAACCAACCACAGGCTCCCGCTTACGCAAAGAAACAATCTTGCCATGTCTGTGGTAGACCAGGACACGTGGCAAGAAACTGTTTATACCGGCCTTATGAACCCTATTATCCCAAAAGGGTTCATCAGAGACCCAGTCCAAGGACCCAGAAACAAAGTGACCCAATTCCAAGGCCCGGTCCATCAAAACCCAAGGTGCAGAAACAAGCACCTCAGAGTCACAAAGTTCAGCAGAAACCCAAGGCTCCTAAGCAACGGCCAAAGACCATTTTTAAAGAAAACAAAACATCTCAGAAGTCTGTCAAAACAGCTTGGAGACCAAAATCTGTTGAATCCCCAAAACCTGTTTTCAAAACTGTTTCAATATCACCCATCCATCCAAATCCAGTTGGTTCAGCTAAATCAAATGGTTGGAGGAAGGATGACAGGTGGAATGTTTCAAAAGTTGTGAACTTGTCTTTCAAGCCTACTGGAGTGTACAAGAAACACTCCAACAATTTCAAGAAATAAGAGTTCAAAATTCTAATAAGAATCCACCGAGAAAACCACAGTTTTTTGGGAAAGAAAATCACAAACCCAGAGATGTCAACAAAAAGGACATTCTCAGTCCAACCAAGGCAGCCACACCCCCAATCCCTGATGTTACCAAGGGAATGTTTTTAAAAGAAATTTCTTTCACTGACTCTTCAGGTATACCCAGAACCACAATGGCCTGGGTACTTATGGCTAATTGATCTCTCACCTTGTGCAGGAACAGTCAAGGAGGACTTCCATTAACTTATTTGTTTATGAAAGTGATTGTTCCAGGCACATGATAGAAGGCATCTCTCAACTACATGACATGCAGATTCTCAATAGTAGGGATGTTCTTCTGGTAAGAGGTAAATCTGGCAAAATCAGCAAGGTACTGTCTTGATTGTTCGTTTCTTGGCTAATTTGATGTGAAGTCTGGTAGTGCATTAAACAAAACCCATTTCTGAAAATTTTCAAAAGATAAACTTTGAAGGTTAACTTGGCCAGTTTTTAGTACATATTTAGTATTGTGTCAGTGAGTGTTTAAAAAAAAAAAAAAGGTGTGTGTTGTTATTAAAAATCAAAAAGCAAGGGGAAGAATAGAAAAGATGAAATAGTTGACCCCTCAAAAATTGTGCTTTTTAATTTTTAATCTTTTGTCTGTGTTTGAGAAGGCTAGGAAGTGAAATATTTCTGTTCTCAGAATGACTGACACGCGTAAGGCAAAAGTGAAAGACATGATCCAAGGTGATGTGCTCGGTAGGCTCAGTTCCAAAAACAAAGGTATGGGTCACAACACTTAAAGATAAAGTATGTCATTTGACGGGAAACACACACTTAGGTTAAGTGCTTGTTCTATTTGACTGCGAAATTGTTCCCGATACACACGCCGGACTCCAAAGTGTTGAATCGAAAATCTCAAAAGTCGGCGTCCCCTCTGTTTTGTGTGAGCAAAGATCTGGGGATGTCAAAGCCGTCAGTCAAGTCTTGCCTCTGCTTTGCGTGAGCAATGACCTGGTGTAGAATGGTTGACGTGTTAATCAGACTTTCCTCTGTTTTGCGTGAGCAAAGACCTGGTTAGTCTGGATTAACGTGCTTGCAGATCGCTGTATATAATTTACACTCCAAAAGATGCCAATGTGCACAACAAAAGAGACCCTCTAGCGTCCAAAACCCTTTAGCCCTGACTTTGTGACTAGGCTTATGTGTTTGATGAAAGGTTACCACCTGACTGATAAACGCCTCTGAGTTGAAATCATACAAGTCGTTGTATATTATCCCTATCTCTTTTATGATCTGTTCTTTCTCTTATCAACCAAGTCTCGAGAAAAGATTCAAAACTCTGGATATGGGAATGTGAAAATATGTGGTAGGGAATGATAAAGCTTGATAGACTACACATATTAATTACCTAGGATTTGTGTGTGACTGTCGGATGTTCATAATTAATGCACCTAAAAGATAAACAAGTGATAAACAGCCGGGAAAATGAGGAACATGGGTTTAAGAAGGACCAATATACTGGCAATCGCCTGGACGTGTTCGAGTAACAGATGCTGAAAAGGGTTCCTCAGTTCAGACAAAGACGGTTTGATCCCAAAATAAAACCTTCTTGTTTAGAAATTTGGTATGTTTGTTTTTATTTTTAATTTTCTTTTGTGTTATCTTAAGTTTTTATTGTTTATTTTATTTTTCAACCATGGCCAGGTTAATTTAAAGGTTTTAATAAGTTTTATGGGTTTTATGCAAGAAAGTATCACCCCTCCAGAATCTCAGGGGGAGATAATGTGAAGAGTCCTCGGGTTCAGGGGAAGTATTTGGTAAAATAATTCTAACCCGATAATCAGTCATCATGTCTGGTTAGTGTCTGTTTCATGTTGTGCTTGACAGGATAAGTCAGAAAAAGAAAACTCATGGACAAGATGGTCAAGGACTCAGTTGACCGATGCACTGATGCTGTTACTGTTTGTGTTGAAGAACCAGCCGGAAAAGGACTTACCCTATGCTTAGGGGAAGTTTGTTGGTTGTTCAAGAAAAGCTTTCAAAGTGCAAGAAGAAACTGTTCACAATTTCAGGGGAAGCTAAGTGCAGTCAGTTCAAGATCTAGAATCAAGAATGCCAAGATAGGGGTTTTCAACATTTTTACCCTCTGAAGTTACGTGCTGGTCAAGACAGTTACTGATGATTCAGCAAGGACTCGACATGTTTCAAGAAGGAGCAAGTACTTGAGAATCCTCCTCTCATTATTTGTTTGTCATTTGAAGTCCAAGCTGATGCTGATTGAGAGAAAACTCCCAGAACTCGACCGTTGCTGCCCAATGAAGATTGTTCAAGAAAAGAATCTTCACCAACCCATGTTCAAGCCAAGGAGAAGACTGAAGTCTGAAGATTGAAAGTAGAAGATATTTAATAGCACAAGCCAAGGGGAAGATTGTAAGGGCCAAGATTTGTGGCTTGTGTATTAAATCATCACTTGGCGGAGTATTCTGAAGGCCTATGTGTTATAATAGGTGAAAATAAGCTGGGTTATGGGTATATTGGGTCATTGGGCCAATTTAGATGCGTTTGGGCTCATTTAAACAATGTTTAGTGGGAGTTTTATGGGCCTTAGGGTTCAAATACGGGAATTAGGAGTTATTTTAGGTAGGTAGGTTAACTTGTTTCCCAAGTTCACCATCTCCTATAAATAGGACTCCTAGTAATCAGTTTAGGGTTGTTGGTTGCTAGTCTTTTTGGGGTATTGTGGTGTAATCGAAATTCTCACAGAGAATTTCGATCCAAGGTGTACCAAGCTATCAGTGTTCAATCCAAGTTTGTTCTTCAATCGGTTTGTTACTTCTTGTGTTTATACTTTTCATTTATTATCTTTCATTGCTTGTCTTGAATCAACTGGTTAAACCGGATTCCGCACGGTTTCACTAGTCTAGATATCGCGTGAGGGTTAGTTTGGTCCTTACACTTTATCATCAAACTTCAGAAGACTTGAAGTTGTGATGTTCTCTTCCCAATTAGAAACCTGCCAACATAAATAATCTTGGCGCAAAACGTCTCTTCGAGACTCCAAGATATTTTGATTTTGAAAAAGATTTCGTATTCCGTGTTGATCAATCGAAAACAAAACAGAAACAAAATCTTTTTGGCTTTTAGAAACTTTAAAATCAAAACACACCTAAAATCTTTTTGGTATTTTCTGATATTAAAAGTAAATGCAATACAGAATCAGGCACTATTTTTGTCTTTTATGAGAAAGATCACGACTTGGAATCATATTGATCATAACATGCTGAACTACACTTCAATTTCGATTATTGTAGCACATAATCCATGCCGATTGCAGATATAATTTGTCCAAATTTAAACTTTGGCACAATCATACTCATAACATCTGGATATGTTAAGGTATTTATTAGATTTGCATTGACCAGTGTACCCCACACTATCAGACATACTCAGATATGTTTTTGCTTATCACATTTTGTGATTTCATTTGTGAATTAAATCACACAATGATTGTAACCATGATATAGTCAACTGTGTTCCATGCAAAAAGAAATAAGAACGTTAAATCGTCTACCTTAAGGTCGATCTTTCGATACGCAGATAAGGCCTCGGATTTAACAAAATAAGAAAATAAAACAAGTTGAAGTTGTATAACTCAACAACAATCAGGTCGGTACTCCCGTACACGCAGAGAAAGTCCGATGAGTTATACGAAACACCAAAGAAAATAAAGCAGAACGTCAAACGAACAACAATCAGGTCGGTCTTTCGACACGCAGAGAAAGTCCGATCGTTTGACAAAATAAAGAAAATCAAACAAATTTAAATCTTTGCAAAATGAACACATGTATACACAGTGACTTCTCATTTTATTTTTCACATATCTTTTTCTTGATATATCATGAGATACGTTTCAAGATGTTGTCCACTAGGTCAAGCATTAGATTTAGTGTATATCACATTTGTATACTTTCTGATTTGCCGAGCCTACCTTACACATCGATCAAATGGTCTTATGGCTTGTTCATCTACTTTATCCATGAGTCAGACAATGTCAGCCAATGTACTATCATTTCCCAAACATGTCGGATACTATTTCTCATTTTTCAATGTTTTTTTTAGATTTTTGCATTTTTCATTGTTTTTGTCTTTTCCAAATTTCTCCCCCTAAAAATGACAACTCTATTTATAGATTTTCATTTTTACGATATGGAAAACAACACACTATGTTTGACTTTTCGCAAAAACAAACTCCCCCTCAGAATGAGATGGAGTGAAAAACAAGAAAAATTGATCAACCAACACGAATACGTCCAGTTTAGTATTTTGAAAACAAAATGTATTTTGAAATTCAATTTAATTAAAAACAGATATTTCACAAACAGCAATTAACCAATCACCGAAAGGTCTTCCTGAAACACCTGCTTGACACCAAATAAAACATTAGTCGTATTGGGATCGACCCGATTCAACAGCGTCGGGTCGCCCGGTGTCTTCCAGAAAGTCCTTGTTGGCCTTGGAAACAACTATTGGTTTCCAAATTTGTAAAAGTTTTAATTTTTTATCAGAACCGGAATCAGAGTCAACCGACGTACTTGGATTAGACCAAGACGATTTACAAGTTGATTTACGCTTTGGAGACCATGGTTCATCAAAAATTTGACCTTTGTTATCCACATATTTGGCAGTTTTGTGGATATATGCAGTCGTCGGACACTCAGCAGCGAAATGTCCCGGTTGACGACATACATAACAAAGTCTTTCTCTAAACACATTCGAAAATTGTTTTGATTTTGAAAAACCAGATGAACGCTCAGAATCAAAATTATCAAATAAATCATCAGAGGAATCATACCTTGGAGATGGACTTCTTGAAGACGACGATCTTCCAGAATAGTAAGAAAATTCCTTCTGAGATGGTGATTTCTTTGCACCGTTATCTTTAACATCCTTGTCAATTTTCATTGGTTTCTTGGTTTGAACTGATTCTTCCTTCACTTGATAACCCAAACCTTTGTGTTTGAAACCTGAAACCTTTGAAGAATTTGAAGAACCTGAAGCTTCTCTTGCTTTAGCTTCACTAGTGAATTTTGCTTTGATATCCTTCAGCTTGTTCTTTTCAACCAAAACTTTTTCTTCTTCGGTTGCAGATGAAGAACTTGAAGCAACCTTATCAAACACTTTCTCAGTCTCCAACAAAACAGATTTTGACACAAATGTTGGAGCTTCACCCAAAGGCTTCTCCTTCTTTTTAGACTTGAACTTGTTCTTCTTGGGTAGAGTGGCAAATTTGGAATAGTCATGCAATTCATCTTTTGGATCAATCTGAGCAGCAATAACTTCAATTAAATCCACTGGTTGAGGAACCAAGTGAACATCATCCTTTTTAGAATTTTCTGAACTCTGATCCTGCTTGTATAAGAAATTCAGCATAGTAGGTGACAAATTGCAATTCTTTACTTGCCTTTTCAATTCCAAAATCTCCAATTTTAAATCATTAATCTTCTGTTGACCTTCAAACACTTCTTGTTGTGACTTGATGAATTTTGCATTGAGATCATCATATTTATAAGTTTGTAACTTTGGATCTCACATTCAGCAAATAATTCTTCAAGAACACTTTCTCTCTTTTTCTTGTAAATCTCAACATCTTTAGTCAAAACCTCATTTTTGTCACGATAGAGAGTATTCTCATCTTGAAGCATAGAGATATTATTTTGAAGCTTTTCAACAGTAACAGCAGTTGTAGCAATAAGAGCAGTAGCTTCCTCATACTTTTGCTGTACTAGATAACTCTTCTCAAACAAATTATCAAAATCTTGAGCTGCATCTAACGCTTCAGCTTTTGCTTTCTCACACTCTTCAGCCAGTTGAGCCTTTTCCTTCAAGACATTCTTATGAATATGAACCAACTCATAATATTTCTTTTGAAAATCCTCCAATTCTCTCTTTAACACCACAATTTCTTCAGTTGAATTTGACGACTTTGTTCAAAATCTTCAATCTGCTGACACAATCTTTTACACTTAAGACATTCAAGCTCTTCTACCTTTGAGCTAGCAGAAACTTTAGGTAATTCTTCTTGTACCAAAGATATACTTGAAGAAGTATCAGACTCGGTCAGAAGACTATCATCATCATCATGACGAACAGTTAAAGCAATTGAAATTGAAGTATGATTTTTCTTAGCTTCAGTATCTGCATTCCATGCAAATTCACTTGAATGTGGAAAAGTATTCGTCCAATCATGAACAAGATTAGCAGATTTCTTATCAACTTTTGCAGATGTATCGGATGGATGAAAAACTAAATGTGCATGCTGACCAATTTTCAATTTATTTTCTGTAGAACTTGGACATTCTCGAGCAAAATGACCATAAACTGAACACTTATAACACTTCACCTTAGATTTGTCCAATCCAATCTTACCCTCCTGATTCAATCTCTTCTTTCCAGTTCTGTTGAAAAATTTCTTTGTTCGTCGAACCAACATTGCATACTGTCAATTTAGATCCATTTCTTCCAAATGATCATAATCAATCTGATCGTAATCTTCATTTGCTAACTCAGCATTACTCACAGAAGCCGTGATAACACCAAAATATGAAGATACCAATGCAGACATCAACGCATTATAATCATCGACAGTTTGAACAGACAGTGCACTTTGAGCCGAAGAACTTGGAAATGACACAGTACAACCAGCAGAAGAATAACTTGGAATTTCAGATTTACCTGCTAAAAATGCTATAGGAGGAGCAGAACTAAGACTAGTAGTCTTCCCAGCATTCATTGTAGAGTCATTTTCACCATGATACACTGCAGGATTCTGAATTTGTGTAGGAAGTGATTTATTCACCATTAATTCCATATCCCGAGCCTGGATTCTTTGAACCAAATCATTGAAAGACAATCCTGGAAAATCCTTATCATGAGTAATCATCATTACATAATTCTCCCATTTTTCAGGCAATGCTTCCAAAATCTTTTCTTTCATATCAACCTCTTCTTTAGTAAGATTCACCAAACGCATTTCACTCATCAAATGAGCGAATCTTGCAATTAGATTGGGAATCGTTTCATTCTGATAATGCTTAAAACTATCAAACTCTTTCTTCAAAACCTTTTGGCGACTTTTCTTGTACTGATCATTGCCTTCACATCGTTTTTCCAATGCATCCCATAGACTTTTGGATGTGTAGTTACCAGCAAATTGATGAAGTAACTCTTTAGGCAATGCCATCGTTAACGTACCATACGCCTTTTTCTCAGCTTGATAAGCTTTCTTTTGTTCAGACGACATTTTCCTTTGAAGAATAGCTAGGTTCACCAGTTTCATCTTTAGGATAAACATATTGCTCAGTGAACGCTAACCACATATCAATGTCATTCGTATCGACAAACGCTTCAAATCGTTTAACCCAACTATGATAATCTTCCAATTTTAACAATTTGGGAACTTTCTGACTTGTTCCGATTTCATTATCATAATTCATCATTGTTTGCATCGTTGCTTGAACCGAATTTTGAATAGCTGCGAACGCTTGAAAATCGGACATTTTCGAAAAACTGGTTACTGTTCACTCCGAACCTCCTCCGAATTATCTCCGAACTTCGTCCGAACCTAAGTTTCACCGAACTCTCGCCGAACCTGACCTTCGGACAGAACAAATAGATTCAACACCGAACTATCACCGAGCACTGACCGAACTCTGTCCGAACGTGGATCGATCTCTCACCGATCTCAAAGAAACACCGAAGGCTCACCGAACTCTCTCCGAACCTTGAGTTCGGAGCGGTTAGACCGAACGAGTCCGAACCTCAAACGAGACAGATTTCACTCGACGCCATTTTCTCGATTTTCAGTGCTTTTCGATGAAATTTTCGACAGGAATTTAACTAAACTCGATAGAAACAACTCAGGAATGAATTTTGAGAGAAAAGCACACTCGAAACATTCAAACGAACTCAAAAATGATTGACATTTTAGCAAAAAACGTGAATTTGAACTCAAAACTCCGAAAAACAGTGATTTCCGACTAGTAGAGCAAACCAAATGCTCTGATACCACTTGAAAGTGCGTGAGCGTACGGATCTTCTACTTAGTCGTATAGAAATCAATGTAAACAAGTAAAACGCAGAGAGTAAATACAAAAGACGTGTATTAACCACTGAGAGAACCACAGAGTACACTTAGAGAATATGACACGGAAGCTTAGACCCTCTCTAAATACAACACAAGACACAACTATTTATAAGGCTGAACTACGACTGGCCGAACCTCAGGTTCGCCATAAGCTCGGAGCTGTCCGAACTTTAGGTTCGCTGGGAGTTCGGACCTTAGCAATCTTGTGAGTCTTCGTCTTGCATTCGATACTTCACATGACGGACTATGTATCAACACAGTCCCACACAACCTGAGGGCATTCATCCTCGGAAAAGACAAAGGACTTGAGACTATTCCAGGGCCTCTACAGCTAAGACACCACAATCATCCTCTGATAAAAGCTATAATCCATCACAGGATGATCAGGATGATGAGGAGGATTCAGTGTCTCTCGATGAGGCCGATCTTAAATATAACCTTGAAGATGAGCCTGACAGTACTCCCGAGTATCCTCCTATGACTACTTTACCAACCTTTACAAGAACTGCTGAGTATAGTGATAAATCCGCTAAGTTCTTCATCAGAGCTGAGAGAAGCAAGTCATGTACTGAAAAACTCAAAGTCAGAAGGAAGCCCGGTACACAGGATGATTATGAATTGGTGAGTTCATCTGGTACTCCATCGGACACAGCCTTAGCTGCCGCAACTATCTCTCCATCTCCTACTGAACAATTTGAAGGAATTGACATGGATATGAGACCACTGGAGCAGCTAGCTGAAGCTGTTGTCACCACCACTGACACAGCTGGAATTGTTGCCACCAGCCAACAGTTTCAGAATCTGAAAAGGTGATGGAACTTCAGGCTGAAATTGTCAACCTTCAGAGTCAGAATGATCATCTAAACTCTTCCCTGCAAGTGGCAAATCAAAAGATCAATGATCAGTTACAAGTCATTGCTGAACAAGCTGCTGAAATTCGAAGACTCAAGGATTTGTTAGCCAAATCAAGTGAAGGCAAACAATTAAGTGACAAACCAGATGATAATGCTGGTGATAAAGAGACTGAGATGCCAGAAAACCAACCTGAATCTGATCAAAGAAGTGAAAGAGGGAATTCTCAAGACCCCATATCTTCTACTACCATTCCTGCTGGTAAAGACTCTACTGGTCTTCAAGACACCTCAAGCCCATTGCATGACAGCAATTTTGAAGTCGATGATGACACTGTCATAGAAGGAGATGATCTTAACTTCTTTGATGACGAAGATTCTTTTGTCAACAGCCTCCTTCATGATGAACTTGTTGATGAGACTTTGGACTCGGTCAAAAAGCTTGCTCCTGTGCCTGAAAATCTGAAACTTCCAAGGTTCTTGCTATTGAGGGTTCTACAAGTGCAGATTCTGAAGCTGAACATGACAAATCTCTTCAACTATTTATCATTCCCACCGTTCATGCTGAAGTCTCTACCTCCTCTGCCATAGTTCCCGTGACCAAAGGTGTCCGTCATAGACACATCGACTCAGCCTTCTTGGACTTTGAAATGTCAAACTTCCGGGAATACTATGCAGAGAATATCTACTCAAGAAGAAACTCATGTGGTATTCTCATTGAGACACTTGAGGATGGTAATGAAGCAACTTATGAAGAACATCCGTACTTTGTAGACTTTGGAGACGGCGGTGACATGAATGAGCTAGGTCAGAGAAGGAACGTGCTCATGAATGAAGCCAATCCACTGAACTACATCGACTTGGATACGATCGACAGTGAGGATAATGAACAAGAGAAACCTCCTTGTCCTACTCCAATCCAAGTAAAGATAGAAGTAGATGATGAATATGTGAGTGTGCCTCTTTCGACCGTCATATCTATAGCAGAAACACTTGCCTTGGACATCAACCCACATGTTCCAGGTCTTATTCCAACTTATGCTGAAATCATCAATCTTGAAACAAGTGCTGGTCAAGAAACTAAAAGTCAAACTAATCCTGGTGTATCTACTGAGCAAGACCTTCGAGATCAGATCTTTGAAGCTTCTTTTATACACTTCTCCTCTAATTCTGATAAGGAGGAAGTTGATCCCAAGGAATCGGCAGCTCCAGAACCTGCTGTCACAGAGCAACCCGGTCCTTCTGATAAGGACAAGGGAAAAAGAATATTGACTCCTGATAAATTGCAGAGGAGCAACTGAAAAGGGAAGATGAGAAAGATAGATCTCGTCGAGCACTTATTGAAGAAACACACAGTGAACAAAACCGACTGATCGAAGAAAAGGCCGAAGCACTTAAAAGATATGAATCAGGCCATCCTCCTGCTATTATATATGGAAAGGGTTTGAGTACTTTACCTGAACGTTCTACGTCCACAAGAACAGATGAACCTAGGATCCGCATAGTCACAAGTTTGGAGGGCACCGATGTAGATGAGGAAGACACCTCTGAAACAGCCCACATGGTTAGATCTATAATGATTGACAACTTCTCCTTAGATTATCTGATGAGTCTTACAGACATTGAGTTGACCAAGCTGTGTACTGATGAGGAAAGGTTGAATTCACACCTTCCTCAAAATCAAAATGTTGAAGCTGAAACTGATCCCTTGGTAGATAGATATCTTCGCTGACACCACCAAAACCATTGAATTTCTTCCTATCCGAGATCATCTTTCAGATCTTGTTCTTGACATAGGCAACACATATCTTCCTCCTTTTGAGAAATCATCTGATGAAGCACCTGATTCTGAAAAATATATCAAAGCCACTACCAAAGGATGACTTTTGAGGAACTCCGTAACTATTGTAGATTCAAGAATATTGATAAGATGGCTTACAACAGAAAGAAACTTAAAGATCTACGAGAGTTTGTGGAAGAGTATCGAAAGACAGAACGTCTGGCAAAGCTTGAACAGATCAGACTCAGAGAGCAAGAACGGGCTGAGGCACTCAATAGGAAAGACAATCCTCCCGTCTATGATGAATGGGAAAAGATGCCACCAAACTTGAAGGCTATGCAACAATTTGTTGCCAAAAATCTAAGGAAAATGCCAAACAACCCAAACGTCAATCATTGGATGAAAATCATTGGATGGAAGTATGATGAGGCCTTTAATGCATTCCTGGTAAAGAGGCGAAACGGATATGTTCAAATTTTCGGAGACTTTAGAGTTCTTCGCAGTCTATTCTCTTGGGAGCTCAAGCAGCTAAAGTACCTAGATCTGGTAAACCATACAAACCATGAAAAGGGTGTGGGAGCTGCCTCACTAATCAATGCTGCCTACGAGCACAAGAAGAATAAACAAACTCCCGGGGAAGAGAAGAAAGCTCAAGAACTGCAAGAGAAGAGACGTCTTTGTGCCCCTCATCGCGGAATGTTCAAAGATATTGGGAAGGAGGTGAAGACAAAGACTATCCCAGGGAATCAGAAAGTTGCTCCAATAAACAGCTGGTACTACAATGGAAAGACTCATCAATTAGTGATTGAAAGAGTCGGTGTTGAGTCTACCAGAATCTTTGCAGCAATAGAGCTCAGACTACTCTTAAGATCCTATTTGAAGTTGATGTACTATGAGAAGATGCGGACCATCCCTGTTCAACTGAGACACTATGAATGCTATGACGCCAACTATTTTTTAATGTTCTTAAATTGGTGGTGTACAAGTCTTGCAGGTATGGGTAAACTCACAATTGACGCAGAAGTCATAAGAACAGCAAACTGCTGGTTGATAGAAGAGCATGGATCGAGTGTCATCCTTGATAAGGCAAGGAGATTGGTCGAGCTGAATAACTATAATGACCTGAAGAAACTTGTCTGGAAAGATCTCTGGAGGCTTTATGATATGAGAATCACTGTATTTTCCGAAAAAGACAGAGAAGCCGCAAGAGAGAACTGGAGATTCCTGCTCAAACTGCTCGGTCAAGTTGCTTAAGTTCAAAGGTTTGCATTGCCAACAAGGGTGGAAATTTTTGGAACTTATTTTGTTAGCAACACAAACTATTCACCGTTGAGTATTGCTGGTGAAGACCTTTTGATGTCCTATCTAGATTTGATACTTTTTTTTGTAATTGACTTTGAATTTGTACTTAGAAACATTTTGATTATGAATCTAGCGTACTTGTTTTTCTTCTTAGCGGACTTCTGATTAATTGAACTTAGCGGACTTGTTTAACACTAAGCGTACTTGTTCAATGTTTGTCTTAGCGTACTTAATTTGTTCCTAGCGGACTTGTTTACTTAGCAGACTTGTTCCTGATCTTAGCGAACTTGATTTGCTCTTAGCGAACTTGTTAGCGGACTTGTCTATGTTTAGCGGACTTGTTAGCGGACTTGTTTGTACTTAGTGGACTTGTTAGCGAACTTGTTAATTCTTAGCGGACTTGTTAGCGAACTTGTTTGCTCTTAGCGAACTTGTCTAATTCTTAGCGAACTTGTCTGTGCTGATGGAATATTTTGCTGAATTCTAGGTAATGATTGTGTGTGTCAAACATTCTTTTGTCCTATGCTCTCTTGTAGTATATATATAGTTGAGAAAACCCTATTAAGGGACGGCACTCCTGGATTATTCTTCAAGAGATCATTTGTGTGTGTGTTCTTGGTGTTATTGTGTGTTCTTGAGCTTTAGGAATCATCAATGGGTGAGCATTGATGCAGATTCATCCAGAATCGACCATCACACATGATTTCCGCACTTGTGTGATGAATCATATGAGAACATGTTGCTCAAATCTGGTCCTGACATTTATTTTGTATGTTTCAAATACTGAGATACATTATGGTTGGACTTAAATTTTGTAATGTATATTACATCTTTACTTTTCCATTGTGTTTCTAAAAATTATGTCGTGTGATGGGTGGATGCATGAATAATTGTTTAGTGCTTAATGAAATTAATATTGGATATATTAATTATTTAATTGAATGCATGCTAACGTATATAATGAAATTGATATTGGGTATATTAATCATTGAAATGTTTTTTATGGCAAAACAGAATCATGGCTGAAAACCTCACAGCAGCTCAGATCCAAGCTTTGATAAATGAAAACATTGCAACAGCGCTCGCTGCGGCTCAAGCACAAGGAAACAATAACGGTGGTAAGCAAAACTTTAGAAAAGTTGACTACATTTTTTTTTCTCACTCTCTATATTATTCTCTAAAATAATTTCACGAATAATTCAGGCCCAACTCAGTGCACCTTCAAAACTTACATGGATTGTAAGCCGCTCACATTCAAGGGTGATGAAGGAGCCGTGGGTCTACTGTGTTGGCTCGAGAAATCAGGAAAGGTATTCTCAATGTGCAACTACCCAGTTGCGAATCGGGTCAATTTCGTAACTACTACACTCGAGGGAGCTGCCCTCACATGGTGGAACGCGCAAATCCAAATGCTAGGGCTCGACGCAGCGAATGCTATTTCTTGGCAGGAATTCAAGGATGCCATCATGGACGAGTATTGTCCTTGCGACCAGGTTAAAAGGTTGGAAATCGAGTTCCAAAACTCGAATATGATAGGTTCTGAGGTTGTAGAGTACACCGCTCGCTACCACGAGTACGCGGTGCTATGTCCTACGATGGTTGATGCTGATTTTGAAAACGCTGGAGCATACAGATCGGATCAGTTCGACATCAATCGTGTAATACAAACGTGAACAAACGTGTAAATAACATGTTCAATCGCTCATTCAATAACAAAATCAATTACAGAGAGAATCAGAACAAATGCACTTTGGAAACACACACACTTCTCAAAAACTCGTTACAAATATCAAAGCTAACAACCTATTTATAACTATCGATTGTCATAACTCTTATGCTGGTCCGAACCCGAGGTTCGGCCATAGTTCGGCCAGGGTTCGGCAAGAGTTCGGCCAACAGCAAAAAGGTTCAAATCTTCAAGTCTTTGTCTGATCCAGCACATTGCCACATGATGTATCAACAAACTCCCCCTTGGAAAATGCTAGACCGTTCTTTATCAGCCTTGACATCAGCAGCCTCATCTCCAGTCCATACCAGTTCATGATTATGCCCGGCATAGATGTTGAAAGCAAAACAAATCCGTATCACCCTTTGAAATTGCAACGCCTGCTCTGTATAGTCAGGATGATACAAGATCTTGTTGTGATACAGCACATTTATATCAGCCTTAGACAGATTGATCAGCCACATTGGATCATACACTTTCACAACCCTGTTTTCTTCTTTCAGCACAATCATAGCTTCACTAGTTTTTTCGTTGTAATACCACCATCTCAATTCTCTAATGAAATCTAATTCCATCTTCATCAGAGGAATCTTTTTCATCACGGTAGGCTTTTTCTTGAACACCAATATTATCAGCTTCTTTCCAGTTCTTTCATGAATCTTTGTTCGAGATCGACGCCTTTTGGGTCGACATTCTTTCTCAATAGTCTTCTTGAAGTAAAAACCCTTCCAGTCAGTGCCATAATTGCAAAAAGGATTTCGAGTCAGCTCTCGAACATCCCAAACTGGTAAACTGCTGAAATCACTGGCACATTTAAAGTACTGAATTCCGTGTTGACGTTTAATCCCATAGCACTTCAAACTGTCAGAATACATCTAGCTGATAATATCGCCTGAAGCTTGACCCTTGAATTTGACAAATGATCTTTGCTTGATTGGCTTCGGAGGAGGAACGTAGTTGGCATGAAACGTCTTTATATATTCATCAAATGCCCAACGTTGTTCTTGTTCCTTAACCTCCTTAGCAACCGGTCTTCAGGTTTTTCTGCTTTTTTCTTCTTTAATCTTTCTTCAGCCTCAACACATTTTTCTTTAGGAAACACTTCAAAATCATCACCAGACCGGTTGTTGTTGAAATTTGAATATAGGTCTAGATATTCTTCTTCAGTAATATCTTCTACCTCAACTTCCTCATCAAATATATCTTCAACATATTCATTCGAATCTGATTCAGACGATTCATATTTCCTCGATGCTGTTTCAGAAACCCTCCTAATCTCTTCATCACTTAGATCAAATACTGCTTGCAATTGCTCAGTCGTCAGATCACCAACAAACTCTCCCTCTTCTAGAGACTGCAACATCTATTTAAATTCACCCAAACTTGTTGTCGCTTGATTCAACGGGATTGAAGTTATTGGCATCACTTCTCGTGAATCCTTCTCCCCCTGGGAAGTAGATGTCCCAGCACCCGAACTAGTGGTTCCAGTCGGGCCTAATCCTCTACCAACATTCCCTTGAGGATCATCTTGATCGGGATCATCATTCAAATATCTCATAGGATCTTCATGACAACCAGAGTTATCCCCAATCTCTCCCTGAGCTTTAAATTTCTCCATTAAGAACCTTTTTTGCTCATGCATTTCTAGAAGCAATTTACTCTGAGTCTGACTAGATATGTTCAAACGCATAATCTCTTGATCTTTGGCTAAATCCCGACTTTGCAAAGCAGTAATCTGTTGACTTTGAGATTGATTATGTGCCCTAAATTCTTCATTACTTGTTTTGAGCTCAGTAATCATCTTCGACTGCTCTTCAGTTGTAGCTTTCAAAACATCAATCTGCGCTTGTTGATCAATAAGAGCACTTTGAAGAATACTGGCTTGTGAGAACGACACAGAACCCTGATCGAGGTTGAAATTTATATCTGGCGTTAAATGTGTAGAAGTTGTGGTGGCTGTTGCTGTAGAGAACACTGGAGTTGTGGGTGTAGAACCCATTGGCTGATTTACAAACTGTGCACCATCACTTGCTGAAGGTGTTGTGCCAACAGTTGTAGACCTATCTGCATTCATCAACTTTTGCAGAAACTCAGACTGAACATCAGACACTGAAGTCTGAACAGTTGTAGTCGTTTCAGGTAAAGACATTGTAGGACTAGCAGAAGAAGACACACCGACCCGAGGCTTCAAAATAAACTTTAAACCTTTCTGCTTCTTTCCTCGGCCACCAGCAACAACTGACTTCTTTCTTTTCTTTGATGAAGTCAAAGAAGTACCAGTATCTTGCTGCTTTCCTTTGACATGTACAACATCGGCTTCAGGATGGTAATCTTCGTCAGTCTCAGATGAGGCAACATTAGCATACACACGATCCTTGTAACGATCGTTGCTTTTGTTCAAGCTGTTTTGGTGCGCGAAATGTTCATCGCTACCCTTTCTCACCTTTACATATTTAGAGGTGATCTTGATACGCACAAAAGGATTGTTTATATCAGACAGATCTTCAGAGTCAGCCCCAATATTCAAAAAATCATCATCATCATCATCTGATTTATCTTCATCTAACAAGGTGTTAACAGCTGGTGTCTCAGTCATGGTGACAGTTACTGGAACTTCTTGTGCGGAGACCACCGGCTCAGACACAGTCGGTTGAGAAATAACAGGTCCTGGATTTACTGATTCCTGTACAACTGGTAGTTGACGTTTCAGTCTCTTCACTATTCCTTGTTGCGGTATTTGGTTCTGTTCCTCGATCCAACTATAATCGAGTTCTTCGGAATCACTTCCCGAAGAATGACGAGCAACACCTTGAGCTGGTGCCACATAATTAGGATTTGCCAAATGACCAATCAGACGTTACAATTTGGGCTGCTCTTCTGGTGTTTTCTTTTAAAGGATGCCAAAGCACCCACACTCGCTTCATTCATGTGTTTCAGCTCCATCTTGTGAACATCAAGCTTCACCAAATCTGGATATAGATCATTGAGAATCATCTGAAGAAACCTCGGATATATTGCAGCTTTCTTTTGCCTCAGAGTTAGGTTATCTCTCATGTAGTGAAAAATCATCCTAGCAACATTATAAGGAGAATTCATCACCAAGGCATTTAACAATGACAACATCACCTGGTTGACTTCATCATGCCCAGATATTCTGTGCCCCAGACACACCAACAGCACATGCACTAAATACTTATATCGAATGCTAAGCGACGATTTGTAGACCCAATCTTTTCTCGGACCATCAGTGTACCAAATCCGCTTCAATAACGCCATATTATCTGCAGGTGAGAATTCCAACGGTGCATTTGTTGTGTCAGCCTCTAACTTCAGAACTCTTCTAATATCAGCTTCTATGAACTCGACAGTTCGAACCTGAACAGTTGCTGAAATTCTGATTGGAGCATCAGTAATCGTCCTTGCAGTATTCCAGAATTCTACCACGATGCCACGATACACATCACACAATTGTGTGATTGCATAGAAAATCCTCGATCGTCGTAGAAAATCAAAAATTCTAGAGCCTCCAAATTTGGCAAGCTTTGATCTTGCAACTCCAAGATGGGCACACACATTGTGTTTATCACCGACTTTTAATTCGTTCGTCATATTTGAAAATATATAAAATGAAAAATTCATTAAATTCCATGTTATTAACATATATATTCACCGATTTCGTCCATCTGTTATCGTTCGCGTAAACAAGCAACTTTTTAATCAAAAAAAAATTATCTTGTCTGAACCCGGTCCGAACCAAGTCCGAACTCGGTGCGAACTGAATTAAATCACTGAACCTTGTCTGAACCCTGTGGTCAACGTTGACTTTGATCAACGTCCGAACCCCACGGTCAAAGGCCGAACGTCGTCCGAACCTTGTCTGAACTTCAAGTGTGGCGTCCGAACTCCAGGTTCGGAGCCTGACGAACTCCGAAGAGTTTGAATCTCAAAATTGGTGAATCAGACCAGATCAGGCAATAAGAATTGACCCCTTTGGTCGGTTTTCGATTACAAACACATTGAAGTCAGTTTTATCTTCTAAAAACATGTTTGAGTAGTCTATTTTCAGATCTAGGAACTTGAAAACTGTCAGAATGAATATCGGACAGAATACCCACAAAGAGTGACTAAAAACTAAATCCAATCACACCAGTGAACTTGGAATCAAGAATCCTACCTAGAACAAGTCTCAAATCATTCAAACAGGTCGTAAATCAAAAGTTAGAATTTTGGGCAGCAGTTCGGTAAGAGTTCGGAGTAAAAGGGAAATAGTGACCTCCGAACTTTAAGTTTGGCTATTTATAGCCTAAGAAGTTCGGGCCTCCGAACTCCCTCTGAACTTCACTTTTGGACAAATAATGTCAACGAACACTGTCCGAACTCCCTCTTCGGCCTCTCCAAACCCCGTCCGAACTCAGTCTTCGGACCCAATGAACTCCTAGTTTGGACGTCCGAACTTCAGGTTTGGACATTTTCAAAATTCTCAATTTTAACCCCTTGAACTTTGATGAATCTTCAAACTGAACCAAAAAAGTTTAAAGATTTGTCACTTTGCCTCAAACTTCGTTCAATTCGATGATGAGCTTTGTGAATTCAAATCCATTTGGTTGTATCCCGGCATAATTTGAATTTTTCACTATCGGTTGATCGAAAATAAAATAGAAACAAAATATTTTTTATTTTTATAAAATTTTCAAACACATCGAAAATCTTTTTCTGGTTTTACAAGATTATGCTAAAACACACCTAAAATCTTTTTTTTTGATTTTCAGATATTCAAACAACTAACCAAATAGAAATGAAATAACAAAATTAAAAACTATATAACTTATATTTTTGCGAGAAAGATCCAGACGTGAGATCATATCAGCAAATGTGCATCAGACACACTTCAATTTCAATTTTAATCAGCATGCAAGCCAAGCTGGCAGCAAATACAGCTGTTAAGGTATGATTTAGCATGCATTGATAATGTGATAACCCACACAATCTGAAATACTGGTAATTTGGCTTATTCTATTTTTGGATTTTTCACAGACTTTTTATTTCCAACAGAGATTTATCGTCCATGGTGTTTCATGCAAAAATAAAGCAGAACCCTAAACAAACAACAATCAGGTCCGCCGGTAGGCACGCAGAGAAAGTCCGATTGTTTAGGAAAATAAAAATAGAAAATAAAGCAGAAATTGTATAACCCAACAACAATCAGTTCGGTGCTCCCGCACACGCAGAGAAAGTCCGATGAGTTATACGAAACACCAAAGAAACTAAAGCAGAACATCAAACGAACACCAATCAGGTCGGTCTTGTGGACACACAGAGAAAGGCCGATCGTTTGACAAAATAAAGAAAATCAAACAAGTTTAAATCTTTGCAAAATGAACGCATGCATACACCAGAACATCTCTTATTCTGTTTTTGCTATTTTCATTTTGTCTTTATTGCCAAAATCACACAGCATCCATCATGATGTGCCTCATAATTAATCAAGCAAAAATTTTATGTTTATATCATACTGGCATATATCAGATTTGCCTTCACGCACTTAACTAACCAAACAAGTACCTACAGCCTTTATTTTTACTTTATACATGGTTGATAACACACGCCGACATAATATCATTTCTCGCTTGGTCGGATCAATTCCTCAATTTTTTATTTTTCCATTTTTTATGCTTTTTGCATTTTTCAATTTTTTACTTTTCTGATAATTCTCTCCCTAAAATACAAACTCTATTTTTTGATTTTGTAATAAGAAAAGAAAAACATACAACAAAAATGAAAACAAAATAAAAAATGATCAACCGAAAGTTACTAAACAGGTAACTTTTGTATGTCGTTGATCTGCAAAAGATAGCGAAAGCGAATTTTGTCAATCGCTTTTGTAAAAAGATCCGCTTTTTGAAAATCAGTATGGATCTTTTACAGATCAATCAAGTGGTTTTCATAAACAATCACGTATGAAGTGATAACGGATGTCGATGTGTTTTGTTTTAGAGTGGTGAACGGGGTTTTTAGTAATGCAAATTGTAGCAGAGTTATCTATGTAAATGGGAGTAGTAAGAAACTGCAAACCGTAATCCCGCATCTGCTGTTGTATCCATAAAACCTGAGAACAGCAACTCGCAGTTGCTATGTATTCAGCTTCTGCTGTGGATGTAGAAATGGACGTCTGCTTCTAACACTGCCATGACACCAACCGATCACCTAAAAATTGACATCCAGCCGTGGTTGACTTGAAATTAATCTTGCAACCGCCGTAGTCCGAATTTGAATAGGCTGATAGGTCGAACTTATCATCACGAGGATACCAGATCCCGAGATCTGTGTTACCCTTCAGATAAGCTAGAATCCTCTTGATTGCATTAAAGTGAGAAACTCGATTTGCTGCTTGATACCTGGCACACAAACACACTGCAAACATAATATCAGGTCTACTAGCTGTAAGATACATCAATGAACCTATCATTGCCCTATACCGAGTGACATCAATTGTTCCACCCTCTTCGTCAGGACAAAGGCCATGTGCCAGCTGTATCGGAGTTCCGGGTATACGAACATCTTCAACTTTGAATCGACTCAAAACATCTTTAACATACTTCGTAGGATGTATGAAGATCCCTTTGTCAGATTGCTGAACTTATAACCCCAAGAAGAATGACATTTCCCCCATCGAACTCATTTCAAACCTGGTTTGCTTCAATTTCTCAAAATCTTTTGATAATTGTTCGTTTGAACTGCCAAAAATGATATCATCCACATAAATCTGTACCAAGAGCAAATCCTCCCCCCCCCCCCTTTTCTGACAAAACAATGTAGAATCAACCAACCCACGCTTGAATCCATTGTCAAGTAGATAAGTGGACAAAGTCTCATACCAAGCTCGAGGAGCCTGATGGAGACCATAAAGTGCCTTGTCCAACTTAAATACCTTCTCCGGATAATCAGGATCGTGGAAATCCCGGAGCTTGCTTGACGTACACTTCTTCTTTCACTTTTTCATATAAAAACGCACTCTTGACATCCATTTGGAAGACCTTGAATCCACGATGTGCCGCATATGCCAAAAAGATACGCATTGCTTCGATTCTGGCAACCGGTGCGTACACCTCGTTAAAATCGATTCCTTTTTCCTGAGAAAACACTTGTACAACCAAACGGGCTTTGTTATGTACTATCACTCCACGATCATCTCTTTTGCACTTATAAACTCACCGTGTTCCGCACGGTTCTTTACTTCCAACTGGTAGATCGACTAGGTGCCACACTCCTAACTTTTGAAATTGTAACACCTCCTCTTGCATCGCTTCTGCCCACGAGTCGTCTTGTAAAGCATCATCAACATTCTTTGGCTCAATCTAGGATAAAAACATGAATGAAAAGATTCTTCCTGAATACCAGATTCCAGAATTGTTAACAAAGCACTACTCTCAACTTGATGTCTTGTACGCACTCCTTCACTTAAATCACCAATGATGTTTTCTTGAGGATGAATGGTGTTTATCCGGAGCGTCTGATGAATCGGAACCACAGCCGTTTCAGCCATATCAGGAACATGATCTTCCTCAACCACCACATTCTCAGTTGAATTAACCGTAACATCACTTGAAGTAGCTTCAACTTGTGGATCAACTTGTTGAACAAGAATCTCAACCTGATCTGACACAGCCGTTTCAGCCATCTCAGGAACATGATCTTCCCCAGCCATGATTGTAGAATCATTTGTTGTTTCGGTCAAATAATCATCAGCAACAGGCACATTCGGACTTGACAGAGTTTCAATATTCAGAACCGGAGTATCATCTTGTGGATTAATATAAACTCGAGTAAGAACATCATCAAATACTTCTGGTGTTGATTCAAGTTGATTAAACAGTGAGTTGTAATCGAACATCTAGTCCGGTCCAACACCTTTGGGTGGTTGAGTATAGGATTGAAAGTCAACATGTAAATACTCTGCCACGGTACCAGTCTGCTTGTTGAATACTCGTTTCTTCTGATTCGAGTAACCGAAAAATAAGCCTTCAAAGACTTTGTCATCAAACTTGCCTGCAGACGTCAAAACGGTACACGGACACCCAAAAGGCTCCAAATGTTTGAGATTTGGCTTATGATTCTTAAGAAGTTCATAACAAGTCTTTCCAAGACGTTTCACCGTAAGCACTCGATTTAGCACATAACATGTTGTGTTGACCGCTTCTGTCCAGAAATGAACCGACAATTGAGCATCAACCAACATCATTTGTGTTGTCTCAATAATTGTACGATTTTTCCACTCTGCAATGTCGTTTTGCTGAGGAGTATATGGCGTACTAAATTCATGTACGATCCCTTTGTCTAAACAAAACATCCTCACAGCGGTGTTTTTAAACTCCGTGCCATTGTTGCTGCGAATCCTTCTTACTTTCAACTTATATAATGACTCAAGTGTAGTGATTAGGTTGATAAGGATCCTCGAAGTTTCATCTTTTGAGACCAGAAAATCAACCCATGAAAATCTTGTAAATTCATTTGTCAACACAAGACAGTGCCGGTTCCCAGAAATGCTTTTACGATTCATAGGACCAAATAGATCCATGTGACGCAATTCCAACGGAACATCGATGGAATAGTACTTCTTCAGTGGATGTGATTTTCTCTTCTGTTATCTCTTCTTGCAACTCACACACACATCATTAAAAACAAACTGATGTTTCAGAACCCCATCGACAAGATCCTTTCGCACAAGTTCGTTCATTTTACGATAATGAATGTGACCCATGCGACGATGCCATAGAACGGATTCTTTCTCTGAAGCTTTTGATAGAAAACATTAACCCACAACAGTTGCTTTGGCTGAATTCATATCAAGCACATACAAATTAGAGAAATGCGGTGCTCGCATCATAACACAATCATCCGAAATCTTGTAACCAGGCTTCAGAATCAGACATTCACTCCCTGTGAAAGCAGTTCTGTATTGCTTATCACATATCTGCGAGACGCTAAGAAGATTGTACTCCAATTTCTTGACATATTCAACTTTATCGAATGTGACTGCACCATTTGACAATTTACCAATGCCGGTGACTTGACCTCCCTTGTTTCCAGCAAATGAAACTTTACCTCCATCGAAGTATTTCACATCATGCAACAAAGAAATGTCACCAGTCATGTACCGAGATGCTTTGCTATCAACAACCCAGAAGTTGTTCATGTGCTGTCGCGAAGATCCCTGCATAAATTAACAAAGATGATTAGTGTCGGGACGAACCCAAGCTAGAAGCTTTGGGTCGACCGTCATCTTCAACAAAATCAGCGTAAGCCGTGGAAGAACCCTTAGGTTTCCACTTATCGGTTGAAGAGCATGTGGAACCAGAAGCAAAGTTTTTCAAAATTAATTTAACATTTTCAAATCCACTTTCAGATGTCTTATCATGTCCATGTTTATGAAAATCCGATTCATCATAAAAGTGACTCTACCCTTATAGTCCACAAATCTGACTTTCTTCTTAGAACCACCAGAAACATGTGTTTCAGGCTGATAGCCTTCATAATTTTTATCATATTTTTTCAACATCTGATTTGTCAGATTTTTTCTTTTTAACGGATAGTTCCGATATGTATGACCACAATTCTTGCATTGGTATTATTATTTTACCATTCCCCATCCTAATGGGCGCACTCCTCGCATTGGGATCATACTTGGGATCATAACCTCCCGCAAAAATTTTATCAATCAAATTTGGATTGACCATTTCTAATGGAAAATCCTTATCACTATACATTTTATCGAAACCCTTCAAGCGATAGGTCACCCATTTCTCAGATTTATCAAATTTGGCATTCGAAGTGGGATTGCCAGCCTTTGTCTTTTCATGTTTTGTAACTTTAGATGAAGAACCTTGTTCAAAAAGTTTTGATTTTGACTCAGGCACAAAACCAACTCCACCATGTTTGATATTTTTACCCTCGACAGACTTGCTTCGAGCAATCTGTTTCTGTTCAAACTCATTTAGTTTCTTAAGCCAGATTTGATAGTTGGAAAATCATGCTTTGAAATCAAATCGTGATGAGATGGCTTAGAAACATTTGGACGAGTGGGTTTTGAACTTTCAGTGTCAGTTTCGGACACGAGATCATCAATTTTATCGAAGTCCGATACATTATATAACAATTCATCAACTGTAGAATCCAAAACAGATTTTCCAGTCGAAGTTTTATCAAACTTCGAATCAATTGACTGATGATCATTTTTCTTTTCATGATAAGAAACTTCCACTTTTGCTTCAGACGAAGGGCCATTGGTAATAATAACCGAAGGCGGAACTAGGCTCAACTTACCAGACACACTTTCTTTTTCAGCTTTGTAGAGAAAATTAGTAAATGAAGATGGAACTTGAAAAGTGTCAATCTTTTGTTTTAATTCAAAAACTTCAATTTTAAGATCTGAAACATGTTTTTGACTATTGGCCAAGTCCTTCTGTGTGGACACGAGCAGTTCAGATTGATTTGAAAATTCATATTTTTGAAGACGTAACCGCTCGTGAACAGACAACAACTCCTTCGTGGTTCTTTCCCATCTTTCTTTGTATATATTCATATCAGCTCTTGCTACCGATAAAAGATCATTCAATTTGGTATTTTCATCTAAGAGCATACTCTTAGCGGTAGCAAACTGATCGCAGGATTTGCACACTGGAGGATAGGAAACTACCTTAGATGATGTATCGGCTATTAAAGCAACCGATTCTGTGATGTTGTTTCTTTTCAATGTACCAACCTCATGCTTCAAGCTTTTATTTTCATCAGATAGCTTTTGCATCTCTTTCTACAATGCGATCATCTTGTCAGCAATCTCCACAGCATTTTGCTGAGCCCTCTCATATTGTTGTTTCAATGGGAGACTCTTTTGATATAAATTCTCAAAATCATTGGTTGTGTCTATTGCTTCAGCTTTCACAGCCTCGCATTCTTTGATCAGTGATTCCTTCTCCTCAGTTAGAACATGAACTTGCTTTTCCAACAAGAGAATAGCATCCGATTCAACTTTCTCAGACATTGAATTTGCCACGAAAGTAATTTTTTTCTTTATGAAGAGATTGATGATTATCCTTTGAATCCGACACATTTGCTTCTTCACCGGTTCCACCACTCACATCACCAATTGCCTCTTCATGAACTTCATCACCATCTTGAGTTGACTCGGTCATTGTATCTTCATCCTGCCCATGGTGAACAATCAAAGCAGAAGAATAAGCAAATTGGTTACCCCAGTTATAAGTTTTGTCTTCTTAAGACACTAATGCTTTAGTAGGTTCAGATTTGGGGTTTGAGTTTGAGGAACTCCCTGGATTTGAAGCATGGGTTCCAGAAGTATTAGTCTTAAGAACAAACTTTTGATATTCCTGCTTCTTTGGTTAAGAGCATTCCCGAACGAAGTGTCCAAAATTTGAACAGTTATAACACCTCGCCTTAGACTTATCAAAACCAATTCGACCTCCCGAATTCAGGTCTTTCATTCCAGTCTTCTTCAGAAATCTCTTGACCCGTCTAGCAAGCATGACAAACTGCCAGTTAATATCCATAAGCTCCAAATCGTCCGGATCAACCTGATCATAATCCTCTTCTGTCAACTCTGCATTGCTTACTTTCCCAGTAATAACCTCGTAATATGATGACACTAAAGCAGACACAAGAGCCATATAATCTTCCGTCATTGTAACCGACATGGCCATCTTGCTTGTATTCATCAGATTACTTGCAGAAACTGAGACATTACACCCTCCCGAACCATAATTGTATTCATAATTGTTTGAACTCATTTTTCCAGGCAAATTCCCAGCCACAAAAGCAGTTGCTGGTGCTGAACTTGTCACTTTACCAGATTTGCCCGAAATGGTGCATTATTTGAACCATAGTAGACTTCAGGATTCTGGACTTCGGCAGGTGTTGTATTCACATATTTCAATTCTAATCTCTTGCTTGTAACTTGCCCAACAGCTTCACAAATGTTAATGTCGAGTAATCTTTGTCATTTGTAATCATCAAGACATACGATTCCCATTTTGATGCAAACCTTCAAGTAATTTTTCTTTAAGTTCCTCATCGTCCTTCTTAATCTGAACAATATCAATCTCAGATAACAGATGACAATATCTTGAAATAAATTCAGGAACGCCTTCACCATCAAAATGTTTAAAGTTATCAAATTCCTTGTTCAAGACCTTCTTCTTACTCTTTTTGTATTAGTAGTTGCCCTCACACCGTTCCTTCAACATTGTCCATAATTCATGAGAATCTTTACAACTTTTGAACTGGTGCAAAAATTCTTTCGGTAATGCTTGAGTTATAAGACCGTAGGCCTTTTGTTCTCTGTTTTAATCGGTTTTCTGTTGTAGATCCAGATTTCTTTGCATTATGGGAACGTTGTTCCAGTTATAGTAGTCTTCGAACCTGAGCAACTTGGGAACTTTCTGAGTAGTCCCAATCTCATTATTGTAGTTCAACAACGTCTGCATTTGAGACTGCATAGCAGCGAATGCTTGGAAATCTGACATTTTGAAAACTTAAACTTTCTGATTGGTCCGAACTCTCCCCGAACTTCAAAGATAACTCCGAACGTGCTCCGAACTTAGTCTGAACTCAACTACACGGTCCAAACTTCCACCGAACTCTCAACGAACTTAGTCTTTCTGAAAAACACTGAACTCTCTCCGAAACACCTCCGAACTCGGTCCAAACACTCTCTGAACGTGGAACGAACCCTCACAGAACAACAAATCGACCAAACTCCCTCCAAGTGAACTCCGAACTCTCACCGAACAGGAAATCCGACCAAACTCTCTCCGACTGGGCTACGAACTCTCACTGAACAGGATACAAAGACTGAACTCTACTCCGAATTTCAGGTTCGGAGCGGTTATGCCGAACTTGAGGTTCGGCCAAACGAGAAAATTTCGAAAAACTTTGAATCACACAGAAAAACTAAACCTCTCGAGCTCTGGACTATCAATTGAACAAAACATAACAGAAACAAAGCATTTGTACATAAATCTTGATGAATACAAAACAGATTTTCAGAAATAAAGTTTAGACTTGATGAAAGACGAGCTTTTATCCACACAATTGACCAAAATCAAACTGAGCAATACAGATAGCTCGGATACCACTTGAAAACGCTGGAGCGTATGAATCGCATCAGTTCGACATCAATCGTCTAATAGAAACGTGAACAAATGTGTAAATAACATGTTCAATCTCTCATTCAATAACAAGATCAATTACAGAAAGAATCAGAACAAATACACTTTGGAAACACACACACTTCATAAAAACTCGTTACAAATATCAAAGCTAACAACCTATTTATAACTATCGATTGTCCGAACACCTATGTTGGTCCGAACCCGAGCTTCGGCCATAGTTCGGCCAGAGTTCGGCTAGCAGCAAAATGGTTGAAATCTTCAAGTCTTTGTCTGATCCAGCATGTTGCCACATGATGTATCAACAGATTTCAAAAGGATAGAAAGGTATGTGGATGGGTTAGCTCCACAAATCAAGGGGATGGTTTGTAACATCCCAAAATTCATAGATACATGATATATATATTAAATACGTGTTTATATTATAAATACGTAAGCTTGATTGATACACATGATAAGACTATGCATTAGATAGGTTGCATGTGTTAGAATTATTCGTTTGATAGCCAATGTGATAAATTGCGCATAAATGAATGTGTTAAACATGAGAGAAAGTAAAATATAAGATGAATAATGTGTTATATGAATAACATAATAATACATGTGTGAATTGATGGATATATACGTATGAATACGTGTGTTAATAGTTAACGGAAAAGTAAAAGGACTAAAAGTGTAATTATTGTAAAGTTATAAATGTATGCGGATATTATACGTATATAAGTATCCCGACGCTTAGAATATAGTAAAAATATATCCTACTATGATTTATAAGGTGAAATGATAAGTATTGTAAAGTTTGAGGGGCTAAAATGTAATTTAGCAATTAATAAAGAAAATATATATAAATGTATATATATGTTAACGTACGAATCCCGAGCCTTAGAAACCTTATAAAATGTTATAAATATGTCCCATAAGGTTTTGGTACATAAAATGATAAAAGGTTAGAAGTATAGGGGGCTAGAATGCATTAAACCTAAGTAGAAGGGCTAATATTGTAAAAAAATGAAAGCTGGCCGGAAACTCACTCTCTCGCGTATCGCCTGGACCACCACCAAGCCCGGCGCGATACGCCTAGACCCCATCTGCAGCAGAAAGTTACCAGGTTCGTTTTTAGCCACGTTATTCGACTTGGAGTGCAAGAATTGATCACCTACGCGTCAGATTTCGACCGTGAGTCACCATGAGACGTGTAGGGACCTTAGGACGAACTCAAACCTATAAATTGAAGCCTCAATTCGACAGATTTCCTTGCCAATTCACTGATTTATCACCCAAAAACCCTAAAACCTCATCAGAACTTCGTCGGAGCAATTCGAGCAACCGGAGAAGAGTTAGAAGCCGAATTTCTGCAGTCACCCATTATTTGGTATGCTTAACAATAACCTCTTTCAGTTTTGGCTAATTCGATTTCTAAGTATGCTTTCTAAAAATGATGTAAAATTAGGGTTCTTAATGTTATTCTGCTCAAATCGGGTGATCGGGTGGGAATTAGGGTCTGAATTTTTGTAGGTAATCATAAAATGATGTATTTTAAGAAAGCCCTAAGTTTATTTCACATTTGGAAAAGGTTTGGTAAAGGTTTTATTAACGGGTCAAAATTAGGGTTTTCATAACGTTACTCTGCCCAAATTGACTAAACGATGTTGAATTAAGCTTAGATCTTTTAAAGGATATTATAAAATGTTATAATAAACAACACCCTAAGTTGGTTTGAATTAAAAATGAGTTTTGATAATAAAACGAGAAATTCATGAAATTAGGGTTTCTAAATAAAGATAATTATTATAAAATAATCCGGAGGGTATGGGTACTTGATTTTTGATCTTATAACATGTTTATATATATAATAAGTATATATGAAGTTAAAATAGGTAAATATAAAGTATTAAAGATACCGAGTTAATCGGATATTAGAAGTTCGCGCGGACCGGAAGGGTAGGCACCTGTACACTGGGATTTCTGGCAATAGCGGGGGTGTCGCCATCCCATCTGGGCAATGGCATCCCAACACTGGGCGATCCCGGAGTGAGTGTCTACTTATAGGAATGCGCGTCTTCATAATTATCAATAAAAAAGGTTATTATGCCTATAAGGGCATTTTGGTCATTTTGACCTTAAAAGAGATGAACCCTAATAAAGTATTATTAGGATAACAGGATGATAGGTATTATTTATAATGACCTTGCATTAACGCAATCCGATACACGATTAGGTTAATTGTGGACCATAACGGAGGTTCTGTCTGAATAACTGATTAAAGATATCAGGTGAGTTCTATGAGCCCACTTTTAAATGTTTTAAATATTTTAAATGTTTTCGGGCTAGTATACATACAATACTTGTGAACATATATTCAAGATAATTGTGACTTGATATATACGTGTTATATGATGAAATTGTTATTAAATTGCTTATACGTGTTATGCAATTATGTTGATTATAATGTGATGTGTATATACTTGCTTTGAAATTAAGTAGCCAAGTGACTAGGGAGTTGTTAGTAAACATTTAGTGAATATGTATGATTATATGAGAACAAGTGATGCATTTGCTTATATTAATATGTGGTGGATACGCCGCTGGTACATCCTATATATATACATAGTAGTATAAGTTACCCGGTATATTGGAAGTGTGGAGGATACGCCGCTGGTACATCCTGTATACATACACTAACGGTAAATTGGGGGATGTCCATTTGTTGCAGTATATGAATGCATTATCACTGTTTAATAACAAACCTAAAGCATCTGGTTATTTAACTAGGGGTGGGTAGTATACTTGATCGGAAATTAAGTCATTAAGACGAGAAAATGACCTAATATAGTTAAGTATAAAGTTGGTAGATAAAGTTGAGGAATCGCTGTTGCTCCAATGGGGGTGCCCTAGAGTACCGTGTACGGACGGCGCTGCTTCTCCAATGGGGGTGCCCTAGAGAATGTAGTGTCAGGTTTTCTCATAGGAAGAGTCGGTAACCCAGATGATAAGCCTAGGGTTTACTGGTAAGAATGAGGAGTCGCTGCTGCTCCAATGGGGGTGCCCTAGAGTACCGTGTACGGACGGCGCTGCTTCTCCAATGGGGGTGCCCTAGAGAATGCAGTGGAAGGTCTGCTCATAATAAAAGAGTCAGATAAATATAGTGACCTAGAAGTTTAGCCTAGGGTCATGGTTAAGATAATAAGATATATTATCATAATAAATACGTGCTAGAATTTATATGTGATTTATAAATGTGTGTTGTGAAAACCAGGTAAACACTTTAACGGTTTTGAACTAAACGGTAGAACTCACCAGCGTAAGCTGACTTTTTAAAAGTATGTATGCTAGGTTCTGCAGAGACGTTTAGAAGTAAAGGCACGGATCTTGTGAGGACGGGATAATCGGGAAAGCTATCAAGGAAGGATTTCTGGCAAGCTGGCTTAGTTATAGATTTCGTATTTATAATTAGTTATAATTATGTACAATATCTCTCTTACTGTAGTACTTGGCTTATATAAATAAAAGTTTTAAATTTCCGCTGCTTAATATCTCTGTTGATACCTTGTGTTCATGAGTAAATCCGATTCGTGACCCCTCCTAGTGCCAAGTCTGGGAGCGGGCGTCACAAGTTGGTATCAGAGCCTTGGTTTAAGAGATTTAGGTACAAGCGCGGTACCTAGACTTAAACTAGGACTCTGGGTAAAGTAAGTTGAGATAGGAAATATAGATGCCAGCCAGGATAGCTTGTGCCAGTAAGGATAAACGCATAAGGAACATAATAGGTAGGACTTATGATATTTGGATATGGAAAATACACGATTGCAATTAGCTACTGCAATCGGGTATTCGCCATATAAACAAATTCCAAGTACTAACTATTATGTGGCCAAATGCGGGGTAGGTTAGATAATAACGAAATATCTGGTTAGTAACGCGAAGAAGAGCCGAAGGAGATTTTAACTTAGAACATCGACGAGAACGAAGAAGTAAGTGTGGACACTAAGGATAAGTGTGGTGAAAAGTAACTGGGTTTTGAACACATCATAATTATAAGTGCACGTATAATTATCATGAATTCAAAATTTGGAGACTCTACATCACATAAGTTCTAAAATGTCACCCTGAGCACGATACCTGAAGACACGATTGAAGATAGGCGCGATCACCGTGGAGGAGAACTAAGAGTTGCTACGCAGGAGTAGTGGAAACAACGTTCCAAGCTACGTTGCTATCTTCGGTAGACCATAGGAAATCACTATAGGCAATAGGCCGGAAGAATCGAAGTGGGAGCAGTTGAAGTTAGGAATAGTTCAAGAAGAATGGCGGAGGTTACCACAAGATGGATCAAGAATCAACGGCGAGCTTAGGAGTTACAAGTGCAAGGAGAATCAGTTCAAGAATACAAGGTAGGAGCAACCGACTACTATAAGTATAGGCAAGAAGATCACTTTGTCAACCATCGTTCAAGACAGAAGAAGCATTAGAAGTATGGAAATCCGGAGTAGGCCAAAAAGAACTTACGGACCAAGAGATGCTGTACTTCAACAAATGGCGGGAAGAATCAATATGATGATCAGACGAGCTACATGAGCACAAAATAGGAGAAGCATTGTCAAGGAATCACCGTAATCAAGCTACCTTGGATAACTTAGACTTACGTCTTCCTTAGGACAATTGCAAATCAACAAGCTAGATGATCCCAAGACAAATGATGACACGCGCATAAGCCTGACGATTCAAAATTTCAGCAAAGTGTGGAGGCAAACATTTGGCGTACGCAAAGCGGAGTATTAGAAGTCCCACGAAGACGCATCTTCCCGAACAATTGTAGCAGTCCAGGAAGAAGTCCCACGAGTAGACAAGTCGGAATAAGAAGAAAGCTCGGAACGAGATAGTTCGAACGTCTAGAACTCGATAGATACGCAGGTAAGTTTCGTATTTACCTAGGAAGGAAAAAGGGCGAGGTGAGAGATTTCTACCTTGAGTTGATCACGGGTTAAACAGGTTTCGAGGACGAAACCTTGTTTAAGGGGGGTAGAGTTGTAACATCCCAAAATTCATAGATACATGATATATATATTAAATACGTGTTTATATTATAAATACGTAAGCTTGATTGATACACATGATAAGACTATGCATTAGATAGGTTGCATGTGTTAGAATTATTCGTTTTATAGCCAATGTGATAAATTGCGCATAAATGAATGTGTTAAACATGAGAGAAAGTAAAATATAAGATGAATAATGTGTTATATGAATAACATAATAATACATGTGTGAATTGATGGATATATACGTATGAATACGTGTGTTAATAGTTAACGGAAAAGTAAAAGGACTAAAAGTGTAATTATTGTAAAGTTATAAATGTATGCGGATATTATACGTATATAAGTATCCCGAGGCTTAGAATATAGTAAAAATATATCCTACTATGATTTATAAGGTGAAATGATAAGTATTGTAAAGTTTGAGGGGCTAAAACGTAATTTAGCAATTAATAAAGAAAATATATATAAATGTATATATATGTTAACGTACGAATCCCGAGCCTTAGAAACCTTATAAAATGTTATAAATATGTCCCATAAGGTTTTGGTACATAAAATGATAAAAGGTTAGAAGTATAGGGGGCTAGAATGCATTAAACCTAAGTAGAAGGGCTAATATTGTAAAAAAATGAAAGCTGGACGGAAACTCACTCTCTCGCGTATCGCCTGGACCACCACCAAGCCCGGCGCGATACGCCTAGACCCCATCTGCAGCAGAAAGTTACCAGGTTCGTTTTTAGCCACGTTATTCGACTTGGAGTGCAAGAATTGATCACCTACGCGTCAGATTTCGACCGTGAGTCACCATGAGACGTGTAGGGACCTTAGGACGAACTCAAACCTATAAATTGAAGCCTCAATTCGACAGATTTCCTTTCCAATTCACTGATTTATCACCCAAAAACCCTAAAACCTCATCAGAACTTCGTCGGAGCAATTCGAGCAACCGGAGAAGAGTTAGAAGCCGAATTTCTGCAGTCACCCCTTATTTGGTATGCTTAACAATAACCTCTTTCAGTTTTGGCTAATTCAATTTCTAAGTATGCTTTCTAAAAATGATGTAAAATTAGGGTTCTTAATGTTATTCTGCTCAAATCGGGTGATCGGGTGGGAATTAGGGTCTGAATTTTTTTAGGTAATCATAAAATGATGTATTTTAAGAAAGCCCTAAGTTTATTTCACATTTGGAAAAGGTTTGGTAAAGGTTTTATTAACGGGTCAAAATTAGGGTTTTCATAACGTTACTCTGCCCAAATTGACTAAACGATGTTGAATTAAGCTTAGATCTTTTAAAGGATATTATAAAATGTTATAATAAACAACACCCTAAGTTGGTTTGAATTAAAAATGAGTTTTGATAATAAAACGAGAAATTCATGAAATTAGGGTTTCTAAATAAAGATAATTATTATAAAATAATCCGGAGGGTATGGGTACTTGATTTTTGATCTTATAACATGTTTATATATATAATAAGTATATATGAAGTTAAAATAGGTAAATATAAAGTATTAAAGATACCGAGTTAATCGGATATTAGAAGTTCGCGCGGACCGGAAGGGTAGGCACCTGTACACTGGGATTTCTGGCAATAGCGGGGGTGTCGCCATCCCATCTGGGCAATGGCATCCCAACACTGGGCGATCCCGGAGTGAGTGTCTACTTATAGGAATGCGCGTCTTCATAATTATCAATAAAAAAGGTTATTATGCCTATAAGGGCATTTTGGTCATTTTGACCTTAAAAGAGATGAACCCTAATAAAGTATTATTAGGATAATAGATGAGATACGGTATTATTTATAATGACCTTGCATTAACGCAATCCGATACGCGATTAGGTTAATTGTGGACCATAACGGAGGTTCTGTCTGAATAACTGATTAAAGATATCAGGTGAGTTCTATGAGCCCACTTTTAAATGTTTTAAATATTTTAAATGTTTTCGGGCTAGTATACATACAATACTTGTGAACATATATTCAAGATAATTGTGACTTGATATATACGTGTTATATGATGAAATTGTTATTAAATTGCTTATACGTGTTATGCAATTATGTTGATTATAATGTGATGTGTATATACTTGCTTTGAAATTAAGTAGCCAAGTGACTAGGGAGTTGTTAGTAAACATTTAGTGAATATGTATGATTATATGAGAACAAGTGATGCATTTGCTTATATTAATATGTGGTGGATACGCCGCTGGTACATCCTATATATATACATAGTAGTATAAGTTACCCGGTATATTGGAAGTGTGGAGGATACGCCGCTGGTACATCCTGTATACATACACTAACGGTAAATTGGGGGATGTCCATTTGTTGCAGTATATGAATGCATTATCACTGTTTAATAACAAACCTAAAGCATCTGGTTATTTAACTAGAGGTGGGTAGTATACGTGATCGGAAATTAAGTCATTAAGACGAGAAAATGACCTAATATAGTTAAGTATAAAGTTGGTAGATAAAGTTGAGGAATCGCTGTTGCTCCAATGGGGGTGCCCTAGAGTACCGTGTACGGACGGCGTTGCTTCTCCAATGGGGGTGCCCTAGAGAATGTAGTGTCAGGTTTTCTCATAGGAAGAGTCGGTAACCCAGATGATAAGCCTGGGTTTACTGGTAAGAATGAGGAGTCGCTGCTGCTCCAATGGGGGTGCCCTAGAGTACCGTGTACGGACGGCGCTGCTTCTCCAATGGGGGTGCCCTAGAGAATGCAGTGGCAGGTCTGCTCATAATAAAAGAGTCAGATAAATATAGTGACCTAGAAGTTTAGCCTAGGGTCATGGTTAAGATAATAAGATATATTATCATAATAAATACGTGCTAGAATTTATATGTGATTTATAAATGTGTGTTGTGAAAACCAGGTAAACACTTTAACGGTTTTGAACTAAACGGTAGAACTCACCAGCGTAAGCTGACTTTTTAAAAGTATGTATGCTAGGTTCTGCAGAGACGTTTAGAAGTAAAGGCACGGATCTTGTGAGGACGGGATAATCGGGAAAGCTATCAAGGAAGGATTTCTGGCAAGCTGGCTTAGTTATAGATTTCGTATTTATAGTTAGTTATAATTATGTACAATATCTCTCTTACTGTAGTACTTAGCTTATATAAATAAAAGTTTTAAATTTCCGCTGCTTAATATCTCTGTTGATACCTTGTGTTCATGAGTAAATCCGATTCGTGACCCCTCCTAGTGCCAAGTCTGGGAGCGGGCGTCACATGGTTATTGCCTTAAACCCTGAAAATGTGCATAATGTTATCGGGTTGGCCCATTAGTTGATTGACCAGGCCATAGAGCAGGGAACTTTGCCACCCAGGAAGGTCCCCAAAACTGCCCTAGATGGGAAAAGAAAGAGAGAGGATGACTCTAGTAACAATAACAACAACGGTAGTGGAAACAACCCTGGGAGATCCTCTAACTCTCACAATCAAAACAAGAGGTACAACAACTCTAGGAGTGACAATATCAACAGTAACACCAATAGTGGGGGCGGTAACCAGAACCGCCAAGGTGGTAGTAATCAAAATCATAATGGGTACAAGGAACGAGCACCTTTCTGCAATCGGTGCAACCAACATCACAATGGGGCATGCAAGAAACTCACCTGTGAGCGTTGTGGTCAAGGGGGCCACGAGGCTAAGAACTGTAAGGGTGAGCTACAAAACCATCCCAATCAGAATCAGAATCAGAATCAGAACAAGAGACAGAATAATGAAGGCCCTAGGGGATGTTATGAGTGTGGAAAGTCAGGGCACCTAAAAAGGGACTGCCCGCAACTCCGAAAGAATACCAACAATGTTGGAAACAACAACAACCCCCGTAACAACAATAACAATGACGGTGATGGTGGTAGGAACGATGGAGATGGAGCCAAAGGGCGAGCTTTCGTTATGGGTTCAAGTGAAGCGAGAAACGATGCCAACGTCATTACCAGTAAGTTTCTTCTAAACAACTACTTCGCAAATGTCTTATTTGATATGAGTGCTGAGAAAAGTTATATCTCAACTAAATTCTGTAAGTTGATTAAGGCTACCCAAACTCCACTAAAAGCTAGATACACGGTTGAATTAGCAAACGGTAAACTCATTGATACCACTTACTTAGTTGAAGACTGCACATTAGAACTATCTGGTCATAAACTAAGTATAGACCTTATGCCTTTTACCAGCGGTAGTTTCGACGTGATAGTGGGCATGGACCGGCTATCCAAACATCAGGCGGAAATTATCTGTCAAGAAAAAGTCATACGAATACCCGTAGCAGGAGGGGAAGTACTCTCGATTTAGGGCGAAAAGGGAGGTACTATCTCCGGAATCATATCATACCTCAAAGCGTAGAAGTGTCTTCGGAAAGGACACGTAGCAATCCTAGCCACATTTACAGAAGTGATTCCGGGTATTCGGGTGCTATCTCCGGAATCACGTAGCAATCCTAGCCACACTTCTGCGGGTGCTATCTCCGGAATCACGTAGCAATACCCGTAGCGGGAGGGGAAGTACTCTCGGTTACCTTGCTCGTTGATGATGTGACCCAGAAATACTTCCCCTCCCGCTACGGGTATTCGTATTTCTGGGTCACATCGTCAACGAGGAAGGTAACCACGTTAACCCAGCCAAGATCGAGGCCATTAAAAGTTGGTCTACCCCTAGAGCACCTATAAAAGTTCGTCAATTCCTAGGTTTAGCGGGTTACTACCATCGTTTTATAAAGGGATTTTCTCAGTTAGCTCAACCATTGATCGCTCTTACGCACAAAGGGGTTCAATACAGATGGGGTGACAAAGAAGAGGCAGGCTTTCAAACTTTGAAAGATAAACTTTGTACTGCGCCTATATTATCTCTACCTGATGGGATTGACGACTTCGAGGTCTATTGTGACACGTCAATCCAGGGACTCGGATGTGTGTTGATGCAACGAGGTAAAGTCATCGATACAGGTCAAGGCAACTAAAGTCCCTGAGAAGAATTACACAACTCACGACCTAGAGTTGGGCGCGCTCGTATTTGCCTTGAAATTTTGGAGACACTACTTATATGGCACCAAGTGTACGATATTCACTGATCACAAGAGCCTGCAACACATGTTTAAACAGAAGGAACTCAACATGAGGCAACGTAGGTGGGTCGAATTGCTAAACGACTATGATCTAGCAATAAAGTACCATCCAGGCAAGGCCAACATGGTGGACAATGCCTTGAGTAGAAAGGAACATGTTAAACCTAGAAGGGTTCGAGCTCTCCAATTAACGATCCATACGGGGCTACCGGATAGACTCCGGGATGCTCAAAAGGAGGCCCTAAGGCAGGAATTTTTGGGTCTGAATCAATATGTGACATCGATGGAATATTTGAAGTTAAGTCCGATGGACTTCGTTACTATAAGGATCGTATATGGGTACCTCTCTATGGAAATCTTAGAGAACTGGTGATGGACGAGGCCTAAAAGTCCCGTTATTCGATCCATCCGGGTTCAGATAAAATGTACCAAGACTTCAAAGGGCTATATTGGTGGCCCAATATGAAAGCTGATATCGTTAGATATGTCAGCAAGTGTTTGGCATGCGCAATGGTCAAAATGGAACATCAAAAGCCAGCAGGATTACTACAACACCTAAAATTTCAGAATGGAAATGGGAAGAAATCTCAATGTATTTCATCACGGGATTGCCCCGTTCTTCTGGCGGTAGCGATATGATTTGGGTTATCGTTGACCGGTTAACAAAATCCGCCCATTTCCTAGCTATCAAGGAAAGTGACAAAACTAAGAAACTTGCGAAGATATACCTCAGGGAGATTCTCAAGCTTCACGGAGTGCCTTTATCTATTATCTCTGACCGAGACCCTAGATTTACTTCAAATTTTTTGAGATCCTTACAAACGGCGATGGCACTCACTTAGATATGAGTACCGCGTATCATCCTCAAACAGATGGACAGACTGAACGTACCATCCAAACTCTAGAGGATATGCTTAGAGCAATGTGTGCTCGACTTCGGGAAAAATTGGGAAACTCATTTACCACTGGTAGAATTCTCCTATAACAACAACTATCATACCAGTATTAGAGTCGCTCCATTTGAGGCTCTTTACGGACGAAAATGCAGATCGCCGATCTGCTGGGTCGAGGTTAGTGAGAGCCAACTCACTGGACTTGAACTAGTGCATGAGACAATGGAGAGAATCGTGGAGATCAGAAACCGCATGAAAGCGGCAAGAGATAGACAAAAGACTTATGCAGATAAACGCCGAAGGCCGTTAGAATTTGAAGTCGGCGACAAGGTACTATTGAAAGTCTCTCCTTGGAAAGGCGTCGTACGCTTTGGAAAGCACGGGAAGTTGAATCCCCGCTATGTAGGGCCATTCGAGATCACTGAAAGCATTGGTCCGGTGGCTTACCGTTTAAATTTACCTCCTGAATTGGATGGAGTACACAACATGTTTCACATTTCGAACTTGAGGAAGTGTTTAGCTGATGACACTCTCATAGTTCCAGTAGAAGAACTGCAAATTGATGAACATCTACGATTCATCGAACAACCCGTGGAGATCATGGGACGTGAGGAGAAAACATTGAAACGAAGTAAGATCACCATCGTCAAAGTGAGATGGCAATCTAAGCGTGGATCGGAGTTCACATGGGAACGAGAAGATCAGATGAGAAAGAAATATCCTCACCTATTTGATCAAGTTTCAACATCTAATCAAGTTATGAGTTAAATTTTGGGACAAAATTTCCTTAACAAGGGGATGATGTGGCCACCCTAAAATTTTTCTTTTCCTTCCACAGAAACCGTAGCAACTTAAGGAAATTTTCGGGATGAAAATTTCTTAACAAGGGGATGATGTGACAACCGGCAATTTCCCAGGTTAACCCCATTTATAAATTGTGTTATATTTCGATAGCGTCCGTTATCTCAGTTAACTAGAATGCTTATGAACACTGCACATGAGTCTAGATGTCGGTTAACCAATTTGAATATACTTATATAAAGTGCAATAAACTTTATCGATCCATGTGAAAATTATACTCTAAAACTTTATGTGAAATATATATATATATATATATATACGTATATAGCATATTTCATTGATTATGAGACTTAAATATATAGATAATTTATAGATTTAAAATCTATGATTTTATGTGAATTTAAACGGATAATTAGAGATTGTTATCTGTGATTTTATTTGGTCGTTTAGGTTTATATTTCTTATAAACGTTGCACGTTATATGGTGTTGAGATGCATACACTCGTCTGGACATCGTTTATGTTTTCCGTTACTCTCGGTTAGTCTCGTCAGCCTTTTATAAACCTTGAGGGGTTATTCCTGCCATTTATCTAACTCCTTTAAACTAACAAAGCTGGAAGGACCTGCTGTGCAATTTTCCTAAACTTTATAACCTCTTGTGCAATTTTACGAAAATCCATTTGAACTCAGATGAAAAGCCGCCGAGACTTTTCCTTTTCCCCTAGTAACCGACTCATAATCACGTTCAATGCAAATCTTCGGTTACAGATTCATCTATTGATCACCTCTTGAGTCAATCATCGGTCCATACCAAGCATTGTTAAAAAAACACACCGGAGCTCTCAAATTCTCTCATTCTCTCTTGTTTTTCTTTTTTTTTTTAATTTTTCGGCGAACTAAAAATTCCGACCAACAAGGCACTGGTTCACCACCATTCTCACACCAACGTGATCGCCACCCTCTGCCGAGCAACCCCGTAGCAATGATTTTGAGATCGGAGCGCCATCGGGTAGTACGGGTCGAGACGTTCGATTTCGTTTCGGCTTCAAAAATGTGTCAAAACTCAACTCCAATTTAAGGTAAGCACTTCTTCATGTTAGTCGCGCAGTTATCTTCACTTTGTCTCTGATTTCGTGATTTTCCGGTGACCTGAATAAAACTCCGGCCACCGGAGTTGTGGGGAAGAAGATGATGGCAGGTGGGGACTGGTTATATAATTAAGTAACTAAAAACAAACACCAGCGCATGGGTAACGCAACTGGTAGGTGTGCTCGCTGGAGACCAAGAGCTCTCGGGTTCGAGCCTCCCCAGCCCCATATCCTTTATTATTTTTCTTTCTGATCCGGATTTCCCTCTCTCTGCTTGAATAAGATCAGTAAGTCGCGATTCTGTTAACAAACCAAGCCCTAGCTCAGTGGTTAGGGCGCTAGCTTACAACCCTCAGGTCACGGGTTTCAGTCTCGTGACTCCCAATTCTTTTGTTTTATTTCTTTTTGATGATTTTAAGCATCATTTGGTTCAAAACCCAAAACTAAAATTACATGTCTATAAAACCTTGACCCGTGAAGTTTCATAGACCCCGTTAGAGTACTTGTAAAAAAATTATATTATGAAAAACATTATGATTTATACGGATTAAAATTGGATAGCCTCGTTGTTATTTTTAAAAGCTAGTTTTAAACATAGAACAATATATATATATATATATATATATATATATATCTATACTACTATATAATACATATTGATATAAGGGGTAGTTTGGTCATTAAATTCCTTAATTTTAAGACGCGTACAAGACTTTGTGCAATGTGTACAAGTCTTTCAAGCATCAAAATTAAAGCTACCATTTTTACAAAAATAATCCCTTTCAAAATTGAGGTTAAAATAGGAATTAAGTCGTCTGCAATTACTTCTCCTTGCACGCTTCCATCCATCGAACAACCAAACAGCCAGAGCGCCGCCTTGGTAAACCACGTTCCACCATCTGCCCTCCCTTGGATTGGCCATCACAGGCCTCGATCAAAATCAATTACGACGCTCAAAGTTCAAATCACAAAAGCTAATCGATGGGTATTCATTCGTCTCCTGCTATACACGTCTTCTGGCTTCCTATAAGAATCTCGATGGTGAGCTCATTCTTTTTTATTGTTCTTCGTACTGATCATCCATTTCTTTGTAGCTTTGTTGATGTTCGATTGAGGATTATGCTTTTAATTGCGGCCTTCATACCCAGTTTCTACACAATTTTACATAGTATCGTCCTTTTCTTATAACTATCAGATTTTTTTGGTTTGTATATGATTTTAATCACTTCCTCTTTTAGGGTTTTTGTTTGCGGTGTTGATTCAGTCTCTCTGCATTACTTTTTATAAGAAATTCGCAATGGTAGTGCCTAATCGTGATGCCAGTGTCAGGTGATCTTCTCTGTAAAATGGTTTTTTCGTCTGTCAATTTCAGGTATGCTTCTGGATAATAGTTTTTCTTCATATGTACGTGTTTCTGCAGATTTCTACAGGCCTGATATCCTATGGGATTTATAGTTCTTCTGAGGTAAAACTCCTTAATCGATTTCATGGCAGTTCTTTGTTTGCTAAAGTTTATCTGATTCTCAAATTGAATTCTAAATTACTACATGGGGAGTGTTTGTACATTATCTTCTTCATATGTCAATGTCTTTAGTTTCTTTGTTGAGACTAATTGGATTGTTTTACTGGGTATAGCATCTAAAAGTGCCACTTCTTAAAAAACTCTTGATGGGCAAATATCCAGCACATAGACCAAGGACCGTGGTGGTAGAATGTTGATTTTTGGACTAAAGAAGACCAGCAAAGCAACATGTAAGTCGTTCCTTGGTTGAATATATTATTTGATAATGTGATTTGCTTTTGAAGTTGTTTGTTGATATTTTCAAAAGAAGACAGAAGAAGCCAACCAAATGATCTTGCATTATTACATTATAAGGTATTTTTGGATCTTTCAGGCTTATCGTTTCGACGTTGTCATCATGATAAGCAAAATGTATTATTGGACCTTAAGCCATTATATCTTGATATTTTCGTTATTTGACCATCATCTCTGGTTGAATGAACTCTCAAGTCTCAACCATTAGTGTTGCTACGTGTAAAGAAAAAGACACCCAATATTTACAAGCTCTTATATGCATCAGAAAAAATATGGGTAACAATCAGTATTTCAATCCGTATTTCAATCCGTATTATGGTATGCAATCATACGGTAGAACAACCATCTATCACCCATACTGGAAGCCAAACATTTTTAGAAGTGTGCAAGTTTTTCCTAATTTTAAACCAGAGAGCCATAAGTTTGTTTATGCACTTTTGAATAAGATTTCTTAACTGTATGATTTAGGTTGTTTATAATTAATTGTTTGAAAACATGGATACTTATTTTTTTTTAAATGAATTCGAACATGCTAAGTCACCTGACATCTCCTCTAGCTCCTAACAATTTCGGATATAGATATTTAATATATGCTGAAATGGCCTTTTAAGTCTACATGATTTTATTCTAAATAAGATGTACACTCTAAGGCTTTTGTTCTTAAAGTTTTTTAATGAAAATTAAAATTTACATAACAATGATCCATAATGTTGATAAGAAAACTACACCAGTAATCTTTTTTTTGTTCTTTGATTCTTGGATATCCATTCTAGCAGCCCCTTCATCATTAGTAAAACTCATATTTGATTGGATTTTTGCAGAGTTGTGAATCAAGACTTGTGTTTGAAGCAAAAAAAAATCCAAGGAATAGAATTAATTGGGATCTACCATGATAAAAGCATGAAAATTGCAGACGTGGATAGAGATTTAGTAATGAGTTGATTTCTTGGACTGAAGAAGACCAACAAAGCAACATATAAGTCTTTCCTTGGTTCGGGCCAGTTCAGATCGATAATCGCCCCTAATTCAGTTGATTTTGTTGTTCTTAGGCCAACCCCAATTTGGCATCTGGTGAGTTTCTTTGTTCACCGTCCACATTTATATGAATATTTGGCATCCACAGCTTTTTCTTTATATTATTTTACAATTTCTTTTGTTTGCTTTGTAAATGGATCTGATATAAATATTTGTATCTGTTCTTGATCGTTTTTTGAATTTGAATGAATTAGAAGAACTGGCTTTGGTTTGGTTTGAATTTAGACCTTAGAAATTGTTACTATAAATGATAAATTGTTTTGTTGTATACCTTTTAAATGTCCATTGGGGTTAGCAAAATTGATCCAAACCGGTTTAAAGGTTATCGAGTTAACGATTCAGATCATCAAAAGGTAGGAAAAGTAGCAAACAGGTCATCAAGAGATTTTTTCACAGAACTTATAATTTTAATAAAATAATGACTTTCAAAACTAAATCTTTTGCTGCCAAACATATTCTATCAAGAAATTGCTTTTGCAAACACATGCGTAGATCCAAACCAGTTTAAAAGAAATTGTTGCCAAACAGAACTTATAATTTCAATTTTTGTAGATAAGTATATAGTTTTGGTATAAAAAGTTAGATTTGGTTATATTTTTCTCCCATTTCATAGCTTCTTTTGGCACTGCAGAGTGCAAACAAAAGGAAAATGGAAATTTCTCCTGATAGTGCTTCGACAAGCTCATCGTATTGGTTGAAACTGAAAAATTGAACAAATGTTGACCATGGTATAAAAGAGAATAAAAGTTCAACCAAGAGTGATTATAATATATAATATTCTTTTTGTAGAATTATACTTATAACAATATGAATCCATTTAGTTGTTTTGTGTTTCTTTTTTGGTTGCAGTTTACATTTCTTATGGATTTAATTGGCAGGTTCTCTTTATGAGTTTCATAATCTTGTAGCTAATGAGCACTTGTTTTATTGCAGGAGGTGGCATCCGGGATGGGGTGGAATCCAAGAGATTAAGGTGTTCGCCTCTATCTAAGTCCTATATTGTGAAGACATGTATGCATATGAAGTTAGTTGTTCCTTGATAAAACTGAAGTTAATTTTTTAATCCATGTTTGACTACATACCAGGTTAGTTTACATATGAAGTTAATTGTTGTTTACTATGTTAAAATTGCTTCACACCATGTTTACTATGTTGACTGTTGTAACAATATTTGCACAAATTTTGTTTTGAGGAGGTTTCTATTCATAAATAGGTACACAATGGAACTGACTAATTTGCATAGCTATGTAAATGGTTAAGAGGTTTAAGTTCCCAATTTTTCAGCTATCGTATGACCATTGTAATTGATATGCACCTGTAATTGTTATTTTTTATTTGTTTATATTTGTAGATTTTTTCTGGTAGTTTTGACTATGATTATTCAGAACTGGGATGCATTAATGATACGTGATGACTTGGTGATGTGGCCTAGAGAAGCAAAGCAAAGCAAAAGAAAATAGGGGTTAAGAGTATTGAGCTGGAGGACTCTTGTTGCATTGTTAGGGGTGTTTTGGATCTTCAAGGACTGGACAAAAATGATGATCAGAAAGGTTTGCTTCATGGATATGAAAAAAATTAAATAAAACAAAATGGGTCTTGATGGGGTTTTGTGTCAATCTATTGGTGGGTTGGAAGACAAAGTGGATTTGTGGTGCGTGGGGGTAGAGATGCAGTTGGGTGCAATGCATAGCAGAAAGGATTATGAATTTTGATGGTCAACAGCAAAGGATCTTCTATTTTGGTGCAAGAGGCTTCTATGTCTTGTCTTTATTTTTTTTCATTTTAGGGTGTTTTGGTTTGGTGCTCCTTCTGTTTGTTTTCTTTCTTTGTGTTGGACGCAAGTTTTTTTGTATTCCCATGCTAGCTCCTTGCTAGCTTTAAGTTTTCTATAAATAAAGTGGGTTGTTCAAAATAAATATTATATAGTTATGAATGGGTGCAGGATGGTTTGACAATAACATATTTTTGGATCAAAGAACAAATTAAAAAGGGAGGTGAAGGTTTTGACCTATCAGTTTACAGGACTTCTAAAGTGGTCGGAACCCAAGCACCGGTTTGGCTATGGTGTATCAAGTATTTGCTTACCAATATTTGATAATGGTATCTTTGAGTTCCATGATCTATAGAGCATTTTTAGAAATCATATGCATAAACTAATCAAGTAAAATGAAAACAAAATTCATGGAATGTTATATTTAAACTAATCAGGTAAAATGAAAACAAAATTCATGGAATGTTATATTTTTAATTAATTTTGAGGCTTAGTGGAATGTTATATTTTTAATTGATTTCGAGGCTTAGAGCAAATAATAATAATAAGATTTTCTATGCTCTTTAAAATAAATGTGTAATGGATTAATATATTAATTATTATTTATTTAATTGTTTATACAGACAACTATTAATACTAATAATTATTTTCTATTGTTATAATCGGGTTTTCTTTTTTATTAAAAATAATGTGCAATGGATTAAAATATTAATAATAATAATAATTTTTTTAAAACGGCTATTTTATTAGAAATAAATCACTATTTATATGTGAACATATAAATTTTAACTTCTATCTTTTTTTATCAAAAAAAGATAGGATTTTAACATCTCAAAACCTCTTTGCATCTCGAACTCTACCTTTGAACGGCCCTACGCTTTGACGTAAATTCTGAACAATTTACGAATATCTTAATACCTGAGTTCAGATATAATGGTGGGTATAAGTTACACATTGTTAATGTCCATAATGACATTCGAATATGTGGTAAACTACCAATATTACTTTGTAAAATATGATAAAATATTTTGTTATGTTTGAATATGTGTGTATCCCGAGGTGGTATGTGGACATTAGATTATTATTTCTCTAATGTTAAAATACTAACATATTTGTTTTTTTACATTAATTAGAAACTTTCTAAAGATGTCTGAAACCTTTTTACAAGCATTTCCAGGTATCTTATTCTATCCTTTAAAAACGTTTTAATATGTATTGTGGTTATGATAAAATCAATGTAATATACATTTCAATGTTACATTTCAGTGGCAGATGCTGTTCCGGTTGAGGACAATGAAGAATTTCCTGGTATTCTTAGCGACGAAGAGTGGTGGGCACTTTATGCTGACGAGGTCATTGAAATGGTGGAGTTTTATGAGGCCCTCTTCATGTGACCTCATCTAAACTATTATGTTTATGTATTCAACTTAAAACACTGTTTATGACTGATTCTGTTTTAAATTACTATGGATTGACTTCCTCACCATTTCAATTCATTGACCATCGGATTTTTGATTTAAAAAGTACTATGTTATTACCGATATCTTAAAACTATGTTGATGACTTCTATCTTACAACTCATTTGGTTTTAAATTACTATGTTTGTGACCAATATATATTTCAATTCAAGTGTTTGTTGTTATTTGTTTGAGTTCTAAAAAAACGAATACCTCGATGTAAATTGTCGTGCCGCCATAACAAGCGAACAAAAGACGAAAAACGCCCTATAAACTGTTGCCGCCGCAACGCGCGGGCACACGGCTAGTATATATATATATATATATATATATATATATATATATATATATATATATATGAGTTTGAGTTATTTTCACGGACTTATATAGATGTGAATGTTGTAAAAATAATTTGATGACAAAAAAATATATATATATATATACATGAATTGTGAACAATTAGAGTTCTTTTAAGACTCTTGGAATTTTTGGCAATATATATATATATATAGGGTTAGGATCCTGCGAAAACACATTTTTTTGTGAAAACTGTGAAAACACATATTAAAACTCACGTAACTTTTTCATACGTTAACGATTTTTCATAAAATTTGCGCCAAAAGTCTTAGAATTACGTTATCTTTAAATCTGGAGCAAAATATTAAAAAAAAAAACTGAACGTTTTTTCCCCGTGTGATGCACATGTGCATCATATAATTAAAAAAAGTTATAAAATGCTATTTTTTTCTTTAAATCTAAAGATAACACAACTATAAGATTTAGGGTGCAATTTCTTTTTTAAACTATTAATGTATATCACATGTATGAGCGTTTTTTTTGGTATGATGCACATGTGCATCATTCAATAAAAACGCAAAAAAATGATGAAAATATATGACATATGGTGCGACTAAGAAAAACAAATATTAACTCATACTAAAAGTATGAGTTTTTTTTGTGATGCACATGTGCACCACACAAAAAAATATTTAAAAAAAATAAAAAAAGCGTTAAGTTTTTTAAAACTTTTATAGGATTAAAGATAATATAATTTTAAGACTTTTGGTGCAAATGTTTTAAAAAAATATTAACGTATGAAAAAGTTATGTAGGTTTTAAGATTTGTTTACGCAGTTCTCACAAAAAAGGGTGTTTTCGCAGGATCCTTCCCCTATATATATATATATATAAAATGTTTTAAAAAAATATTAACGTATGAAAAAGTTATGTAGGTTTTAAGATTTGTTTACGCAGTTCTCACAAAAAAGGGTGTTTTCGCAGGATCCTTCCCCTATATATATATATAGGGGAAGGATCCTGCGAAAACACCCTTTTTTGTGAGAACTGCGTAAACAAATCTTAAAACCTACATAACTTTTTCATACGTTAATATTTTTTTAAAACATTTGCACCAAAAGTCTTAAAATTATATTATCTTTAATCCTATAAAAGTTTTAAAAAACTTAACGCTTTTTTATTTTTTTTAAATATTTTTTTGTGTGGTGCACATGTGCATCACAAAAATAACTCATATTTTTAGTATGAGTTAATATTTTTTTTTCTTAGTCGCACCATATGCAATATATTTTCATCATTTTTTTGCGTTTTTATTGAATGATGCACATGTGCATCATACAAAAAAAAACGCTCATACATGTGATATACATTTTTTTTTTTTTTTTGATTCAAGTCACAATAAAACCGAAAGGTAACATACATGACCTAAGTCAACACGCAGGGAAGGCGGGCAACAAGCTGCGCCGCCAACCCTTTTTGAATAGCAAACCCTAGCCGTATAAAAACAACATTCTTCAATCTAGAGGTTGCACTGTTCCCGCGCATGACTTTTTGGATCCGGTTCAACATGGCCACCGCCTCTGACTCAAGATGACCAAATGTATCGAAGGCGAAAGGAACAAACACATGTTGGTTTTCAATGCACGCTTTCTCATGTTTGTTAACTTTTCCAGCCGCTGCCTTGGACGCCGCCTGACCCGCTGAGAAGGTGCTGGCCCTTAGACCCACAAGAGGGGAAACCCCTGTTAAATCGACACAAGCGTGTTTCCCGTTCTGCCACCCAAAAACAAGTATGTCGGCCGGCCGGAGAGTTGAACGCCCATCCAGGGGGTCAGAAAGGAAGTTAACAGGAGCTTCCTTCCTGGCCGAAATCCCAGCCCGCCTGAAGATGTCAAACAAAACGTCCCGAACCACATCATGTCGATATTTAAACCCCGGGAGCTCTTTGCAATGGACGGCGTGCTCCCCGAACGAATCCAAACATGCCTTGTTGCAGACGGGGCATTTTTCATCCACAGGGAACAGGGGAACCATGAGGCGATACTTGAGAATGGACCGGTATTCGACAGGCGACATATGCTGCCCCAACCCGTCAATAGGGAGAGCGTGGAGGAAGTCTTGTGCATGTGGTTGTCGGAGGCATTCCCAAACGGCCTTTTGTCTGACTGTCATCTCAAAAGTTGCTTCCATCTCGAGCGTGGTTTTACCAAAGAGGGCATTCGCCAAAACGTGTTGGGCTTTTGGTGGGGCGGTGTCCTTATTGGTGAAACCGCTCAGATCAAAGCCCGGTAAAATGTCATGAAGACCAGCCAGAGCATTCTCGTAGTCGGGGCTCATACCACAACCCCCGCACTCCCGTAGAATATACATTAATAGTTTAAAAAGAAATTGCACCCTAAATCTTATAGTTGTGTTATCTTTAGATTTAAAGAAAAAATAGCATTTTATAACTTTTTTTAATTATATGATGCACATGTGCATCACACGGGAAAAAAAAACGTTCAGTTTTTTATAATATTTTGCTCCAGATTTAAAGATAACGTAATTCTAAGACTTTTGGCGCAAATTTTATGAAAAATCGTTAACGTATGAAAAAGTTACGTGAGTTTTAATATGTGTTTTCGCAGTTTTCACAAAAAGATGTGTTTTCGCAGGATCCTAACTATATATATATATATATATATATATATATATATAGGGTTAGGTTCAAATGAGAACTTTTTATTTTGAGAACTTTTGAGAACTAAATCTCAACCACAAATTTTAGTGGGTACCACTACAATTCATGGGAGGGGGGATACATGTAATAAACATGTGGCTTAAATTAGTTCTTTTTAGTTCTCAAACCAAATTGGTTCTCAAATGATCCTCTATATATATATATATATATATATATATATATATATATATATATATATATATATATATATATTGTGTGTGTGTGTGTGTGTGTGTGTGTGTGTGTGATATAGGGGAAGGATCCTGCGAAAACATTTTATATTGCGCAAACGCGAAAACCAATATTAAAACCTACATAACTTCTTCATACGTTAATGTTTTTTCATAAAATTGGCGCCAAATGTCTTAGAATTACGTTACCTTCAATTCTGGAAACAAAAATAAAAAAATAACGTTTTTTTCTTCGTGTGATACACATGTGTATCATCATCATTACTACTGCACAAAAACGAATTATCATGTGTAAAAACACTTCTTATGTTAAAAACATATTAAAAACACTAAAACATTTATGGTACTAACGATAATGAAACATAGTGCACATGTGCAAATATAATTAAAAAAAGTTATAAAGTGTTATTTTTTTCATTAGATATAAAGATAACATAACTACAAGACTTATGGTACAATTTCCTTTTAAAACTAGTAATGTATACCACATATATGAGGGGTTTTTTTGGTGTGGTACACATATGTATCATTAAAAAAACACAAAAAAAATGACAGAAATATAACACATATGGTGCGTCTTAGAGAAAACAAATATTAACTCATACTATAATATGAGTTTTTTTTGTGGTACACATGTGTATCATAGAAAAAAATAAAAAAACGTTAACTTTTAATTTTTTGTTTTTTATAGAATTAAAGATAACATAATTATAAGACTTTTGGTAAAAATTTCTAAAAAATATATTAACGTATGAAAAAGTTATGTTGGTTTTAAATTGGTTTTCGCAAAATATATGCGTTTTCGCATGATCCTTTCCCATGTGATATATATATATATATATATATATATATATATATATATATATATATATTGGGGATTCCTTATTACAATCATTGTGTTCGTGGTTAAACGCCATCCTCGACTCATTTCAAATAAACGATTTTTATCATGAGTCGAAAATTTTCACTTACGCCATATTTGGATTTATTTGCTAACGAAACTGTCGTCTAGGCTATGTTACTCATGTGAGGACACACACTTACGTATGTTAAATCGATAGGTGATCGGTAGTTACGAAAGACTTGAAGTGTTACTAAATTGTTAGAGCGCACCCTAAGGTGTCACACCCCTAATTTCCACTAACGGAGTTTTATCATGTGGGGTGTGAGCAAACTAGGATCCCGGTCCATTAGTTACACCAAACAACCATTAATGTCAAGAATTTCATTACGTAAAAAATATATAATTTCAGAGTTTTACAAAATGCGGAAGCATAAACAAAAGATTTAGTATATACATGAAACATTGTTATTTGAAATAACGTAACTTGCATAGAAAACCATAACAGATTTTAAGGGCTCATGCATGCATACTTGTGATACTCGAACACTTGCGACCTGAAAGCAACATATTTAAAGAGGAAGTGTCAACCAAAAGGTTGGTGAGTTCACATAAGTACATTTCTACAACTAGTATAGACATCCAGTACGAATACAACAGTCTTTATTCACATGTAAGTATGTATATTACAAGTACAATCCATATTATAGGTAGCGAGCCTAAGTTTATGTCACTAAAACGTTCGCAACCAAAGCTGACCAATTAGTTGTAGGAATAATCCTTAGGTGTTTTGCCTTCCCCGTGTCTACTCGATCACAGTAAGTTAGGCTGACATTGTCCGACCCCCAGTCGGATGGTGCATCTCGTGCCCGCTGAGTGGACTTTGTCAGACCCCAGTAGTACTACCCAATATCCCCTCGCTATTTGCTATTAACGGTTCGGTAAAGTAAGGACTTGAAAGATAAAGCATTTTACGTGAACATGTGATATATACTGGATTTCTACTTTGATCATACATCAAAAGTTATCGTGTTATCACCCTACCAGGGTGTAACGTGTTTGTGTGTGTTATCGTCCAAATCTAGACGTAACGTAAGAAGTTGTGAAACTCACCTTAGGGTGCACCGCAATTCCAGATAAGCAATTAGCAAATAAGTGGTCTCATGTATCATACCAAGCAACTAACGAGCATATATAAGTGTGTGTTCAATTTAAAAGTGGTTAAGTCTAGACCAACTATGAGAGTTAAATAACGTTAAGCTATGACACGACGAAGGTCAATAAATCCAAACGAGTTAAAGGTTGGCACCTTGCCAAAATCATTGCAATTGTGAATATCGAGGAAATGTATATTGTTGACCAATAATACATGTTCATGAAATCGAAAAATAAAAATGTATAGTCATAACCAAATTCACAATACTATTAATAACGAACTTATAAAATATACGACGTATATTTAAAGTTTACTAAAAATGTGTTGAGAGTTCTAAAAACTATATTTTGCATAATTCAACGGTACCTATATATTTAGTTGCCAAAATACACAATATATACACACGTGTATACAAGATAATTGATCCAGTAAATAAATCTATTTTCTTTTTGTTAAAACAACTTTTATCCCGAAAGTTTACAAACCAATGACAACGTTTGTGGTTTTAGAATATGACAAGTTTAAATCTTGGTATTCATTAGACGATTAAATTTTCAAAACAACCCAAAAATAATAAAACAAAAATTATCGAGGGCATCGTGGTCGAACCCGAGACTTCTAACTCCCAGCAACACCGCCATAGCCACTCCGCCAGTGGCCTGTTATTGTTGAAATCCCGACCAAAATTAATTTTAATGGAGACAGTGATAGGAAATCAAATTTTAATAAAAACAACAAGAAAGTTTGGGATGGAAGGGTCGAACTTGGGACCTTACGGATATGAATCACAAGTCTCAGCCACCCGGCTGAGACCCTGAGGCCGTTCTCGATCAGTTAGGAAAATATATAACTTACACCCGCCCGAGGTCTTCTTCTTGATTTAAACTCTGGTGATCGGAGTTTTATTCCGGTCACCGGAAAACTGTGAAAAGACGAAAACGACGCCTAAAATGATGTGATTAACATGAAAGAACCATTACCTCGAGTCCGCGATGGATTGCAAGATGTTTTGATGATGAAAATCGAACCAAACACGACTCCAACTTCGATCCTGAAACCCGTCTACGGCCAACGCTTTGATTGCTTCGGACAGTAACTAACGCTCACCACCGAGTGGTCATACAGTGGCAGAATGGTGGTTGAGTGGCTGGAGATTCTCGCCGGTAACTTTTCTGTTAGAAATAGGCAACTAGGGAGGACTCACGTTTTGGAAAGTAAGGATGAGGATGATCACTGAGCTTTCTTTTCCCTTATGGTTGATGACTATGACCGATCGATTGGTGTGTGAGTGTAACCGATGAGGCTTTGAGTGTGGTTAAAAGGATTGTCGGCTACCAGGGGCGATCGACATTCTCATGGCTTTCAAATTGGCTTTCATCAAATGACAAGATTAACCCCTCACGTATGTACAAATGAGGTACAAAGTTTAGGTAGTTTGCAAAGTTAGCCCTTGAAGTTTAGGTAACTAGAAAGTGAGTTTGGAAGTTGACAAGGTTAACCCCTTCAAGTTTATAATAGGTTTACATGGCTAACGGGAATAACGGAACTAACAAAGATGATGGAAGTACGTGTGCGTGTATTGATTTATTGATAAATAGATCATGAAATGTTTAAAAAAATATAAACCTTGGTTCGCCACATAAAATCATGGATATAAACTCATAAATATATAATGAGTTCACATAAAATAATGGACACGAAAATCATAGCTATATGTGTATAACCCACATAAGATAATAGGATCGTTACGTGCAACTACGTGACACATTGTCACCTAGAATCATAGAGTATGATGTGCATATATACACATATATCACGTAAGATCATAAGTATACTCGTCACATAAAATGACAAAGTGTCCACATGAAATCATAGAATATGATTTACATAAAATCATAAAATATAAAATGTCTAGACTTAAGTGCATGCTCTTATAGCTATTCAAGTTAAGCGAGGTAACAGACGTAATTGAAAAATAGCACAAGTTATTAACGGAGTTAAACTGGGAAATTACCAGTTGTCACATCATCCCCAAGTTGAAAGAATTTTCGTCCCAAAAATTAAGGTAATGCTTGAGGTAACATTGAGTAGTTGACTGGAATGAAGAAAAAAGGAAAAGTGAATTTTCCAGTTGTGACATCATCCCCAAGTTGAAAGAATTTCCGTCCCGAAAATTTGGATCACTTTCAAATAACAGTACATATCGAAATAATTCGAGTTCTCTACCTCGAAAGGAGTGATGGACGCTATTCTCAAGGGTGTTTCCCACATGCCAATGGAATGTTAAATGTTTAAAGGATTTCGAATAGGATTACAATTCGAAAGCATGGGAAGTGATTTTCTAATCAAGTGTTTGTATGTGAAGAGTCGAACGACTGCAGTACAAGGATCGTGTCGAGTGGCCAAGCCTAACAAGTAACACGGCAACATAAGTTTCTAATCAAAATTTCAATGTGACGAAGGGACCATCATATGTCCATGTAGCTTTCAGCTAATGCTAAGAGTGAGATGCTCATTTCATATCTCGTTTTCACATAAGGCAATCACATTCACCAATAGCCTAGGTGAATTAGAGAGAATGGAATTTGGGTATGAGAAAATTGTATGTGCATCAAGTTAATCAATGTTTGTCTAATACATTCGTTGTCTAATGAAAACATAAACATCTGAATTCGCCTACCAATTAGCAATAGCCTAGAATTACACAAGACTGATCAAGTTAACATAGGGAATCATTGATTGATTAAGTACTTTATGGACTTATGACCAATTAAGTTCTCATAATTCATATTTCATGCAACAACGATTAAATTCACATTTCATGCAATAACAGTTTGGATAGCATACGAGTTTCTATGAGTGTTTCCTTTAATGATTGTCAATTGATATGATCAACGCATATCATCACGCAGTCTATCATTAAGACTCTACCATAAAACGCATAAAATTGTCCTAACACTTGTTACACTAGTATAAAATACTAGCTTGGCATGTCTATAGCATTTAATTTCACAAACTAACCAACACAACCCATACGGTGCAGAGTTGACGGGGCAACTTCACACAGCCTTGTCATTCCCACTGAGGTAGGAGACTAATTAGGACCTTGTATGTTGTATGGTTTTCTTACCCAATCAATCTAATACATTCACAACATGACATTTTTCTGGTTCCTAACACGTTTCATACACATAACTAATCATGCAATTCTACACAACTTATGTTTAACCAGCACTTTAAATATTAATCAGTTTCTATACCCTAAACACAAGATTAGATTCTCAAATTTAGCATGCATAAACACATATGTTTTGTAAACATTTCTCATGAGAAGGTCAGAAGCAAACAAACAATTTATCATGGTTAAAGTAGTTCAACAGTTGCTCGCATACTAAAATATATTTGGCAACACACTGATTTCGTGAAAAACAAGGGCTGAGGTCTAAGGAGAAATCTAATCAAGAGCCCTTTGGCACTTAAAAGGTAACGCATAGCGGTTCGTTTGAGAGTAGAATTACTCAATTCTATTAAGAAGTATTCCTAAAATCAGATAGACAATTATATTCAAATTCAAGTTGGAGTTCAGTATCATACAACATATAATCATGCACATTACCTTGCTAAAGAATCCAAAAATTTAGAGTGAAGATCCAACAAAATAAAAGTGTAAACTATGGGGTACCGAATATCAAAAAGTGATCTACAGGATTTCGCATGGCATCAAGCATGAAAATAGCAAAAGAGGAAAAGCACAAACGACTTAGTTCGTGAATTGTAGTAAGCGACGAGATAGCAAGCTTATGATAGTCGCAACTACACATCCCAAGAATGACATGTGAATTTAAATTGGCATTGGTGAAGATTCCAATAGGGAGGATGCAAATAACGTAATGGATAGTACAAAATTCAGGGAGAAATGTATATAGCGTACTTGACAAGATTTGGCAAGAAATTTACATAAGTAAATATCGAATGGACATGTCAACGGTTATACAATCCAATAGAGTAAACGTCTTGTTAGGGAAATATTCATTGTTTAAGTCCCCCAGTGTGCCCATGCCATTTGGTGTCCTCGCACTTCATGCGATATGAATCATTTTTTTTTCTTCCAAAATATTGGTTTAAATAGAGTTTGAAAGTTTTGAATGATGTGAGCCCGAAATAAACGTGTTTCTTTAATACATAGAGCATCAGGGTATTCAACAGCCGTTTTCAGTTTTGGATAACCATACATATGAATTTTTGTTAGCGTTTAGTGCAGGTTTACCATGAATCAAGAGTTCAAACCATGCGTTTCATAGGAAATGATCGAGGGTATCTCTTTAGTGATAGCTAGAAAGTTTATAAGAAAAAAGCAGTCGATTCAAAAGTAGTTCCCTAAAAGAGAAATCGATTTACTCCATAACACATACTTTTAAAAGTTGGAGTGGTTCATTCGATCATGCGATTTGTCATTCATAAGAAAGAAAATTCTCTTGTTTTTAAGACATTGGTGTTCATCTAAGTCAGAACTCACATCTGACCCGTAACAAGAAGTTCACGTTAGGAGAGTTTTCTTCTCGATTCAGACATCTGAAAGCATGGGTTTGAATATGCCGGGTATCTTCATTTTTCGGTAGAGATACGTAAGAAATATATGTAGTCTCAGAGGAAGAAGCATTATACAGCTTTGTGTAAGGATCGAAATCTCTCCTCACGCGATATCAAGTCTATAAATCACCGAGCGGAATCCGGTGATTATAAATGATTCAAGAATAAACAATTAAAGCAATAAACAATCAAGAAATTAATGAAACAAACAAACCGATTGATTGAATGAAGTTGAATAATCACCTTTCGTTGCTACACAAAAGTCGAAATTCTCTCCAGGATAATTTCGTCAAACACCACCTCAAAACACTAGAATCAACAACCTTTACATGTGACTCACCTATTCCTTTTATAGGAAAACCTAAACTTGATAAACAAGACACAAAAATTCGGCCCATAGACCCCATATACGACTGGACCATTTAACCCACTATCTACCTATACAATTTAGCCCAAACACAACATAAGCTAGCCCAAAAATATCTAATGCAAAAGCCTTACAAAATTAAGGTCTCTACAATCTTCCCCTAGGATTTAGCATTAGACAGTTGTTACATTCTGAACTTCTTCGACAGCTCCACAGTAGAGGGATCATACCACAACTTCTCTTCAACAATCTTGGCCACTGCTCGAGTATAGCACTTGGCATATTCTTCATTCTCTGAAGAGCTTTCAATTTGATTCTTGTATAACACCAGTATGTCCTTTTCATGAAACCTCAGCAAGTTGTGAACTTCCATTACACTCATCGTCTTCGATTTGCAGATGATTTTTGCTTCACCAATATAACTACTGTATGCCCAGGTCTGGAAGTCATCTAAACAGCCTTCAAGATGTCTCATTGGTAGAGGGATGGTTTTAGTTTTCTCTGTTAGTGGATACAATATGTTACTGAAATTCTTCGTTGAGTCAAACTTGAATACACCTCTGTACTTCTTGGTATATGACTTCTTGTGCGGAAAATCATCAAACTTCTTAAACTTGCTGAGCACTGCATTCCTCAGTTTCTTATATAAGTGAATTTCATAATCATTCCTTGATGGATTGAAGAAATGTGCCTTATACAGCATTGTCTGATCCACATTCGTCCAAGAATAAAATTGTATCCAGCACTTGTAATGTTCCAATGGATACTGTCCTTTCCTCCGCACCACAAACATGTGTTTTTCTCCATCGAACATCCAGGACTTTACGTCAGAAGTAATTCCTCTTTTATCATGATAGTGTTCACCTAGCTGAATCACGTACCTCTCAGGAGGATGAGGAAAAGTCTGTGCATCCCAACTTCCATCAAACTCAGAAGCAGGTATAGTCATGTAATCTCTATCCCGTGTATCCTTTTCTTCATCAGCACCTTCAGGCATCACAGGACCGGGTGCATCAGGGATATCAACTTTAAAGTCAAAAACTGGTGAATTTGAGGAACCACTTGCTCCTGAACTGCTTTCTTTATTGCCTGGATCACCCTTATCATCCTTCTTTGGGTTTGACTTGCTTTAGTTAGGGGAATTAAGTTGCCTAATCAGCTTGTATAAATCTTTAAACTGCCTTGAAAATTCTCTGTTTATCTTTTTCTGATTTTCTAGCTCAGTATTGTGCACCTTCTGTATGTCAAGCAAATTAACAATCACTTCATTCTGAGCAGTATTCTGTGCTTTAAGCTCGGCTATCTCAGCCCTGGGTTCTCTTTCAAGTCTATATTTTATTGTCTCTATAGCTTTTCCTTTGTCTTGGGCTCTTGATTGAGAGGATGATGATTGACCAGCACTAGTGCTAGTAGATGGAGGTACTCGTGGGTCCAATCGTCTCCTTCTTGGGTCGTTTAGAGCTTCAGTAAGATGTTGTGTGGCAACCTTCACTTGTTCAGTCAGATTCTCTGTAACAGAAGTACATAGGGGAGGATCCTCTGTAGCTTTCCGTTTTCTTGTTAGTGGGATTTCATCGGTCTCTGTCTCTTCTTCCTCAACGTCAACATCGTCAAGGTATGAATCATAATTGATATTGTCACAATCATCAAAATTAGAGCTCCAATCTGCACATCTTCCAAATCAAAATCTTCCCATTCACTACTATCAAAAATTTCAGTGACGGGCTTCTGAGAGGCAGGTACATCATGTCTTCTTCAATAAAAACATTTCTTTGAATAGGGACCTCCTCTCTCACTATCTCAGCAAATTCTCCAAATTTGTTGCCAAACAGGACTTTATTAGTTAGCTTCTTCTTGGGGTTTATCATTGGAAAGACCTCAATCCCCCTAGGTTTTGTATCATGTGTATCTCCCGACTTCCTCAAATTTGGATATCGGGAATCCAGAGCTAATTGTATAAATCTTGGGACTACAACAAACTTCTAGTCCCTTGTTACTACAGCTTTGATATCTTCAAAGATTAACCTGGACCAGTTGAATTTAACACCTCTGACCATAACACCATTGCATGAGTGTGCACTTGGTTTAGCTGATCAGTTGAACTCCTCTTAGCTATTATGAATTTTTGCAAATAATGAGCCGGCATCCTCCAGTAGGGTGGAATAAGAGCCTTCATAGTAGGTGGGGACATTGTGTGATACCCCATTTCCTTCAAACACTGAGTAACCACTTCTTTCTCCAATGCAATTGGATCAGCAACAACGACTTTCAAGCTTAGAGCCTGTCTAAAGTTTTCTTCAGTCAATACAATGCGATGCTATGATCTGCTTTCCATCATCAGAAACAAAAGCAGTCTTCCAGAACTCTTGATGCATTCTCTTGCAGATAACAGGATTTGCAGTAAGAGCATAATGCAGACAGCATCTCTTCAATCCTTCAATCATGGACTTGTATTTTTCTTTATACTCAGCAGGCGGATCCAGTAAGTATGCAATCATGTTGTGATCCTTAATAAACTCTAAGTCCCTGCATTCACAACTAAAGATAAAATCCAAAACAAACGGAAATTCATTATCCATACGAAATTTTTTTCGAAAAATGGGCAGCATAACGACTTAAAAATGGAGAAAAACTATTTGAAACATCATCAGGTACCTTTCCAATCGAAAAATAGAGTTTTCGACCGAAAAGCCTCCTTCTGATCGGAAATACATTGGTTACCGGGAGCTCCTGATCGAAAAGCCCTAAGGCCGATCGAAAAGTCTAACCTCCGATCGAAAAGCATAGCTTTCAATCAGAAAGTCCATATTTCGATCGAGAAGTCCCTAGATTTCGATAAACCTTGATCGAAAAGGTCCAGGGCTGATCGAAAAGCTTCATAGCCCGATCGAAAAGCCCTTTTCTCCGATTGAAAAGTATCTTCTTCTTCACCCGAGACCTGCAACTCAATCAAAAAACTAACAATTGATTGTTTTCTCACTAGATTTCAGTCCCAAACACCTGCCAACATGATTTCATACATGTCCCCAACAACAAACACAGAAATGAAACACTTACTCGGGTTTCTCCTTTGTGGGTCGAGCGACGTGCTTCAGTCGGGGTGCCATGGCTCAAAATTAACACCGGGGACGAGCTTGGTGTTGATTTCCGACAACCCTGGAGGCGTCGAATGGAGGCAATCGGTTGCGGGTGAGGGTGAACGGCCGGTGGCAACAGCGGCGATGATGAGGATTAAGTAGGGTGTTCCAATGGTGGTTTTCAGTGAGGGAAGTGGTGATGAGGTCGCGAAGGTGAGCCGATGGTGGTGGTGGTCCAAGTGGTGGTGGTCCATGTGGTGGTGGAGATTCAATTTTTTAGGGTTTTGGTTGAGAAGAAATGATAGAAGAAACTAATCGGTTTCTTGTATGTGAGAGAAAATGAGGTTTTTTTTTAAAAAAAAATATTTACATTCTACCTCCTCTAAACTCCAAAGATTTATAAAAGCCAACCAATTTTTTTAATACCCAAAATTTTCAATTAACCAACTCAAGAGTTTTTTATATCTTTTAAAAAGTAAACCCGCTCTATCTTTAAGAACTTCCTCTGAACACAAACCCAAGAGTTTCACGTCTGTCAACTTCAAAATTAACTAAAAATTTCTCAACAATAAAGATAAAAATAAAAATTGAAACACTGAATTAAAGATAAAAATAACTAAAACTAAATAACAAATCTACCACTTTAACAGACTAAGCTTTGAGTGAGAAGGCTTATAAGGGATCATACCAGATAGTTCGTGACTGAGGAACCCTTTTCAGCTTCAGTTACTTCGCATATTCAGGGATTGCCGGTATTTTGGTCATCTTTAAACTCGTAATGCTTTCGCTTACTCAGGCAGTTTTATCACATAATTTATCTTTTAATGTTAATTAATTATGAACATCTATCCAGGTCACACACATAAGTCTTGGGTATGAGTTATACATTCTATCAAGTATCCCTGGTTTCTCTACAACATTTTCCACGACACCTTTCCTTAAGCCTAACGCCATGCTCCAGACTTGGTTGAGAAAAGAAATAATAGATCACAGAGATTTTTGTTAATGCTCTCATCAGTGACAAATGCTGAGGGTTTTAGACGCTTGAGGGTCTCTTTTGGTTGTGCACATTGGCATCTTTTGGGTTTAGAAATATTGTACAATGTGATCTTAGACGTACATGGATCAGGGAGGCTCCAGGTCTCTGCTACCGCAGAACAGAGGAGGCCTGACTCATGTACAACATTCCCAGGTCATTTCTTACACAAAGTAGAGGGAATAGGAGTTTTTGAGCATGACATCAAAACTTAGAACCGGGCGTGTGTCTCAGGATTCCTGGTACACAATCAAATAGAAATTGTACTAACCTAAGTGTGTGCTTCCTCTCAAGCATCATACATTATCTTCAAGTGTTGTGATGAACCATACCTTTTGATTGATTGACAGCATAGCATACCAAGCATATCAGCCATGAATCACAGCTTTTCACATCCACCTTACACGTGTCAGTCAGCAAACACCTGGAAATTTATATCACTTCCCATCCTGGTCATACAAAACCAGTAAAAATTTAAAAGCATACAAAATTTAGGGGAAACATCAAGATGTTTATTTTATATCTTCCCCTTTCTTTAAGATTTTTTCATAAGACATACTGCGCACAAAAACACTATTTTTTTTTTTTTTGAGTTTTTGATTGATTTTTTTTTAATAATTAATAATTAGTGATCAGATAGAAGTTGTCAGACTACTCATCAAAGGCTATCATTCGGAGGCCTTTAGGACACATTTCAAAATTAGCACTGGGGAGGGGTTTGGTGAACATGTCCGCCACATTGTCATCCGACTGCACTCGTTCTAAGTGAATGAGCCTGCTTTCATAGCAGTCCCGAATGAAGTGCGTTTTAATATCAATATTCTTGGTTTTTGAATGCTGCACAGGGTTTTTAACAATTTGTAACGCAGGATTATTATCACAGTAAATGGGAGTGTCAAAGAAATTCAAACCGTAATCTCCCAGTTGATGCTGCAACCATACCACTATGTGAGCAACATGCAAATGCAGCCACAAATCCAGCTTCGGCTGTCAACTGTGACACAGTGTGCTGCTTCTTGCTTTGCCATGCCACCAACCTATCTCCTAAGAACTGAGCTCCAGCGGATGTAGATTTCCTGTCAAGCTCATTGCCACCATAGTCACTATCAGTAAATGCATACAGAGTAAACCCAGACTCTTTAGGGTACCAGAGGCCCAGCCTTGGCCGACCCTTCAAATATTTGAAAATATGTTTAACTGCAGATAAATGAGAGAGTTCAGGATTAGCCTGATATCGTGCGCATTGGCACACTGCAAGCATGATGTCTGGGTGGCTGGCTGTCAAATACATCGGTGACCTGATCATAGAGCGGTACATGTGCTCGCTCACCGATTGACCATCTGGATCTTTGGTAAGTGCAGGCCTGGCCGCCATAGGTGTGGAGACAGGCTTTGAATCTGCCATCTTATATTTTTTCAGAATCTCTGTGACATATTTGGCTTGGTGAATAAGGATCCCGTTGTCACTCTGCTTCACTTGTAATGCTAGGATGAATTCCATTTCGCCCATTTGACTCATCTCAAATTTTGTCCGCATCACCTTTTCAAATTCTTTACACAAATCCTCATTCGTGGACCCGAAGATGATGTCATCCACATACACTTGCACCATGATTATGTCATGTTCAACCTCTTTTCTGAATAGTGTCTGATCCACTATTCGCTTTGTGTACCCGTGTGCTAGAAGATGATCAGTCAATGTTTTGTACCACGACCGAGGGGCCTGGTGTAAGCTCATACAATGCTTTTTCTATTTTGTACACATGATAAGGGTGTGCTTCATCAATGAACCCAGGAGTTTGAGTAACATACACCTCTTCATCCATATCAGCATAGAGAAATGCG
>JBCNJP010000010.1:45279434-45298716 GCA_039602395.1 Deinandra increscens subsp. villosa | reverse complement strand
GCCTATAAAAGTCGTTTCTTTCTTCAATTGTAAGCACCAAACAATTTTACCAGAAATAGCAATATTATCTAGCTCTCATGCCACACTAAATTTCCTTTCTGTACTCCTTAGCAAGTGCTCCTGGTCTCTGAGTTCTTCCCAAGTTCTTCATACCATATTTCCTACAAAAAAAAGAGTCTTTTTTACCTTCTTCCACCTTCTGCGTATCAAAGTTCATCCGCTATGCATACACTCATCATTCGTCCTCCTCTTACCTCTGTAAGTTTCTCTCTATATATATATATATATATATATATATATATATATATATATATTTACTATAAATTTTTACTTTTTACCGTACCTCTAAACCTAAATGGTATCAAAGCTAAAACACATTCACAATGATGATGACATAGAAGACTGTGACACAGACCCAGGTTCAGCACCTTCAATCGACAGCACACATAGAGACTTCTAAAGATGACGTCATCTATGACATACTCAACCAATAAACAGACAAGATGGACAGGCAATATGGTAAATCAAATTATGACTCTTATCCAGACAGCATCTATCTACTTTAAGTCATTATGTTTTTTTCTTTCTTTAATCCCCTACCGTAGATTTATTTTGTCAAGATCATTGTATAGATAGTTGTTTGCCTATAAAAGGCATTTCTTTCTTCAGTTGTAAGCACCAAGCAATTTTACCATAAATAGCAATATTATCTAACTCTTATGGCACACTAAATTTCCTTTCTGTACTCCTTAGTAAAGGCTCCTAGTCTCTGAGTTCTTCTCAAGTTCTTCATACCATATTCCCTAAAAAAATTAAAAAAAAAATAACAGAAGCTATAAATAAGCTAAATATAGAAGATATAAAAATTGATAGAAAACCTAAGCCATACACACATTGGGCACCAAGAAAATGAGTGATCGAGATAATCGAAACTTTCTAGGAAGAAGTAGAACAATACAGGAAGCTAGAAACTCAACTAGTAATATACAAGATACTGTATCATCTGACTCATTCCTAAACATATTTATAAGGAGAGGTTCAGGGTCTAGTAGTTCACAACAGATAGTACAGTTAGAAGAAGAAATAGATCTAAATAGAAATATAGACCTATACAACCAACACCAACTAGATATCCTAAACCCAAGGATTCTATACCAAACATGTATGTTAAATGTAAATACAACATTAATAAGAAGCAGTAGAGAAGAAAGCTTGAGAGTTGTAGATAGAATGGTAACCATAGACTTATTCTCACCTGAAACAATAGAAAGAATTAAACAGTCAATAAAAAACTTTATACATACAGGATTAATAGTAATGGGAATAAAAGCTTTAGGAAGAAAAAATTTAGGAACAAAATTACTAGCATTATTATTAGATAAAAGCTGGAAATGTGAGCTAAAAAAGGCAATAATATCAGGAATGGAAGTTGACCTTAGCCAAAATACAACACTATTTTATTGTACACCAGGTCTCTTAAAAGATATTAGAGATTTAGAAAATAAAAATAACATTACAAACAAAAGGTTATGAAAATTATGAAGGTAATAATATAGTTATCAGTATAGGAGTACTAGGAAAAGCAAGTAACAGATCAGGAATGAAATATAAAGTAAACATAGAAGGAATAGTTAACACCATAGCATTAAAATTAATACAAATGATTGATCCAGTAAAAATAGATCCCGAAGAATTAGCAGGATTAGAATGGCAAATAGATGATTTTAAAGAAGAAGAAAATGCGAGGCTAGTACCAAAAAGAAGTTATATATATGAAGGAACTAATGGAAAAAAAAAAGCCTAAGATTCATAGATTTCAAAAAAGAAGAAAAAGAAAGTGAAGACAGTGAAGAAACAGAGTATAACTAATCAGGATACAATCAGTTACAACTAAAAGAAAACTTTAAACCATGGACAGCCTTCACATGTTCAGAAGGACAATTTGAATGGAATGTTCTTAGCTTTGGATTAAAAAATGCTCCTTCAATATTTCAAAGGTTTATGGACAGCATATTCTTACAGTATAATTTTTGTTTAGTTTATATTGATGATATTTTAGTTGCAAGTGAAACAGTACAGGAACACGAGAAGCATCTACAAAAGGTTTCTGAAGAAATAAAAAAGAATGGTATAGTAGTTTCAAAAAGAAAAAATGGAATTATTCAAACGAAAAATATCATTTCTTGGATTAGAAATAGGAGATGGAAAGATAGAACTACAACAACATATCTTTGTAAAAATTCTAGATTTTCCAGAAAAAATACAAAACTTGAAACAAATACAAGCTTTTAGGATTAGTATATATATATATATATATATATATATATATATACTAGTAGGGTACCCGCGCGTTGCGACGGGCGTCAGTTTATAGTGCGTTATTAATTTCTGTTAGCACAACGTGGCAAGGCGACAATTTATAATGCGGTACATCTTTCAAACTTGTTTTCGGGTGTATTCTTTGTAGATTGTCAAATAAATAATAATGATTTAATTTGATAGGTAGCACAATTCTCCTTTCAAACTTGTTTCCAAAAAATTCAAAATAAATTGTTGAGTAAAATCCATATTACATTACTTTTATTATTACCCAGTTTTATAACTAATTAGCATTTTTATCGAACCCATAGTCGTTTCTTAAAAAAGTATTGATAACCTAAAAGCAAGCTTTAATATAATGTGGTTCTTATGTAGTAATATGAATTATATAATGTGGTTCCTAAAGCTATGCCATAATAGTAGCGGCTCAATTTATTATCATCTTGACATCTCTATATCATTTTCATTACTTTTCTTTTATTTTTACAAGGAATCGAATCTCTTTTAATTTAACCATGTTTCTATTTTTGTATATCCTTAAAAGGAAATATGAAAAGTTAATCCTTCGCCATCTAATGTTACGACAACTTTGACCTTTGTACATTTTCCTTTATAACTAAATATATATTATATCTAGTTATACATAAATGTGTATATGTATCATAAAAGTACATAAAGAGTTCAAACTAATTAAAGAGAGAAAATATGCCCTACTCGAGAAAGGGTTTGGGACACTTCAAACCCAATTTTACACTGTTAGAGGGTATTAGTATATAGAAAATTAACTATTTTGTATTCAAAATTTATTAAAATATTAAAAATTAAATTTATTTAATACTAAATATTAATATGGAGTTTTTGTGAATATTATCCTTTTCAAACAATAACCACATCTATTTGAATCAGGATAAGGATTCAGTTTTCTATTTTAGAGTTAATTTGAGAATTAAAATATAATTAATAGTAAAATACAATGCAAATAAAAGTAATCAATATTAATACATGCATTTGTTTTTAAAATCTACAGCCCAACTTGATTGTTCTTTTTAGGACACAGTGATAGACATCATAAAGTATGGTAACAGAGGGGTCATACGCAAGTCCAATTTAATCGCTGTAATTTCTCAATTTTATGTCCAGGGTACCATTTGATGAACCACTTATAGCCATCCTTTTATCCCAATGCATCAGTCGGAAGCTCTCCTTTTACCAGTTTGATCTTGTCTTCATTTATCCTTTCTTTCCATTATTCCTTTTCACTTTGTCCAGATGAAGCTTTTATCCTTGACCACCCAACCTCATTAGGTCCTAAAAAAGAAATACAATCCTCACCCTCTCATTTCCAACCTAACCATAAGCTTCTTAATGTCCCTCAGTTCCTTTAACACAAAAACAATGGACATCCACACTTCAGTAAAAATCAATCTAAAAATCAATCTGCAAGGATTAAAGGTAGGAATAAATAGAAAACTTGTAACAAATGGGCCTGATGTATGTCTTTTTTTCCTATAGCTTCTTGCTATAGGTGGTCTTAGTTCAAATTTTCTTTGTTGTTCAAAAAAATGTATATGATAAGATAGTTCATTGTATAATTATAGTAACAACAAAACATAAATGTCCCTGAAAACAGCTTACCCTCATTTTTCATTCTGTTAGAAAACAAAACTAATCAGGCTTAATAATATTACCAAATAGCCCCTGAAAGAAGCCTGTGCTTTGTGGCAGTTAGTGTACCTAATTACCTGTTAAACGTGACGTTGCGGGCAAATAAACTGAAAGAATTACAAGTTTGAGAGAAAAAGTGTGCAGACAAACTGATCTGACCAGCCATTTCAAAATTTACTAAAAGTGATCAATTTCAACCCAAACGCCAAAACCATTATATAAATCATCCATGTTGGCAACTTTAGCAATCTTGTGAGCATGTTTTTGCATATTTCATGAGTTTGAAAGTAAATACCTGGACACAGTAACCTCCAATAAGAAGAAATAACAGTAGTACTAAAGAAGCAGCCATGCCAACCCTTCTAATGCTCATCACTGAAGCTCTAAACATTTCACCCGCACCCTATTCTTAAAAAAAAGATCTGATACATACAGTATTTCTTAAATGTCAAAATATGGATGTAGATTCTAGACTTACGTGGCTGGTTGGCTACTAACAAAGCAACTCACAGCCAAATTCCAAACCAGTCCTTGAACATCCAAATTATTAATCACTCATAATTTGCTCTGCTTGGAGTCCTGAAAGAAGGGGCTGTTGGAGAAACTATATTCAACATTAAATCCATAGAAAAATACAACACATATATGCAGCATTAAATCCATATGATTGGGATTGGGTTGACCTAACAAGATCTTATTTTCTCAAATAAAAGATCTAGATTGAATAAAACATTTGGCTTTCTGTAAAGATGAACCAAAATCAGGCAAACAAAATCGAAGAAACATAATGAGAAAATTGATATAAAGAACTATAAACATACCAAGAAAAACACCCTCATTCATCATTGAACACGAATGAAAAGGAAATCACATGCTATAAATTAACAAAAGCATTCAAATCCAACGAATGGTGACATAAAAAGTATGTACCTGAACAAAAATAACCAGCAGTGATCTAAACAGCCTAAAAAACCACCTAGTTAGATCCATGAAAGAATCGCCTAGATAATAACCCCAGTTACCCTCAATTATAAGATAATGGTGTGTATACTTTTGCGGTTTGGAAAATAGAATATATGATTGTTCAGGAGAAAGAAATTATAAACATGTTTAAGGATATGAACATACCCATTTAAATTATGTGGATGAAAAGTATCTGACTTTCAAAAATCATGTGGATGAAAAATATGTTTAGATATGTAACATTACAGAAGAAAGAAATTATAAACGTGTTTAAGGATATGAACATACCCATTTAAACATGAGAAATGCCATGGTTCATTATCCAAACACCAATTCTCACATGTTTACCAGACTCATCTGCAAGCCATTTTGAACAGAACAGAATTAAGTCAAGCATTCAAAATAAAGCCAGGCATTTAAATGCCTCATTTTGTCTCATTTTTAACCCATTTTGAATGTACTTTTTAAAAGACTCATTTAGAGGCCTAAAAAATCCCATATCTTTTTAATTAATTTATAAAAAGGCAAGCACTTCCTCAAAAATATTAGTGAGTTCCAAAATTACAAATATTTTGTGGATTTTTAGATCATCTCTTCTTTAAAACTGGTTGATGTTGATACTTTATTTATGACCAGATTAAGATTGTGTTGATGGAATCATAAGACATTGCATTTTTAGTCCGACTTAAGTTACCTGACAATGAATATATATGTTAACTAACAGTAAATATGAACATAAGAATAAGAACAGACACATAACACTAAGAACCGTGAACATGAATCACTTAAGTTAACTAACATTTCATGTGAATTAAAAAAAATAGAACTTAAATGGCCTGAACCTAAGTGTTCGTATGTTAACTCACCATTCAAGTTATTAGTTGCACCAAAAGGACCATATCAATACTAAAACTCATGTATTCAAGATCACATAAATTCTAAATTTAAAATCACATGTCACAGTTGTTCTAACATGTTTCCTTTAGAACAAGTTGGGATGGATAAGGTAACTTTAATGAGACAGCCTTATATTCTTAATGATTTATGAGTAGTATGAAAACACTTTCAACATGAGTTTTTGACTTTTCAAACAACTATTAATGCATTTCATGGACGAAAACAGAACCCAAATCCACTAAATATTACCTATTTAACCGACCCGCTGCCGTTTGAATTAAGTATTTATTTGTTTAGCTCATTAAGTTAAAACACAGTGCAAATCAACAAAATATGGAGCAGTAGTCGTTTAAGGTAAATTTGCTCCTCTTTAACCTATTGAGTTAATACACAGCCAAAATCAACAAAACATAACACACACTCTTGTTGCATCTAAATTTGTTTTTGTCACCAATTAACTAAATATGACATGTTCATTTCAAGAAAGGAGTCTAATTGATACTGACTTGATTTCAAAAGCATGTAAACTACCAAGATATAACTTTGAAATAAATATGTAAACTACCAGGATGTAACTTTCTTGAAATCAACTTGCTTTGCCTTATATATACCGTAAATTCAACAAAATCTGGAAAAACATGTTTAGATAAAAGAATACTTACCAAGATGAGTTTTGGCTCAATTCATTCAACGTGTATCTGCAAAAATACTTAAAAAAATAGATTAATTTTTTGCATCATTAATAATATCAACCAATAAATTTGTGTAGTTAACCCACAATTACACTTTATATAAACAACTTGGATATACAGTATAGGTTTTAGTAAAGAAAACATCCCAAACACAATACTTAATTAATCAACGAACTAATTCAAACTAAAGACAAAAAACAACTTAATTTCAAGAACACAATTCAAAGTGATGGAGCTTCAAAGAAAATTCGTACCTCAAAACAATTAATAAGGGAATCCGTACCTCAAAACGATTCGATTTTCTCAGTGATGGAGCTTCAAAAAAGTTATCATATAACATAAATCAGAATCAGAAGGAGCTTTAAAACCAAAATCATATAACAAGGTAATTAGAACATATCAAAACAAAAATTTACCTCAAATCAGTGTTATATTGCAGATGGAGATGATAAAACGAAATGGTGAGGGAGCTGTGACTTTAAAGAGGCTTGCAATCGAGGGGCGTGAAGGAGCTATGAATTGGGCGCCTTCTAATTTGAATCCTCCAGAGATGCGCGACCCAATTACCTTCTTCCAGGGGTGATCATTACAACATGAAGAATCACGGCTGAAGGAGACGGAGATGCATGGCCGAATCGAGTGGGAGAGAGGGCTGGAGATAGTGGTAATCGAAGACGGCTGGACGGGATATCGAGGATCTTTAGGGGAGAGCGGGGATAACGAAGGCGGCTTCTTTTGTTCGTTCGAGGATGAGTAAACCACTGGGAGAAGGCAGCGTGCGTGTGAAAAAGGGTAATCGAGGGGAGTGGACGGCTGCAAAAGGGATATGGAGATAGACCAAATTACCCTGACCTAATTTACTTGTAAATGTTGGAGGTGGGTGTAACAGCTAGGCTTTAAAGATTGTATATTATGTTATAGTTCTTGTACGCGTCTTAAGGATTAAGAAAATTTCATGACAAAAATGCCCTTTAGGGCAATATGTATTATATATAGTAATATATATATATATATATATATATATATATATATATATATATATATATATATACTAGGGGGGTACCCGCGCGTTGCGGCGGCGACGGATTATAGGGCGTTATACGTCATTTGTTCGCTTGTTATGGCGGCACGACAATTTACATCGAATTGAAACTCAAACAAAAAGCAATCGATCACAAACGTAGGTTTAAGATAGAAGTCATAAACATAGTTCTAAGATGGAAAGTCATAAACATAGTTCTAACAAGGGAACAAACAAACAACATTCAAATTCAAACTCAAAACGACTTCAACTGAGTGTAAGGAGCTCAATTTCTCTCATAGAGCTTACATATCTCGATGACCTCATCACCGTACATTGCCCACCACTCTTCATCAGAAATGGGTGGAGGCGTCTCTTCATTTTCTTGCATGTTGTCCTCTACCGGAGGATCGTCCGCCACTTGCAAGTTCTCCTCTATCGGAGGAGCTTCTATCACTGTAAAATAATGTTAAGTCTATTACAATTGTTATAGATAGGTATAGCGCACTACAAATTTAAATATTAAATTGATACCTGGAACATCTTGTGTGTTATGGTCATCATGATCCATCTTTAGGAACTTTTTAGTTAATGTAGAAAAAACAATTGTGTTAGTATTTTGTAATGAATAAATATTAACTTAAGACAGCATAATAATTTTTTAACTTACATATGTAGCTCATCTAATGTTTTGATATCATAATTAGTAAATTAAACTTGTCTTTTTATAAATTAATGACATCCAATGTCCACTAATACCTGGGGATAGAAGCGTCTCGGTGTATGCTGCTCCTTGAATTGCATTAAAGTACTTAGAAGGATATGAGAAAATGACTTTGTTCATACTAAAGTCCAACACATAAGTATCATCATAATTCGTCATAAGAAGCCATTTGTCTTCATTCGTGACATACTTGACGTAGAATTCTATAGGAAGACTAATGGGCATTACCCTCGATAATGAAACTTCCAAAGACCACTCATCACCTATCATCTTCCATACGTCAAAGGAATAGACATATTCATGCAGGCCATGAACAACAAAAAGTCGAATGTCATTATGGACATTAACAATGTGTAATTTATACCCACCATTATATCTAAACTCAGGTATGGATATATTCATAAATTGTTCAGAATTTACGTTAAAGCGTAGAACCCACTGTTTTCAAAGTGTTTTATGATCATTATGTGTAAAAGTCATAAAACAAGAGTCAAAGTAAGCATTCCCATATAAGTTCGAATGTAAGTAGCTGATGTTCTTCTTATTTTTTAAACTAATTGGAATGTCATACTGGTTCGAAAGTTTAATTATCCATGGGGTAAAATCATTTTAATCTTCAAATGGGAATGGATTTGTATTGCATTATATTAGTGTTATTTTTATTATACTATAACCTATTAAAACAACAGTGGCCAAATAATGTAGTTTTAGTATGCAAAAATTACCTATAGCATAGCAGAATGTATAAGTTTGACAACAAAAGTCAAACTGATGAAAAATATGCAAGATTACCTATAACAGAATGTATTAGTTTGACCAAAAAAGTCAAACTGAAGGATAATATGCAAAATTACCTATAACAGAATGTATGAGTTTGACCAGAAAAGTTGAGCTTGAACTTGATGAACTTCAAATTTTCCTTAACACAAATGAAGACACCTTTATCATTAGTAAAATTTAGATAACCAAAGCTTGAATCATATCAAACAAACAAACATACATACAAACAGTCAAGATGGGTTTGTAGAATAGGTATGTAGAAACAAAACTTTAAAATATCAATGAAAAGGTTTCTATACATAACTTTTAAGCAACAAAAATGAGATTCACATTTAGAACCATTAAAAATCCACAACAATAAAAATCAACTCACAACAGAAGCAACAAAAAATGAGATTCACATTGAGATACATACAAATTTGACTCATAACCAAAATTAACTCGTCATGATCACTTTCCTATTTAACCCACTAAATAACCATCCCTGTATATATATCTAAGCAAATTTAACATCCAATTACATCAAGAACACCATATAATATCATGTGGCATACAAAATTGAGTCAAAACCTCAACCATGATCTTTAAAAATTGAGTCAAAACCACAACCAGGATCTTTAAAAATTGAGGGACTGTTTTAACCAAATCAACATATATAGAGTTAGAAGGGACTGTTTTAACCAAATCAACATATATAGAGTTAGAAGGGACTGTTTTAACCAAATTCACAGCAACAACCGATAAACCATACCACATGATAAATTTATGAACAAATCAAGAAAATAACCCAATGAATATCAAAACCAAAGTAGAATAAGAACACTCTTAAACTCATTTGTGAAATTCAACTAAAGACCTAGGCCCCAAATCTGTAACTGGGTTCACAGAATTGGCTTAAGTCAAAAGCAAGACAGGAAACATGAACTTGATTACAAAATGGTGAAGTTGCATCTAGGTAGAAAAAAGAGGGTGGAACATCATATTTGATATACTTTGACTTAAAAAGTGTTTTAAGAAACTGAAAAACAAAATGAATTTGCAGCCTTGTTACTTTTTTGTCCTAATGGGTCATTTCTGAAAATGGGTCATTATTTTTAACTTGTTTTCAACTCAAATACAAACACTAAGTTGTTTTGAAAACCATATTACTATTATAAACATCTAAAGAATAGCTTAATTCAACTAATCAATGTATGAAACCAAATGAACCTAGACTTAAAGACATATATGAACATAAACTTGAACACATATAGACTTAAACCAATGGATTCATATGAAACTCTAAAAAGTGTTTGAACACATATATGATTTAAATTAAATGGTGCAGTTGCATCTAGGTAGAAAAAAATCAAGTTCATAAACAGGTATCTATGACAACCTAAAACTTGATTCCCAAATAGGTATAAATGGGTTAAAAGTTGCCACTTATCTTTACCAGTTAAGAAAACAAACCAAGAACAAATAAGTCTCTTAAAATATATATTTAGGATCATATAGCTACAGATTGGTTTCATGTTCATCACTAAAAGTCTAAAGAAGTTGGTTTCATGTTCATAACCAGTTAAGAAAACAAACCAAGAACACTCAAAAGTCATCAAATTTAAAATTTTTATATGTTAATCCAATACAGGTTTGTTAACCTAAAACCATTGTATTCCTTGGCAAATAAGAGTAATTAATAGGGTGTAATGTAAGAAAGAAACAGGCAATACACTTAAAACCATTGTTAACCTAAAACCATTGTTAACCTAAAACCATTGTTAGAAGGGACTGTTTTAACCAAATTCACAGCACTTTACCTATTCTGTGGTTTTTGTTGGAAGCAATAAAGCATGATGAGTTTTGCATATTAAGGCACATCAATCTTAGAAACCACACACACACATCAATCTTAGAAACCACACACACACATCAGGTAATATAAAGCATATGTAAGATAACAATGTTCTGTTCAACCTACTGGTATGCTTAACTCCACTTATAATGCATGTGTACCTCACTCACAATAGATAAAAAGAATAGCATTATCCACATTTAACATAAGTAAAAGGAATATCATTAATTTTAAAATTTACTAACAGGTAGTAAAGTAAACAAAATGAGTTACTACCTTATATAATCATTTAGGATAATTTTACATCTAGATTCCTAAATAACAGATTTATATGTATCATGTCTACAGATTTATGAAAAAAATCAAGTTCATAAACAGGTATCTATGACAGCTATGTATAAACAAATAAAGACTTTAAGCAATGTATACACACACCATTCAATCCAATTAAAAAGGGTGTCAAATTAAGTACATACAAAAGAAACCTGATACATATGAAGCCATCCTGACCCACTATGTAAACAGTTTGTAAATAGATGTTTACATAAATTTATGTGTTACTGTTTTGTAAATAGATGTTTACATAAATTTAGAAGCCATCCTGACCCACTATGTGTTACTGTTTTGTAAATAATGTTCATACACTTTTTAAGCACCATTACATTTCAAAAAAGTTTGCAGCCCCATACTAAATTACCCAAACTGTTCCAAAGACCTCTATTGCTAGTATTTTGAAACTAAGTGTTTGAAAAGAAAAATACATAGAATAGGCGACTATACTTACACACACAACAGTAAAGTTTAATGTACAGTCAATCTACACACACAACAGTAAAGTTTAATGTACACTATACATGAATTCTAATTTCATATCCACACACAATTTATCAAGTTTATAGATACAAAAATACAATCTCAAATTCATGCAGCTTTTTAAGCAAGTATATAAAGCTTCAAATGCTACTATAGAAGCCTCAAAAAATGACTGCCATCCTTGTAAACTGCCATCCTTTTTAACTGCCATCCAACATGGATTCTTAAAACAATATTAATCTTCAAATGCTACTATAGAAGCCTCAAAAAATGACCCATATTTCCTTTGTGCCTAACCAGCCACACCAACCACACAATAATATAACCTAAACAGGGAAACTCTAATCTGTTGAGTAAAGTGATCTTAGTAAAGTGATCTTGAGTAAACTGTTGAGCAGTGTATGGGGCAAAAAATGGTTTTGGGGCCTATTTGTAGCTCTCTAAAGAAGTAAACTCATTAAGGAAACATAACATAGTAATAACTTTCTTAAATCTGATTTGTAAGTTAGGTAACTTATTCACATATGTAGTAATAACATAGTAATAACATTTTTAAATCTGATTTAAAAATAATAGGTTACTAAGTAGCTATCATTTTGAGGGCTGATTCTGAGGTTAAGAAACAAATAGAAACACTAACTTGACATTAAGATTAACTAAACATAGATTCTTCAAACAAGTATAACTAAAACACAGATTCTCAACATTATTGTAACTGAATGTAAAAACTAAGTAAATTTCCTAACCTTATATGTGTGTTCTTGATGCCAAATGTAAGTAATAACGCAAATCAGCTCCTCCCTTTCGACAAACAGATCCAAATAACGCAAATCAGCTCCTAAATCAGATTTAAACCAACATTAATTTAAACCAATGATGAAAACAATCAATTCAAAAATAGAAAAACTAAAATCAATACGTACCAGAGAAGAGAAGCAAAGCAGATGCTATTCGATGTGCAAATGAGATTCACGTTGCACGACTTTATAGACATCACCTCGGGCTCCATCCAAGTCAAAATCGGAGATGAATCCGTGTGAAAAAACTGCTTGAACCGTCGATTAAGGCTCCAAACGAAATCCCACCGTACAATGTGTGTTTCTTCACCATGGAAAGAAGCCAGTGCCATGAAAGGATTGCTGTGAAAAAGCGAAGGTGGAAAGGGGAGAACGCAGGTTGCCGAAAATGGGAGAGAGAGAGCGTGGTGGAAAGGGGAAATGCAGTCACAAAGAAAAGAAGACGCGGATCTTCTTTTCCTTCTCTTAACCCGGTCCGGTGGAAAGGGGAAACCCGGATTTTAAAGCTTGTTCACTTGTACCTTGTGCAACACATTATGTACCTCTTAATTTTCACTTGTACCTTGTGCCTAAACAATGGTACATCTTAAATTTCAACCATTTGAGTGAATATGTATAATAAGGTAGTAAAGATATATAGGGGAAGGATCAAATAAAAACAAGATGTTATTGCGAAAACAAGAAAACAAATATTAAAACCTTTATAACTTCCTCATACGGTTAATATTTTTTAAAAAAATTTGCACCAAAAGTCTTAAAATTATGTCACCTTTAATTATGGGAAAAAAAATTAAAAATATAAAATTTCGTGATTTTTTTTATTATTGCACATGTGCAATAATACGTATTAATTATATTACACATGTGCAATATTAACAAAAAAACATTAATTTTTTTTTTAATTTTTTCCAGAATTAAAGATAACAGAATTATAAGATCTATGGTACAATTTTTATCAAAAATATTAACGTATGAAAAAGTTATAGATGTTTTAATATTATTGCACATGTGCAATAATAAATTTTTATTGCACATGTGCAATAATAAAAAAAAATAAAAAAAACGTTGATTTTTTTTTAATTTTCTCCAGAATTAAAGATAACAGAATTATAAGATTTATGGTGCAATTTTTAAAAAAAAATTTTTAACATATGAAAAAAGTTATAAAGGTTTTAATATTATTGCATATGTGCAATAATAATAATAATAAAAATTATTGCACCTGTGCAATAATAATTTTTAAAAAAATTTGATTATTTTTTAAATTTTTTCCCATAACTAAAGATAACATAATTTTAAGGATTTTGGTGCAAAATTTTTATAAAAATATTAACGTATGAAAAAGTTATAGAGGTTTTAATATTTGTTTTCGTGTTTTCGCAATAAAAGTTGTCGCAATAAAAGTTGTTTTCACATGATCCTTACCCTATATATATATATATAGGGGAAGGATTCTGCGAAAACCCTTTATATTGTGAAAACGCGAAAACCAATATTAAAACCTACATAACTAACGTTAATGTTTTTTTAAAAAATTGGCGTCAAATGTCTAGAATTACGTTATCTCCAATTCTGGAAACAAATATTTAAAAAAATTAACGGTTTTTTTTTTCGTGTGATACACATGTGTATCATCATCATTACTACTACATAAAAACGAATTATCATGTGTAAAAACACTCCTTATGTTAAAAACATATTAAAAACACTAAAACATTTACGGTACTAATGATAATGAAACATAGTGCATTAGATATAAAGATAACATAACTATAAGACTTATGGTGCAATTTCCTTTTAAAACTAGTAAAGTATACCACATATATGAGGGTTTTTTTTGGTGTGGTACACATGTGTATCATTAAAAAAAACACAAAAAAGTGACAGAAATATAACACATATGGTGCGTCTTAGAGAAAACAAATATTAACTCATACTAAAGTATGAGTTTTTTTTTGTGGTACACATGTGTATCACATAAAAAACTAAAAAAATAAAAAACGTTAACTTTTTATTTTTTGTTTTTATAGAATTAAAGATAACATAATTATAAGACTTTTGGTGAAATTTTTAAAAAAATATATTAACGTATGAAAAAGTTATGTTGGTTTTAAGATGGTTTTCGCGTTTTTGCAAAATATATGCGTTTTCGCATGATCCTTTCCCTATATATATATATATATATATATATATATATATATATATATATATATATATATATATAAGATATTTGGTTATTGAGTAACAATAATGTCACCTAAACGATACCTGTCAAGTCTTGATATAATATCCTGTTTGTATTACTTTTGAAAGTTCGTTTGATAATATTTATTGATCAAATAAATATACGAAATCAATACTTATATTTATGTCAAAATAAATATAAAGGAAAGTTAAATAAATCAATTTAACTTAAAAGAAATCAATCAAGCTCAAAACATTGAAATAAATAATAAAGTCTATTATTATTTATAGGTTAAGGTATATATTTATATCTATGCCATGACTTAAACCCTTTTTATAATTATTTGACAAAATAGTTATATATATTTTCAAGTAAAAATATGTGACAAGATTTATAAAATAGTATAAGTAGGCTTTAAAAATAAATACAAGTCTTTGTATTCATACATATACGTTTATAAAAGATTTTGTAAATTTTACTTTGACAAAAGTTATAATCATGGGATGACTTAAGATGACCAACTTTAAATAAATTAAAAGTGTAAGTGTTGTAAATTGTCACACCCCCAAATAACCACTAACGGAGTTTACACCGTTAAGGGGCGCGACTAGACCAGGACCACAACCATTTGTTACAAATACTAAATGAATCAGAGTAAAATCCAAGGTTCATAAACAAAACAGTTATTCATACGCAGCGGAATTTAAAACATCAGTATCTTAGCACTAGCCACGTGCTTTACAAATCATTGTTCAACTTCAAATTCCCAAATTTAGTTTTATGAAAATGAAAGTCTTCGCGTGCCATGCCAACCTTCAGCGGATACTCTTCAACGATCTGCAAAAGTGAAAACCACACAAGTGTCAACCTAACGGTTGGTGAGTTCACGGTGGGCATGACATGCATTGGCCCAGTCTCAATAATCGTATGTATCAACATATATAAGTAGTATGGTTTTGCAAAAACATTGCCAAGGGTTTGTTTACTGAATATGCACTAGTTATGTAAAAGTTAAAGCAGTCAACCGATATCGCGGGTAGCTAATCCGGTTTCCATGCACTAAGGAAGTCGTACTAGGGCTGAAAGCTGACGTAACAGTGTACGGCATTTGCCGTTGGTTTGTGCCTCCAGTTGTGTCCCATTTGGGAATGCCCACAACTAAGAACAGGCTGATATTGCACTCCGTTCGGCCCCCGGCCGGTTGGCTACACATTTGTGTACCGCGGAGCAGGGTTTGTCAAACCCTCAGTAGATCTACCCAACATCCCCTCGCTTTCCAGATCATCAGTACTAAGTTGAGGTCTTTAAGTTTTAAAGCATCCTTAGAAATCATGTGATATCATTTGGTTTCGACTTTAACCTACACTAGTCATATTAAAATGTTTATTCTGGATTTCATCTGAAATCCCAAAAGAGTTTAAGAGTTGTGATAGTTGGTTCCGGATTCATTTGAAACCCCAAAGATGGACAGTTGCAAGTGTTCCCCATAAAACACTCCAACTTCCATAACAGGTACCCCATTAGGCAATACCTCAAATTGTCAGCGTTGTTTTCCGTTTAGTATGTTCGTTGTGACCCAAACGGGCTCACAAGTAAAGGGTTTGTGAAACTCACCTTAGGTTGCTCGGCTACACTTGTTAATCCGATTTGTGTTTGCTAACGAAGACCTAGTAATCACATTAAGGTCTTAGGTGTTAGGTTGTGTCTATCTTTAACTTAACGTCACTATGGCCCATAACATAGCACATTTGAACTACGACTCGACATAACGACACACGGCACCAATGGTTGATCATAAACAAGGGTTTATATAAATCAGATATCAAACATGTTTCATCATGGCATAATCATGTAAGTCATGGCATAACACTTAAGCAAATTTCACAAGTTCGGTTTTTAGGTCAGGTCTTAGTTTCGCTAGCATAGTTTCGCTAGGCAGTTTCGCTAGGTGCACGGGCAGCACTTTCGCTAGGCAATGCCCGGTAACACAGTTTCGCTAGGCTAGTTTCGCCCGAAACTGCTGACGCAGTTTCGCTAGCCTAGTTTCGCAGGGAAACTGGTTTGAACTTTCGTTCAGGTATTTCGCTCGATAGTTTCGCTCGAGCTGGTCTGGTCAGGTTCCCGGCGACACTATAGTTTCGCTGGTCAGTGTCGCTGGAAGGATACACAATTTCGCTACTTAGTTTCGCCCAGAGAACAACAGTTTCGCTGGTCGTGAAAAACATACGGATTTGCCTAAAAATCAACCTAACAGCTTCTGATCATACATGCAATTCATTATTTAGCATCCATGGGCATTTACTAACATAAATCAAGCAACTTTAACACGTTTAACATGCATTTTGTCATCAAATCACCAAGAACACATATAAAACCCTAAAATGACTAAAATGGCATAAATCTCTATCATGGTTGGATTTCATACGCAAAGTTGGAGACTTTATCACAGATCTAGCATTCCTAAGTATTATCTCAGAAGTATACAAGTTTTCATGAAGGTTTGATCATGCTTTTTAAAGAAAACACATAAAGGTGCATGTAAATGGTTTTCGAGACTCACGGTTTGATCAAGGATCGAATGAGTGAGATGAGATGATGATTCTCCTGATGATCTCCTTAGATGGCCAGAAATCTCGAGAGAGCAGCAGGTGAAGAAGTGGTGTGTGTTTAGTGTGAAATGAGGCAAATGAGGCTACTAGGGTTCATTAAGTTTATTTATATCAGAGGCTAGTTTCGCTGGCAGGCGAAACTGGCTCTGTTCTCGGGTACATTGAACAGTCTAGCTTGCTACCGGGCGAATCTGTAGTTTCGCTCGGTAGTTTCGCTGACTACCAAATTTAGGCAATTTTCACATAATCAAGTATTTACGATTAATCATGCTATTCACAATAATAAATCATGTATTTGAATCACATTGCACATAAAGACAATCAATGATGAGCATTCAACACATATGGACAGGTTCGGTGATCAACCAAAGGTCGTGGACGTATTCGGCCTAGTTATGCATTAGCTACCTATAACGTAACTAACGGGTTTGTCTAACGGAAGTTAACCTTGAAATTCTCGGGTGTCACATCATTCCCCTGAAATTGGAATTTTCGTCCCGAAAATTATTCTTGTGTCGTAGCGTTCGCAGCATCAGCTGTCGTCGTTGCTATCGTCGCTGGGGAAAGAAAGCAAAAGTTTTAGGGTTGTCACATCCTCCTCCCGTTAAGAAATTTTGGTCCCCAAAATTAAATCATACCATGAGTTTCCGTGGACGTTTGCTCGAACAGGTGAGGATACTTTTTCTTCATCTGATCCTCACGTTCCCAAGTATATTCAGGTCCACGTCTTGAGTTCCATCGCACCTTGACGATCGGAATCTTGCTACGTTTGAGGGCTTTCTCCTCGCGTCCCATGATTTCTACTGGTTGCTCAATAAATCTCAAATGTTCGTCGATTTCCAATTCCTCCAAGGGAATTATTTCGATGTCTTCAGCCAGACATTTCTTCAGATTGGAAACGTGAAACACGTTGTGAACTCCATCGAGTTCAGCAGGGAGTTGCAATCGATAGGCCACCGGGCCTACTTCCCCAATAATTTCAAACGGACCGATGTAGCGAGGATTTAACTTTCCACGCTTCCCGAAGCGTATCACTCCCTTCCAAGGAGATACCTTCAACAATACTTTGTCACCCACCTCAAACTTTAGAGGTTTTCGGCGTTTGTCGGCATAACTCTTTTGTCGATCACGTGCTGCAGCTAGCCGTTGCCTAATTTGAATAATCCGTTCGGTCATATCATGGATAACTTCCGGTCCAGTGAGCCCTTTCTCACCTGTTTCAGCCCAACACACGGGCGATCTACATTTTCTGCCATACAGTGCTTCAAAAGGTGCAGCACCTATACTTGAATGATAACTATTGTTGTAAGAGAACTCCACCAGTGGAAGGTGGGTCTCCCAATCTTTCCCAAAGTCAAGAACGCAAGCTCGGAGCATATCTTCCAAGGTTTGAATGGTTCGTTCCGATTGACCATCTGTTTGCGGGTGATAAGCTGTACTCATGTCTAGTCGGGTTCCCAATGCTTCCTGCATTGATTGCCATAACCGGGAAGTAAATCGAGGATCTCGATCAGAAATGATAGTCTTAGGCACACCGTGAAGCTTCACAATTTTGTCGATGTACAGCTTTGTCAATTTATCCATATTATCACTTTCCTTCATCGGGATAAAATGTGCAGATTTGGTTAATCGATCGATGACAATCCAAATCGCATCCGGTTGATTTGATCGATGAGGTAGTCCCGTTACAAAATCCATTGAGATATCCTCCCATTTCCATTCTGGGATCTTTGGTTGTTGCAGTAAACCAGAAGGCTTTTGGTATTCAATCTTGACTCTTGAGCACGTTAAACACTTAGCCACATATCGAGCAATGTCGGCTTTCATATTCGGCCACCAATAAAGACTTTTCAAGTCCTGATACATTTTATCCGATCCAGGGTGTACTGAATATCTTGACTTGTGAGCCTCGTCCATTACGAGCTCACGGAGATTTCCAAACAAAGGAACCCAGATTCTGTCATTATAATATGTGAGTCCATC
>JBCNJP010000010.1:45242423-45278934 GCA_039602395.1 Deinandra increscens subsp. villosa | reverse complement strand
GTAGTGTTCTTCATTCAAGACTTGATCTTTTCATTAGATCTTGTCTATTTCATCTACTTTTCTCTTGAATCAATCGTATTTGAGGTTTCCGCACTCATTTACGATCAAATATCGTGTAGTTGGTTTGATCTCGGACCTACAAAAACAGTTCATGAGTCTAGGTCCATTGACATGACTACAGAGGTATGAACGTCTTGGGTAAGACGACTTCCACTCTGGCTTATCATCCCATTTGTGTATAACACGTTTTGTATCTTTTTCCGGTTGTGTAATTAAACAAAATTGCTCTGACTTAGTCTTGTTTGTTCTATTGAAAGCCGACACAACCTAGGGATAAGCTACAAAGGCTTTGGGCTTAGTCTCACGACCAACTTTAGTGTTAGGCACACGAATTTTAAAACCATCAACTTTTTCATTGGAATTAGAAAGATGTTTTGACAACACAGATACAACTACTTGTTTTGACTTGGACGTATTAAGTTCTGAAACAGATGCCAGAACATCGTCCTTGGGTAAATTAAGACTAGAACTACTAGACAAATGACATTCATTGACTCTCAAACATTCAGCATCCTCCCCTGACACATCTTCAATACCTACTTCATCTGCACATGAAACAAAGCCATCAGCAGGTTCAACACTATTGTTTAATGATTCATGGGACGAACCTGATTTACTTGTGGATGCCATTGTTTCCTTCTGTTTACCCAACCAATAGATCATGTGTTTCTCATTTTCAAATTCCTGATCAGTCATAGGTGTCACTCCAACTAGAACACTATCTAACGGAGGTCCTATCTCATGTGTTCCACTTCAGAACGATCAACCTGATCCTCCTCTAAGATTATTCCTATTATATTTCTAGTTCTATCCTGAGGAACATCATTCTTACTTTCGTCTGAGAAGCTAATTCCTATTCCACCTTTGTCTTTTCCTATTCTAACATCAGCTATGCAGGTGTTCAAAGACTTACTGGCCTCTAGCATTCTCTTGTTTCTCATATGATTCATATCAAGTTTTACCTGCAACTCATTGTTCTTTTGTTTAAGTTCATCTAGCTGCTTACTTAGTTCAGCTATTTCTAACTTAGCATTGTCATACAGCAGAGCTTTCTCAGTGGCAAGTTTTTGATATTTCACTATGTCTAATTTTTGTGCTTTTACCTTTTCCTCATTCTTTTGCCATCTACCCTTAAAGGAACTCCTCTCGCATTTTATCTCAAACAATTCTAACTGATAATTTTACAGATTTGTCTAAGTCCAGGATTTATACGAGCACAAGTGGGATCAGGACATACCTTATCGTTATCAATCTCAGCAGCAAAGGCTTCCTTGTCATCCACTGGAGTTTCTTCAGGTTTCTCATCAGTCACAACAAAAGCATGCTCTTTCTCTTCATCCCTTTCCATAGCAGCAACCATTGCATGTGACAGGCTAAACTCTTTCAACTGAGGTGTCCAATCATATCCACCTCCTTCCTGCACGACCAAAGCAGTCGACTCAGCCTTTCCCTTGCCATAACCTGCTTTCCTTTCTTCTGTTCTTTCTTTCCTCGGCTTTGTGCACTCTCTTGCGAAATGCCCATACTCGTCACAGTTGTAGCACCTCAGCTTGCTTTTGTCAAACCCCATCCTGATCTTATCTTGGTCCTTCCACACATTCCTCCCAGTCTTTGCCATGAACTTCTTTGCTCTGAAAACAGCCATTGCCATCTGCCAAGAGACGTCCAACATCTCTACATCTTCTGGATTTATCTGATTCAGTTCACCCGACAACATCTCAGTTGGCACTAAAGTTCCTGCCATGAGAGCATGATAGTTGTTCATAAAGCCCATACCGAGGGCAAAGCTAGGATCATTCGTAGCATCAGGGTTGACACCTCCACTTGAACTTGCATGAGGTTGTGCCACAAATGCAGTTGACTTTGTGACAAAGCTTGGTCCACTTCCAGCTGACTTTCCATCTTGCTTAGAATCCACTTCTTCTGACAACAGGGCTTGGTTCAATTTTCCCACCAAGCTAAGGGAGCTTATATGGTTCAATTCTCTCTGCTTGTCATCAATGAGCTTTGACTTCAATTTGTTGATCATCTCATCAAGAGATAGCTCACTCAGCTTGTTGTTGTCCTTAATGATGGAAATGTTGGTATTCCAAGGCAGACTATTCAGCAGTTTCAGATTCTTATCTTCCAGATCCGGTTCAAAACCATAGCTTGACATTTCTGCCATCAGATACACGAACCTTTGCACCTGTGCTTCGAAGGATTCACCCTGAATGTGGTTGAACAAATTCAATTTCTGCTTCAGCATTTGCTTGCGGCTTGCCTTAATGTCTGGATTTCCCTCATAAGCCACAATCAAAGCATTCCAGAGTTGCTTGGCAGTCTTGCAGTGCTTAAATCCTTGTGCAATGTTTGGTGTAAGTGCCATAGTCATAATGGAAAATGCCCTCTCTGCTTTGTTGCATCTTTCCCAATCATCATCATCATATTCGTCTTCCGTTTTAGCTTTACCTGCATTGGTTCCTTCTGGATGTGTAGGTGTGTGTGGCCCATGAATTACCGCTCTCCAGAGTCTGAGATCAACACTCTTCAAGTGGTTTTCAAACCTATATTTCCATTCCAGAAAGTTATCCGCCGATGTTAGTCTAGGTGGACGAGTGATGGATCCAATCTCAAAATCCAACTTCTGATACATACTTGGTTCGAAATCCATTACGAAAGCTTAGGGAACTTAAATCTAGAGTCCAAATGTCCAACACGAATGATTACGATTACACAAAACTGATTACGATCGTAAAAGCTTGATTACGATCGTGAACACCAGATTACGATCCAACCAAAATCGTAAACACTGAAACCGACTAAGAGAATCGTAAACTCGATTACGATCACCTGATTACGATAACCACAAGTCGTAAACGCCCGATTCCGATCCAAAAAAGTCGTAAACTCCAATTACGATCAAGTACGATCGTAAACTCGATACTCCGGGTCGTAAACTCGATACTCCGGATCGTAAACACGATAAAAAGGTGATCTTGAACTCGTAAACCCGATTACGATGAAGATCTTCAAACGGAACAATCGTAAACACCAAGAAACCCAGAAAAACCAATCGCAAACACGAAGAACAGCAGCACCAGAACTCGTAATCACCAAAACAGCCTTCAAATCTTCAAAAACCAACACATTAATCCAGAAAACAGCTTGAATCAATATCGTGAGAGCCTCGAATCACAGATTCTTGGCTCTGATACCAATTGTAGGTCCAAAAATCAACCAATCACGATATGTTAATCACAAACGAGTGCGGAATCCTCGTGTGTGATCGATTCAAGAAGAAAGTAGAAGAAATAGATTTGATCTAAGATAAAGATCAAATCTTGAATGCAAAACACTACAATCTTGAAGCTAATGAACCCGATCGGAAACACTAGAGTGAGAGAGAAAATCGTAAATAATATTTCAAAAGCTTAATCATAAACACAAATAAGAGAGGTATTTATACTACCTCTTACAAAACCTAGGGCCAATCATAAACACTATAGGCCCAATCATAAACACAAAGAAATCGGCCCACATGGCCTAACATAATCTAACTAAGCCCAAAAGCCCATTAACTAATAATAAGTTAGCCCATAACTAATGTTCATGCCTGTAATAAATATAGCCCAACAGGTAGCGATAAGAAAATATCGTGGGTTTCATGGTTTACTATGTGCTCCTCTAAGAAAAAAGGTGGGATGGGGTTCGGATCTCTCCATGCTATATACCTTGGCTTGCTTATTAAATGGCTCTTCAAGTTCAAAGCTGATAGCTCCAAACTTTGGGTCAAGGTTATCAAAGCTATTCACTCTTCTAATCGAGTTCGGGACTCTTTCCCTTGTAAGTGTTCTATCGTTGGCCCTTGGAAAAACATTATCAAAGCTTGCTCGGATTTAAAGGCTTTGGGGGTGGACGGGGAAAAGAAAATTCGTTGTTGGGTTGGCTCCGGCTCTTCGGTTGGTTTTTGGACCGATAATTGGACCGGTTTAGGTCCTCTAAAAGACGTCTACCCTTATCTTTTCCTTCTTGAGCCACATAAAACATGTTCTGTTGCTGCCCGTATGCCCCTTCCAAATTCCTCCACTTTTAGATGGGCTTGGTTTGGGCCTGTCTTGCCCTCCTTTGTTGCGAATTTGGTGGTTGAGTGTGAAACCATGTTGGTTGGTTTCGCTTGCAATAACTCACTGGATTTTTGGGGTTGGGACGTCGGCACCCGCTCCGAATTCTCGGTGAAAACGGTCCGTAGGGAAGCCGAGAATGTTCTACTGGCTTCCTCTGATCACACTTTCGAGTGGTCTCATTGGCTTCCTCTCAAGGTCAATGCTTTTGCTTGGCGGGCGGGTATGGATAAAATCGCTTCAAAAGTCAACCTCTCTAGGAGAGGCTTAAACTTGGATTCCGAGTCCTCGGAGCATCTTCTGCTTACGTGTCCTTGTGTCCAACCTATTTGGGACATTGTCTTACATTGGTGTAAGGTTCCGCCAAACCTTCCTTCCACGGTTCGTGAGGTTCTCTCTTTGCACAACTCGTGGGGTTTGGTTTCTCTAAATCCTTAAGCCGCTCTCTTCATCGCATTTTCGTTACTACTCTTTGGCTCATTTGGAAGTCGAGGAATGACAAGCACTTCAGCAATCGGTTTAAAAGAAGGGATGAGATCATCGGTGATATCAAGTTTTGGTCCTATACTTGGGCCAAGAATAGAGGAAAAATTCCATTAGTCGATTGGTCGAATTGGTGTAATTTCATGATTCCCTTGTAATGTTGTGTCTAGCCTCTTGCTAGTGTTTAATATATTAATTTGCCGTTCAAAGAAAAAAAAATGAAACAACAAATTATTTATAGGCATCAAGACATTGTTAACACATAGGGACAACTTGAGTAATTTAGTGATCATCAGGTAGGTAATGTAATACGCATGCATAGTCCATTGCTTGACATTGAATAATACAAGCACAAAATTGTTGAAATTATTAACCCATTTGCTCTCTAATGTATCATCAAGCAATAAGCATAATCCATTGCACTCAAACAAACCCAAGAACATTAACCACTATCATAAAGAAACCATGACCATTTGCTAGTAGTAGTGCCCTTTTCTGTCGGTTTTCCTTTCCACAGTAGCGCCCATGGAGCTCATAGCCAGTGGTGGCTTCTTGTTTTCTTTGCAGCTGCTACTTCTTAATGAATATTTCTGTGTCATTGCCACCTGTCTCCTCTCTACCAAAGGGGTTGCCATCTTCCTCACGCTCTCAAACTTCTTGACCTCCGTGGTTGATCTCATTGCTGACTCGATTCTTCGAACTCCAAGATACTGTTTGCATGGAGTCTTTTTCTCAACCACAGATTCACCTCTCTTCCTTTTCAGCCGTTCGTTTCTTCTTGCGGAATACTCTTCATACAACTTGCCCCTTTGAAACATAGGGCTCGCATTTGCAGATTGATTTGTAGTAGTGGATCCCCTCAAAATATCTTGAACCATCTTTGTTAAAGCATTGAGTTCACAAGACATTGCCTGGTATTCCGGGCGTAGTTCATGTTCTTCCATGACCAAAGATTGTTTGGGCAAACAAGATTTTGTTGAAGTACCTGCAATAAAATCAAAGCAAAACAAATAAAATTGGGGAAGTAGAGAATGACATCAATTTCAACCAGAAACATGTTTAAATCAATTCTTGCCATGAAAATAGCAAAAAGTGTTTGATTTTTTAACTCTAATTTTTTATCAATTGCACTTAGAATCAATAACTAGTGATGATCAACACACAGAAACCCATAAATCTATAGTAATTAACCAACCAATTTCTAAATAAAATCAACCCACTTTGATTGATGGTAAAGAGATGAATTCTTAACAAAAGTTTGTATGTGATATAACGAAACCACGGAGAAAAACGTGGAAATCTCGGGTAATAAATAACAAAAATTAGGGAAACTGACAAGTAATTATTTATTTACATGAATGAAACAAACGAATTCAGTTAGTACCTGATGGAGATTGAAGGGTTGACTGAACGTGGCGGCCGCGGGGCCGAAGCCTAATCGGAGATCTCATGGCTAGCGGCGGTTTCCGATCTGAGCGCGTAGTTGTTGGCATGTTGAGAGTGAGAGTGAAGAAGATTTGAAGTTTCTTGTGTTGCACTATTGATTTCAAATTTTCTGCCTAGCCCTAATATGGAGAGCCAGCCAGGTGGGTAAGGAGCCTCCCACCAACGGTTATATTTTTTGATCCAACGGCTCAGCCTACTCAAGTTCAAGTTAATACTACTTTCCATTTTTTTCAGGAATGTTTTTTCAGCTTTGGGTCAGTCACCCTCTACAAAAAAAAAAGGCCGAGCCCACCAAAAGCCCGATCTACTGAAGCCCCTCCATCATAATTCCTTCTTTTAGACTTTTTATTTATGCCTTCCCTCGTGCCGACTGCCATCGGCCTCAAACCTACCTACCACCATCGGTAAACGAGAGCCGACACTAGATGAGATTCTTACTGCCCCAGAAACCCAGCGTATTGCCACCAAATAAAGGGATGTCTTTGAGAATGTGCAGAGTAAACGACCACACATGACATGTTTTAGAGAGGACATAATTTTTTTTATATATATCTTATGTCTTTAGTAATTGAAAGTGTGGAATGCTTGATTGATTCACATTTACAATTCACGTACATATATACAACGATTTGTTTGACTTGCCTCTAATTTACAATTAATGCCAATCTCTATACTAAAATATACAAACTGCCATATATACTAATACACCCCCGCAGTCGAAACGGGAGGTTCTCGGATGTTGAGACTGGATCGAAAATCGTCAAACAGAATCTTCGGTAACCCTTTCGTGAAGATGTCAGCAATCTGATAACGAGATGGTACATGAAGCACTCGAATTGTCCCCTTTGTGACTTTTTCCCTGACGAAATGAATGTCCATTTCGATGTGCTTCGTTCGTTGATGATTGACGGGATTACCTGCAAGATAAATGGCGCTTACGTTGTCGCAATAGACGATGGAAGCGCGAGATGGGGGAAAGTGTAGTTCGAGCAACAAGTTCCTTAGCCAGCAGACTTCGGAAACAACATTAGCAACCCCTCGATATTCAGCTTCAGCACTTGAGCGGGATAAGGTGGGTTGACGCTTTGACGACCAAGATAATAAGTTATCCCCCATATAGACACAATATCCCGAGGTCGACCGACGAGTGTCCGGACACCCGCCCCAGTTGGCGTCAGTGTAGGCAATTAGAGCTGTAGAAGCCGAGGGGTGAATGGCAAAACCAAAGTGAGAAGTACCTGAAATATACCTGAGAATGCGCTTAAGGGCCAACATGTGATCCGTCTGCGGGGCATGCATGTGGAGGCATATCTGTTGGACTGCATAGGAGATGTCTGGCCGGGTAAGGGTAAGATACTGCAAGGCTCCTGCCAATTGGCGATACTCGGTACCGTCGGGAAGAGGCTCACCCGTGGTGCCACTAAGTTTGGAGTGAGTGTCAACCGGGGTGGCAGCTTTGTTACAATTTGATAAGCCCGCACGTTCAAGAATCTCCAAAGCATATTTTTCTTGAGACAGAAATAAAGATTTACCCGTCCTGGTGACAACGATACCCAAAAAATAACTTAGCGGACCAAGGTCCTTCATGGCGAATTCAGTGGCGAGGTAAGACATAAAACGATCCCGCAGAGTGTCCGTGGACGTGACAAGAATGATGTCATCCACGTATAATAATAAGTATGCCCGATCCGGACCCTGATTGTAGAGGAAAAGGGAGTGATCACACTGGCTATGCTGAAATCCGAGGGTCCGGAGATAGTCCGCGAAGCGCTGGTACCAAGCCCGAGGAGCTTGCTTGAGTCCGTAAAGGGACTTACGTAACAGGCACACATGATCCGGGTAAGTTAAATCGCGGAATTCCATGGGTTGGTGCATGTAGACCGTTTCGTTGAGGTTCCCATGCAAGAATGCATTTTTGACGTCGAGCTGATGAATGGGCCAGTCATTAGAAACAGCAAACTCAAAACTGTTCGGATAGTGGCCGGCTTGACAACCGGGCTAAAAGTTTCTCCACAATCAATGCCAACCTATTGAGATCGGCCGTCACATACCAATCGTGCTTTGTACCGCTCTAGTGTTCCATCGGATTTCATTTTGTGTCTAAAAATCCACATGCTCCGGACAATGTTCATCCCCGGTGTCTTTGGAACCAAATCCCACGTCCAATTTTCCATAAGTGCCCTATATTCATCATGCATGGCGCTACACCAATCGGGGTTGGCTAAGGCTTCTTTAGGAGACTTGGGTAAAGGGGAGATTATCGTTGAGGCATGGAGGTTAAAAAGTTGTTTTGGTTTATATATTCCGGACATTGAGCGGGTGGTCATGGGGTGGCTGGGTTGAGCGGGTGGCGGGTTGGATGTGGGTGACGGGGATGGGCCACTGGACGATGAAGGGGAGGGGTTGGAGTCGACTGGGCTGGTGGGGGAAAGGTGGGCCGAGGAGGTGGCGGATGTGGGGGGAGAGGCCGAAGCCTGTTGGGCCGAAGGGGGAGAATCGGGTGTGGGTTGGGCTGCTGGAGGGGATGTGACAATGGACTGGGGAGTGGGCTGGGCCATGGTGGCGGGTGTGTCAAGCCACCAGAAAGGGTTTGCATCGTTGTGTGGAGGGGTGGGTGTCGGAGTTGGAGAGGGGGAACGAAACGGGAAGACGGACTTGTCGAAAATGACATGACGAGACACGATAAGCTGACCCGTGGATAAATTGTAGCATTTGTAACCACGGTGGTTAGGTGGGTAGCCTAAGAAAACACACGGAGTGGACCGGTGGGAGAGTTTGTGGATTTGGGTGGAGGGAATTAATGGAAAACAAAGACACCCGAACACACGTAGGTGGTTATATGATGGAGGTCGAAGATAGAGTTTGGTGGTGGGGTTGGTGTTTTTAAGGATTTTGGTGGGGAGGATGTTGAGGAGATAGGTAGAATGTTCGAGGGCATGAGGCCAAAAATGATGGGGGACAAAGGAATGAGCTAAGAGAGTTCGCATCATATTGTTAATGGACCGGATTTTTCGTTCGGCCTTGCCATTTTGTGAAGATGTGTATGGACAGGAGAACCGGAATAGCATGCCATTGTCGGTACAAAAACGATGGAAGTTTGAGTTGTTGTATTCGGTACCGTTATCGCATTGAAACGTTTTGATATTCCGGTTAAATTGAGTTTTAACAAGAGTTGCAAATTTTAGGAAGGTTGAGAAAACTTGCGATTTGTTGGATAACGGATATGTCCACAAAAAATTTGTGTAATCATCTAAAAACAATATGTAATATTTATCACCATTGGAAGATAGAATAGGGGAGGTCCAAACATCACTGTGAACAATATCAAAAGGAAACAAAGTAGTGTTATTGGAAGCATCAAAAGGAAGTTTTATATGTTTCCCAAAAACACACGATTGACAAATATTAGAACTACTAGAACTTTTGGAATTAAAATGTAAACAAGGTTTAACAGTATTTAAAATAGTAGAGCCGGGATGTCCAAGACGGAGATGCCAAGTGTCTTGTGAAACCGCGGCAAGAGCATGAGGTCTTGAGGTAGAAAGAAGACGTGGAGATATGGTGAACGGGTAAAGGTCCCCTGTGTTGTCACATCGAAGGATAGGTTAGTACGGGTAGCCAAATCCTTCACAACAAAGCCAAACGGGTCAAATTCTATTGAAATATTATTGTCAGTGGTTAAACGACGCACAGAAATAAGATTTTAACAAGGTTAGGTGCATATAACATATGATTTAATTGAAAGGGTGGTAGGGGTTTGGGTAAGGTGGAATGTCCAGTGGCCAGGATTGGTATTGTAGCGCCATTACCGATGACAATATTGCGAGCAACATTATGAGAAGAAAAAGACGTAAGATTACCTTCCTGATTTGTCATGTGTGAAGTGGCCCCGGAGTCCAAGTACCAATGGGGATCCGCTTGGTGAAGTGTCATTGTGTTGAAGCTCTTTTCAAGTTCGGTGGGCGTGTAACTGACTTCAGAGGCAACATATGGTTGCTGAGGACGAGGCCCAAGAAGCCCAAGGGCCAGAGACGGTCTTGCGCGGGTTGATGGGCCCGGTAGGCTGGTTGTGGGATACGGGCAGGGGGGAACAACCCATGCAGGAGCAGGAGACCAGCCTTGATAGCGCATGGGCGAGGGCTGCAGTGGGGCTGCCCACGGCTGATAAGAAGTGGCCGGAAACACGGCACGTCCACCACGATAAGCCCGGCTTCCACGGCCCCCATTCCGGCGACTATTACGGCCACGTAGTGCCTGCTGTTGAGCGTCCATCGGAGGAGCAGGGGGGCAACAGATGCAGTGGCGTTAAGGACAGTGGCTGACGATGCGGCAGACGAACTAGCATGAGCCGCTTTGCGAGTTTCCTCGAGTATAATCTTGGACCTTGCATCATGAAAATCCGGAAGCGGGTCAGTTTGTTGGATAAACGTGGCCACGCCATCATAGGCCTCCGACAAACCCGAAACAAGTTGAAGCACGAGCCTTTGATTAGACACCGGGGAACCAAGGCTACTGAGTTGATCTGCCACATTCTTCAACTCTTGACAATAGGTGGTGACAGAGGAGAATTGTTCCAGTTTGGTGGTGACAAGTTTCCGTTCAAGATTGAGGATCCGAGTGTTCTTGTTGTTATTAAAAATATCTTGCAAGGCTTTCCAAGCCTCAGCAGCTGTGGACTCGGGTTTCAGAATCATTCGAAGAATGGGTTGGGAAAGAGTCCCGTAAATCCACTGTAAGACAAGGGCGTCAAGCCTTGACCAGATTTCATCGGTGACGTCGGTGGTTTTGGCAGCGTCACTAGAGGAGGCAGCGGCGGTTTTCCGAGGGGAAAGGTGGGAGGAGACGTCGAAGGCTCGACAATGAATCTTAAAAAGCTCCGCCCACGATGTGTATAGATCATCGTCTAGGGTTAGCGTGAGCGGAATGTAGGATTTGATGTTGGTTACGGTGATTGCGGGATAGGTTTTGGGGTCCATGGATGGAGAGGCAAAGAAAACGGGAGAGGGGAGGGCCGAGAATGGTGGCCGGAAACTGGAAAAAACGGGAGGAAGGGAGCCGGAGAAGGAGGGTGGTGGCTAGGGTTCCAGGATCTCTCTAGATACCATGAAAGTGTGGAATGCTTGATTGATTCACATTTACAATTCACGTACATATATACAACGATTTGTTTGACTTGCGTCTAATTATATATATAACAATAAAATTTGGTAGATGAATAGTTAGGTTTTTGGGTTTTAACATTGGCCACAAAAGTTTAACACTCTGACATTTTCTACCCTTAAATTTTACACTTTGTTTTTTTTTTAAAAGAACCTTATATATATAACAATAGAATTTGGTAAATGAATAGTTAGGTTTTTGGGTTTTTAACATTGACCACAAAAGTTTAACACTTTGCCATTTTCTATCCTTAAATTTTATACTTTGTTTTTTTAAACGAAATAGTAAACTTTAGGTTTTCATAGTTTAGCCACATGTGTTTCTTACTTTAACGTTTTCTACCCCCTAACTTTTAAAATTTTTTGTTTTAAGTTTTGTGGTATTCTACTTTGGCCACGTAAGTTAAAGTTTTCGACTTTGAACACGACTTTTTATAATTTCTACTTTGCCCACAAAACTTTTATAGTTTTACCTTTTATACCCCTTAACTTTTCCATTTTTTTTCACTTAGAGTTTTCGACTTTGACCACAACTATTTTATAGTTTTATTAGACTTTTACGTTTATATCCCTTAACTTTTCTACTTTCATTTTTTAGTATACTTTTATAGGTTTATACTTTCACCATGAAACTTTTATACTTTTACGTTTTATGCTCCTTAACTTTCTATTTTTTTTTATTATTATACTTTTAGAGTTTTGACTTTAGCCACGACTTTTTTTTATAGTTTTATACTTTAATCACACTAAAACCTTTTTTGCAAAATTTAGTAAAGGAATAGTTTAAGTCTCAGAAAAAACAAAATTCAACCCCACAGCAACGCGCGGGGTGGTATACATCTCGTTTACAATTAATGTCAATCTCTATACTAAAATATACAAACTGCCATATATACTAATAGTAATTTTTTTTTTATGTTCAAACTCATATTTAAAGTAACTAAAAAAGCAATTATGTAAAAACCTATGTTTGTTGGGGAAACTGTTTCTACATTTGACAAGGGTCTTCGTGAAGCGATTGCGGATATTGTGGTTTGTGGGCCCCGTATCTTCAATGGAGGTTGGCATCCCTCCCGACTCGTTTTGACGGTTTAGGCTTGTATTCGGCTGAAAATGTTTCTACATACGTCTTTGGGGCCTTGAGGGCATAACCTTGGAGTTTATAGGACCACATTCTTCGGGATTGTGGTATTGTTAAATTGGATACTGATTATGGATGTATAGGAATAACCTGATTGAAGCGTAATGATCATACGTCTGTAATGATTGTCTACTATGATTATCTAACAGTTCAAGTATAGTTGATATAGTTGAAGCATAGTTAAAAAAAAAATTCGATTACTACTAAGAAGCATAGTTAAATATCCGAGGCTGTTGAAAAACCTAGACAGCTTGAGAAGCATCCTGAAACCATGAAGTAAAAGCAAACAATTAGGGGCCGTTTAGTTGTGGAAAATGTTTTCTAGTTTTTCATTTCTAGTTTTCTAGAAAATGAAATGAGTTTTCCATCTCTAGAAAACACATGAAAATTTTTGAAAACGCGTTCAAATTTGAAAGATGGAATTTTCATTTTCAAAATTAGAAAACTAGAAAACATGTTCAAATCAACTGTTTTCTATTTGTTTTCTATCTCTACATTTCATTAGATTTCCGTTGACGATGCGGTGGAGCAGACGGCGACGGAGGTAACGGAGGAGAGGTCGAGCGGCTGTGCGTATAAACCCTAGAAAATGAACGCCCCTTTTCTTTTGTATATATTTAGAAAACGAAAATAGAAAACAGAAAACAGAAAACAGAAAACAGAAAACTAAAAAAAATGTGTTTTCCATTTTTAGTTAAAATTTAGAAAACACTATTTTCTGTTTTCCTAGAAAACGTTTTCTAAAAAATTCAATTTGAACGCGTTTTCTGTTTTCCTTGTTTTCTTAGAAAACAGAAATGAAAAACACCCCTTGTTTTCCGCAACTAAACGCGCCCTTAATTTTTATTAGAGATCGTTTGTTGGTGCTGTGTAAACCAGAACTCGTCGAACATTTAAACTTGACTAGACGCTTTTAGTCTTCAACGTGAAGCAAAACCAAAAAAAAAAAAAAAAAAAAAAAACTTGTTCTGATCAATTCACTTGCGCAACAATAATAAGAAGAAATATAATTGGTGATGCTTTCCACGTGGAGTAACAACAAGAAAAAAAAATCTTCAAATTTCATAGTTGTTGCTTGGCCACGTGCAGCAACACTAAGAGGAATCTTCAGTAAGTAAGGAATCTTAAATGGGCAATGAAAATTATCAAAACATAAAGACAGAGGGCCAAAGTTGGATCGAGAATTTTTTTTGCCGTAGAAGAGATTGAAAGTAACGACGGTTCTAAATTAGGGTTTAGGAGATGTAGGATCTTTAAGTTAAAGATATCATGTTGGAATGACATAATTTCTTGTTTGTGTTCTTATTCACCACCAATCAATATATATCTATATATATATATATATATATATAATACACTAGGTTAGTAACCCGTGTATTACACGGATTGAATAAATATTTATAATAATGAGATAAGTATAATAAAATAAAAATTGATATGAGATTTAAAAATTATGAATATGGATAATATAATTGTGAGATCATATCAAATAGTTATTTTATAGTAGTTAAGTTAAAAGTACATTTATATTAATTAGAGTATTTCGTATATCACAGTTGGAAAATAAATTGTTTAATGGTTTACTTTAAAGTGGTGTTGAGAATTACAATAATAAAGAGTTATTATTATTTAGGATTACTTGAATTTGGAGAATGTTAAAAGATAATTAGAAAATGTTGAAGATGATAATTGAACTCTTTAAAGTTACTTTTCAGAATATAAAATATAAAAAAGTGTTTGACATTTTAATATTTTAACTGAATAAATCAACCACCCTAATATATAATATTTAAATCAATAAATATTAGTAACTATTGTTACAAATTAAAATTTTGAATGTTACATCTCTTAAAATTAGAAATTCAAACAATTTATATAAATATGGTAAGTTAGTTAATAAATAATTTATGTAAATATATAAGTAATAAATATTAATACAAATTCATAACTAATTTTAGTTAAATGTAATGTTAAATTTTAGATTTAGAAAGTTGAAATATTAAATTTGAAAATTTTGAATTCTTAAATGAAAAAAAAATTGAAATTAAGTGTGGTGTTGACAAGTGGATTGTTGAGATGGAGGATGATGTGGACACCCTAGTAAAATGACATGTGGACACTTTTTTATTGTTTTATTAGAATGAAAGATTAATATATATATATTAGAATTAGAATTAGAATGAAAGATTAATATATATATTGGAGAGAGAAAGTTGATAGTGTTGAATTTTTAAGACTGTACAATAGAATTAAGCATGATTTACAAGTTTTTAGAGCACATCATCTTAAGAAAATGTGTTGAGATCAAATCTCAACAAAGCCCACTTACACCCCCAAAAAATCCATCCGCAGAAGAAAGACTTAAAAATGTGATTCCCTGTCAGACATTCTCTAAATCCGGTAATCTCTTTATCTGCTTTCTCCTCTTTCTTTTTCGCATTCACTTTTCTTCGCCCTGTACAACCGTGAAATGCCTCAGATCGGAGATTCAAAACAATTCAAAACCCTACCCACGCTCCCATTTCTCTCTGCATTTTCCTTCGTTTCCTCTCCCCCGAAGATGCTCAGATCGGAATCGTTTCCTCTCCCCCGAAGATGCTCAAATCGGAATCGTTTCCTCAAGCCATTCTACTCACCAGTTTGTGAAGCCAGAGAGTGACCACAGGTTTGATTTGCTTTCTTCTTCGCCTCTTTCGATTTAGGGTTTGTTCCTCTTCATTGAGATTTGACTAATCGTTGTTGTCTCACCGTTTCCTGTCAGTTTTTGTTTGTAATTTTTGTTTCTGTGTTCGTTTTTGTTATCCAGGTGATTAGATCTATACCTAACCATGGGTGTCGAGCGGTGTAATCTCCAGGAGAGTGACTTTTTCCCTAATTTAGACAGGACCCCGTAAAACCAAAAGCCAGACAATACTAAAATTAGAAGAATCGTCCTTCTTTTTGAGAGATCTGATCTTTCGTTTATTTAACCTCTTCTCACTATGTGTTCATGTTTTGCAGGTTTCTACACCATGGATCCAGCATTTTTCTCCCCAATTTAGGGTTTCTTATCACCATATCTGTTGGGATTTTGGTAGGCTTTCCATCTTTTAGTTACTCACACGCATTTCATGTAATTTATCGTTAAGTTTTTGTTGTTTCTGCGTAGTTTTGCTGATTGTTTCTCTTGAGTGCTGCGTTTATGAAATTGTGAAATATTTTTTTGCAAATTTCAAGCCAATATTATTATATATGTAGTGATTTGCTTACAGATTCCAATTGACATACATATTAATGCTATTTTCTGTTTATATAACGATGAATGGTGAGTGGTTCATAGTTTTTATTTTTAAATCTTTTCTCAGAAATGTTTCATGTCTAAATTGATAGGCTGATACAAGGTATGCTCAAGTTGGTATTCTCCTATATATGTTACATGATTTTAATTAGTGGCTATTACATGATAAAATAAGAAAAATGAGCTTACAAACTGTCTCATTCTAATTTTGGTTCTTACTCGGGTTATATTTTACAGAAAGCTGCCACCTGGCGTCAAGATATTTCAGCCTTTTGCCTAATATTCTATGATAAAGAAAGTTATTGTTCAGGTCTGTTTTTGTTTGTTGAATTATTAAAGTTATTATCAACCCCTGATTTCATGAGATTACAAGATTAGTTGGTCTTAAAGTAGCGAAAATGGGTGGGTCAGGTAACTGGTATTGAACCAGTTGCTTTCTGTTTATTACATTAAGTATGATGGGTCACTGTGATGATTTCTTTAATTAGGTGTTTTATGTGTTGAATTGATTTGACTTTTCTTAAATTGTTGTAAAGTTATGCCTCATAGTTAAAACTCACTTTCCATACATAAAAATGCACTGTATCACAGAGGTGAATTGTTGGTCTTTATCAAATTAAATCTATTTCATCCACACACACATCAACTCATATTTGTACAATAATAGGGATATAATTGTTACCAGCAATTGTAGCAAGAACAACTCAATTTTTCCTTACAATGGTCTCCACCTCTTTTGCAGTCTCCACATTTTGAGGATAGAGTATGCTTATCAAACAAAAGAACATTTGCCCCAAGTATGAAGAGATAACCTTCAAATGTAATAGGTGCAGTGCTACACATTCTAATATGATATGAGATTTTTATTTGTGACGGGTGGAGGGTTATATCCTTCACAAATATCATTTGGTAATTTATTTAATTTAACCCATTTGAAAGACAAAGCAAATCAAATCAACACTAAGGGGTATAAAAGGGATCGAGGGAGCATTGGAAATATGATTTCTTAATTCGAGCTTGAACATTAATAGATTCTAATTTTCGCAGGTTGAAATCTGTAGCTCTGTGTTACTGGTGTGAAGGTATGCATCTACTATCCTTATTTATAGATTCTAATTTGTAAATTTTAATTTTTATCCAGGTTGAAATCTGCAGCTTCGTCCTATTGGTGTTAAGGTATGTGTCTGCTATCTTTTTCGTCTCTAATTGGTATAACATGATAAAAAAATGTATTGGGCAAAAAAGATCCTCGAATGGATGAGCATCCTGCAAGAAGCTGTAGGAACATCGGTCTATTCGAATACACCTGCTAGCATGACTGAAAGCAAGGTAAAACTCCTACACTAGCTTCTTCTGTTATATATTAAATTTAAACAACAAAAAACAATTAAAAATTGTTGCACTGGAGTGTTTGATGAGGAAGGTATGCGTTTCATATATCTTTTCAAAACCAATAATTTAGTATATTGAATGTGGTTTCTGTACTGGTTTCAAATTTTCATTTACTGAATGTGGTTTCTACACTGTTTTCAAGTACTTCTATTTATTGATGAGGAATGTGGTAGTTTGGACTGGGGTATTAGGGGTCACTGGAGATGTTCGGACAGAGTTCAAATGATGATAAAACTGGTTAAGTGCACCTTCCTCTACTTATTCAAATTATAATCCTTTTTTTTTTAAATCTCGCATTCACAATTAATCATCTTACCTAAATGTGGCAACACTTGGGGTTGGGTAAATGGTGATTTTGTGGCATGGGTCTGGTTGACCCATAACCATCAGTTTTACTACAGGGCTGACCAAAATTAACTGGGTTTCTTTGACTAGCCAAATTTAATTGGTGGTCTGATATAGGTTCTATTGGAGACTCGGATACAATAGTTGGCATTAACTAGCGGTCCACTCATCGGTTACTATATAAGGCTAATGCCTGGGATTTAGCTTTTGAGTGCAAGGTTAAAGTGGTCTTTCAATTTTTCATAATTTTAATTGCATGTCAACCTTAATATCATTGACGGATTCTTTAAAACATGATTGAAGATTTGAAATACGTTATTAGTTTATGAATTTTGTCTCACTAAATTGTGCAAATAAGGAGTTAGCATTCTTATATTTATCTATTTTTCTACTCTTCACATATTCTACCATATATAATGTGGCACAGGCTCATGAGAATTTATGTTTTAAGGTATGGGGAGAGCAATCAACAAGACTATAATGATTCTGGATCTTATTTATGTTTTATGGGTCTTGATTTTTGAAGAATCTTATCCCTTGATACATGCTTAGAACATTTGTTCACTCTAAACTGATGGTGTTTGTAGAGGGGTTGTCTCAGAAAACTTATATAATTTAAACCGAATCCTCTTAGTTAATTATCTGGCATCTTTTCTTGTAGCTAATGCTTATTTTAATTATATGTTACTACCATTTGATTCTATATCACATTACCATAAAAAAGAATATTAACAATCCACTATGTTTAGAACTCCAGTTGCATATTTGAATTCAAATAGTTTATTGATGGATAAGGTGTAGTATATATATTAAACCACAAATTGAACATTTGATACGAACATGTCGTTTTAAGATTGTTTGGAATTCTTAATTGGACTAATTTTTTTGTTTTTGTTTTTGTTTTATAGGTGCCAAATGTTGAATGAGGTATAATTCAAGTTGATAGAGTATGGAGAATTGTTCAGCAACACATGCTTCAAGATGATGAATATGGAGTTACAACATAATTCCAATCAACAACATAGTGTATGTGACTTTTCATTGTATTTCATAGTGCGTATGTTATGTAATTAGCTTGAGCGGTTATATGCTTCAATGAGAAGATTGATAAAGTAAAAAAAGTACCACATTTGTTAAAAATCACTTGTTTTGATCATTGGCACCGTAAACATTTTGTATATATTCGATGCTTCATATGTATGTATTTTGTATATATTCGATGTTTAATATGTACATAGTTAATGTACGTAAATGTTTCCAAATAACTAAACCTTAAAAACTAATTAGTGATTATGCTTATTGCTAACCTATACAACTATTTGCAATTTGTAGACAATATAATTTGTTATATTTTATTAGTCCAGTGTCGGATATTTAGTTTTTAGTTACTATTTATATGATCACTTATCCAACCTTTGTTCATGTGTTCGTTATCATTTAATTGAGATCTGCAAAGATAATTATAAAGATACGGTACTGAGGTTACAGATGATAAAACTAACAGACGTATAATACAATATATCATGAGATAATTGATAAACTAACAAAATCATTTATGTGTCAGATTTAACCTTTGCCTTCTGAAAATAAAGTAAAATTATAATTATAAAGGTATATAATATAATAGTAAAATAGATAACACAATACGTAAACACGGAGAAATTGTAGCCATGTACATGAACAAGTTTGGGAACAACAAGTGACCACAAACAAGCAAGTACTCGGTTATACCGTCCAAGACTTATTGTCAGGGCAATATAATAGGTACATTAAATCGATGATAAAAATGAGAAATCTGAAAGACAAACAAATATAAATTATTGTACCGCCATAACAAGCAAACAAATGACGAATAACGCCCTATAAATTGTCGCCGCCGCAACGCGCGGGTATACCCCTAGTATATAATCAATACATATATAGTTACAAGGCTACAATACTATTTACATTCAGTACCCCTATAGCATCCATATTTATATAATAGATACGTCTAGTCTAATAATTGAATATGAAGTGATAACAAATATCAAATCATAAACAAAGAAACAAAAATAATTTCAACAATATTAAAAATTTAAAACAAATTAAAAAACTAGAAAAAGAAAAAAAACACGTAATAGTAAGCTTTGAGATGCTCATTCACTCAAGATCACCACTTTTTTTACCGGTACGTGTTTTTTTTCTTTCTTTTTCTAGTTTTTTAATTTGTTTTAAAAATTTTAATATTGTTGAAATTATTTTTGTTTCTTTGATTATGTTTGATAATTTGTTATCACTGTTGGATATTGTATGTCCAGACCCGAGAACATCAAGAACCCGACCCGGTTAAGACCCGTAAGAGTTACACTAAGGGCAACGAGTTTAAAATCCGCTTAATATTTTAACCGGTAAATCATGGAAATCAATAATTAATTATTGTTTATTTTTTATAAATAAATACTTAATTAATTATACATTTATCATTGCGATAAATGTGCGGAACACTACGTTACTATTTTAACGTTTTCGGCAAATTAAACGGATCAAATAAATGATTATTTGAGTTTGTCGGTTTTCGGAATTTTACGACTTGTAAATTAATAAATTCGTTTTAATTGATCGTAATTAGTGGTTCGTTTTGGTAAAAGGAAACGACGAGGGACTTGAGGGTAATTAGTCGTCTCATTATAAAGCGACAAGAGATTAGGAAACCCTAATCTCTCCCAATTTCTCTGCGCCTCTCCTCTCCCTCGTCGTGCTCTCTCTCGCCGACTCTCCCTCTCTCTTGACCGCCGCCGACCACCATCATCCTCCCGTTTGGAGGTTACCGAACCACCATCATCCTCGAGCCACGACGCTGAAGCCGCCGCAGCCGTAATGGCAGCCGCAACCACAACCACAACCGCAAGCCGCCACCGCTGCAGCTGACGCCGCCGTCCGCCTTTCGTCGTGCTACTGTCGTCTCTGCTCGTTCTCCGATTGGCGCGAGCCCGTCACCTCTGCTTTACGAGTCATCGCGATACGCGATGAATCGACCGGAGAAGTTTCGGGATCTGCGAAACGATCGGATCCGAACGGTCGGATTAGTTTTCGGTGAAACCCTAACGACTTGCTCGTTGTTCCTCAGTGTCTTTAACCTGTGTTTGAACACTGCTCAGGTATATCTAAACTCGCTTTAGATTTAGTTATTTATTTATTTCGATTGTATTATCGTTGATTACGATCGCGTTCTGTTTTTACGCGATCTAGGTGTTTGTGTGTTTTGCTGATCGTGATCCTGTTGACATGATTATGACACATAGGGTTTGCGCATACTAATTAGTAAAACCTCTTTTATTCCGCTGCACAGTCGAATTACTTGTTAATTCGAATAAACTCCAATTTACTAACGCTCGATCGGTAATGATTAATTATAACGTAAATGAATAATTTTTTTTTGTCGTCACCGGGTACCCGTATACCACTATCATAACCCAACAATCACCGAGCACCCGTATACCACTGTCATAACCCAACAGTGGTATCAGAGCCTTGATCACCACACGCAAACCCCGACCGGTCGATTTTAAACCGGTGGATTTCGCGAACTGGGGTTAAAACCGGAAAGTCGCAAAAGTTATACGAATATTATTCAATTCGATAAATTGATTGAATAAATACGCATATTCGGCTCGACCCATAGTTTGGTTATGATTGATTATCGTGTCGTGTATTGGCCCATTTTGGCCCATTAGTTTTATGGTTTTGTATTGGCCCACGTTTTGGGTTCAAAGTTGTATCAAAATTAGATATAGATTTGTTTTTCTATTTTCTTGTAATTGCGGACCTTCGCTCTAGACGAACGCGAAAAGACTTGATACGACTACCCCATCATGGCAAGTGTTCTTATTCAAGAACAATTCCTAGCATGGCAAGTATCCACGACCGATAGACAGACGAACTTCAATCGACACAAAGGAGCTAATGAAGCCTGTAGGAGCATTAGAGTCGGCCGGATGCATTGTTCATCCTTGTGGTTGATTTTTAACTTTTAATTCCCAGACCTTCTTCGACATTGTCAATAAGGCTCTAACAATGTCGAAATCTCTTCAAAGCCGAATATGTGTTATGTTTGCATGATGTGTTTTGGTTGCATGTAATAACTCGTTTAACGCGCCAACTAAAACTCCAAACTAAGTTTTAAATGATTAAAGCTATTTTTCAATCAATGAATAATTAGTCCTAAATAACTTATGACTTAAAACAATAACTAATTTTATTCGACTAAGATCTCGAATTTTTCGATCCATAAAATCGAACAATGAAATTAATTGGTTATCACCTTGCGACACCTAGTCATTAAATGATGAGGTTATTTAATCGACTGTCCCAAGTGAGACATTGTTAATATATATTCGTCAAATCATTTAATTACTTACAAACTTGACCTAATAATCCTATCTGGTAAGCCTTAAAACTGGTAGATCTTGCCATCCTAGTCAAGTCTAACTTGGAACATATTTTCCGATGCATCAGTGTTGAAGTAAAGTTCAACATCGCACTTGATGTTCAGGGTGTCTTCCAAGGTGTGTGCATTGGAGTAAAGTTCAACACCGTGCGCGCACACTGACAACTGAGGACATCTACCATTTTCTTTGCGATTACTTGATGTATTTGAGTAAAGTTCAACATCGTACATCTAGTCACTCGTAGACAAAATGGCACAGATGAGGCTAAAGTATTTCGCAAATAATTAGGCGAAAGCCTCATAAATGGGAATTGTGACTGGTATTCACAAGAGAAAATCGTTGTCCATCCAATTACTTAATTGACTGGTGATTGCACTTAACGCTGCCTTTGTTGGTCGACTACTAATTGGGTTCCCATTTTCTTATTTAGATTTGCTTGCTATCTTTGAATACGAATATTATATTGAAACACTAAAGCTAATTGCATGTTGTTTCAGATGGTTAACCCTCCTATAAATAACGAGGTTTTCCAGCTCAAGTCTCTCCTTGAGAAAGAGAAACTTGATGACACCAACTTTCTTGACTGGCATTGAAATCTGAAAATCGTTCTGCAAATGGCCAACAAACAACATGTGTTAGAAGCTGATGTGCCTGCAGCACCTGCGAATACCTCCGCGGCTGCTCGTGCTGCACATGAGACGCTGAAAAAAGATGCTAATTTAGTGACGTGTCTCATGTTGGCCACCATGTCTACTGAAATTCAGAAGAACATGGTTGACAGGACGGCTTTTCAGATGATCGGGGAACTTAAGGGCATGTTTGAAACCAACCCAGGCTCGATGGGAACATTATGAAACGGTTGTCAGATTGATCATCTGTCGCATGCCTGAAGGCACTCCTGTTAGCGCCCATGTCCTTAAGATGAAAGGGTTCATCGATCGCCTTGCGAAGCTCCATTACATCATTACTCAAGAAATGGCGGCGGACTTGATCCTTCACTCTCTTTCCAGTGCATTTACTCCTTTCAGGATTAACTTCAATATGAACAATCTAGTTAAGACAGTGACCGAGCTGTTGGATTTAGTGTCCATACCCTATTAAATCAAGAACCTGACCCGGTCAAGACCCGTAAGAGTTACACCGAAGGCAACGGGTCCTAAGTCCACTTAATTGATTATTCGGCAAATTCGTAGAAGAATTGATTATTTATTTATTAACTGGTTTACTAAGTAAATTAATTAATTATTCCTAATTAATCATTATGATTAATTTGGTGACAAAGACGTTGAATACTACTTACGTCTAAGAAGACAGTTGACGAATAAGTTATTTAACTATTATTCATTAAGTCTCGGCAGGCGACAAATATTTTAATGAGTTAAAACATTAGTCGCACAATTAAAAGGTTCGATTAAGGATTACATAAAAACGAGGGACTAATCGGAAACTTAATTAGATATTTATATCTGATTAAGGAGGCGAAAACCCTAATTCATAGACTAAGATTTTCGGCCTCCCTTCCCTCCCTCTCTCGATCCGACGCCAGCCACCATCCCATGCCGCCGTCGCTTTGTTCTCCGGCGATCCGTTTTCATCCGATTGTGAGAAGTCTAATCCGTTGATCACTGTTTTTGCCGTGGTTTGTTTTTCCGATGAGCCATTGCGAGGAAGCCGAGACCGCACCGCCGTGATGCCTCACCGAGTCGAACCACCGCCTCCACCTTCGTCGTCCACCGCCGCTGACCAAGCCGCCACCGACCAAGCCGCCGCCGCCGCTGCCGCAAGTCGAGCCGCTGCCACCCGCTACCGCTCCGTCGACCGTCGCCCTAGCCGCCGCCTCCCCTATCGACTCTCTCCTCGCCGTCGCTGGTTTACCCGCCGACATCCGCACCCGCGAACCGCCATCATACGGCTTGTTCGCTGCTCATCCGCGAAACCCTAATCGCGCCATATCCGACATACGGGATTCTCTCGTTGCCCGAGTCACCGCGTCATGAATCCTGTAACCTGCTAGGATTGACCGATTCGCTCACCGAGTCGAAACCTGCGAAACCCTAGCATCACCCGTTGACTTTCGGTGTCTCAAGCGTCTGTTTGAATCACTGCTTAGGTATATCTAAACTCGTCGTTAGTTTAAATTTATTTTATTATTTTTTTTATATGTATCACGTTCTTGTTTTAACGCGATTGGTGTTTGCGCATTTGGTGATTGTCAAATCCTCTTGTCGATAGGTGTACGTTAATTTACTGGTAATCGGTTTTGTAAATTAAATTATTTTCTGCTGCGTATTAAATTATTAGTTAATTTAATTTATTATAATTTATTTTAATTTACATATTTACTCGGTAAATGATTTAATAATTATTCGACATAAATAATTATTTAATTCAAAATTATTGTCGTTACTGGGAACCCGAATACCACTGTCGTAACCCAACAGTGGTATCAGAGCCTTGATGACCACACGCAAACCCTAACCGGTCGATTTTAAACCGGTATAATTCACGAACTAGGATTTTAAACCCTAAAGTCACGAAATTAATTGAATCGCCGTCTAGATATGTTTAGTCGATTTAAAGCCACTAAACATAATTCGATGCAATAAAATTGATTAAATTATCTTTCACACTATTCGGTCCGACCCTGTTTTTGGTTTGTCATGGATGTCGTTGTGGTTTGGCCCATTAGGCCCATTTCGTTTTGTTTTGGATTGGCCCAATTTTGATTGGGTTCAAAGTTGTATTTAATTTTAAAATAAATTAGTTTTATTTTAATTTTGTAATTACTCACCTTTGCATGGACAAACGAGACGAGCTTGATACGACGAACATTTTAGAGATTATCCCTACTAGGGATTTTTGAAAATGGCATGAACCCGAAACGAGACCGACGTTCCTCATGACACGCAGGAGCTTGTTGAAGCTAGTGGGAGCGACTAAATCGATCAGGGAGTTTTTCTAACTTGTGGTTGGTTCACTTTACGTCTCTCGACCTTCCTTGACATTGTCATAGGCTCTGACAATATCGAAACCCCTGTATTGCCGAATATTTGCATGTGTGTTTGCTTGTCTTTTTGTTGCTTGTCTAAATTCTGATTAACGCACCAACTAAAATCCAAACTTAGTTTTACCGGTATAAAACTAATTTTCGATCAATTAAGTGATAAGTCCTAATTTTAATTACAACTTCATAAATTTTAGTAACCAATTTAATTCGACATTAAATTCGGATTTTTCGATAAATGAATCGAACTTAGTAAATAATTGGTTAACGCCTCGCGACACGTAGATCATTAATACGTAGGATATTTAAATGATTGTTGCGAGTGAGATAAGGTTTATAATATTTGTCATAATATTAATCATTAAAATATGACTTAATAATCCTATCTGGTAAGCCCAAAACCGGTACTCTATGCCATCCTACGTCAAGTCTAACTTAGAACATATTGACCGATGCATCCATGTTGGAGTATTTCAACACTGCACGAGGTGTTCAAGTTATCTTCAAAGGTGAGCGTATTGGGGTATTTCAACACCGTACGCACACACTAACCACTTAGGACAACTACCATTTTCTTTACACGCACCTTTGGTATTCGTGTATTAGTATTTCAACACCGTACCTCTGGTCGCCCTGTAAACAAAATGGGCATAGATGGGGCTAAACGTATTTCGCTGATCCGTTCGCGAAAGCCCCATAACGGGAGTTTTGACAGTCTATCACAAGTGACGCTCGTTGTCCATTTAGTTACTTAGAAACTTTAAAAGCACTTTACGCTATCTGGAGGAGTTGTCTAATTAACTGAAGTCCCATTTCCTATTCAAGATTGGCTTGCCATCCTTGAATACGAATCAAACATCGAAACACTAAATTTGCCTGTTGTTTCAGATGGCTAACGCAAACCGCGCAAACCAAGAGATTTTACATCTCAAGTCTCTTCTCGAGAAAGAGTAGCTTGATGGCGTTAACTTCCTTGATTGGGAAAGGAATCTAAGAATCATCCTAAAAATGGCTAACATGAAAAACGTGTTAGAAGCTAAGGTTCCCGAGCAACCTGAAGCTGACACTGCTCCAGCACGTAATGCCCATAACACATTGCGACAAAATGCCAAAAATGTCGCGTGTCTTATGCTAGCCACTATGACTTCTGATATTCAGAAAAACATGGTCGATAGGACAACGTTTCAGATGATCGGTGATCTGAGGGGCATGTTTGAAACCCAGGCCCGGTAGTAGCGGTACGACACCGTTGTGACACTTATTAACTGTCGTATGGCTGAAGGCCCTCCCGTCAGCGCGCATGTCCTGAACATGAAGGGTTACATCGATCGCCTAGCGAAGCTAAATTGCGTCATCCCCGCCGAAATGGCGACAGACCTAATTCTACACTCATTGTACAGTGCCTTCACCCCTTTAAGGGTGAACTTCAACATGCACAACATGGTAAAGACAGTGACTGAGCTTCATGGCATGCTCAAAACTGCCGAGGTTAACTTTATTAACGGAAAGGCACCCGATGTACTCGCAATCCGATAAGGAGGTGTCAAAAAGCCTGAGGTGAAGAAGGGAAGGCGTGGAAATAAGAAGAAGGGCAAGGCAGCTGTTCCCAGAGCGTTTGGAAGCTCCTAGAAGGGCAAGTCGAAAGCATCCAAAGCAACGCCGCCAGAACAACGCCAGTGTTTTGAATGCAATAAGATTGGGCAGTGGAGGAGGAACTGTCCATAGTATCTTGCCAAGGTGAATGATGGGAGAACCCCGCAAGGTAATCCCTTAGGTATACACATAAGTTTATGTTGTATAATCCTTCACTAATTCCTGCAAAATATATGCTTGACATACTTTACATTTTGTAGGTGCATGAAGCTGAAGAAAGCAGACCAAGATGACATTGAGCTACCCTGCGAGATTCACACCCTAAATAAAGCTCATGTCTAACATTTCCAGTTTAAAACAATTCTTGGTGGTTTTAAAACAACTTGTTTGTTTTTCGTTTCCCTGGGTGTGTCCAGGATGAACAATTGCTTTCTTTGGAATTTTGATTATGGCATGCCTTTTGACTATCTCTGATTTTGAAATATGCATGGCGATTTTAATCTATGTTCTGAATTTGATTTAACCGTTTTTTAGATTAAAGTTTCAAAATCCTAAAATCACATACAACATAACATGTACCTGGTACACTTGATTTAATAAAGGCTGGCTTAAATGCGACATGAAAAATTCGTTCCTTCATGTCCCATCAAAGCTATAAAGCCTCAAGCGTTTATCGTACTCGTTACAACATAACACACGACGTAACGATAGTTCACAAAGTCTTATGACTTAGAACCACCAAAGTCAAGAATATTAAAACTATTCGAACTGATTAAAGATCGTCGTTTACGATCTTAACTAAGTGAACAAATCAATCCTCTGCCTCATGTAGACGTTTGTCCAACCAAGTTCGAATCACCAGCTGAATTACTACAAATTAATCACTTGTTGATTATGACATTGTAGAATGGTTACACCATTTATGGTGCATTATACCGTTAGTCATACATGTGCATACCTGCATATACCTTGAAAGTCTTAGACTACACTCGTTATACTCGCGTGTGTTTGAATCCGACAATAAACTAAGTGATTAGTGTAAGGAATAACAGTTTCATTCTTGAAACTGGCAAACACAAATAAACTAATTGATTAGTGTAAGGAATAACAGTTTCATTCTTGAAACTGGCAAACACAAGACTAATGACTTGTCACAATAATTACCCTAGGTATCTTATAACCAAAACGCCCCTTCACACATCACTTGCATAACTAAATTCTGTTCTCAAGATTTTGCGAAGATAAGGATTTGGTAATTACATGTCCATAGTTAGATCTTTAATATCTAAAGAAACGTGATTTTGACAAATCGATGGACAATGTAAAGCAACTCTCGTACTTGTACGAGACCAGCCAGTAAAATAGATCATCATCTCGATCATCACGAAATACTTTCAAACGATTAAGATGAAAGCATCCCTATACTATAAAACTCTTAAATGACTTTGACAATTATCTTTAATTTTATGAGTAGTACATAACACCTGGATGTTAAACGTTCAAGTTTCGTACTGCGCCTACGAAAGTGAACGACTTCGTTCTTGGAAACGAAATATAATTGCAACGATTCGATCGCGCAACATAACATCCAAACGGTTTGAAAGAATAATGATTTTAAGAATGTCAGTCTACATAAAGCAAGTGAGAGCATCGCCACTGATCCTTACCGAAATTACGATCAAATGGTTATTTAAAGATCATTTAAATTTACTAGATTAAATTTAGATGACGCCTCAATTAATTCAAATTTTCAAGATTAAAATTAAGTGTTGACCAAATCGTGGCTGAGCAACCACAGATACTATCAGTCTCTTGAAATGATTATGATACGAAAGGAATCCAATACTTAGATATTGCAAGAGATGTCACTGTAAAGGATTACACAACGACATAAGATGGAAAATCACATCATCACTGTAAAACATTGATGAACGAAATGCATGTTCATTAAAGTAGTACTGATTGTACTCATTGAACATCAATAGCCAACTTAATTGAATCTAAACTAGGAATGCAATAAAACATTCAAAGGGTTAATTCGATTATGCAAATAATCGATTAACATGCTCATGTGATAATACAGTCGTACATGTGCTTACTAGGGGCACCATATTATCACAAGTTCGGTTCACCTAGGAAGTCTCACTGTTCACGATAAACACTGAAGCTTAAGAAACAACTAACAGAGGCGATCCTAAAATAAGACTCAAAAACATGGTAGCGTATTCATAAATTCAATGATCAGGCTAGATCAATGAAATGATGCTATTGCATAGTACATGAATTCAGCACCATGTCGATGTTCTAATTTAGTTTTGGATTTTGAACATTAACGTTTGCACCAAATCATTCGACCTCCTCTAAACTATTAGACGAAGAGCTTGAATTCTGCGTAACGTGTTCGAATTTTATACGTTTTACTATCCATGAATATTTAATTAATATTCTAAAGTCCGTAGTCGATCAGACATTGTGGGAGCAACGCCTGAAGCAAGACTATTCTGACTCTGAACTCAAACTGTTGATGATCCAGACTCACGAGACCTCATTACAGAATGACGCCGGGACGTAACTCGCATCAAATTGTCTTCATGGATTTAATCATAAGACAAATTTGATAAATGGTATACTTAATAGTTACATTCGACCTGAGATGCATAAGCGACCTCCCGTCTGCTAAAGAACATTCTTTGATTGTAGCTTAACGCTGTCGCGTAACTCCCAACCATAACGGTTACCTTTGGGAATGGATCTGAAGCTTAGTGGGAGCTGTATGTAGTCAACAGGGGTTTCTCTACTTTTGCATTAATAATGCAACAGCTTGACATCGTGGGGCCTCTCGTTAGTTCTAAGTGTTAAGTGTAAGGCCTTACCCAAACTTACTGTGTGTTTGATTGGATCACTTCAAACGTATAGAACAAGAAATAAAACGATTGAACGCGGAAGAGAATGAATAAATCCATGTCTCTTGTTCAATTGATATCACATACTGAAAGGGACTGATGACTTTACGAATACCATAAGTCTAAACTGTATCACGAGTTTGTTGATATGCCTTGGTTATTTGACTTGAAGTGTCAAGACTGGTTGGGACAGCCACGTGTAGCTAGAGCACATCTGACTGTTTCTTAGATTGTAGTCGTGGTTAAGTCCAATTGGGAGACTGTTGGATTTAGTGTCCAGACTCAACGAAATAAAGAACCTGACCCGGTCAAGACCCGTAAGAGTTACACCTGAGGCAACAGGTTTTAAGTCCACTTAACTGATTAACCGAAATATTCGCAGAAGAATTGATTATTTATTTATTAACTGGTTTAATAAATAAATTAATTAATTATTCCTAATTAATCATTATGATTAATTTGGCGACAAAGATGTTGAATACTATTTACATCTAAGACGGCAGTTAACGAATCAGTTATTTAACTGTTATTCATTAAGTCTCGGCTGGCGATAAATATTTTAATGAGTTAAAACGTTAGTCGCACAATTAAAAGGTTCGATTAAGGATTAGATAAAAACGAGGGACTAATCAGAAACTTAATCATATATTTATATCTGAATAAGGAGGCGAAAACCCTAATCCACAGACTAAGATTTTTGGCCTCCCTTCCCTCCCTCTCTCGATCCGACGCCGACCACCATCCCACGTCGTCGTCGCTTTGTTCTACGGCAATCCTTTTTCATCTGATCGTGAGAAATTTAATCCGTTGATCACCGTTTTCGCCATGGTTTGTTTTTCCGATGAACCATTGCAAGGAAGCCGAGACCCCGCCGCCGTGACGCCTCACCGAGTCGGACCACCGCCGCCACCTTCGTTGTCCACCACCGCTGACCAAGCCGCCGCCGCCGCTGCCGCAAGTCGAGCCGCCGCCACCCGCTGCCGCTCCGTTGACCATCGCCCTAGTCGGCACCGACCCTGACGGCTCTCTCCTCGCCGTCGCCGGTTTATCCGCCGACATCCGCAACCGCGAACCGCCGTCACAAGGCTTGTTTGCTCGCCGTCCGCGAAACCCTAATCGCCCCATATCCGAAATACGGGAATCTCTCGGTGCCCGAGTCACCGCGTCGTGAATCATGTAACATGCGAGGATTGACCGATTCGCTCGCCGAGTCGAAACCTGCGAAACCGTAGCGTCACTCGTTGACTTCGGGTGTCTCAAGAGTCTGTTTGAATCGCCACTCAGGTATATCTAAACTCGTCGTTAGTTTAGATTTTTTTTATTATTTATTTTATATGTATCGCGTTCTTGTTTTAACGTGACTGGTGTTTGCGCGTTTGGTGATTGTCGAATATAGTTGTCGATAGGTTTACGTTAATTTACTCGTAATCGGTTTTGTAAATTGTTTTCCGCTGCGTATTAAATTACTAGTTAATTTAACTTATTTTAATATATTTTAATTTACATATTTACTCGGTAAATGATTTAATAATTATTCGACATAAATAATTATTTAATTCAAAATTTTTGTCGTTACCGGGAACTTGTAAGTCCTGAAAACGGTCCTGACACGATATCTAATCTCTAGCAAGAGTGCGGAATCCAATTACTAGAGATGATTCAAGATATATATTGAAACAAATAAAGATAAACACAATGAAGAACAATAAAACCTGGTTGATGCACACGATTACAATCGATGAGAATCGTCTAGTACACCTTTAGAGAATTTCGAATTCTCTATCTCTCTGCGCTCTCTCTAGAATGACTAACCCTTTACAAGATGCACTAGGGGTCCTATTTATTGGAATAAACATAAGCCCACTAAACTCTATCTAAACTCCTTCTAAATGAGCCCAAACATGTCTAAATTGGCCCAGTGACCCAATATACCCATAACCCAACTAATTTTCACCTATTCTATCACATAGGCCTTCAAAATAGTCCGCCAATGAGCTATTTAATACACAAGCCACAAATTATTCCCTTACAATCTTCCCCTTGGCTTGTGATATTAAATGTCTTCTACTTTCGATCTTCAGACTTGCAGTCTTCTCCTTGGCTTGAGTATGGGTTGATGATGATTCTTTTCTTTAGCAATCTTCATTGGGAAACAACGAAAGTGTTCTCTCAATCAGCATCAGCTTGAACTGCACATGATGACCAAGTAATGAGAGGCGGATTCTCAAATACTTGCTCCTTCTTGAAAACTGTCGAGTCCTTGCTGAATCATCAGTAACTGTCTTGACTTGCCATTAACTTCAGAGGAAAAATATTTTGAAAACCCTTGTCTTGGCATTCTTGAATTTCTTGATTTGAAAAGTATCTTATTCTGACTGCTCTGCATCTTTTCTTCATTTAAATGCAATGTTGCATTTAGCTTCCCCTCAACTTGTGAACGGTGTCTTTGGAAGATTCACTTGAAGAACCAACAAACTTTCCCTAAGCATCACATTCTTCCATAGGGTAAGTCCTTTTCCGGCTGGTTCTTAAACACGAACAGTAGCAACACTCATTGACTTTTCTTTTCCATGACATTTCATTTGCATTTAACGTGTCATGCACCACATGGAACAAACACTAACTAGCAAATGATGACTGGTTACTGGGTTAGTAGGAGATCGACATAATTTTAACACAAACTTATCATTAATTACGGGTTTCCTTTAAATACTTCCCCTGAACCTAATGATTCCCTTCACATTTTCTCCCCCTGAGATTTTGAGGGAGGTCATAATTTCTTGCATAAAACCCATAAAAACATATTAAAACCTTTAAATTAACCTGGTGATGGTTGAAAATAAACAATAAAAACATAAGATAACACAAAAAGTAAAATAAAAATAAAAAAAACATACCAAATTACTAAACGAGAAGGTTTCTATGGGATCAAACTGTATGAATCTGACCGATGAACCCTTTTCAGCTTTGTTACTCGAACACGTCCAGGTGATTGCTAATATACTGATCCACTTTAAACTCAAACCCTTTTCTTATTCAGGATGTTTGTCACTTTATTATCTTTTAAGGTACATTAATTATGAACAGCAAGTGAGTTTCAACAAATCCTAGATACATTTTATTACACACTATGATCAAAAAGCTTCTCAGCCTGATCGAAAAGCCCCTAGCTCGTTCGAAAAGTATCATCTTCCTCCTTTTGAACCTGCAACTCAATCAAACAACAAACTTTCGAATGTTTTAACAATTAAAAATAGTCCCAAACCCCTTTAATCATAGTTTTTCACCCGTCCCAACCAAAAAACTCAACAAAAATAGCACATACTTGAGACGGTCTTGTGGGGGTGTAGCCACACGCTTCAATTGGGGAGCCATTGCTCAAAATCAACACCGGGATAGTGTTTATTGAAGGATTCCGACTGGACAGGTGGTGTTAGATGGTGTTTTCGGTGGCGGATGGTGGCGGGTCGGATAGGGGATAGGGGCAGCGGCGACGAGGGTAATGGGGGTGTTCGGGTGACGGTTTTTGATAAGGGAGGTGGTGATGAGGTCGCAAGGTGATGGCGATGACTGTGGTGGTGTGTGACGGTGGTGGCAGCCGGTGGAGGTGAGTGGCGGTGATGAAGGTAGGTGTTAGGGTTTAGTGGAAAGAGAGAGAGGGAGATGGTAACTGATGATGGGGGGCCGAAATCTCTCCCTTTTGTTTAATTTTTTTTTTTATAAAAAAAGCTTTCATACCACCCCTTGCACTATTGAGAACATGACAATTTGACACAAACCTTTGTCCAACACATTTTTTTCAACAAATCTCCATTTTGTCAAGTTTAAAAGAAAACTTCATCTGAATACAAGCCCATGAGTTTCATGTCTGACAACTAAAGTGACAATTTAAAATAAAAATTGGAATAAATAACATAAATAAAAAGAAAAAAATAACATAAATAAATAAAAAACTTAACAACCTGAGTTTTGAGTGTGAAGGCATATGAGGGATCATACCAGATAGTCTGTGACTGAGGAACCCTTTTTAGCTTCAGTTACTTCGCGTGTTTAGGCGATTACCGATATTTTGGTCCTTTTTTTAAACTCGTGCTGCTTTCGCTTACTAAGGCAGTTTCATCACATAGTTTATATTTTAGGGTTTACTAATTATAAACATCTATCCAGGTCACACACATATGTCCTAGGTATAATTTGTACATTCTATCAAGTACACCTGGTTTCCCTACAACATTTTTCACGACACCTTTCCTTAAGCCTAACACCATGCTCCAGACTAGGTTGAGAAAAGAAAGAATAGATCACGGAGATTTTTGGGAATAATATACAAATTCAACTGAAAATTTATAAAACATTTTCAATAATGCTCTCATCAGTGACAAAGGCTGAGGGTTTTGGACTCTTGAGGGTCTCTTTTAGTTGTGCACATTGGCATCTTTTGGGTTTATAATGTATGTACAGTGTGATCTTAGATGTACGTGGATCAGGGAGGTTCCAGGTCTCTGCTACCGCAGAACAGAGGAGTCCTAACTCGCGTACAACATTCCCAGGTCATTGCTCACGCAAAGCACAGGGAATGGGATTTTTAAGCATGACATCAACACTCAGAACTGGGCGTGTGTCTCAGGATTCCTGGTACACAGTCAAATAGAAATTGTACTAACCTAAGTGTGTGTTTCCTATCAAGCATCATACGTTATCTTCAAGTGTTGTGACAAACCATACCTTTTGATTGATTGACAGCAGAGCCTACCAAGCATATCGGCCATGAGTCACAGCTTTTCACATCCACCTTACACGTGTCAGTCAGCAAACACCTGGAAATTTGTATCACTTCCCAATGACATTTTTAAAATTACTTTGAAATTCAAATTATGTGAAAAAAAATCGATTTCCCTAGAATTTGATTTTGACCGAAAAGCAGATTTCGATCGAACTGAAAAATAGATTTCGTCCCCAAATCTGAAAGGCCGAACACTGTTTATGATCGAGTCGGAAGCTTGAGATTGAGCCGAAACCAAAGTATACTTCACCAACACCTTCCTGAGCCAACACAACTTGGACCGAAATCTCTTAATTGAGCAGATGTGAACCCAATTAAAAAATATTCAAAGTAGGCAATCAATTATTATCAAACTTGGATGCAATCTCGTGCAACTTAAAACTAATTAACTGGAGCTTCCTTCAGATTTCTTTTCTTCTTAAAATGCGGTAATTTATAAAACAAAATCCTTTTGATTAGCAGTCATCAAATTTGCAACCAAAATAAAATGAAACAAATTTTTCTTCGAAAACCTTTTTTTTAAGAAAAAAAAACAGAAGAAATCAACCAACCTTTTCACTTGAACCCTAATTTCATAGAAACAAGAAGGCAACCGTTAACTTTAAAACACCTCAAAACAAATCGAAAAACACCAAAAAATCTTGAATCGGATATCGTGAGTGCCTCGAAACTTGTGTTTCTTGGCTCTGATACCAATTTTAAGTCCCGAAAACAGTCCTGACACGATATCTAATCTCTAGAAAGAGTGCGGAATCCAATTACTAGAGATGATTCCAGATATATAATGAAATAGATAAAGATAAACACAATGAAGAACAATAAAACCTGGTTGATGCACACGATTATAATCGATGAGAATCGTCTAGTACACCTCTAGAGAATTTCGAATTCTCTATCTATCTGGGCTCTCTCTAGAATGGCCAACCCTTTACAAGATGCACTAGGGGTCCTATTTATAGGAATGAACATTCTTGGTCAACAATCCATCCACTAAACCCTAATTTACCAATAATTCCCGTATTGGACCACATAAGCCCACTAAACTCCTTCTAAATGAGCCCAAACATGTCTAAATTGGCCCAATGACCCAATATACACATAACCCAACTAAAGTAAGGATTAAATAAACTGAGTATTCAACCTTTTCTTTTCTAATGAAAGAACTGAGTTCACCTATTCTATCACATAGGCCTTCAAAATAGTCCGCCAATGAGCCATTTAATACACAAGCCACAAATTATTCCCTTACAGAACTCGAATACCACTATCGTAACCCAACACGAGCTTCACGACATGTTGAAAACAGCTGAAGTTAACTTTCTTAACAATAACAACAACAACAAGGCCAAGGCGAACGATGTGCTCGCGATTCGATCAGCTGGTTTCAAGAAACCTGAGGTTAATAAGAAGAAAGCGGGGCAGAGGAAGAAAGGCAAGAATGCCGCCACTAGGGGCTCTAGTGGCACCGGCAAGGGCAAGTCTAAAGCATCGAAAGCACCGCTACCAGACCAGTGCCAATGCTTCGAATGCAACAAGATGGGGCACTAGAGGCGAAACTGCCCGGAGTATCTTGCCAAGGTGAAAGGAAAGAAGGCCGATAATTGCACTTCTGGAGATATATATATATATATATATATATATATATATATATATATATAGGGTTAGGTTCAAATGAGAACTTTTTATTTTGAGAACTTTTTATTTTGAGAACTTTTGAGAACTAAATCTCAACCACAAATTTCAGGGGGGGACCACTACAATTCATGGGAGGGGGGATACATGTAATAAACATGTGGCTCAAATTAGTTCTTTTTAGTTCTCAAACCAAATTGGTTCTCAAATAATCCTCTCCCTATATATATATATATATATATATATATATATATATATATATCTATAACCTCATGTTATTGACTACTTCATTCGATCCTTCAAAATATATGCCTGACATACTTTATATTTTGCAGGAACATGAAGTCGTAGTAAGTAAAGATCCAAGATAACATGACCCCTTTGCATGATTGCAAACTATGAATAAATTTCATGTCAAACTTTGAATAATCTTGGTGGTATCTGTAAAACAACTTGCTTGTTTGTTTTTTCCCTGGTGGGGTCTAGGATGGATACACTTTGCTTTGGTTTGAATCTACACATGCACTGGGTTTACGTTTTAAACTTGATTGGTATGCATGGATTTTCTACGTTTTGAAAATGGTTTCACTTGTTTGTTAGAATTAGATCCAAACATTAAATAACATGAAACTATACCTGGTAATCTTGATTTGATGAACACGAGATTAGCCCAATGCGAGTGCGAGGACACTTGTTCTCACGAATCCCATTAAGGTCATGATATCCGTAATTCTTATAGTACTTGCTACAATAATAATGATGA
>JBCNJP010000010.1:45198914-45241923 GCA_039602395.1 Deinandra increscens subsp. villosa | reverse complement strand
GTACAGATGGTGGTCATGAAGAAATATCCCAGGATTGAAGAGAGGGTGGAAAAACTGGATATTAAGGTGATGGATTGTGGAGTGTTTGGACTACAGACCCAAGACAGAAAGGGTAAAAACAGTTTTCAAGGAAGGCTTGAATGGGTCAAGAGGGGTGCATTTCCCGAGGTGGCAAGGGAACAAGAAGTTGAAGAACCTGAACCTGAAGCCGATGTGCCATCTGTAAATGCATCTGTTGCTGAAGATCAAGATATAACAGCAACTCCGGCTGTAAATGTCCAAGAAGAAGATGTGGTGATACCTTCAGATGAAGAAAATGTTATAGATGACATTTTTGCTAATCAAGGAAATATGGATGATGATATCTATGGAGACTTGGAGCCAATAAATCTGAAAAGATCAAGAGATGTACTGAATTCATCTTCTAGTGGTGATTCCATCCCTCAAGAATTGGATATTCAGTTCAATGTGAATGAAATGCTCGAAGAGCCTGTCCCCTTCCGTGAACCATCTCCCAGAAAGAAGATAGATCCAAGAAGTATCCGATTCAAGTTCACAAAGACTAGCTCAAGTCTGTTAATGGTCCATCCAACTGAGTCTTGTTCTCAAAGTCAAACTGCTCAAGAAGAATCAACAGTTCCAATTGTTGAAGATCAACCTGCCCAGGTTCAGACTGAAAGCCCTCCTCTGAATGAACGTAGCCCTGTTCATGAAGAAAGGCAATCTATGGAGGTTGATAACACCGTTGTTATACCCAGCCCTGTGAGAATAAGTGTCTCTAGTGGAACAAGCTTGCCGCCAACTGTTATTCCAAGTTTCCGCCCACTTCAAGCTGCTGAGCTACCAATTGAGATGAGGATAAGTGCAGACCCTCACATAAACTTTCTGATGTCTCAGAACAGAATTAGGGAAACTGACATAAAAGCTATCCAGGCAGAAAACAGAAGGTTAAAGGACAAGGAGGCGGCGGACAAGAATAGAATGAAGTATCTGTATGAGACTTTGATGGACCTGAAGAAGAAGTTTGGTAATTTGAAAAATGCTGTGGAGTCAAATGCTTCAGGTGCCCCTGGTCAAGGTTCATCTCAAGGAGTGCAAGGTGCAGAAGCAGTGAATGTTGATGATGGAGATGACACTATTGAAATGTCAGATTATGCCCGAAGTGGAAGGGTCATCTCCAAAGCGCCAGAAGGCCATGACAACTGGTTTAAAGAATTCTTTCAAGGACCAGCCCCCACTCAATACACCATTGATGTTGGTGAAAGCTCAATAGATAAAAGGGGGAGTCGTGAAGCCACTCTGTGTTGGCACTATGACACGGAGAAGAAGTTGTTTGCCGTAATCCGTGACGGCTACAGTCCAATGGAATATTACAGAACACGTGCCCAATTTCATACCTGGACTGAGCCTGAGATTAGAAGTTTGCTAAGAGCTCCATACATCAACAGATGGAACAGCACCGAAGGAGATCTTATTCGAAACAACCTGATGAGCTAATTAGAGAACAATTTTGCAAACTTTGAGCTGAAGCAAGTGAGATGGGTCGAGACTGGAACTGACCCAGTGACTGGAGAGTCGATAGGAGAAGCAAGGAGGCCACCCACCAAGCGCACTAGAGTGATCAATATGTTGGATGAGATCGAAGACGGTACCTTAGTCAAAAACTTTGACTGTTGGTGTTATGATCCAACGACTCACGAGGTGGTGGTGCTCTGCAAGAGATTGAGGCAATTCCGTTTCTACGATCCAGTTGATCTACTGAGATTTGGAGAAAGAGACATCAAGCTCCTCGCCTCCCAACCTATTCTCGGTGATGAGAATGATATGGAAAATGCTATAAGGGTGGGGATCTTTCATGGAACGGCTAATCGGATCGTGGAAAATGGATGGTGGTCAAACAATGTGCTGAACACTTTCAGATTCGATCTCCAGCTGCCATAGATAGTCTAATGGTTCATGCCTAGGGGAAGATTGTTGGGCTATATTTATTAGAGGCATGAACATTAGTTATGGGCTAGCTTATTATTAGTTAATGCGCTTTTGGGCTTAGTTAGATTATGTTTAGGCCATGTGGGCCGATTTCTTTGTGTTTATGATTGGGCCTATAGTGTTTATGATTGGCCCTAGGTTTTGTAAGAGGTAGTATAAATACCTCTCTTATTTGTGTTTATGATTAAGCTTTTGGAAATATTATTTACGATTTTCTCTATCACTCTAGTGTTTCCGATCGGGTTCATTAGCTTCAAGATTGTAGTGTTTTGCATTCAAGATTTGATCTTTATCTTAGATCAAATCTATTTCTTCTACTTTCTTCTTGAATCGATCACACACGAGGATTCCGCACTCGTTTGTGATTAACATATCGTGATTGGTTGATTTCTGGACCTACACTACCCCAACAAAACTTTCTCCTAGTAGATTCCATGACACTTAAGGAGTGTAAGGGAGCACGAAAAAGCGAGAGGTAGTAAATCGGGATAGAGCCAAGCACCGATTTAATTAAGGTAGAGCGACCCCCAAAGGAAAGAGTTTTTTCTTTCCAAGAAGAGAGTCTTTTCTTGATTTTATCGATGGCCCTCTCCTAATTGGTAATACGGCTCATATTCAACCCAATTGGAAGTCCCAAGTGATTAAAGGGAGGATCCCCCTTTTGACAATGAATGACGGAAGCCAACAAGTTGAGACGAAAGCCATCGATTCCCACCACATAAAGCTTGCTCTTATGGAGATTGATGGACAAACCCGAAGAAAAGTTGAACCAACAAATCACACTAGCAAGATTGGTGAGCAAAGAAGCCGAAGTATCACTTAAAAATATTGCATCGTCGGCAAAACAAAAAATATGAGAGATATTCGGGCCGTTGTTGGGCAATTGAATCCCTTTGATAAGGCCCACATCTTTGGCCTTGACTAGAAGCACGTGCAAGGCTTCCATAACCAAGATGAAGAGGAAAGGCGAGAGAGGATCACCTTGGCGAAGACAACGAGAGAAAGAAAACTCTTTCGAAGGGGAGCCGTTAATGAGAACCGAAGATCTACCGGACACCAAACAACCTTTAATCCAAGAGCACCATCTCCGCGGAAAACCCATGATGCCCAAAAGCTCCAAAAGGAAGTTCCAATTGACCGAGTCGAAAGCCTTGGTGAAATCGATCTTAAAAAAACACGCTTCACCTTTTGTATGCTTGAGCCATGCAAAGATTTCATTGAGGATGAGAGGGCCTTCAAGGAGTTGACGATCCTTGATGAAGGCGAATTGAGTGTCACTAATCAAGGACGCAATCACTCCTTTAAAACGGTTAGCCAAAACTTTGGCGATGACCTTGTACAAGGAGCCAATGAGGCTAATGGGCCGATAGTCGTCAAGGTTGAGCGGGTCGTTGACTTTAGGGATAAGAGCAACAAAGGAACTGTTACAACCTCTGCTAATTTTACCGGACATAAAGAAATCATCAAACACATCTTTTAAGTCCGTGTGAAGGAGAGACCAAAAGCGCTTAAGAAAGCGGAAATTAAATCCATCCGACCCCGGACTTTTGTCTCCAGGCAGTCCCATATAGCCCCTTTAATTTCCTCCAAGGTAAAAGGGGACGCAAGCGAGGTAGAAGAACTAATGATACCATGAAAGAAACGAGAGTTTTCGTCCCCTTCAAGAGCCCACTTGACTCGACTTTTTTGTTGCAAGTCTTTCACGACAATGGCTTCAAGATCATAAACCTCCTTTTCCCATGAAAGCCCATTAGCCTTATCTAACTCCGAAAGGTCTCCAGATTCCGCCGTAATTTCAATGCTCTAAATTTGAGTATGCAGTTCTGCCAACTTACTAGCATTAAAATCAGTGTGAGTGGAGTTCCACAATAATAGCCCCTTTTTATATTTCTGAGTTTCACGAGGAATTTAGAATCAGGCTTGCCATTACCCGTGGGTAAACCCGTTGCGTTTTGAACGACCAAATCAAAACCGTCAACCTCTATTCAAGAGTTAAAACATTTGAACGGCTGAGGTCCAAAATCCGCTCCAATTGATTTTAAAACCACCGACAGTGATCGGACCAAACCCGAGGAAGAGCTTGGATAGACGAGTTCGGCCAACGGTTGATATAATTATTACATAGCAAAATCCGATCCAGTTTGCTAAGAGAATCACCGGTTGAAGAAAGGAAGGTGAAACATCTCCCCCCCCCCCCATGTTGAGGTCTACAAGCCCGCCGTCTTCAATGAACCGGTTAAAATCAGTGGCTTCAGAATGGTTGAACTCTGAATTGAAACGTTCACGGGCGAAACGAACCGCACTGAAGTCCCCCATAATCATCCAGATCCCCCCCCCCCCACCCCATTAGAAGAGATTAGGGAGAGGATGTGGCTCCAAACTAAACATTTACGAGAAGCCAGCTTAGGCCCATAGAGGTTAATAACGAAGAAAACTTCATCACAGCCACGAATCGTCCCTTTGATCAGCATGAAATCATCAAAGTTAATGGCATCCTGTTTGACAAAAATAGAAGAATCCCACACACAAACAAGGCCTCCCGAACGACCATTAGAGTCAGAAGCGAAAAAATCAAAAGGGGAACGATCCCACAAGCAAGTAATGTCAATGCTCGAGGCATCCGAGATTTGAGTTTCTTGTAAAGCCAGAAAAGACAGATTGTTTTCTTTTTTAAGAGAGCGGATCCAGGAGTGTTTGGAGGAACTCCTTAAACCTCTAATATTGAAGGACATACAATTCATCAATAACCGATATTTGCAACGAAAACCGAAGAGGAGCTTACATGATTGGAGGGGGAGGGTTTCTTGTTAAACACGAGAAGATCACCAACTTCTTTAGTCATGAGAAGATCAAAGTTCGGAGAGCGTGAGAAGTCGACACTTCATTGAGGTTTGGCATTTACGACACACTTCCTTGTTTATTTTTGGCGGAACAAAGTTGCGATTTTAATAGACTATTCCTAAGTGTAGATTTGTAACCTCCCAAAAGAATTTGCCCCTTAGAATGACTCGAGCCAGATTTGACTTTTTTACCTTTCTTGGCATTGCGTTTCAGAGTGGGTAGCGATATTGGCAATTCAAGTTGAGATTGAGTTTCCAACGAAACAATAGGAGAAACAAAGGGTAAAGGAGGAACGGACCAAGGCCCAATGGAGGAAGGAAAAGGGCCAAAAGCGTGGAGTGGGGGGAGAGGCCCAGGTTTAATAGAGTCGGAGCCCAGAGAGCCCAACTGTGAAGAGAAAATAGAGTCTAAAGAGTTCTCATGTGAAGAATAAGTGGTCTCCACACCCACATGGCACGATCCAGCTGTATTAAACCCCAAAAAGGAATTATCTGAACCCTCTTTTCCCAAAAGATCCGCATCAGACTACAAATCCCCCTGGGAGACCTCCATCAACTTTTCTGATACTTTTTCTGTCCCATGCTCACCAACCACTGGGTCAACGGGATCGTGTTCCGTGATCAATTGAGTATCTCCGACGAATTCAAAATTCTCCAATGGATCAATTTCCCCATCCTCTATGTCCGATTCCGACGCCACCTGAGTCGAAATAGAGCCATCAAAGTCCTGATCGAATACCGACGTGGGGGTCCAGGGAGTAAAAGCTTCTTCAACAACCCAAGCTTCAAAGGAGCTATCACGCCAGTTGACGGTGATTGGCTCATCAATCATCCCACGATGACCGGAGGTAATGAAAACCCGGCCACACGATATGTCCTCGTCATTCCAACTGAAGTCTGAAGGGCAAGCGATTCTGCTGAAGGATTCCCTGATTCGGTTGAACGTCGCTTCATTTTGGCCAAGAGAGGAATCCCAACAATTTTCAGGTACACCAGGCGACTGAAAGGAATGTCCTGACCATCCCAAACAACGAGTGATTCGAAAATCAGGTGCCATGAGGAAGATCCTTTAGAGAGAAAATCCGAAGCACATGAGGCATTGGAGAAGGACAGGAGGACATCAAGACCACCCAGGTGGTAGAAGTCGATATTATTTAAGCCTTCAGCAAATATGATGGATTTAGCGTTAAGGAGGGAGTTGAGATTAAGGCATTGACCCCAAAGTGAAGACCGCTTGCATGTTTCTGGTTTCCAAGCAGAACAGTGGGGATATCAATGACCTTCTTACGAATAGAATAATTCCCAGCGACCGCATTTCTAAAGGAGAACGAGTTATACGTCGGCGTTGGAATGCAAGGTTGCATCATTGGAGTACGGGACGGTAAAGGTGGTGGGGGTGGAGTCCCCTGATCGTCGCCGGCCTCGGCAGTTGAGGGAGAACAATGGGGTTTTTTAGTTTATCAAATTTTGCAAGTTTCACACACAATTTTTTGTGTCCCCAGAAGATAAGATCGTTTAAGGTTCTTTCCAAGGAAATATAATTGGAAACCCCTTGCATCCTGACAAAACCAAAGTTATCTGAGTTGTGTTGGTTCCGAAACAACAATCGTTCATGATATCATAAACACAAACAAGTGCGGAAACCTTGTTTGTGAGTGATTCAAGAAGAAGATGATGAAAAAGACTTGATATAAGATGAAGAACAAAGCAACACAATCAAATCTTAAATGAAACTTGATCAATCTTCTATTAGATGAGTTCACGATCGTAAATACAATAGGGAGGCTGAAAATCGTAATCAAGAACTAGTCATAAACATCAACTACATGGGTATTTATACTACCCTAACAAAAGCCCTAATCCTAATCGTAAACCCACCAAAGAGAACCGATTCATCAAGCCCATATCGTAAACCCTACTAAGCCCAAATCATTGAAAGCCCAATCTAATGTTCATGCCTTACAATGTATAGCCCAACACTCTTCCCCTAGGCATGAACCATTAGAGCGTCTACGGAAGCATCAAATCAAATCGGAAGGTATGAGACTCCTTCCTAGACCACCATTCACGCTCTACAATCCGGTTTGCTGTACCATGAAAGATTCCCACCCTTATAGCATTCTCAAAGTCAAGCTCATCACCTAGGATAGGTTGGGTGGCTAGGAGTTTGATATCACGCTCTCCAAACCTTAGCAGATCAACTAGATCATAGAAGCGGAATTCTCGCATCTTCTTGCAGACCACCACCACCTCATGTGTTGTTGGATCATAAACCCAATTATCAAAATTCTTTACAAGCGTACCATATTCAATCTCGTCCAACATGTTGATCACTCGAGTTCTTTTGGTGGGTGGTCGCCTCACTTCTCCTACAGGCTCATTTGTAACAGGGTCAGTTCCAGTCTGAACCCATCTTGTTTGCTTGAGATCAAAGTTAGCAAAGTTTTCCTCAAGATGGCTCATCAGATTGTTACGAATGAGGTCTCCATGAGCATTCATCCATCTGTTAATAAATGGAGCCCTCAACAAATTTCTCATCTCTGGTTCAGTCCAGGAGTGAAATTGACCTCGAGTTCTGTAGTACTCCACTGGACTATAGCCATCTCTGATCACGGCAAACAGCTTCTTCTCAGCATCGTAATGCCAGCACAGGATAGGTTCACGGCTCCCCCTTTTGTCAAGTTCACTTTCTCCCACATCAATCGAGTACAGCTTAGGGGGAGGTCCCTAGAAAAAATCCTTGAACCAATTTTCATGACCTTCTGGTGCTTTTGAGATGAATCTTCCTCCCTTGAACATAGTCAGACATCTCAATGGTGTCATCACCTTCGTCTTCTTGCATTGCATCAGCAGTTTGAGCAGCTTGAGAAGAACTCTGAATGTTTTAACTATCAGCACCCTTCAAATCTTCCAACTTTTTCTTCAGTTCAAGATATCCCGCATACAAAAATCCAATACTGGCTTCATTTTTGCTCTCCTTCTCCTTCAACCTCTTGTTTTCTTCCTTTAGTTCTTTAATCTCTCCCTCTCTCCTTCTGATTTTGAGATAAGAGGAAGTTGATCTGAGGATCGGCACTTATCCGTAGATCTACTGGGAGATCACTAGCTTGAGCAAGTTCTTCAACAAGTGCTTGGTACGGACTAAAGCTTGGAGTGGTTGAATGCTGGCTAGGTTCAGTAGAAATTTTTATCCTTACCGGGCTAGGCTCAACAAACGAGCTGTCAACTTCAAGGAATTGCCTTTCCTCATGAACTGGGCTTTGTTCATTCAGAATAGGACTCTCAGTTTGCATTGGAGTTGGATCTTGAACATCAACTTGGTTACTTGCCTGAAGTGTACTCTCCACATTTGCTGGTTCAGACATGTCATCATTTTGCACATTTGCACCTGTATGTTCAAACACCATCAGGCTTGAGCTTGTCTTGTGAAACTTGAATCTGATAGTGCTTGGATCAGATTTATTTCTTGGTGAAGGCTCAGTACTGGAATGGGTTCTATAAGCACATCATCAACAGCAAAATCAACATCCAACTCTTGTGGAATTGAATCACCGCTTGAAGAAGAGTTCAAGTCATCCCTTGTTCTCTTGTGACTGATTAGCCCTAAATCCCCATAAATATCGTCTGTCAGATTCTCATTTTCCAGAAAAATGTCATCCATCACATTTGCTTCATCCGAAGGTATGTTCTCAGGTTCTTCTTGAACATTCACTGGAACAGTTGTTGACACATCATGATCTTCAGCGACAGATACATTGACTGGAGGTACTTCAGGTTCAGAATCTTCTTCTTGTTCTTGTTCTCTTGCAACCTCAGGGAAAGCACCTCTTTTAGTCCACTCAAGCCTTCCTTGAAATGTACTTTTTCCCCTTCTGTCTTGAGTCTGTAGACCAAACACGCTGTCATCCATGAACTTTATATCCAGCTTCTCTACCCTTTCTTGAATCATTGAATACTTCTTCAAAACCACCATGTGCACAAACCGCGGAGTCATGAGAAATTGCTCTCTTGCACTCAAATCAGCATTACCAACCCAATCCAACAGCATCATCTTTGAAAAATTAAACTCCCAGTCCAAGGCCAGTGCAACAAATGTTGTGCCATGCACCTTGTTCAGCTGATCAAAGCTTGTACTCTTCCCCAAGAAAGATTTCTGCATGTAGTGTACCAAACACCTCCAGTAGTGTGGCAAAAGCTTCTTGAAGATCGGTGGAAATTTTCCTTCATAACCCAAAAGACGTGCACCCTCTAACACAGCAGCCTTGGAATATTCCATTGTGTCTTCAGCTTTATCATTTATATTCAGCCCTTGACGAATATCTTCTTCTACAATCTCGATTCTGCGGTTTTGAACCATTGCTGTGATCCTTGTTTTATCGAGCGCTTGCCCTTGCAGTTCCCCAGAATTCTCTCACAAGTTGTTCATCTATCAGCACGCTTGTCCTGAGAGCATGATTTATCTTGCATACGTTCATCCCTGCAACAAGTGAGTAGAATAATTGCATGTGTCTCTCTGGAGGGTCATCAAGATAAGCAGGTATGCAGTGATCTCTTTCAAAGTGAATTTCCTCATCCATCATTTCGTCTGCCATCTGAGAAACCGAGACAAGTGCATTAGGCTTAATTATATCAATGAGCAATTACGTTTGTCAAAACCATCTTGAAGTTCAATTGATTATCAGATTATCCTTTTAGTTAAAAAAATCCATTAACACATTCAAAGGAAAGAATTTGATTTTGAATCTTAATTTTAACAAATCACATTCTTAAAATCAACACATTCAATTTTATCTTAAAACAATTAAGTTTGATAAGATAATAAAATCATTTTGTGTTTAATTAAGTGTTTATGATTTAAAATCAAACTTTAACCGGGTTTACGATTGAGATTTGGGTTTACGATCCAGGTTTGGGTTCACAATCGGGGTCAAGTACAATCCTGTCGTAAACACTAAGCCCGATCGTAAACGCTGACGATCGTGAACACCATCGATCGTGAACACAGTCTGATCGTAAACGACATCGTAAACGCGAACGGTCATCTTCTTCATCACGCCGATCGTAAACGCACAAGTCCGCCATAGACGAACCTGCAACTATTCACAAGCACATCAAACATACTCAAAAGTGTAAATGAATCATCAAGCACTACCTTTTTAACTATCACACACACAGAATCGGTTCCGAAACTTGAGAAAATGAAGCAGAACTCGAGGAAAAAGAAGAATAGCAACCGAGAGAAAAGAAAAAAACTGAATCGGTGAAGATTCGAAGACGAAACGGTTGACTGAAGTGAGTTTTATGGTCTGAATGAGAAGACAAGTGCGATGATGCTCTCGATTTCAACCAGGAATGGTCGGAGGTGGCTGGAGTGTGGTTTTCCGGTGAAAGAGGAGCCGCAGTTAGGGTTATGGACGGTGGGATCGTAAACACCGTGAGAGAGAGGGAGTCCAGAATCGTAAATGAGAGATCGTAAATGGGAGTGTTTAATGGTTTTGATGAGAAAATTTTTTAATTGACCCCCCTCATGATTTCGAAAATATATCAAATAGCACCCTAACCTCATTTAAGTGAAAAAAAACACTTGAAAAATTGTTAATTTTGAAAAATTTGAGAATTACAAAACTTCCCCTCAGACTCATACCCCGAGTATCTGATCTTGATCATAAAAATTTAAATTTAAATATTCAAAGACTTAACAAAAATGAATATAAAAAGCATAAAATTAAGATAACCTAAAACCGAGATAAAAACATACTTTCCTTGAAGCTGATGTTTTTCATGGATCAAACCAGACTTATCTTTGACTGAGGAACCCTTTTTGGCTTCTGTTACTCGACGCTCTAGACAATTGTCAGAATTTTGCCCACACAAACTCACATCAAGTCATTTTGAAGTGCTTAATTATGGTACAATATTACCGTCATGTTTAACCGTCCCCACACCCAATTGTTCATAGCAAAACCTACCCAACCTCAGAGTTTATTGAGGATTCACAAACCCCCAACTTGAGGAACCATGCAACACTGTTATGACTACCACTTATTTTATTAATCATTAGTTGGTGATCAGGTCGGCCGCATAAGCACGCAGAGAAGACCAAACTAAATAATTATTTTATTATTTTTCTTTTTCTTTTCATTTTTTCTTTTTGTTTTCATTTTTCTTTTCTGTGGTGTTGTCATAACAGCAGAACATGGCGTGTGAGAGAGTGAATACTAGGTAGATACCACTGTCAACCCATTTTTGCTGGGACTCAGTTTTTTAAACCATGTAAACTAGGATGGGAAACTAAACATATATAGAAGTTAAGTTTACTGCACTTACATTGATGATCATAGTTTTGGGTTGAGCTTACCGACATATCATCTTTGAGCAATCTTTCACTTCAGCCTTACACGTGTCAGTCTCTGATTGTCTTGGACATTTATATCACTTCCTATCAACTCAAGACAAACACAAAAGACTTCATAAAAACCTCAAACAGATTTTCAGATTTTCTGAAACTATAACATTTCTTCCCCTGTTTTTATGAGGCTTTTGAAACATAAACACCTTTTTTTATTTTTTTTAAATGAAACTTAAACCAAAAGTAAGCAAATATAAAAGCAAAACTATGTACAAACAGTTTTGATCAGATCATTCCTCGAAGGCATATCATCCTTAGGCCTTCAACACACATTTCAAAGTTTGGACGAGGAAGGGGTTTTGTGAAAAGGTCAGAAACATTTTGATCGGAGTTTACCTTTTCGAGCTGAATCAACTTCCTATCATAGCAATCACGAATGAAATGTACCTTGATATCTATGTGCTTTGTTTTGGAATGTTGAACAGGATTCTTGACAATTTGCAGAGCAGCAACATTATCACAAAAAATTGGAGTATTAAGAAATTCCATACCGTAGTCAGTGAGCTGATTCTGAATCCATACTACCTGCGAGCATCCAGCTGATGCTGCCACATATTCAGCTTCGGCAGTTGACTTGGAAACGGTATGCTGCTTCTTGCTCTGCCATGAGATGAGTCTGTCTCCCAAATACTGACACCCACCAGTTGTGGATTTCCTGTCAAGGTCACTACCTCCATAATCACTGTCAGTAAACGCAAATAATTGAAAATCAGTATTCTTAGGATACCAAAGTCCAAGCCGAGGCTTGCCCTTTAGATACCTAAAAATACGTTTAACAGCAGCTAAATGAGAGAGTTTAGGATTAGCCTGGTAACGTGCACACACACACTGCATGCATGATATCTGGCCTGCTTGCTGTCAAATACATGAGTGAACCGATCATTGAACGACACATGAATTCACTCACTGATTCTCCATCTGCATCTGCTGTCAGTAGTGGTCTGGATGCCATGGGAGTGGAGATGGGCTTGGAGTCCTGCATCTTGTACTTTTCCAGAATCTCATTCACATATTTTGCTTGATGAATGAGAATCCCAGATTCATCTTGTTTCACTTGTAATGCCAGGAAAAAGTTCATCTCCCCTTGATCGCTCATCTCAAATTTCTTTCTCATGATATCCTCAAACTCGGTGCATAATTCTTCATTCGTTGACCCGTAGATGATGTCATCCACATACACTTGCACCATAATGATATCATCTTTCACCTTCTTTCTGAACAGGGTTTGATCAACCACTCCCCTTGTATAACCATTTTCCACCAAATGCTTTGATAGAGTCTCATACCACGTGCGGGGAGCTTGATGCAAACCATACAAAGCTTTATCCAGAAGATACACATGATCTGGATGCTCTTCATCCACGAACCCTGGCGGTTGAGCCACATAGACCTCTTCATTCATTTTAGCGTAGAGGAAAGCTGTCTTCACATCCATCTGATGCACTGTGAAGTTGAGATATGTTGCTACAGCAAGGAATATTCGAATTGCTTCCAACCTGGCCACTGGTGCGTACACCTCATCATAATCAATCCCGTAAACCTGTGTGTGGCCTTGAACAATCAACCTGGCTTTGTTTCTCACAATCACACCCGTATCATCTTTCTTGTTCTTATACAACCATCTCGTGGGTATAACCTTTTTATCTTCTGGTCTTTTCACCAGACGCCACACTCCCAATTTTGAGAATTGATTCAGTTCATTGTGCATAGCCTCCATCCAACTTGGATCTTTAAGTGCTACCATCACATTTGGAGGCTCTATCTGGGAGATAAAGCATGAGTACATGCAAAAGTTGATGTCACCCACGCGGCTTCTAGTAGTAACACCTGCTGACACTGGTCCGACCACATTGCTGAGAGGATGATCTCTGTTGATTCTTGTGGCTTGTACATCTGGTACTGAAACAGAAACAGGCAGGTTAGTATCATTAACATTATCATTCATACCTTGGATTTCTGACTCCTTCTGATCATCATGAGTTCCTGAAGATTCTGGAACATCCACATTATCATCCTTAGGAGTTGCTGCTGATACACTGTCACTAACATTTTCCACAGATGGCCTTACTTCAGGAGCTGGAGCAATGATTTCTTCTTCTTCTCCCAGACTAGGAATCATATTTGAGAAGTTGAAACCTTCAAACAATGACCCATAATCAAAGATCCAGTCTGGCCCAGTTCCAGCATCAGTTGGATTGTCTTCCAACCAGTCAACATTGAATGCCTCAATTATCATTTTGGTGGTTTTGTTGTAGACTCGATAAGCACTATTTGCAGAATACCCAACAAAGTAGCATTCATCAGCCTTTGCTTCGAATTTCCCCACATCAGACTGAATTAGAACTGTGCAAGGACACCCGAAAGTCTTGAAGTACCCCACCTTTGGCTTTTCTCCATAAATAATCTGATAAGGCGTCTTCTCATGCCGCTTGTTCAAAAGTACCCGATTTTGCACATAACAAGCAGTGTTGACTGCTTCGGCCCAAAAGAAAATTGGCAATCTTGCTTCACACAACATTGTTCTTGCAGCTTCAATGAGTGTTCTGTTTCTTCTTTCAGCAACACCATTCTGTTGAGGCGTGTATGGTGCACTGTATTGCCTTTCTATACCTTTCTCTCCACAGAACATATTCAATTCAGCATTCTTAAACTCTGTTCCGTTGTCTGATCTTATTGCCTTCACTTTCTTGCTCATCTGATTCTCTATGAGAGTAACAAACTGTTTCACAAGTGCTGGAGTTTCATACTTGTTTGACAAAAAGAACACCCAAGTAAATCGAGAGAAGTCATCCACTATCACCAGGAAATATGAGAACTTGCTGATACTTAGTACTTGCATTGGGCCGAAGAGATCCATATGTAGTAATTGCAACACAGACGAAATAGAGTTTGTCATTTTAGAACGATGTGGCAACTTGTGTTGCTTCCCCTTAGCACATGCAACACACTTCTTAATTGATGTGAAGTCCTTGATGGGAAGGTTTCTAACATGCTCTCCCTTTGCCAGCTTGGTCAGATTCTTCATGTTGGCATGTCCCAGACGACGATGCCATAACAATGCCAGATTTTCATTTTGCTTTGAAATAAGACAGGCCACATCAGAAGGCGGAGGATTACCCATGTTGAGAAGATAAGAATTTCCTCGCCTTGGTGTACGCATCAAGATACACTCCTCAGGAATCTTGACTCCAGGTTTGAGAATGATACATTCCTTGCTATTGAACAACACAGAATATTCTCGATCACAAATCTGTGAAACACTGAGCAGACTATGTGACAATTCCTCCACATAATGCACATCTGAGAACGTCAAGCTGCCATTCTTCACCACACCTTTCTTGCTGATCCTGCCACCTACTCCACCAGCAAAAGATACACCTCCACCATTGAAATCTTGAACCTCTTCCAAAAGCGATAAATCTCCGGTCATATGTCGGGAGCAACCACTATCAACGTACCAGAGATTGTTGACAGTTCTTCTCGGCTGTCCCTACATGAATCAAAGATCAGTTAGAGTCGGGTACCCAGGCCATAACAGATCTGGGCACACCCTTGGAGTCAATGTAGTTGACTAACTGAAAGGACATTCCTGATTTTGATTCAGTTACACTCAAACTTTGAGCGTTGACTTTTGGTTTCCACAAAGTGTGTTTCTGAGGTTTTGACACATTGGTTGAATTCTTAACAGTTGCAGGTTTCTTCTGTGGAGATGTGACCTTTTTATCTGCATGTTTCTTGACAGGTGTCCACTCAAGTTTTAATTTTGTTTGAACAACTTGTTTTGTTTGAGAAACATCTTTTGATTTTGAAACCTGTTTCTTAACCTTTGTTTTACCTTTAGGTTGAGAAAACCCTTTTGTTTTGGGTACCTGTTTTTCAACAAGTTCAGATTTCATCTTATCTTTTCTTTGATAAACTCCTTTAGGTGTGTAGGTTGGTTTTGGAGTTTTGGCCACATTCCATTTTTCATCAACAGGCTTTGTCACTGGAGTTTTAGTGTTTAAAACCTTAGACTGTTGAGTCTTCATTGGTTTCGAACTTTGCTTCCCCTGAGACAAAGCTTGTTGTTTCTGATTTTTGTTTCCACCTGTCATCATTTTCTGCAACATACTAGTCCGTGGGTTTTGCGGATAGTATGGTTGATAAGGTCTATTTAAACAATTTGCAGCAAAATGCCCTGGTTTTCCACACTGAAAACAATTCATAATTCTAGGCCCATTCACATGACTACAGACATATGAACGCCTTGGGTAAGATGACTCCCATTCAGGCTTATCATCCCATTTGTGTATCAAATGTTTTGGAACTTTCTCAGGTTGCGTAATTAAACAAAATTGTTCCGATTTTGATTTGTTGGTTCTGTTAAAGGTAGACACAACCTGGGGATAAGGAACAAATTCCTTGGGTTTAGACTCACGACCAGCTTTAGTATTGGGCACACGAATTTTAAAACTATTAACTACTTCATTAGAATCAGAAACATGTTTTGAAAACATAGACATCATTAATTGTTTTGACTTGGACGCATTAAGTTCAGACACAGATGCCAAAACATCGTCCTTAGGTAAATCAGAACTTGAACTACTAGACTCATGACACTCTTTAACCCTCAAACATTCAGCATCCTTCTCAGAAACATCTTTGATCCCTACTTCATCTGCACAAGAAACAAAAACATCAGAAGAACTAACATTATCGTTTAATGATTCCTGAGATGAACCCGATTCACAAGTGAATGTCACTGATCGATTCTGATTACCCAAACCATAGGTCATATGTTTCTCATTTTCTAACTCCTCTTCTGTCATGGGTTTCACACCAATCAAAACACTATCTATGGGAGGTCCTGCTTCATGCATTTCTGATTCAGATCTATCTACCTGATCCTCCTCATAGATCATACCTATTATATATCTAGGCACAGGTTGAGGAACATTATTCTTATTCTTTTCAGAAAAGCTAATTCCTATTCCTCCTTTATCCTTACCAAATCTAACATCGGTTATGCAGTTGGACAAAGCCTTACCAGCTTTAAGCATTCTTTTGTTTCTCATTTGATTCACATCTAATTTCACTTACAACTCATTGTTCTGATGTGTAAGTTCATCTACCTGCTTCCTAAGCTCAGCAATTTCTAACTTAGCATTGTCATACAGGACAGACTTCTCAGAGGCAAGGGCTTGGTATTTCTCTATATCCAATTTTTGAGCTTTAACTTTCTCCTCACTCTTTTCCCATCTACCCTTAAACGAACTTCTAGAACATTGCATATCAAATAATTCTATCTCACTATTTTTCTAAAGTTTTCTAAGGCTAGGAATTAAACGAGCACAAGTGGGATTGGTACATACCTTTGTGTTGTCGACTTCGGCTGCAAATGCCTCCTTGTCTTCAACCAGGTTCTCCTCCTCATCTCCCGGCTTCTCTTCAGTGACCACAAATGCATGCTCCTCTTCATCATCATTCTCCATCTTAGCAATCATAGTACCAGTTAGACTGAGTTCTCTTACCTGTGAAGCCCACTGATACTCCCCACAATCCTGCACAACCAAAGCCTTTGTCTCTGCCTTTCCCTTACCATCTCCAGCTTTCTTCTCTTCTGGTTTCTCCCTCTTTGGCTTGGTGCATTGCCTTGCAAAATGCGCGTACTCATTACAGTTGAAGCAACGGAGCTTGCTCTTATCAAAACCCATTCTTATCTTATCCTGATCCTTCCAGAGATTCCTTCCAGTTGTTGCCATAAACTTCTTTGCGCGGAAAACTGCCATTGCCATTTGCCAGGAAACATCAAGCATTTCCACGTCTTCAGGATTAATCTGGTTTAGCTCACCTGACAACATCTCAGCAGGCACCAAAGTTCCAGCAATTAGGGCATTATAACTGTTCATGAATCCCATTCCAAGTGCAAAGTTGGGATCATTTGTGGCATTTGCCTCATCAGGGTTGACCGCTCCACTAGAATTTGCTTGAGATCGAGCCACAAAAGCAGTTGACTTTGTGTTTGAACTTGAAACATTTGCAGATGAACTTCCTGCCTGTTTTGGACCTACTTCTTCAGATAGTAGTGCCTGATTCAGTTTTCCCGCCATGCTAAGTGAACTTAGATGATTCAGCTCTCTCTATTTATCATCAATCATCTTTGATTTCAGTTTGTTAATTAGCTCATCAACAGTTAACTCATCCAGCTTGTTGTTGTCTTTGAATATTGAAATGTTGGTATTCCAGGACTTGGGTAAACTATTCAAGAGTTTCAGATTTTTATCCTCCAGTCCGGGTTCAACGTCGTAGCTTGACATCTCAGTAATTAAGGACACAAATCTTTGAACTTGTGCTTCAAAGGACTCTCCTTGAATGTGATTGAACAAGTTGAACTTCTGCTTCAGCATCTGTTTACGGCTTGCCTTGATATCGGGATTTCCTTCATATGCAACCACCAGAGAATCCCAGAGCTTCTTTGCAGTCTTGTACTTCTTAAACCCTTGTGCAATCTCCGGAGTCAATGCCATTGTCATGATAGCATATGCTCTCTCATCCTTGTTACATTTTTTCCAATCATCATCCGAGTATTCTGCTTCAGTTTTCACCACTCCAACCTTTCCTGCTTCAGTGTGAGTAGGTATGAATGGTCCATTGACAATTGATCTCCAAAGTCTCAGATCAACACTTTTCAAATGGTTCTGGAATCTGTATTTCCATTCAAGGAAGTTATCAGCAGATGTGAGTCTAGGAGGACGGGTAGTCAATCCAATCTCAAAGTCTAGTTTTTGGTACATGCTCGGTTCAAAATCCATGACGAAAGCTTAGGAAAAATTAAAAATTAGTCCAAATGAGATTCCGATCGTAAACTCCAGTTTACGATAAAAACAGGCAGCAGATCGTAAACACCACTGACGATCGTAAACGCAGTCGTAATCAGCTCCGGATCGTAAACAGCGTCGTAAACACTTAAAAATCAGATCTTGAAGTCGTAAACCCCTTTTTATCAATCATAAACATCCAAAGATCGATTCTTGATGTCGTAAACTTGATGTTCGCTATCGTAAACCTTCAAAGATCGCTCCTTGAAGTCGTAAACACCAAAACCACTGAAGAACACCAATCGTAAACTCCAAGAACAACCCAGAAGTAGTCGTAAACACCAAGAACAGCAACAAGCTTCCAAATTTTCCAGCCAAACACTCGAATCTAATATCGTGGAACCTCGAATCAGATGATTCTTAGCTCTGATACCAATTGTTGGTCTCGAAACAACAATCGTTCACGATACCGTAAAGACAAACAAGTGCGGAAACCTTGTTTGTGAGTGATTCAAGAAGAAGATAATGAAAGAGACTTAATATAAGATGAAGAACAAAGCAACACAATCAAATCTTGAATGAAAATTGATCAATCTTCTATTAGATGAGTTCACGATCGTAAATACAATAGGGAGGCTGAAAATCGTAATCAAGAACTAGTCAAAAACATCAACTACATGGGTATTTATACTACCCTAACAAAAGCCCTAATCCTAATCGTAAACCCACCAAAGAGAACCGATTCATCAAGCCCATATCGTAAACCCTACTAAGCCCAAATCAATGAAAGCCCAATCTAATGTTCATGCCTTATAATGTATAGCCCAACAGTTTGATTTTTTGGGTTTCACGACGAAAGCTTCGATTACCAACCCGTAGGGTTGGAAGATACTCCAAAGATTGGAGTTGTAGACACCCTGTGGAATGCCCGATACGAAGAACGAGATAGCGTCTTCCTGTCGATTTGAAGCGGAGTTTGCCTTGGCATGCCTGTATCACTGTTTTCTGTTTGTTGCCATTTCCCAGTTTCCGGCGTCAGTCGGGTTTTGGTCCGACATACTAGAGAGAGAGTTCTCAGGGGCCTAACTAATGGTTTGGTCTTTACTCTCAAGTAGAATTTGTTGGTTCATGTAGCTGTGTTGGTGATGAGTGATTGATCTTGTTTTCTTATAGTATAAGTAGAAATATTGGGTGTTTTTTTGCCGCTTTCATGCATCTCCTTTATTAGTAGTACTATCATCCTCTGCATAACAATATAAAAGTTTTCTTTATAACTAAAGTTTTGCTCTTGGCATTTCTTGATTTGTTTCTTTGTATACGGTGTAGTTTATCTTTTTAATAGATTTGTGTGGAGAACAAGATGTACTGTTTTGAAATCAATTTTGTATGAATAAGTTCTCTGTTTTAACCCTAACAGTGTTAGATCTGAGAATGTAAAATAGAATGATAAACATGAAAATGAAGTAAATGCGAGTCTCACAATTAGTTCATCAACCCAACCCCTATGGATGATCAAGCCATAGGGTATTACAATCAAGGATCCATGAAGTCCACAAAATGATTGAGACCGCTATCTATATATAGTACAAGATCCAAAACTCTAAAATGTAAATAACAATAGAAACTAAAACAAACATCTTTTCCAAGTATGTATGATAAGTCATAGTTCATCCGTCACTTATACCAAGGTCTTGAGTCTTCAGTTTTGCATGGTCTTGATATAAGTGTCATATTGCACCAGTGCTGAGCAATTTCATCATATACAATTTCCAACAATTTTCATTTTGCCAAATCTAAGTAAGGTTTTAGTGAAAATTAAAAACCCAACAATTTTATACAGACAGAAGTGAAAAAATAGATGTTGTAGAACTAAGAGATGCCCTTTACAATCTTGGATATGCAATTGCACCTTCTGTGACACAAACTCCGACCCATCGTTTTCATATTGATCTCCAGAGTTTCAAGTTGTAAGGAAGCCATCGAAAACTTCAAGTTATTCTATATAACACAACTGCAGACGCCATGAGGGATGAGGCAGTTGAAATAGGTTTCTGAGGTTGGTTTATGTAGTTAGCAAGTGTCCTAATACCAGGTAAACAATTGTCCTAATCCTTGGTAAGATCATTATAGACATTTTTCTATGTATCTATCTATCTCTATATCTATATCTATATGTATAATAAACAAAAAATTTGGTCCTACTTTAATTAGTAAAAAATGACACTTGTCAGCACCACAAAATTTTAGATTAAGTCAAAATTTTAATAAATAATTATTTAAATACTAAATTTCCATATTAGGGTTTATTAAGTTTAAACTTTTGGTAATTATCCAAAAAGTAATTATTTAAATATAAATTTTTATATTAAAATAAGTAATTATTTAAATACTAAATTTTAATATTAAGGTTAGGTTAATATTTTATTTAATATAATATTTTTATTGCATAATATATTTTATTGCATATACTTTAATACTTAATATAATGCTTATAATACTTTATTCATAATAATATTTTAATTAAATATTATTATGTAACATAAAATATTTTATTTTATTTAATTTTATATTTTACTTTAATTAAGTTTAAATTCAATTTACCAAGTATTTAATTTCAGTATAATAACAAAATCCTTATTTTCGATGACTAGATTTTTTTTTAATTGCAAACATCCGGTTATCCTAGAGTCTCATCTTGGCAAACGATGTTACCCACGACACGTTACGACCGCAGTCCGCACGAGTAACCAAGACCCTCTGTGTTGCACATTCATCCCAGAGGAAATCCACCGCCTAAATGCCCACGGTCGTAAAACCTCTGACTCAACTATAATTACGAGAAACTTTTATATAGATATAAAAATACATAATTGTCGTAGATTATGATTGTATTTATAGTTTTTTTTTAAAGTCGGTTGTGTAACAAACGTGGATAAAAAAAACTAGTTTAACAATATGTAATCATTATAAGGCTACCCGTAATGGTCAAGCCCCTTCAAGCCCCACCCTTGGGCATGATCCGACACGTGGACGATGACATGGCATAGGGGCTTGAAAACAAAAGAGGTGTAATGGGATAAAGCCCCTTTCAAGCCCCACAATCATTACCCAACCCACACAACCTCCCCCCCCCCCCCCCATTTGGCGTGAAAAATCTGGCGCCTCTCCCCCCATTTCCATTTTTAGCGCCCCATAGTAATGGGTAGGGGCGTTAAAGGGGCGCGAAAGGTGGTATTATAAAGCCCCATAAAGCCCCTCCCTAGGGCGTTTTGCGCCATGTGGCGGATGACGTGGCAAGGGGCTTTATGGGCTTAAGTGGTGTAGTCATGAAGCCCCTCTCAATCATTGCTCCATCATTATTTTTTTAATTTAAAATAAAGTAAATTATATTAAAAACCATTTTATTTAATAAAATAACACACTAAATATAAAAAAAAATACAAGATAAAATAAAATGTAACACTTGTCCCACGTTGAGATTGTTGTTTAGATGTAGAAAATATAAGTGTGAATTGAGATTGGTGTTGAGAGTGTAGAAAAATAAATGTGAATGAGATTGTTGTTATCTCACATTGTTGTGTAGACAAATAAAAATGTAGCTTAAATATGTAAGAATCCAACTAAAATTAAAATCTTGTGATATGTTTTACTCTGGCTACTACTCTCGCGCAAGGGGGGGGGTGCAAAAAATGGCAATTTAGTTCGAAAAATTTGAGCTCATGCCCGTGCGACCTGCGGACACGAATGCAGCTCGAAAACTTTGGGTCCGTGCGAGCTCGGTTTTTGGATTTCTTATATTTTTTGTACTCCGGTTAAGCGCCCCGGGGGTGGAGACGCGTTTTAGAACGAAAAATCCTCCTCAAACCGCTCATTACAATCTGTCTAAGTAACAAAGGGTTATATATGAGGCCTAGCAACTTTTTGCCAATATACTTTTTTAACAACAATTCTAGGATTAATACAAAACAATTTAAACATTTTGGTTGTGGAGCATTTTAATTAATCATCACAATATTTTCTTGTTGACATTTCCTTTCCTAATTTCATACTTATTAGCGTCTTTAAATTATTAAAGATTTAAAATTCAATCAAATCAAGAATGAAGATGCTCCTTTGTTTTATCTCTTGATAATAGGCACAACAAACCTCGTTTGGAAGCTATCTTCTATTGAGTTTAGTGAGTTCATTAGGAATTGCTTACATTACATTTTGAATTTTACCAGAAAAAAAAAAGTAACTATTACATTACATTTTCATTATTTTTAATATTATTTTCATAACAAGGTGGAGATCACCTACCACGCATTACGGCGGCATTAGTTTTGGTTGTGTAACCGAGTTTGTATCGTCGTTGTTTCACTTCTTATTACTATTGTGAGATGATGCGAACACACACCTTTTTATTTAATAGAAACCTTATTGTAAAACCTTAAATCTATTAAGGTAACAATCTCCAATAGCATATCACCTAAAAATGGTCATTAATTTTTGAGAAGATATCTAAATAAGCATGGCATTGATTCTACCAATAAGCAGAACAAAAACATACGGTGCAACATATATAGCAAGTGGTGGAGATGCCCTTCAAATGCATGTGTTAACATTCAATTGGAACTCTGAATTGTTTATGAGAATTTTTCATAAAAAATTGATCGAGATGCCCTTCAGATGTTCTTCAAATGCAGAATATTTCATAAAATATTGATTGAGATGCCCTTCAAATGATCATAACTAAAAGTCATATAATGACATAATTTATCATACAAAAGTAAAATTGTAATGTCAAACATTGTGTGTAAATACCTCTGCAAAAGTGAGTTGGTTTATGAGCTTTATAATTAATAGCGATTGGTTGTTATATATTATTTGTCCCTCATTTACCTGCAACAACATTAAACAAATCAAGTTTAAATTCACACATCCACCATCAAAACGAATCGATAAGCAAAGAACTAACAAATGGTTAATACTTGCGACTGAGAATCGGTCTATAGCAATCAGGCTTATGATTTGTAAATTAGGGAGATCGTTGTTCATCTCTAGTGACCATCAACGGAGTATACGCAAGCTCACAGTTGTTCATCTCCAGCGAGATCGTTGTTCAGATCAAATAACGATGACACTCGAACCGTTTTCAGAAAGGAAAAACACGCAAAACCCACAAACATTTTACAAATTCACTTGAAAACTAACCTTGCTATGACTGATTTGAGGCGGAATTGGCAGCCGGCAAAGAACTCATGTGAGAATGAGTAGAAGACGGCGAGGTTAACCTGCTAAAGAGCTTAAGATTACAACACAATATATGAGTGCTCCTAGCAAACAGTGTCACCCCATCACTCATACTTTCATTGATTCTTGTTATATGGTTAAGACTTAAAAATGAGAACAAATTGATATGTAACATAGAGGTGTATTTTAGCTGATTACAATAGATGCATATGTGTATTCCATGCATCTTTGTTTAGGAAAAAACAAATAGTTCAAAAAATTTCATCATAGCACTTAAATATATAGAACTTAAAAACAGCTGTACATCTTACATATGAACTAACACTCGGTCTGTGTATTGGAGCCTTTCGTACCACTCAAAGTGAAGAATGACTTTTTTCGTAAATCATTTATAATCTATCAGGTCTATAAATGCAAAACATTTAATGGGCTATGTAAAAGAACAATGTTAACTCAACCCATAGGCAAAACTGAATAGTCCACCTACTGCCATACAAAATGTTTGGAAAATATTAGAATGTGGTGGACTTAAAAGTTAATTTTGAGCAGTCAATGTACCACTCTGAAAAAAAAACTTGATTTATATGTGAATTTGGTGGAATGGTTTGTTCACGACAACATGAGTTTGTAGAATTAGGAAAAAATTGTATAGTACAGAAATGGACTTAAAATTTAATTTTGAAAGTTAAAGTCAGCACTACACTACGCATATTTTAATTTTATGGTTGCTTAGATCTTAGTAATGGAAGTATATTTTTTAATCTACATTAACTTTCAATTGATGAAATAAACGATCTTATTCTTAACTTCCATTGGGTTTAGTGTAAAGATATGAAGTTTACAGAGATAAAAAGCTAAATGCTTCCAAGTTAGCAACAACCCAATTAAAATCCTACAAAACAAACACATAGATAAGCCAGGTCCCAAAAAAAAACCACTCATAGGTATTAAATATTGACATGACATTCACAATAAACTGTGTGACTAACAATTTTATAAATACAAAACCACAAATCAAAGTAATAAATTACTTGAAATGGGATTTCATACCTGAATTAAGTTCACACTAAATACTTTATCCCCAGTAGAAGTCAACCATAGAAAGTTAAAAGTTAAAACTCATTTTATCTTCAAGAAAAACAACCACTAACCGCATCCTACATATTCAAAGTTGACAAAAGCTAAAGTAAAAGATCAATCTATCAAGTAATTGGAATATTGACCACATTAAGTAACATCAACTTTCAATATAAATCTTTATAAACATTGAAAATTTTCTCTCATATTAAAATCCTTGAGATAAGCCATATCGATATACCTTACATAAAATACATGCTTATTAGCCTAGATAAAAGAATCTCCAATGAAATAAACTATCGCATAATAGCACAAATCACCTATAGAGTCACTGGGTCACAAATAGAGAACTAATCCTTTAGTTTAGTTGATCTTTCTTTAGATTCATAGTTGTAGTGTCCTATTCTCACATTTCTAGAATATATTTAATAAAGTGTTTTAATAGATTGATCTTTTACTTTAGCTTGAAAATGGAGACATATTGTATATGTATGCTTAATATAACGAAAAGCTTGTTGTGTTAAGGTAATTTATTTAAATATCAAGTATTTGGGTTATATATTTGACCTCGAATCTACCTTGTAAAATGTTTGGTGACTTGAAGCTTCTTCAATCAAAGCAATAGATCTGATCAAACAGCAAGGAAGAAGAATCAAGTTAATAGGAAGGAGAAATTGGGTGTGATGAATTTAATAGTTTAGAGAATTAGAGAATAGAGATCAAACCTCGTATTTGGCTAGGGTTCGGGAGTGAGACGCAGGACTTGATTGCTATCAACGACAATAAAACTTCATGAATTCAACAAATTCTTTAGAATCCATAAACTCGTCATCATCCTCTATCAATGAAATCAACAATGAGGTACTCACCAAATGCAAACAAAACAAAATGCGAATGTGAATAGAAGAAATCTATAGGTTTAGTTTGGGTTCACCTTTGCATCCACTCACCATTCAACAATGTTTTATTCCTTGCCCATCTGTGTAGCTTCAGCATCGTCTATATCCACCTTTAACAAATCAATAGCATCACAACCTACAATTTGACTCTACGTCTAACAAAAGAAGGGACATGTGTAGCAAAAATTATAGCACGTATAAGTGCTAAAATGTTTGCAAGCTCTTTGTTGTTTTCCATTTCCCTATGCAGAAATCACCAACATTTTCCATTCTGTATAAAAAGACGAACATTCTACACCCAAGCAAAATGAATTACTCCCACAAAAAGAAAGGACATCCAGCCTCTAGGAACCCTTGATACTAACAGATCCAAAATCGGTTAGTAAATAGCCAGATCAGATTAAGAAGAAGCGAGTAAAGAAAGAAGGAACTGGCTGTGCAATGAAAAACCCTAATCGGTTGAAATTAGGACATGGTGAAGTCGTACGGTAAGCACTTAAGAAGACAAAGTAGAAGAAAGGAACAAAAATATACATATTCCTGCAGTGGTGAAGCCGGTTTTCTGTTACCTTCTGCTAGATTATCATTCCAGACCTCCCTAGTTTGAACCGAATCCGAATCCGGATCCCTAAACCAGATCTGCAGTAATTCAAACAACCATAAGAAAAAAACCCCAAACTTTAATCAAACACAGAAAAAAAGAAATATACAAATAGAAACTCAATTCTTCATCAACTGATTCAAGATAACAGAGACGAAGCGTATACATACCTTTCCAAACAGGGTGAGATCTAGGGATTTGATGATCGGTTATTAAAGATGAAAACCCACCAGGAAAATGAAAACATATATGTTTCTTACCTCAGCCTCGTGTACCTCGAAGCCCTAGCCGTCGTTGACATAGTCGGCGATGACCATCGGATTGTCGGAACTTCGAACGCGGCTCAGCCGCCGTCACGCTTGGGGTTTTTATGTACATCGAAGGCAGAAAAGCGAGTGACCAAAGCGCCGCCGTCGCCGGAACTCGTCGGAGATCACCCCTTACTTCTTTGCGTGTGTTGTCTTGAAATAATGAAAGAACCCATCCCTTATCCCTGATTTTCTGGTAACCAAGCCTTCTAAACCTATCTCATGAAAACAGCCTCAAACTTGTTTCAAATTACAAACATGTCACTCTTTACTGTTCAACATCTTGTAAATTATAGATAGAAACTATATACATTTCATAGATTTATTGTTTCACTAAGTATAATTTTTTAATTTATTATTGCTGATCCAAAATCTAGTTAAAAGATGTTTTATAGTAAGGAGAAGAGCTTGAAATTTTCATTTCCCTTTGAGCCTTTAAAAATATTGAGCGCTACTCGTGGGCGTTGATATAGTCATGACTTATATGGGTCGTAATTAAAATTACTTTACTTGATCATTTCAAGATTACAAAGTCCTCACATTTGTTCATAAGTTGTGAATTTTCTATTATGAGTTATGTGGGCATGAAGGGGTGAAGGGGATATAAATGGTCTCAGGGATGGGCTTCTATTGTGTAAAACTTTTAATTTAGGAAATAACTAGTCATGACATAGGAAATTTCCCACCTAAAACCCCGGTCTTAAAATCAGTAACTTGGCTAGGGATAGACCAATGAGGAGAAGAGTAGAAGATCAATGCAATTTCGCACACCCAACCTGGGACAGCGTTAGCCCGATAACTTACCTTAGCTAGCAAAGCAAGTTACCGGCGTACCTCGATCACTAGCGCCAAAACAGATACCTATGCTAACAAGGCAGGTCAAAAGTAACTTGCCACGGCCACTGAACGCCAGGCAAGGTAACGGCCTTCACACATACGACAAAACCATAGGGACTCGCAAGACCTAAAAGAGTCATACGCAAAACATGGGAACTCCCTAAATCTGACAAACACCCATAAAGGGTGAAGCTTGTAGGTCAAAGACTACCCAGGCGGTGAAAATCTAAAGAACGCCGCCACTGCCTGTCCGCCTGACATCAAATAGTGACTGGCTTTCAATAGTAGTCAATTTATTACACCAAAATAGCTAAACACGCCTTCTGAAGGCAAAGCTGACAAGGAAGCCATGATGTTCACACCCTCTAAGGGGAGGAGCCAGATTCCCACGGAACGGATCATAAAGCCTCTGGTATAAATAAGGCACTTACACACAACACTACACAATTTCTTGTGAAATCTCACCACCACCACATTGCACGGAACCTCACCATACTTACTCACGAACACGTTAACAACTTACCATACTAATTCTCACGTCGGAGGCTCATCGTAGGAGGCCCCCTCTTGTAGTGAGAGTAACGGTGTCCGTTCTTGTTTTAAGCAGGTCTTCAAGCTCAAGGTCTGCTCATCCAACAAGGACGGTAACCAGACTTCTACCCAGCAAGGCCAGTAATCGACCTTCCAGGTTCCTGTTGCAGTAACAAGTGGCGCCCATCATAGTCTACAATCACATTTTTATGAAAACATTAATAGAGGATACTTTGAAATAGAATACATAAAAGTGATAAAATGAGAAAAGGGGCAAAGATTGTTGGGTCCCTTGAAGGGCTCTTTAACAATGTTGGCACAATTTGATTTAAACAAGATAAATAAGTTGCGGAAAGTAAATCAAATTGGAAGACAACAATTCATAAAAGGAGTATTCTGTATATCTCAAATGTAAATAATGGTTTACACGAGTTTATAGTATAACTATGTATCAACAGAAATAACTTTTCTATGAGAGTGATGTTGTAATTACTTTAAGAAGATATTGAATTGTATGCTTGATGTCTTACTTTGTTTGGTGAAGTCAGCTTGCTATTTATAGGTAGATGTAGCAAGTTGTATTTGGATAAGGTGGTTGAGGATGGTTGATGTTGGAGTGTCAGAGTATATAGAGATAAATTGAACATATTCAATTTATCTCTTTTTCAGTTGTCTTCAACTGCCTTCTTGATTAATGCCAAGTTAGCATTCATTTTGCTTGTTCTTCACACAAAGATAGAAATTGTTCTTCTTGTAATATTTATCTTCTGATAATCCAGAACTCCTTCTGGACTCTTCTTTGAAGACTGTTGATGCTTCCCATTAGAAGCTTTCTACAGAAATGAGGATTTCTGTAGATTTTAGTCTGTATAGAACTACTTCAGAATTTCCGAAGTAGTTCTGTATGAATACAGAAATCATGCAAAAATCTGTAATTCATACAGACTTTCCTATCCTTTCTCTTCTAAGGATGTGTCTTATCTTTTCTTCTAATACTTGATTGTTTTGTGTTACAATTACATTGTGCTCTAACAATCTCCCCCTAAATATTTGAAGAAAATAAATAAAAAGAGAAAGTAACATTAAAATGTAAATTTTTAAGAGATCATCAGGATGCATGAAGCTGTGTGCAATTCCTTTTGTAGCATTCTGTGTTACTTTTGATCTTCTATTGTTTTGATCATGAGTTCCTTTCTTCTTATAGTCTCAGGTTCAGTCTCTCTGTTTTCGTTTAGTAGGAATGAGATAAATCTTAGAGATGTATCGGAGTAAGCATGACACTGGCTGATTCTGAAGAACCTCTTCTGTTTCTATGATTTCTGAAGCAGATTCCTATTTCGCCAGTGCTTGGAATTACTTTGGATTCTGTCCACTTTAATTCAGAGGGAAGCTCTTCATTTGCAGTCTGAATGGCAAGTTTCTTCATATTTGTGTGTATGGCCAGTTTATAGTCAACCAGGGCAAACCTGTTGTATATCTTCTTCCCTGCTTCTCTGAGTCGATGTATTGCTCTTCTATTCTTGAGACTTGTTGAGCCATTTGTTATACAGCTTTTGATGAGGGACAGGATGTGCATTTCACTAAGTTGATCAAGATCAGCAACAGTGAATGTGTAAGGTTGACGATTATTTGCAGTGGTAGTGATCCTGTAGGAGTTGAAGTAGTGAGTGAAAGGATTTCCCTTTTCTTGTCTTTCTTTGAATTCATCAAGCTCCGGAATGGTGGCATCTGAGTGTATCCAGTTTATTTCAAATGTCACGTGGTTGATTTTCTCCTCAAAGATCTTTTTGCTCACTGGGCTTATTTGAGGAGGTTGTTCTGTTTCTTGGAGGAATTTGTCTTCACATCTTCTCTTTTTCATGCCATAGTTCCTCTTCAATCCTTTTTTATTTTCCATAGTTGTCTTCAAATAGGGACTGAGAGGCTATTAAAAACTCAGGAGCATTGAGGTCTCCCTTTGAATTTGTGGCTTTCTTCTTGCCTTTCTCAAATTCCTTGGTGGGTTTTGAGGTTCGTGGAGCATGAATTTTGATGGAGGTACCTGATGAGGGTGGACCTACTGGCTTACTGGATTTCTGTGTGGGTGGTCTTGGTGGTGGTGGTGGCATCGAGTGATCAGGAGTTAGGCTGGGCTTGCATTGATCATGTTTCTTTCTTTTGGGAGAGGATTCGATTTCATCAGGAGTTGTCTCCTTCGCTTTAAGCTGGGAGGAGAGTCATCAAGATTGATGACCGGGAGAGTTGTGGCCTTCCTTTCTGGGGATTTCTTAAGTGGGTTGGCTTTTGTTACTTGTGTAGATAAATTCTTCATTCTTTTCTCTAGGAGAATCTGATCGGAATTTATCTTTATCAGATTTGAGCTTTTTTCTTTTATTTCCTTGGGTAGAAGGCTGAAATCTTCTTTGATCTTATTTAGCAGCTCTTCTCCTTTGGCTTCATAGAATTGCAGTGTTTTTTTAGCCATCTTATTCAGTTCCTCTATCTGATTTTGTAACGATTCTTGTTTTCCTCCTTTTAGCTGCCAGTCTTTTTCTTGTAAGGCTCTCAGCTGGTCGGAAATCTGATTGAATTGTTGCTTACTGTTTTTCTTCATCACTTTCAACTCTTCTTGTAGTTCAGCTATTTTCTGACTGTTGCTTTCTGTCTGTTTTGGCATTTCTTCTATATGTACAGAACTACTGCAGAAATTCTGGTATAGTTCTGTATTTTGTTGTTTTTGCTCATTCATGAAGTCATTGAGCAGATCAGTGAGAGATTTTGAAAAATTCTCGAATTCAGATTTTGATGCAGCACCAGGGGGTAATATACCAGAGGACAACACATGTCTCTCTGCTGGACTAGTTGATTTCTCCTTGAGAATTTTACCAGTGCCTGTTAACTTAGCTATGCTGAGTGTGTACAGGTCTTCCACATTCACTGGTTTATCCAAAGTTGGATTTACCTCCTGTGTTTTTAAAGAATCCTGAGACAGATGTGTTGTTTGTCTTTGTGAGGATGTCTCTTGTGAGCTGACACTGAACACATCAATGTTGCTTGTTTCCAAGTTTCCTTGACTTCTAGAGTCTCCACTTGTTGTTACATCATCTTCACTGACTAAGTTCGAGAAGATATTGTGATGTGTGGCTATGATGGGAATGTCAAGGTAGGGTGAGTTGGTTGTTTGGGTTTGAAATTGGACAAAGGCTTCTTGGAGGGATCTTTGTGGTAATGAATGTTGGCTTTTGGTTTTATTTGGAGAGTTTTTATGACGCCCACACCCAGACTTGGCTCCAGGAGGGGTCACGTGTCGGATTTACACAAGAACACATGGTATAACAGAGATACTAACGCAGCGGAAATATTAAAAACTTTATTCGTATTGCTAAGTTACAACAGTAAACTAAATATTACATAAACTTTAACTATCTAGGTCTCGTATTGCCAAGTTACAACAGTAAACTAAATATTACATAAACTTTAACTATCTAGGTCTATGCCAGCGGTCCAACAAGCTTCCTCTTGATAATTTGCCCATTCATTTCTTTATCACCAAAGTCCTATCCTTACTTCCAGAAGTCTCACCATCACCTGACATACATACTTAAAAAGTCAGCTTACGCTGGTGAGTTCTAAGTTTCTAAAAACTCTTTCTTGATCTGCAAGACAAATCAAGTTCTCCCGGGTCTTCTTGACCCCATTAGTAAACTTTTAACAAGTATAAAACATAACAGAATTATACAACACATCAGAATTTACACATAACCAGGAATCTATTCAAACAGGTTCATCAATCCCATAAACCTTCCTAGTTAATTAAATTCAATATTCCTTGCACTAGCAACGTCTTGCTATGCCTTATTCTTTATCTGATACCCTGGAGCAGCCTAAAGAATCCCTTGTCACTTGTGGTTATCATGTACACCTTAGGGTAGGATAGTATTGTCGACTGTCAAACAGATCCTTCCCATCGAGGCATCCCGATATGGCTAGTCTCACTACCTTACGTAGGCCCTTCTGTACACCGGCTAGAGAAATACTACCCTTTTTGTCTCCCTATTTCATGAGCCCCATCTGTACTATCCACTCCATGACCTTACGGATTGCTTTACTTAACCTCTTCAACCCATTCAATAACGAGTATCTTACTAGCAATCCCCAACCCCCATAATACCACTACCTGCCTGTAATCAAATACCCAATAGCCTTAGGTTTATTAGTAGACAGTGATAATGAATTCATATATTGCAACTAATGATCATTTCCTAATTTACCATTAGAGTTTATATATAGGATGTACCAGCAGCGTATCCACCAAACTACTGATATACCGGGTAATTAATATTATTATGCTTATATATAGGAAGTGCCAGCGGCGTATCCACCACATAATAATAAAGCAAATGTATCATTAGTTCTCGTATATACCTACATACTCACTATACGTCTATTATCAATTCTCTCATCACTTGGACATTTAATATCAAAGCAGAGTATAGCACATAACACATCATACTCAATTCATATGCATAATAATACATAGTCAATCCAAATGAATAATAACACTTAACAACACTTATAAGCATTTGGAAACAATTTTCATAACACAGTATGTATGCTAACCCAAAAACGTTTAAACATTTAAAACATATAAATGTGGGCTCATAGAACTCACCTTAGCTTTGCGAAACTATTATTCTTGGGTTAAGTCCTCGTGAATCAGTTCCTTAACGGCTTTAACGTAATGTCCATATCAAGACATCCTAAAAGGTTACAAGCGGTCATTAAGGCTAACCCCTTTATCCTAAACCCAATCCCTTGTTGGTTTAACATGCATTTGTCTGAATAACCGTTTTGCCCTTTATGGGAAAAAGTATTCTTTTAGTGATATTTATGAAGAAGTGCATTCCTATAAGTAAACGCTCACTCCGGAATCGCCCAGTGAAGCGTATGCCATGTCCCAGTTGGGATTTATGCGACAACGTCACTATGCAAGAAACCCCAGTGTACAGGTGCCACCCTTCCAGTCCGCACCAACTTCTAGATATCCGAGTAACTCGGTACATTCAATACTTTATCAAAACCCATGTTTTAACTTATATATACTTAGTACATATATATAATTATGTTCTTTTGTTGAATATCATTACCCTTGCCCAAGCCTTTATGCCCTTGATGAGTGATTCTCATGACCGATCGTATAGGCGTTATCATGACCAGGAGGCGGAATTACTATGAGATATCACCCATTTTTGTCTTTTAGTTCGGTGATGATCATGACCGACCGTATAGGCGTTATCACGACCAGGAGGCGGAATTACTATGATCAAAGCACCAATGTTTATGTTCTTATTCTTGGTTTACTTGTTCTTGATAAACCAACATGGTGAAACCATACCAAACCTTCTTTAAACATAAACTAACTTAAGGCTTTCTTAAAACATGTTATTCTAAGGCGTCATACCAAATTTCAACCCATGATTCCCAATAGAACTCCCAATCTCAACAAAACACGTTCAAGAACCTTAATCTTGCATTATTCTTAAAAGGCATATCTAAGTGTTATGAATCATGAAACTAATTGAAGGCTTATGTTAAACATACCTTAAGCTTATCTATTCCAGAAGATGGGCTCCTAACTCCCTTTGAATCTTCAAAAATGCAAGCTAGAGTGTTCTTGGTGTTCTTGAGGTTTCTTAGAGGTTTTAGGTTGATTTTAGGTGAATTAGCAAGGAAAAATAGATGGATCCATGGTCTATTTATAGCCAAGAGTGTCTCACATGCTTCTTACAAGTGTCCTAGTGACTAAGCATGAGACTTGACACCTAGCATGGTGACTAATCATGAGAATTGACACCTAGCATGGTGACTAATCATTCAAATAACATATATTTAACATATAAACATGTAACTTTTTTTTCTTAATAATCTAACCCGATAAACACTTACCTTATGCATAGTTTATTGTTATAACTTCAAATACGCATTTCTTAACATGTTAACATGTTAATCACATAAACACATATACGACACATATTCTCACATATAAAATATAAAAACATATATATTATCACATATTTATACGTTTCTCAACTTTGCAACTACGTATTCACGTATATTATCATGCATGTATACATATAACTCATGTATAGCACATATATCATATAAATATGCATTTCCTATTCTTTTAAGTACGTAAAATAAGTATAGTTATTATATTAACTACCACTTACGAGTTTATCTGAATCTTGGGATGTTACAGTTTTGGTTTTTTGGAGAGTGTTGGGCTGAGAAGGTTGGCTCATGTGGTGTATGTGGGGAACATGGTGGGGTTTCCTGATGTGGTGAGTTTTGTTTTTGTGGAGGAGAGGAAGGGTTGTGGTCAGCCATTTCTTCTGATGGTGATGTTGTGGTGTTGGTTGAAGTAGGTGACTAATCATGATTTGATTTGAACTTGTTGGCTTTGATGAGATATTTTTGAAGGACAAGATTGTTGTATTTTAACTTAGCTGTCATATCCCATTGAAATATAAAGAAATCTATATGTGTACTTGGTCTGTAGATACCTTTGATGTGATACATTTCGGTTGTATGTGTTTATTCATTTTCCTTTGCTCTTACTTTATCTTTGACCATTTGTGCTAGAAATCTGACGTAGGGCACAAATCCTGACTTCTTGCCTTTTGATCTTTCTTTGACTCTTTTCTCCATATCCTTCCAGATTAGCAGGGCTATGTCAATTTCTTCATTGAAGCATAGACTATATAGAATGGCGAGAACATTTTTGTTGATTTGATCCATGGAGCCCTTCTTGGATGTCATGGTGTGGTTGAGTAAGTCAGTAGTAAACCTCCATACGGGCTTTAGCTGACTTACTCTGAGATTTGAGATTTGACCATTTTCTTCAAACTTGCCTCCGGTGATTTCAATGTTTAGTTCTATCAAGACTGGATCTTCTAGGTTAGGAGAGAGGGATGAGAAATTGTCTGGTAATGGGAAGATTTTTCTCAGATCAGATAGTTGGAGTGTGCTGTCGGTATATGTGTTCACCTTTCCTTTCATGTCTCCATCTGTCATCTTGACGGTTGCCCAGAAATTTAAAATGGCTGACTTTGGGCATGGTTCATTGACGGTTAAAGCTGTGGCAAGTTGAGAAGAATTTTTCAGGGCTTCTATGATCAATTGGAGGTTTGATGAGTATGCAGATGTGTTCATATCGCACGGTTGGTTAAGGGTGTCTATGATGAAATTTTGTCAGGCTGGTGAGTCGAAGGATGAGGAATCTAGGTTTAGGGTTTGAGAAGAAGGGTTTCGAGGGATTTTTCCTTTGGACCGAGTATTCATCGCAGGCGTTGCAGATGAGGATGCCATTTGTTATTTCTCAGGTTGTGATATGAACAGTAGGATTTGGATGAGAGGGTTGATGTTCTTTTATAGGTATCTCATGATGCCGTTCCATTTTTCAAGGTTCTCCTATAACGGCTATAATTAACTCGAACGGACACTTTTATTCTGAACGGTAACAAAAAATTACCATTGGCTTTTATGTGAATAATTAGCGAATTAATTATCGCATTTATCAGAGCCAAATTTTTTTTATTTACTGCTCAGATATTTTGGATAATTTTGATTTTTGAGGAGACATTCTGCAATATTTCTGATCAAGAGAATAAGAATTTATTTAATCAAGAAATTTATACAGAGAGTTTAAGACAAGTACAGATGTATGTACACGTGCATCTATTATGGTCTCTGATGTGAGCAGGAGTTTGAAGGCTTTGAATCTAGCTTCCATTTAAAGAGAGATATAAAGATGCAAAGAAGTTTGCCTTCCTGTGGATGGGAGAAAATATCCATTGGAGTCTGGAAGTTCGGAAATTGATAGTCCACCAAGAGATATTCCCTTTTGAGATACTACTTTGCTTGTTTTGATTTCCCTTGGTATTGTATCCCAGATAAATGCTTGAAGGATTAATTTTGTTGAAAATCTAGGATAGAGAATGAATCTTTCATTTAAGGGTCTGTTGAGATTTCTTTGCATGTGTCACATAAGGTACAGAGAGAAATTCATGTTGTGACCTTGAATGAGAGCATGCATGACACATTGAGTGTCCTCATCACAGAGATGACGATCAGATTATTTTGATGAGAAACAAATTTGAATTTGAGAGAAAAAATATTACCATAGATGTGGAAGGTGAACTCTGTCAGCTTTTCCTTCATATACATTTCCTTTGTATCCCATATCAAGAAGAGTTTTGATCACAACATCTTGGTCAAAGTGACTGGGAGCAGATGGACTGTCTTTGATTTGAAGTGCTTTTCTAATCAGATGTTGATTAAAGACAAACATTACTCCACAGACAGATGTTCTTTTATTAAGGCATTGTCTCCATCCTTAATAATGAAAACAGCGTTCCTCCAGAATTCTTGAAGTAGGGAGTAGTTGATTGGAATATCAAGAGTTAGTGCATATCCTATGGGGTAATTTTTGAGAAATCTCATCATTGGTTGATAGGACCAAAATCTGTTCCCATAAGGTGTATAAAGCATGAGGTTGTGAAGGTGAGGAACAGGGAATGTCGTGTTTTCAGGTAATGGTGGAGAAAGTTCTTTGAAAGACATTGTTGAGTTTTTTTCCTTTTGATAAGGTATTTCAAAGTTTACTGAGGAAGAATGATGTTGCTTGGAAATTTCACTTTTGTGCTTCTTTTGAAGACAAGGTGAGATGATTAGATGAATAGAGGAGAGAGAGCAAATGGATTTGACAACCTAATTTTATAGGTCATTATTGATGTTTTTGGTTCTAGTAATTTGAGCTTTTTGTTTAAGAAGTCAACTTTTCAGAGAAGTTATTGGGAGTACAGGAAAAAAATGACAGGTAGTTATTGAACTGGCTCCCCTTCCCCCCCCCCCCCCTTTTTTTTATTATTCTTATTTTATTATTATTATTATTATATATATAAAATTTTAGTTTGCAGTCATGTTTAGCATTCCCAACTTGCTTAGTAAAAATGAGAATCTCTTTTCATTTAAAGGTTTAGTAAAGATATCTGCAAGCTGGAGTTCAGTTGGGACAAAGTACATTTCAATGTGTCCTTTTTCAACATGATCTTTGATAAAGTGATACCTGACGTCAATGTGCTTTGTCCTTGAGTGATGGACATGATTGGATGTGATGGCGATAGCACTCTTTGAATCACAGAAAATTGGTATCTTAGTGGGATTTATCTCGTAGTCTTTGAGTTGGATCTGCATCCATATTACTTGAGAGCAACAGCTGGCAGCAGCAACATATTCAGCTTCAGCGGTTGAAGTTGATACACAGTTTTGTTTCTTGGATGTTCAGCATACCAACTTACCTCCTAGCATCTGACAGCTTCCTAATGTGCTCTTTCTGTCTAGTCTACAACCTGCATGATCAACGTCTGAGTAGGCTGTTAGAGAAAAATCAGTATCCTTGGGATACTAGAGACCTAGGTTAGCTGATCCTTTTAGGTATCTAAAAACTCTTTTGACAACTAATAGGCGAGACTCCTTGGGTTTACATTGATATCTGGCAAGGAAGCTTGTGGAGAACATGATGTCAGGCCTACTCGCTGTGAGATACATAAGTGAGCCTATCATTCCTCTGTACGTGTGCTCATCAACATTTTTACCATCTTTGTCAGCATCAATTTTCACGTTTGTGGCCATTGGTGTTTTGAATGGGGAGCAGTTTGAGAGAGAGTACTTAATGAGGAGATTTTTGATGTATTTTGCTTGATTTATAAAAATTCGTCTGGAGTTTTTTTAATTTGGATTCCCAAAAAATAGTTTAGTTCTCCCATCATGCTCATTTCAAAGTTTGTTGTCATAAGTTCTTGAAATTCTTTACAAAATGATGGACACGTGGATCCAAAGATGACATCGTCTACATAGATTTGTATAATCAAGAGATCACCTTTTCTTTCTTTTAAAAATAATGTGGTGTCAATGGATCCCTTTTTAAAGTTAGTCGATAAAGAAAACTCAGAGAAGGTGTCGTACCATGCTCTAGGTGCTTGTTTTAGACCATACAGAGCTCTTTTGAGTTTACAAACGTGACTTGGAAAATTTTCATTTTCAAATCCTGGTGGTTGTTCAATGTAAACTTCCTGATCAATTTTTCCATTTAAGAAGGTACATTGAACATCCATTTGATAGACTTTGAAACCTTTGAAGGCTGCAAAGGCTAGAAATATCCTAACAGCGTCAAGTCTTGCGACTGGGGCAAAGGTTTCATCGTAGTCTAATCCCTCTTGTTGACAGTATCCTTTTGCTACAAGCCTAGATTTGTTTCTAATTATGGTACCTTCTTCGTCTGTTTTATTTCGAAAAACCCATTTAGTTCCTATAATAGATTTGTTGTTAGGTCTTGGAACTAAATTCCACACATTATTTCTTTCAGTTTGTCCTAGTTCTTATTGCATGGCTAGGATCCGGTGGGTATCCTGAAGGGCTTCTTCATAAGTTTTTGGTTCTATTATAACGAGGAATCCAACATAGAGACATTGATTGGCTGAGGCTGATCTGGTTTGGACATTTTTGTTTTGATCACCAATGATTAAATTTATGGGATGATCTTTTGTCCATTTTGTTGCTGGAGGGAGAGTGGCTAACTCTTCACTCCCAAGCATTAGGTCGGTTGTGTCAGTGTCTTGACACTCCCCCTCAGCTGATGGACAGTCAGCCGAGTGCAAGATCTCAGTTACAGAATCATTTAGGAGCTCCGAAGTGGAGTTCTGTAATGTTTCTATATTTACACCCTTTTTATTCAAGAGTTGAGAATCAGGAATTTCATTATTTTTGTCTTTTGAATGGGAAATTTCATTTTGATTCACAGTTTCTTTGCTATCTTTGTAGTGATCTTTTGTGATAGCGTTTTTTAAAAGAGGAAAAAATAAGGGAAAGTTATTTTCATCATCAGAGTTTTCTTCGAAAAATTTGTGAGATGCTTCTTTTTCTTTTTCTGAGATTGTTACTCCAGGGATGTAATCTTTATTATTTGGAGATGTGGTGCTAACATGTATAGCTATTTTATCATCACTAAATGACACATTTATACTTTCTCTTACCACTTGAGTTTTTAGAACAAAAACTCTGTATGCTTTTGACTTGAGTGAGTATCCAATGAAGATTCCTTTGTCGGCTTTTCTATCGAATTTTCCGAGGTAGTCTTGATTGTTTAGTATGTAGCACCTGCATCCGAAGACATGAAGAAATTTTAAGTTAGGAGTTTTCTTATTGATTTCTTGGTAGGGAGTTTGATTGATCCTCTTGTTAATGACATATCTATTTTGAGTGAAGCATGATGTTGCAATGGCTTCAGCCCAAAAGTAGATGGGAAGATTCGCCGAGGAAAGCATGGATCTGGCGGTTTCTACTAGAGTTATGTTTCTCCTTTCTACTACCCCATTTTGTTGTGGGGTCATTGGTGCCGAGAACTCATGAGATATGCATTTTCTGACTAGATATGTGTCTAGTTTTAAGTTTTTGAAATCCTGGTGGTTGTTCAATGTAAACTTCCTGATCAACTAACCAAACAAGTTACTTAAAGGTATCAAACAAGAAAGGCGGAATCAGACTTGTTTGCGTTAATGTTTGAAATGGTTTGATCGAAACAGTAACTAGTAAACAAGAAGTAAAGTAGATGAACACAAGATATCAATTCCAAGCACTACTATATTATTACTTCACAATGTTTACAGAGAGTTACAGCTGATGAACAAGAGAGAGTCGATCAACCAGAAACAAAGGAAATACAACTAATATATATAGTGCAAGGAGGAAATAAAAGATATTCTTTTATTTCCTTTTAGCTCCTAGGCTAAATAAACAAATAATATCTACTCCAGATTTGTTGTAGTACAAGCATGCTTCTGTAAAAGCTTGAGTAGACCTTTCTGTGAACAGTGTACAGCATGGTGTAAAGTAGAACTGCTTCCTGACAGCTTTAGGCCTTGGAACTTGTGTAGAAAGAGAAAGTCAAAGTTCCGGAGTAACCAAAGTATAAGTTCCGGAGGAACTCCTTAGTGCTGAAGGAGTTCCGGAGGAACTTCCTTCGGAACTTCTGACTTAGGAATTTTTGCCTAGCAAAACATTCCCAACAGTCTCCCCCTAAGATGTTGCTACCAAAAACTGTTCTTCTGTCTGAATCTTCATGATGCTTTTACTTGAGTTCTACCACACCTTGTAATTGGGAGTTCCCATTATGGTAAATATGTTCCAAGTTAGACGCGACTTAGGATGGCATAGGCTACCGGTTTTAGGCTTACCAGATAGGATTATTAGGTCATATTTTAATATTAAATGTGACGACAGATTTTATGAATCCTATCTCACTCGAGACGATCAATTGAATAACCTAAGTATTAATGATCTACGTGTCGCGAGACGATAACCAATTTCCTTTTGAAGTTCGATTACTTTATCGAAAAATCCGAATTTAATGTCGAATTAAATTGGTTAATAAAATTTTATGAAGTCGTAATAAAATTAGGACTTTTATTTAATCGGTTGAAAAATTAGTTTCATATTGACAAAACTAAGTTTGGGTCTTAAGTTGGCGTGTTAATCTAATTAAGACAAGCAACGAAAAACAAGCAAACACACATGTACATATTCGGCCATGCAGGGCGTTCGATATTGTCAGAGCCTATGACAACATCAAATAGGGCAAGGGACATAAAGGTAAATCAACCACGTGAATAGAAAACTCCCTGATTGACTTAGTTGCTCCCACTGGCTTTAACAAGCTCCTGCGAGTCATCCAGAAAACGTCGGTCTTGTTTTGACTACTAGCCATTTTCGAAAATCCCATAAAGGGATAATACCAAATGGGTCTTGTATCAAGCTCGTCTCGTTCGTCCAGGCGAATGTGAGCGATTACAAATTTAAAATAAAACTATTTTATTTTAACTAATTACAACTTTGAACCCAGTAAAAGTGGGCCAAACCAAAACAAAACTACATGGGCCTAATGGGCCAAACCATAACGCATTCATGACAAAACAAATGTGGTCGGGCCGAATATGTACGAAAGATAATTCAACCAATTATATTGAATCGGATTATGTTTAGTGGAACCATGTCGACTAAATATATTTAAAAGGCGATTCAGTCAATTTCGCGACTTTCGAGTTCAGAACCCCAGTTCGCGAAAGTATGCCGGTTTAAAATAGACCGGCCTGGGTTTGCGTGTGGTGATCAAGGCTCTGATACCACTGTTGGGTTACGACAGTGGCATTCGGGTCTCGGTAATAGCAATTTTTTTTTTATTTTTTTAGAAATAATTATTTACAATAAATAATTATTAAACGATTACCGAATAATTAGTAAATTAAATTTGGATAATTAAATTAACAATTAATTTAATAGGCAGCGGAAAACGTTTTAATTCACTGACGCGAAAACCAGATAATTAGCGTAAACCTAAAACAACAGGATTCGACAATCACCAAACGTGCAAACACCAAAAACGCGTTTTAATCAAAACGCGACATAATATAAATATGAACATTCAATTAAATCTAAACTAACTACGAGTTTAGATATACCTGAGCGGTGATTCAAACAGACGTTCGAGACACCGAAAGTCAACGGGTGACGCTAGGATTTCACAGATCGACTTGACGAGCAAATCGAGAGTACCTCGCAAATACGGGCTTCTCTCGGTGACACAACACCGAAATCCCGTACGTCGATTAGGCACGAAATTAGGGTTTCGCGGACGACGGCGGAACACGCGATAAACGCGGTTCACGACTAGGGCTTGTCGGCGGTAGAACCGGCGACGGCGAGGGGTGGCAGCGGCCGGCTCGGGCGGCGGCTGCGAGCGACGGGCGGCGGCTGATGTAGCCGCGACTTGCTGCGGCGGGTCGGCGAGGGCCTGCGGCGGCGGTGCGGTTACGGTGGCGGCGATGGATGGACGGTGTGCGGCAGTGGCTCGGCGTGCGGCAGCGGCTTGGCGAGCGGCGGACGGCACGGTGGCGATGGCTAGCAGGGCGGCGCAAAGCGGCGGCGGCTAGCGCTGCGGCGGACGGCGGTGGAGGCTGGCAGACGGGGTCGTCGGAGAAACAAAACGGGCGGCGGCGGCTAAGTGGCCGTCGGCGTCGGATCGTGAGAGGGAGGGAGAGAGGCCGAAAATCTCACTCAGGTGGATTAGGGTTTCGCCTCCCTTATCAGTTTTATTTATAACTGATTTTGTTTCCGTTTGACCCCTTCGACTAATATTAATTCTTAATCGAACCATTTAATTTTCACAGTTAACCTTTAACTCTTCAAATGTTTGTCGCTAGCCAAAATATTAGTCAGACTAATAATCCGTCAATCCTTGTCCATGACGTTAATATTATTTAACGTTTTTGTCGCTTTATTAATCTCAAAGATTAATAGTGATTCATGTAATTAATTATGTATTCATTAAACTATTTAATAAACGCATAATTAATTTTTCTGTGAATTTGCCGGTTATTAAGTAAGCGGGCTTAAATACCCGTTGCCTCCGGTGTAACTCTTACGGGTCTTAACCGGGTCGGGTACTTGATTTAGTCGGGTCTGGACATCTAAATCCAACACATAGACCTTATGCATATGTCTTATTTATTTAAATTAGGACATTACTTGCTACCGCTACTTCACGGTTCATTCATTCATCTACTGATTCAGTGAGTTTCACGGCCCCTTTTCCTTTTAACTGTTTTATACTTTGGGGGAGAAATCATGAAATCTAATAAATGCTTTTTACTTAATATTATGGTTTATTTGTTAGCCGTATGACTACTTGTTCTCTTACTGATTGCTCAATTTGGTACATTATCGTTATAAACGTTTGTACAACCGTATCCCACCATTAATTGATTTCAATTAGTTCTGTACGAAACGATAGCTAGTGAATAGATCTATTTGGGTTGACAACCCTGCCCAGTTCGGTAGCTCCGATCCTGACTCCGTACATTGTCAAGGGGCACACGTCAGTTATTCTGCTCTGTTTAACATCTCTGGGCAAGAGATGCTTGGGTGGGTAAACCGTTAGTATTTGAAATCAAGGTGCAGGTGAGATCATACATCCACAACGGTAAACCGAAGTAATATTAAGTGTACTGAAATCTGTTTTACAAACTGTAAATGATAAATCATAAACCTGTGAACCTCACCAACATTATGTTGACCCGTTTTCAAACTCATGATTTCTCAGGTAATTGAGCAATCACCGAAGGCATGCAAATGGGGCTTAACTTCAACTATCGGACCTGCTTCGCCGGAGTCATAGTCCCGACCTATCCCAAATAAACTACCTTATGCTTTTATCAATAAATTAAGACTTTTTATTTTCAAATGTAAGACATTATCATTTCACCACTTTTCCGCTGCAATCTAAATGATGTGATGTTTTACTATAACGTTTGAATATAATTAGTTGTTCTATGTATCCACGACTATGATTCCATTCTCGCTCACACCCGATACCATTGACCGGGGTGTGACACATTC
>JBCNJP010000010.1:45143964-45198414 GCA_039602395.1 Deinandra increscens subsp. villosa | reverse complement strand
AAACAAACAAGTATATAACAAAAAGTGGATTTCATACTACTGATTCCAATTCCATACAAACTATTATTTACGTCTATGTTGATTTCAATAAAACAAACTATTATTTACGTCTCGTGTTCACTCTACGATCAAGAAAACCTTTAGTAAGATCCGTCTTATGCTTTTTCAATTGGTATCAGAGCAAATCCAGGTTGCTCTATTGCGTTTGCTTTGATTATAGTTGTTTTCGTGATAAAACCGAGTTGTTTTCATTCAAAAACGAGTAAATCTTTGAGCTTTTCGAGTGATTTTCATTACTAAAACATTTCTATGGGTTTACCTGAGTTCCTGTCAAAAATCTCGTCCTATTTCTCTCAAAATCGCGAAAATTATGTCGAGAGTGTCTAAGTTCGTTCGAGGTTTGGAGTAACCGAAAAATAACCGCTCCGAACTTCCAGTTCGGAGAGAGTTCGGACGTCGTTCGATCTTTCTTGTTTCGGTGAGAGTTCGGAGTAGGATCGGAGTAAGATCGGAGGAGTTCGGACAAAGGTCTAAGTTCGGACTGTGTAATCAAGTTCGGACAAAGTTCGGAGAAAGATCGGAGGATCAGTTGAGTTCGGACAAAGTTCGGTGAGTTCGGACCAAGCAGAATTTTCAAATTCTCAAAATGTATGAAATTGAGGTTTTCGCTGAGCGTCATCGTCAGAATGTGCCAAAGTTGCTAAATCTTGAAGATTATCATGGTTGGGCAACAAATTTTAGAGGATATGTAAATGATTTGGATGAAAAATTATGGTTCCCAATTACAAACGAACATAAGTATCCAACTTATAGTGATGGTGATTTTAAGGAAATGCATAATTTTTCAAGTGAAGAAAGGAAAGCATTTGATCAAAAATGAAAGGGCTACTACACTTCTTATGTTAGCTTTACCTATAACTCTTAAAAATCCAATCCGGAAGTTTCGACAGGCAAAACGAATATGGGATTTTGTGAAGACACAGTGTGAGGAACATATGTCTAAACTTTCTCAGAAAACAATTGATCAAGATTTGAAGTTTAAAGGTATAATTGAAAAGTTAGAGAATAAGGTGGAAAAGCTGACTGAAGAAAATGTTTTTTTGACAAAAGAAGTGGAGAATTGGAAAAATAAAGTTTGTAATGATTTAGCTACCAAAATTCAAAAGGATGTGTCTATATCATGTGCAAATTGTTTGGAGTTTGCTAGTATTAAGAAAGAATGGTTGAAAGAGAAAAGTTTGTTGGTTGAAGAATGCAATAAAGCTCAAGCTAAGGAAAAGGAAGCTGTTGAAGATTTTGATGCTTTATTTGAGAAATGTTATCCTCTTCAACAAAAATATGAAAAAGTTACTAAAGCTGCTGTCGAAGTTGCCGATAGAGTAATTCAACTTCAAGAGGAACTTACCAAGTTGCATGATGGAAATGGTGAGATTCAAAGTCAAAAATAACATTTTGAAACAGGATGTTATTTACTATAAGAAACAGGTAGAGAAAGTTACTGAAGAAGTTCTGGAAGAGTGTCGCTTGAGACAGTGTCATGTCAGTGATTATAACAAATTGTCTGACAAGTACATTGCTTCGCAGAAAGAATTGTCGGAAGCTAATATGAAAATATCTGAATAAAAGATTGAGATGTTTGATTTGCAGCGACGATTGAAAAATTGCAACCATTCACAGACTTTTTTGAATTATATGTATAAACTGGAAAAGAGTGAGAAAAATGGTCAAGATGAATGTCTTTATCAAGTTCCTGCTCCAGTGGACATTGAAAAGTCTGTTCCAACTACATCATCTAGTGTTGAACAGCATGATTATTCAAAGTTTGCTGATACTGGTACAGGGAAGAAAACAAAATTCAAATCAAAGAAAAATAAAAAGGAGGTTGATTATTGCAAAGGGTTGAAGTTTGATTCCAAATCTACATTTCTTGAAAAAGAAAAGGTGTTTTATGGAAATTCAGGAAATGTGAAAGTGCCAAATTTTTTTTGAAATTATGATAGATGATTCATTGATTTCTAGAAAGAATGATCTGAAAGGAATCAAATCTGAATTTACAAAACTTGCCAAACAAGGTCATATGATACCAAATTCTGTTCAAGATGAGTTTAAACACAAGAATGGTGGTTTGGGATTTAAAGGAACAGAAATGCTGACTAAGGATTTCAACAAAAAGGAGTTCAAAGCGAAGAAGATAAAGAAGCAGAAGGTGTTTTCAGATAAGAAGACACAATGTTGGAAGCAGAAAGTATCTTCACCAGATGAAAAGCTTTCTTCTGAAGAGTCTTCTTGTATATCTGATGCTACACCACAAGGCGGTAACAATTCAGATTCATTTTATTCTGCTAATTCTAACAGGTTTTATCGTCAAGATTAATTCTTTGGTTATGGAGATGATTCTGATTTTTAAAATTCTCCAAAATGTTTTCCAAAATTTCATAAACCAAAGAAATTTCAACCTGTGTTTTCAAAAGTTTTTGATGAATGTCTGACTGATCAGTTTGGAAAACCGATTTTTATTAATTCAACTGGTAAAAGACTTTGTTTTGTTTGTCGTAAGAAAGGTCATTATGCAAATAATTGTCCTACGACAACTAACAATTCATCATCCAATGCCAAACATACAAAGTATGTTGATCTTGATGGCATTATTTTTAGTGAACCAATGCCCAATACTAAATTTTCCTGGAAACCGAAGTCTCTTTCGGAGAAATTGGGTAGTAGTTCTGATTGTCACTCCTCAGTTGACAAAGGTTCACTAGAAATCATCAAACCAAAATAGGAATGGAGACCTAAAGCTGTCTTCACAGCCAACACAGATTTTGTTGAAGACACTGGACGACCTACCATCGTTGGGGATGAGGGTCGGGGTTTTAAGAACTTACTATTTTCCAGTGTTTGTAGGTATTTCAGGAAGACCTGTTAGTAATCGGGAGGTTGCTGACAGTGAGATACTTGTGGTTTTTAAGTTAAAATGCATCGTTCCTATCTTTGAAACACTGATTTTTACAAAATCATTTTCAAAATGTGTCAAGTGTTGATCGATCATTTTCATTTTTGTTATTCATTTTTCTTTCGTTCATATTTTTAGGGGGAGAAAATTGAAAATTTAAAAAATAGTATTTGTTTGAATTTTAGGGGGAGAAATTGGAAAATATAAAGATGAATAATTGAGAAATTGATTCGACAAAAGCGAGAAATGATAGTACATCAGCATATACGTTATCTTCCATGAATAGAGTAAGTCTAAAGGCTGTAGGTTCTTGTATAATCTGTGAATGTGCATGACTAAACCGTGGCCAAAGCCACTTTTTGACGTAGTGATAAAAGATTCACTTCAGATAACTTTTTGAGAGTAGCTTCAACTCGATGGCAGCAAACAACCTTATTGTCACTGCACCTTCCCGTTCTATCACCAATTCATGAGTTACCCCGCCATAGTACCAGCTCTTGATTGGATGAGTCGATTATTTTCCAAAAATTTTCTTCGTTTTGATCTCGCCACCGATATGTTGAAATATGCTCTTGTGAGGAACGAGCGCACGCTTCTTCTCTGACTTTTTGTGTAGCTTCAATTCCTCCTCAGGAGTTACATGTGCAGCTCTTGAATTCCGAGCAGGCTTTAGGTATTCATGAGCACGTACCCCCTTTTCGTGATTCGAGTGGTTAAGTATATCTAGCCACCAGAGTTGTTTTAGTTCCCAGGTGAAGAGCTTTGCCAGATCAAATTTAGTTAAAAAGAATTGTACATGTCCATTCCCCCTCTTCACAATGAATGCAGCATACTCACGATCATATTTCCAGCCCAAAATCTTCATCCCATATGTAGTTTCTGCATAAGCAGGCATCCGTTTTAGATTCTTTGCTGTGAATTGCAACACCGCTTTCGTGTTAGGAGCCATGTCTTGCCATTCATCAACTAAGGTAGGGGCATCCCTCTTCCTATGAGCTTCAACCCTTTCCTTTTCCCTCTCTTTAACAGCTCTGAGCTTTTCCTGACTTTCTTCCCCCATGTGGAGTTTGGCCATTTTCCGAAGTCCAGGTAATTTCTTTTGGTAATAGCACCTTTTGTCTTCATTTTATCAACCATTGCTTCAATATGTTTAGGAGCAGGAGGTTTTGGGATCACGTCAGCAGGATCTTCAGGTGGAGGTTGATATGATGAGTGCATCTTGTAGATAGTCTCTTTTAATGCATCATTGAATTGGACATATTCAACATCTCTATCGGTGCTCATGTTGGTTAGAGCTTTCTTCAATCATGAGCTCATTCGTATATAGCAGCATGAATTGTGGAAGTGTCACACGCTTTAGATAAGATAGCTTCAGTTTACGCTTCATCAAGAAACGAGCATACTCTCCTATTAAGGAATTATCTGAAAGATCTACATCATTGCCTTCCAAGTTAGTGAACAAATCAATCAGTGGTTCACCATGTATTTTGGCCTCTGAAAATGGAGTAATTGGCTCATCATCTCATCCAATAGTGGTGTAAGGTTTAAGGCCAGCTAGGTGATCATCTATCTCATCTTGCCTTTGCTTCTTCTCTTTTTCCACTTCTTGATGGTGAGCTTCCAAGGACTCTCTTTGTTTTCTAACCTCTTCTTCCTTTCTCTTCTTCTCTTCCTCAGCTTCTTCGCCAGGAGTGAGTTTTCTCTTGCCTTTGGCTCTTGTAGCTATCCTTGCTTCTGTGTCTGTCTGTCTGAGCAGTTGGTTCAGACGGTTCAGGGTGATCTCGTCTATACGGTTCTACTACAGCCTGAGTCATTTCTAACATTTTAGCAGCAAGAGTGGATAGTTGTTGAGTAGCTTGGATAATACGAGCAAATTCTCGTTGCCTTCTCTCTTATGTAATTATTTCATCGGCAAGCTTGTCTATTCTTTCCTTTTTTTTTCTCGCTCTTCTATCTCATGTATCCTTTGGAGTTCAGCTTGTTCTGCTACCCCCTTTTTAAAATTCAGCAAGAGTCTTGGGGTATCTTCCTCTGTTTTCATTGATTCGTCTCTAACGAGCAGTCCAGCTAGCCCGAGGGAATTCAGGAGTGTCATCTAGTTCAGGTTCAAAAATGTCTTTAGGGAATGGCCTTCGTTGGACAGGTTCCTGATGTACTGTCCCAACGAACTCTTGCTCAATAACAGCAACAGGAGGAGAAGATGGAACAGTGGAAAAGTCAATGATTTCGCCTTCTTCGAGGTCAATTGTTTCTGCTTCATGATCAGTTGGCTTTGGCGAATCTTGCTGAAACATTTCAGGAAATGTGATAAAAGGGACAGATGGAATGAATACATCTTCAGGCCCAGTCTTTACTTCAACATACTCTAGATGATCCTCATCATCACTGCTAATCATATCCAGGTCAATAAAGTTCAATGGCTTAGAATCAATCAGAAGAGTCTTTAATCTTTCCTCCAACTGAGCTCTTTCCCATTCATCTGGAGTTATAACATTTAGCGGTTATGGTTGTAGAGGCCCTAATTCATCATTACCTCTATCATCTATGACATATACATATCGAGATCTAGGTTCTAATGCAAGCGTCTCAACATAGAACTCTCTAAATTTGGACATTGTGAAATCCATAAAGCAGGATCTACAAACATGTGTCTGTTTTTTTTTCTAGAGATGAGAGAATCAAGCTAGTAGACTGTGAGGCATTCTGCACAGGTGGTGCAAGGGTCAGTTGTAGAGACACTTCACGAATGAACTGTTGACTTATACTTCTATCCACCACGGGTGCTATTGCAAGCGACCCGATCTCTATATCATCTGAAATTCACTGAGATGCAATCCTAAATTTGGGAAGAGCCAAATTATCAGGAATGGGTGCCAGTTGCTTCAAAGATTCACACAAAGTAACTATTTCTTCATTGACTGGTTCATAATTCAAGAAAAGATCACCATAGTCGTTGCCAATTTTGGGAGCATCTTCTGTGAACATGGATTCATCAGCCTCAAAGTCGCTATCATTTAGATCTTCAGAGTCGACTTGGTTTCCTCCACGGTTTTTGCCTTGACTTGTAGGATCTGATTGATTAGTTCTTGTTTACTCCAAATTTTGCTCAAGTACACTCAGGTTACCTTCATTGTCTGCACCTGTCTCAGGTTCTTTGAGCTGATTTCCTTTTTGAGCTTTGGCTAAGAGCTCTTTTAGTCTTTTGTTTTCAGCAGCTTGTTTATCAATAACACGGTTAGCATGCTGTAGATTTCCAGATATTCTAGAGTTCAAGTCCTAAAGATTTTCTACTTCAGTTTCAAGCTCTTGAACATATTCATCAATGTTCTTTGAAGGACTAGCTTCATCAAGAACTGTTTCAGGTTGAGTATTAACTGCTGCCTCTGTCATTTCAACATTTCTACAGCTGGTTCAGATTGATCTATCAGCTTTGTAGTGGCAGCAAGTTCAGACTCTGCAGCGATGGGTACTCCAGTAGATTGCACCAAGCTTTCTGTAGTAATAACATTAGTTGGAGCACCAACATGTATGGTTTTATTACCAGAATCTGACTTAGAAGCTTCTGCAGGTTGGTGATTTTCTTGCTTGTTTCTCTTTACCAGAAGAACTAGTTGTGTTTGGTCTAGTTTTCTGTCTTTTCTTTGGTGGAGCCCTGGCATCTGATGAATCGGAGTCAGCAGATGATTCGGATGCCTGATATCTTGAACCACTTGCAGGTTCTGTGATTGATTTTCTGAGAGATTCTTCATCTGAGCCTTCACCAGAGTCACCATTTGAATCACTGCCAGATTCAGCAACATCCTTTTCTTGTTCTTCTTCATCATCTGATTGAGCATGTAGGGCTTCGACGTGAGGAGGGGGGACAGGTGGAGAGTTTCCTCGGAGATTCCCAAGGTGTTCAATAAATTGTTCTTGAATAATCTGCTCAACATTAACTAGAGCATTCTCCACAAGGTTTGGATTTTCTTAGGCTGCAATGTTTTCTTCAGCTTCATGCATGTCAACATTCTCTGCATTTTCTCCCTGATTAACTCCAGCCCCCAGTCTCTCCAGCAACTTAGGGAAAAATGGTACATCAGGTCCGTTATACTGGCCAAGTAGATATTTCATGTAGGAGTCACTGTCAGTCTTTCGAGGCACGCAGGTTTCACCAGCCTTCTCTAAGTTTGGATAGTAGTGATTCATGATGGCCTAAATAAACTTGGGATACATGACAAACTTCTTAGCTTGACGAGTTGGAGATAAATTACCGACCATAAAATATAGAAGAAGTATGGATAGATTGAATCCGTTTCCTATGACAAAATCGTGAATGGCCCAGGCAAGTTCTTCTTTGAAATCACCGGTTCCCGACCTCCTTTGGGAAAATGTGAGCAAGAAGAATGTAATGATCACCCTCTAGTTGTCTGGAAACAGAGTCTTGTTGATCATAAGGTGTAGATTGAGATAAGCCCTCCCAAGTATCCCATTCGCCTCATAGTCTCATGCCATTCAGCTTTTTGTAAAACTAGCAGGAGCATTGGCATCATTCAGATTAAGAGTTGTTCTTATCATTTCCTCAGTGATTACCACATCTGTTTCTTGTATTTTGGAGCTCAAGTATTGAGTTCCATCATCATTTGTCACTATCTGAGCATTATTCCAAAAACTCTCCACAATGGATTTGTAGATAGGGAGTTCCAGCAGAATACTATAACTCCAATTGGAATGTTCCAAAATCTAGAAAGTTGTCTCGAATTGTTCTACGTGTCTCCATTCTCTGTTAAAAACACAGAATTGATTGTGTGTGACTCCATAGCCTATAGGCTCAATTTATGCTAGTCTAGGAGGTATCTGCACAATTGAGATAACATAATTACATCCAATTTGACTTTACATGTAAATGTCATGTCACACAAAAAATCGGGATAATGACTGAGTTTTTTTACTGAGAATCAAGGGCATAATGAAAGTTCAACATAGCAGATTCCTAGAATGGTGAAAACACACTATCATTTACTGGTTTTAACAGATATCTACTCGCATAAGTACAATGTTCCTGACATGATTAATCCCAAATAACCATTAAAAGCATTTAAGTAATTAAAGCACAATTTAAACTAAAGAGTTGACTTTCCATGGATTCTCGGAATGCCCCCATTTGTTAGGACCAATTTCACTACAAGAATCCCGACGTTAAGCAAGAACGAAGGTCAGATGAGGAGACTGGATGATGAGAATCTAGGATGAAACACAAAATATGATGATCAAGTCGAATGATTTCATATAACCGAATAATTACAATCAAGAAATCACAACAAAAACTCATAACCCTCATGAATCTTCTATGGTCATCTTGGGTTGAGCTCAAACCCAAGATGAGATTCTCTCTCTCTAGAAATGATAGCTCACATCACTCAAGATCATCTCTCCTTCTAATGGAGCACATGCACCTCTATTTATAGGAGAGCCTATGTGCTCACTAGCCCACTAACTAGCAAACACAAATACAATAAGCTAAATACAAATAAAATCAAATAACATAAATATTTTTAAATCAAAGTTGATTTAATTAGTACGAAGCTTGACTCACTCGAACCGATCTTCCATTGACTTTTACGTTGACCGTTGACCCGAACGGTTGACTTTTCCATAAAACGTCTTTGGTCCAAACTTGCAAGCCTCGATCATCACAACCCGCGTCTCTAAATCATTTCAGATGGATTCTTCACTCGAATGCTTCAGTAAACAGATTTGATGGCGTCAGTAACATAGATTTTGTTCCAACATATTCCCCCTTGACTGATGCTTCCAAATCTGTTCAATTGCTAAAGAACCGCTCTGCCATACATCTTCAATGAGAAACTGATAAACCCGAGACAATCTGTCGTAGAGATTCCCCCTTTTAATAAGCTTCTTTTGTTCCTGTTTCTCCAGTTGAGAGCCAAGTGTTTCGCTCACTCGGTTCACACGATCGGGTATAATACTAAGAAAATGCCTAATCTTGGAGTCCAAATTGCAATAAACCGAATCAGATATACCAATCAATCACTAAAAATGCTCTAACTTCAGATAATCGACTCAATAATCCAGTTCCATAATAATTCCCCCTATTTCTCTAAATCTCTCCAAAAACATCCAGTCGGAAGCGTGAAAATCAGATGCGAAGAGTCGAACCGTCTCGCTCGGTTGCCTAGAGAAACCGGTGTAAAAATCTTAAAATCGGACAATCTTGCGAAAAACCGGAAGCCAGATGCTGACAGTTGTGAAAGATCCATAAATACTAAAAAAATACTACACTTGTTCCACGTGACTGGGTTGGATGTGAAAATAAAGTGTCAAATCGGAGAAAAATTGTGATCCCGAGCGTAAAATAATCATAACCGGAGTCTTCGTAATTTTGGGTGAAGAAAAACGAGCTCGGAATTATTTTCCGTGAAGATTTCTTAGTCAAACGGTGCAATCTGGAATAAATCTGAGCAAAACCGTCAATTTTCATCAAGTTACGGCTTCTCGAGAGATTTAATTGGAAAATTTCTAATAATTTAACTAAGATTCTAGTTAATCCAGTTAGCTGACATCAGCTAAAAATAAACCGTGAGACATAACGGAAAAACCTACAAAATTAACCGGATAATAAAGCTAACCCGTTAGTGGTCGATAACTAACGTATGCGTGACGTCAATAAACGAGAACCCCAATAAATAGACGGAATAAATCCATGAACTGACGAGAAATCCAAAAATTCCATTAGTGGCGTTGCTCCGCCAGTCTCATTAAAGACTAAAAGATTAGCCACCTTGATGAAAAATATTGAATAATTCATTAGTGGTATTTAACCCAAAAAAATATTCCATGTCCATTAAGAAAAAAATGAACCAATAGGATTTAATTCTTGAAATACCATAATCCGTGTGTTAAGGGCGTGACCAATCAAAATTCAGATTCTCATTTAATCGACGGCTGGGAAAATATGGATCCAAAGGCTGTTGAGGCGTGATCCGTGAGGGTGGTCAATTGACCAATCAGAACGTGGCAGCCAAAGTAGCCACAATAGTTCTCTTGACTTGCTGGGGCCCACCTGCCATCCTTTCCCACCAATCACAGCTAGACAACAAAAAGGGTTGTCCAATCTTGACCGACAAACAAGTGAGAGAAAGAACATTCCTCATCCACCAATCGCCAACCGCCAGGTCAGCCTGGTCTCCTTCCAGGTCGTCTTCTACCCTCACGAAACCCAATCAACCAGAATAAACTGCCGGAAAAACGTAAGCCCACCGGAAAAGCGTGTATGCTCCATATGTCCCTTAAAACTTAACCATTTTTGATGATTTTTGTACCGTTGAACACATAATTCCATTCTTTACACATATTAACGATCAGATTCCATTGAAACGAACTCGAAAGAAAAACCAGTTTTGGACCAAAGCTGGTCGTCCAAACCAAAGTTGGTCGTCCAAGCAAGAGCAGGTCATTCAACCTGATCGTTCAGACCAAGAGCTGGTCGTTCGGCTTAGGTGACCTGATCGTTCAGACCTGATCGCTAAGAACAAGGCTTATCGTTCAGGTAATCTTCATGGATGAACCAGGACGTTCAGGCAAGTTTCAAGATGAACCTGGTCGTATAGAACATCTTCAACAGCTTCAAGAAAAGTCAAAAACATGAAGAACACATAGATGAACAATACTCCTCAATGCTTGATTTAACCCAGAAAAACAATTTGAAATCCCAGATTCATGACGGATTCGTGTAGTCTTACCATCCAAGATGATGTTCTGGCCACAAACAACCTCCGAACAGTAGCCACGATCATCGAATCTGACCCCGAAATCTAGAAAAAAAAAACCAAGAACACGCAGTTACACCGTCAGTGTGTGTTTAGCCAAATCTGTTCAAATGTTGCGTTTTAGACAAAACCGATACTCCCAATGGACCCGGAACGTGTTTTCCATCAAGATTAGTGCTTAGTTTCATCCAAATCCGACATTAAAACACCAAAAACGCAGAATCAAAGATCCAAAATCTTTAAAAACCCCAAAAACGGGAAAAATACCCAAATTACGGAAAACAGCTCCTGGTCTCCATTTTTCTCACAGATTTGAAGAAGTAGAACATGAAATAACATCGAAATGAACTCCATGAACACGAATCTAACATCAAACAACGTCAAATCAGTCCAGAATCCATCCAAAATGAAGAAAAAGTAGAAAAAGTTTCGTAAGTGGGTTTTCAAATGTTCACTTCATTCAAGCTTAAATTCAAGATTCGAGTGATCAGATTCATCATGAGAAGAAATCTGACCGGTTACCTCGCTCTGATACCATTTGTTAGGACCGATTTCACTACAAGAATCCCGACGTTGAACAAGAACAAAGGTCAGATGAGGAGAATGGATGATGAGAATCTAGGATGAAACACAAAATAGGATGATCAAGTCGAGTGATTTCATATAACCGAATGATTACAATAAAGAAATCACAACAAAAACTCATAACCCTCATGAATCTTCTATGGTCATCTTGGGTTGAGCTCAAACCCAAGATGAGACTCTCTCTAGAAATGATAGCTCACATCACTCAAGATCATCTCTCCTTCTAATGGAGCACATGCACCTCCATTTATAGGAGAGCCTATGTGCTCAGTAGCCCACTAACTTGCAAACACAAATACAATGAGCTAAATACAAATAAAATCAAACCACATAAATATTAATTAAATCAAATAACATAAATATTAATTAAATCAAAATTGATTTAATTAATACGAAGCTTGACTCGCTCGAACCGATCTTTCGTTGACTTTTACGTTGACTGTTGACCCGAACGGTTGACTTTTCCAGAAAACGTCTTTGGTCCAAACTTGCAAGCCTCGATTATCACAACCCGCGTCTCTGAATCATTTCACGATGGATTCTTCAGTCGAATGCTTTGGTAAACAGATTTGATGGCGTTAGTCACATAGATTTTGTTCCAACAAGTGGGCTGACTATGATTAATTAGATTAATTGTAGGATTTGGGCTTGGGAAGCATTTTAGGCTTATGTGTGTAGTATATAAACACACTTAAGTATCATTTGTAGGGGTTGGACATTTTGGGAAGAATTCGTGTGGATCAAGGAGAGACAAGAGAAACTCGTTTTCTCGAATGAATTGTGTACCAGACGAGTTATTCGATACGTGTGCATCAATTCCAGGTTAATCGTTTGTGTTTATCTTTTTGATTATTCATTTCCATTTCATCTAGCTTTCTTGAATCAATCAATCTAGTGGATTTCGCACACTAGATCGATCTTTGATATCGTGTTGAGAATCAATTTTGGACCTACAATTGGTATCAAACCTCAGAAACAAGCGTTTCGAGGCTCACACAATATCTAGATTCAAGCTTTTAACGGTTTCTTTGAGAATTCTTGAAGTTTTGCAGGTTTTCGTTTGGAAATTGTTGGGTTTTCGGTTTCTACAAGTGTTTTTCTGTCAAAATTTTCAGTAATTGGTCAAGATTCGGAACTTTTGTCATAGTTTAAAGGGATTTCGATTCAAGGCTGTAGGATCTTTGATTCATTATGTTCCAGATTGATTGCTACGAAATTGGAAAGTCCAGATTTTGGGGATCTGGAATTGAATTCGACTTTCAAAATCCCTAAAAATCAGGGATTTTGTTTGATATTTGACTTTTTGATCAAGGCAGGAGGTTCTCGGTCAGGTTTCTTCAGGTTTTTGATTCGATCCGCTACTTTTCGATCAGCTTCTCAGTTTGGCCATCGGTTTTCGTTTCGGGAATAGGTTTTTGGCTTTGGATTTTGGGTTTCCGGTCCGACTTCTGGTTTCTGGTCCAGTTAGGTTTCCGGTCCTGTTGGGTTTTCAGTCCGGTTGGGTTTTCGGTCTAGTTGGGTTTTCGGTCGGGTTTAAAGTTCTCGGTCGAAAACCCCTTCTTCGATCCAAAACCCCCTTTCTTCGATCCAAAACCCCCTCTTTGATCCAAAACCCTAGTTTCTCGACCCAAAACACCAAGTCTCACGAAAACGCGCGTAACTTGAACTTCGTTTTTGCATCAGAAGTTTTAGTGTTTTCGGAATTTGCAGTTTTGGTGAATTTATCTCAAATTTAAGCATGTGATCTATCTGCAAAGTGTTTTATCTGCAAAATTAAGTTCAGATACTTCCTCGTCAGTAGAAAAAGAATGTACAAATCCTACTTGTGTTCGTCTAATTCTTGGTCTGAGATAGATTCGTAAAAATCTAGAAATAGAATTGTTTGATGCAAATGTGCCGCTAGTTCATTTAAGGGTAGATGGGAATAGAGCGAAGAGAATGTGAAAGCGCAGAAAGAAGATGTTAAAAAGTATCAAGAATTAGCTACCCAAAAGTCCATTTTGTATTACCGAGCCAAGATAGAAGTGTTTGAATTGAAACAACAGTTAAATGACTTACAACATAAGTATGATGAACTACTGGTTAAGCATGATACCAATCAGCTCAGGAATCAATGTATGATGGATGCTGGTAAATCATTATCTAGTGCTATTGAGACTCGTCAGGTCCGAAGAGATAAATCTGACTGTAGGACAAAAAAATCCGGGGTTCTAAATAGCATTATTCCTCCAACAGTTCCCAGAGATATAGTTGGACCTTTGCTTGATGTTGATCAGGTTGATAGATTTGGGTCTGGATATAAAGAAGATACTCCACCTGTTGATAGCGTCTTGGTAGGGACAACGCCAATGATTAAGGAGGAATTGGATATGGAGGCAATTATGTCTTATGGCAAAAGGTCAGCTAAAGATTTAACTGAACCTAAAAGTGATGTAAGAAGTGCAGTTGAAGGGACTATAGAAGATGTGTCCAATGATGATGCTCAGTGCCAAAAGTATAACAACTGTCATAACTCCAGTTCTGAGGGTGAAGGTTCAATTTATAAGGGATTTAATGATGTAATTCAGAAAGAGGAAAGCACTGCCATTGCTGAGAAGAAGCTGAAATAGTATCCACAAATTGATACTATCTACTTCAAGGTTATTAATGAACTTGAACGGGAAAGGGTGGTAATGATGACAAGACCTAAGGGGAAGATATTTATGACATCTGGATCCATGTTTGATCAAGAGCAAGGTTATGGATACGAGCTACCCTCGTTCACCTCACTGTTTAAAGGTTTAGGGTCATCCACCGATGCATCCCCAAGTGGAGTTAGAGTTGAAAGGCCCAAGATCATCATTAAGCCACAAAGTGTGACTTCTACAGCTGTGGTCAAAGATGTGAAACTCAAGGGAGTGGTTGTATCTCCTATCTCTTTATGTGGTTCATGTAGTTGCAGTTACATAAATGGTGCTTCCACATCAAACAATACGGGGAGCACAAGAATAGCAAAGACAAACCCTGCTCAAACTTCTTGGAACTAGCCAAAAGTCAACTCTTGATATATATACATCTCAAAGATGCAGACACAAGGCCAAGGCCATTCTGCTCCCCACCAGCCAAAGAAGACCAATGGTTACACGTTTGACGTCTACCCAAATAAGCAGACTTGCTTTAATTGTGGCAGTGCTGGTCATATTGCCTGAAATTGCCTCCATCGCCCTTATGAGCCATACATTCCACATAGTCAAAGGGGTTCATATCAGGAGTCTATTAAGTCTAAGCTAATGAAGGTGCAACCACCTAAGGCGATGAAGACTGTCACTCCTAAGGTTAAACCCTCTAAACAACATTAGGGTGCTGCCAAAGAGCAAAGAAAATTTTCAAATCAAAATAACAGTTATCCAAGTTTCAAATTTTTTCATAAAAAGGTGCATAAACCAGTTTCAAAACAACAAAAGTTTGAAAAACCTAAAGTTACCCCTCCCAAGGTAACCAAAACCGTTTTGAAAAATGAACCTATACTGAAGAATGTTAAAATACCTAAAGTCACGACTCTAAAGGTGACTAAAACAACTGTTAACTCACCTCAAACTTGGAAACCAAAGTCCAAGGTAACTCCATCCCAAATTCCAGAGGGGATGTGTTTAAAGGAAGTTTCTTTTATTGATTCTTCAGAAGTGCCCGGAACAACAATGGCCTGGGTACCATTGGTTAACTGATCTCTCACTTTGTGCAGGAAAAGTCAAGGAGGACTATCACTAACTTTTTGTTTGTGGATAAGTGACTGTTCCAGGCACGGGATAGGACGCGTCTCTCCACTTCATGTCATGCATAATTTCTATGGAGAGTATGTTTCCTTGTGAAATGTAAAAGAAATGAAATCAACAAAGGTAAATGTTAATTTGGTTGTTTGACTATTAATGCAGTGAGGTATGTGTGCGTCAAAACCTAATTATCTATCCTTTTAAGTCAATTCTTTGAAGGTTAGCTTGGCCAGATGTCTATACGTTTATATGTTTTGTCTTAGTTGTGTGTTAGTGTGTTCATTAAAAAAAACATGAGAACATGAAAAAATGAAAAAATGAAAAAAATGAAAAAAATGAAAAAATTATATGAAAAAATGAAAAAGAAATAGAGTCATTAAAAATAAAAGAGCAGAGGAAGAGTTGATTAGCCGCCCCTATAAAATTGTGGCTTTTTAATTTTTAATGTGTTTCGTGGTTGATTTTGTTTGAGAAAGTGAGAAGTGAAATAAACTTCCATTCGGAATGGCTGACACGCGTACGACAGATATGAAATACATGATCCATGGTGATATGTTGGTAGACTCTGTTTTCTGAATCACAAAAGGTATGTGTCACACACTTGAATATAACACATGACATATTATTGGAAACACACGCTTATGTTAGAACCCGTTTTTGGTTATTGACAACACAAACCATTCACCGTTGAGCATTTCTGGTGAAGACCTCTTGTTGAACTATTCAAGAATGAAGACTTAGTGATTTTGAGTTTTTGTGAATTTCAATATTGTACTTAGCAAACTTAAAATTGTGCTTAGCGAACTTGATTTCTCTTAGCGAACTTCTGTAATTTGTACTTAGCAGACTTGTTTGAACTTAGCGAACTTCATTTCAGAATTTCTATATTTAGTCTTAGCGAACATGTTTATTCCTAACAGACTTGATTATATTGTTAGCGAACTTGTTTTGTTCCTAGCGAACTTGTTAGCGAACTAGTTTCTTCTTAGCGAACTTGTTAGCGAACTGAATTGTTCTTAGCGAACTTCCTAGCGAACTAGATTGTTCCTAGCGAACTTCCTAGTGAACTAGATTGTTCCTAGCGAACTTGCACATAAGCTTAGCGAACTTGTATGTCTGATTGGAATATTATTGCAGAATTCTATGTAATGATTGTTGTATCGAACATTCTGATTGTCCCTTGCTCTTGCCCGACACACATCACCACCACCGTGAAAAGATTTCCGGCCGTTCATCATCACTACACCACCATTCTATCACCATGCGATCACCTAACCCCGTGATTATTGTCCACCGTCGAGCAAACAGGAGCGAAACAATGAGTTTCGAGTCCACAGTGGAGTTTCATGTTCGATTCCAACGTCAAAAACACTTCGCAACCCATCTCTGATTCAAGGTAAGCACTTTACTATGTTAGTCGCATGTACTCTGGCCTTCGTTTCTGTGTTTTTCGATTTTTCACGCGACTGGAGCAAACACCGGCGAGATTAGGGTTTTCTGTGGAGAAGATGACTCCACGCCGCTGTAAAATATAAATATTGTTTGTGAGTCTAAAACCAAAATTGGGCACTAGCCCAGTGGCAAGGCGCCTGGTCTGCGACCTGCGAGGTCGCCTGTTCGAACCCTGTCCAACTCCATTGTTTTTATTTATTTTATCTAAACCCCAGTTCTCTTGTTCACTGATTAGACAAAAGTTATCATTTCTGTTTTGTTAACCAAATGGAAGGTTGGCCTAGTGGTCCGGTCACTGCTTTCAAAACAAGAGGTCACGGGTCATAAACCGGTGACCTCCGGTTTTCACAGATTTATTTTTATTTTTGTTTTTGTGAACTTGTTTGGCCCAAAATTCATCGATGATCGTCCCCATGTTATTTTTGGACTGTAGGAACCCTCATAGTTATTGCTCTCTTCGTTTTTATCTCGTTGGTTTAGATAACATGATCTTCATATAAAATATTGGTTTTTGAGAAAAAATGTAAAGGATGTGTATTTGGTTTAAAAAAATTGTATAAATATACATAGGTGGGAAATATAAAGTAAACATCTTTATAACCCTTATATTTATATAATGACCTAAGCATATGAATATTATATTTTGTCATATCGTGTGTTATAAGCATCCCAAACGTTAGAATTATATATTAATAGAAATATATAAAAATATACAAACATATAGGTACATTTTAGTATAATTTATTGATAAAGCTATATATTTGGTTATGTATATATATAATTATATATATTTTACTATCCGATTTTATGGACGAATATAATTGTTTAATAATGTATTTTTCATCGATTTTTGTAATCATCATGTTCATGGCTATGTGCCAACCGTCAACTTGTTTTGGATTTATTGACCCCCCCCCCCCCCCGGCCATGTCCTAGTTTGACATTATTTGATCTCATTGTTGGTCTATACTTTAACTTCAATCTCGATTCTTGACTCGAAATTCAAATCTTCTGCAAGCGACTCAGAATAGTTGCATCCCTGAAAGTATTGTTAAGGTTGCTCATCTTCGGTTCCTTTGACGACTTCATTCGGTTTTGGGTCTTAGTTTTCAGAATAATAAACATAATGGCTAGATTCAATCAAGCATTGACTCCATCTTAATCGGCTATGACAGGGTAGAAGAGGGAAAAGAGGCCGTTGAGAAAGGAAAAAGAAAAAAAGAAAAAAAGAAAACTCGACAACTAGTGACCGTGGTCGTGCGATGGTGTGTCGAGATTGTCAAGCAGTGGTATCTTAGGCCCATAGGTCAAGAGATGATAATTATAGATCTAGAATGAAAAAGAAAAAAAACAAAGCCGGTGACTATGATCAGATGACAGTCACTTAGATCCGTAGATCTATAAAAGAAAGAATCGAGGAAAAGATGGAAACCCAATCTTGTTACAGTAAGAATTTTCTTGCTCGAGAAGAAAGAAGAAAAAAAAACATGCGGCAAGAATTTTGTTATGGTCATTTATTCCATTAGAGGATTCAAATGCCAAAAAAAAAACCTAGGTGGCAATCAAAACCCATGGTAACAAGTTCATTAACAATCGAAATAAACTCCACTGTCGATAAGGAACAAAAAATGGCAACAAATGGTTTAATATTCAGGCTTTGTTCACAAAGTAACCTCCTTAAAAAACACACCCTTCGATCAAATTAAGTAGAAGCCGTTCCAAAAAAAATTAAAAAAAATAGAATCAAGTAGAAGTTGCCAATTAAATGAACTTTTTCTGAGGATTTACGTAATAAAGACAGACCAAAGTGGAGACGAAAAAAGGGATAAAGGACGATGGGAAGAAGTATCCAGGTGTGAGGCGACCGAAATTTGGAGTCAAGAAGACGAGAACGACTTGAAACGAGAAACGGAAAAATTGAAGAAAGTAAATAGAAAAACAAATTTGGGACAAGGCGGCGGTGACGGTGGCACGCCGCCCTGTCTAGGGTTTGAACTCAGTAGAGACGACGGATAGGATTTGATCGTTTAGGCTGTGATACCATGTAAGATAATAAAATACTGAATTAAATTTATTGAATGACAGAGTTTCAGTACTAGAGAATAACTGCAAACCCTGAATACCTAGTGGGCCCGTGGGCTCATACTAATAACCATAATAATATTCTAATAGTCCTAGTTTGACATTATTTGATCTCATTGTTGGTCTATTCTTAGTTTTTTTTCGATTGAACACACACTTATGCATATATTCTCGTTAGGTGATTTGTAGATTACACAAGACCTGCTATTTGCTGTGGTTAATTATCTGGAATTGCACCCAAAGGTGAGTTTCACGACCCCAATTTACTATTTTAAATCCTGTTGGGGGAGATTAACATGCATGAATTACACAACTAAGATAATTAGACTTTTATATATCACACGATTACTGATTACTGAGGCACACTAGACAAAAAAGTCCTTCTCATGGTACCGTTAGTATTTGGTGATGATAGCGGGAAATATATCGTAGTACTACTGGGTTTGACAAACCCCACCCGGGTCAGTCACGCTGACACGATTGGATATCGAACGGGTGTTATATTCGTCCTCAACATAACAAGGAAAACTATAAACGACTGTCATCTTAGGTGACCATCACGTGCAAAGTTTCATGTATATAGCCTAGCTAGCTATCTGATATATATTATTGATTATGCTCACACAACTTGAACTGTTTTTGAACTGATAAACCTGTGAACTCACCAACCTTTGTGTTAACACTTTTTAGCATGTTATTTCTCAGGTTGCGGATGTTCGAGTACCACGAGTAGTACGCATGCATGAGTCTTTGAAACACTTTTAGTATATGTGGACAAGTCACGTCACCTTGTGTGGCGATTTTTTACTAGAATTTTTATTTGTATTTTAATGAATTATGAAACGTTTTTATTAATTATTTTTTGTTTGGTGTAACTAATGGACAAAGATCCTGGTTTGTCACGCTTCCCGTGGTGCGTTACCACGCGTGGGATTTTTGGGGGTGTGATAGATTGGTATCAGAGCCATTGGTTACAGCGAACTAAGATTCGTCTTAGACTGTAAATGTTTTGCATTAGTTTCACTTAAACATATCTCTCATGCATCGTAATACTCACTCCTACACGCACCTTGTTTATGATTTGTCGTTTACATCATCCAATCCCCTTATACTCACGGCGAGGATCCAGTTAGTCTTGAGTTATTTTTCTTAACCTCTCTAAGTTGTGTACCTCTTGGTTAACATTCATGTACAACGAGACGTCGAATCAGATCCACGGATCATGTTTATACTTTTGATGAGCTGATTGCTACTCGGGATTATTTCGGATTGAACAACTGGGCGTAGTGCCCATACTATGGGTGTATGCTGCATAGGGAAGGTGGTGTAATATTTCTTCTTGTCCTTAAACCTCTATCTTAGCTTAGGAGGTTCTTGTTATACCTGCCTTACGTATATCTCTAAACTCATCCATTCAGGAAATGTTATCTCGATGTGTTAGTAGCGTGATTATTTAGCTTCACTAGAGTTAGCAGGGTATGAATTCAAGTAGCTGCCTATGGGGCACTTATATCAACTTCCGTTATCCTGATCGTCTTCACATTTGCTGTGATCTCTTAAGATCTTTCCCTTCTCGATTTTATTGCGTTGTGCGTTGAAATAATACAACTTGAATACAATTCTTATAACCCCAATGAAACCTGACGCGGGTCGACTGAAATTCCCTCTTTGTGTATCGGATTGCGATCACGCCAGTATGTGTGATAATTATTCTCTAAATTCGAGCTAAGCTAGGGTCATTGTGATAAACCCTACTCAGGTCCTATTGAGCTAATTTCTGGCTGACTCGCTTCGGGTGGGTCGTTCCAATCTGAGTGAGCATTCTATTCTCGAAAACTTGTATCATTAACAAATTCTGGTCAAGATAACCATGGGTTAGTGACCACACCATACTTGGTAGCTGAAGTAAGAGGAACTAGGGTGATAATGTAAAGTAAATTACAGTTACGGGTGCACACGTAAATGTAATTTGCAGTATATGGAAATCCTGGAGAATCCTACTAGGCAAGCCAATGGTCGTATTGTGACCAAATTCATGTAATTTTTCTCTCTTTTCCTGGTGGTATTGAATGTTGAACATGTTAAACTCAACCAAATGATCGAAGTCATCTATCTTTGAAAACACTATCGCACCTGACTTTGCCCCTTTACTATTGGATTCTAATCCATACGTGAACCCTTTTGAAGCATATTATGAAAAGTTGGTCCTGGTAAGACACCGTCACACTCGTGTATTCCAATGACCAATCTTCCTTAACTACGAACACTCTTGACAAAACCCTTGACTAGTTTGAACTCATCCTGAATCATAATTCTATTTTACGATCTTACCGATCATATCAATCCCTGGAACTTTACGATCGTGACACAACTTGGACATATAGACAACGTTAGATGAACAAATTGGATAAATCATATTACGTAAGCACCGGGGCGTATTTATTGGCTAAAAGCTCTTGTGAAGTTACCCTCTGAAGATTCATAGTCCCTGATTTTCTTGTGCGAACCAATACTTGTTGCCAGCAACATCGACACGGTTGTATAAACTGCCTACCACACCGCAAGCATATTTATCTCTAATGGGGGCTAATATTAGTGAGAATCCTTCCTGAATTTCAAACTAATTATTCCCAGTTTAAACGTAAGGACTATTTCGATTGATCTCTTGAGCCTGAACTATCAATTTTTGTTTGCATAATTTAACCTTTCATGATTTAGTAACTGGCAAATTCTGATTCTCGTGCTTTGTAATCCTTTATGTCCTGGATAAGATTCTAAGCTTTGAACCAAAAGGTGTTACACTTTTGGTTAGTTTTTCTACCAGTTAACACCATTGATGATAAGACGACCTTGTGCTTTAATCGCAGAAACAATACCAAGCTTTATATGGAAACTCTATTTGCACCCATTGAGCATGAACTTCTTGTTATCGATAGCTAACTATGCGATCAAACTATATTTACCCTTCTTACACATTGAGTACACCAAGTTATCCATACAATTTGTATATTTATTTACGCTCCTCTCATAGCAACTATCGATAAATTTCTGGTACGTGAATCCTCATCGTCATTGTCAGAAAACTTTCATTGATGAACCTCCAGCTTGAACTTAAACCTTGTGGCCTATTTAAATTTTGATCGTCTCGAAACTTGAAGCTTATGATATCCTTACTACACGTGCCAAACACTCGGCAATCTTCGCTAGAATGGAAAACTGTATGCACCTTACTGATATTGTGAATGGAAATACCTACACATTTTGTTTGTACAACGTATTGTAGTTTTAATCTCTCGCCCCTTTATATTCTAACGTATGGGAGAAACTAGACGTCCTCTATTTTTTTTAATAAAAATATCCGATGTGGTTTGACTAATATCTAGTAATGGTGGGTAGCTGGTTCGCCTTCAAGGTGCTGGTAGTGTGGTGGGTTAGCTGTGGTACATCCTATGTATAAACATTGGTGGCACGTTGAATGTGGGACCAGTACCGGACCAAGGATTGACTTTAGAGTCATACACAAGAACGATGCCTAGAGAGACTCCATCTAACTGTACTATGTCTTTGACAAAACTGATTGATGCTACTTTCCCCAAGATTAGAGATATCTCTTACGCATTCCTACCAAAAGAGACATACCCGAAATAGTCCAACTTTATGCTTTCAATTGTGCGAGTCTAGAAGAAAACTCTCCTAAAGCGAATATCCTGGCACGATTTGGACGTGATTTCTAACCCATATGAACATCAACGTATTGAAAACAAGAGATTTTCTCTCAATAATGACAAACCACTTGATTGAATGATCAACTCCAACTTTTAGAGGCATGTGTTAAGGAGTAGATCAACTTTCTTTTAAGGGACAGTACTTTTGGGTCGGCTTCCTTGTTTTTATGAACTCTCTAGCATTCACTGAGGTGATAGCCCTGATCGTTTTCAATGGAACACCCGAGTTGATCTTTTGACCCGCGGTAAACTTGCACTAAACCCTAGAAAAGATGCATATATACAAGAAACCCAAGCCAAAGCCACTTTTGAACATTCCGATGTTTTTGTTTCGCAGACACCCTTTTATAACACTTTTGTACCCTATCTTACTTTTAAAGACCACTTTAACCGATGTTTTGAGAAGAAAGGAATCATGACGCATGAAGCGCAAGGACATCAAAGAGATTGAGCATGCCGGTGAGCTTAAACAATGAAGATTTCCCTAACAGACGTTTACTCTATCGGATTCTATAACCGTTGAAACATTCTTTCAGTATCTATTACGCGAATTCCTTGCAAAATCCTATCAAGCATGCTATATATTTGTCTCTGAATTCTATACTATCCATTACGTTATTTGCATCCTCCTTGCTGGTATCTTCACTAGTGCCAGTTTAAACTCACAAGTCATCCTTGAAATGTGTAGTTGCGACAATCATATGCTTGTTATCACATTGCTTAATCGAATTCACGAATTAAGCCGTTGGCGGTTTTTCTCTATTTGCTATTCTAATGCTTGATGCCATGCCTAATCCTGCAGATCACATTTCAAGATTCGGTACCTCATAGTTTGTGACAATCCGTCTTTTCAGGTCTCTCCCTGACTTTAAATGAATTTAAACTATTATAAATGCGTTGTGAACATTTATGTGTTGACTATGTTGACTCTAGCAAATTAGGGTTTTGTATAACCATCACTATACGAGCATGCACTCAAGTCTAAACGTTTGATATTATTCTATGATTTTATGTAAACCATACGTTATAATTTCATGTGAACATTTTGTCATTTTATGTGACAAATAAACTTATGATTTTATGTGATATATATATATATATATATATATATATATATATATATATATATATATATATATATATATATATATTCACGTAGTTTATTCTATTATTTTATGTGACAACATGTCACGTAATTATACGTATCGTTTTATAATTCTATGCGGGTTATTGCTTATGATTTTATGTGAAGATAAATAAATAATTATGGATTATTATTGATTTTATGTGATTACCCAAGGTTTATATATTTTTAAACGTCATGTGATTTATTTTGACTTATTCTAATTAGTCATCGTTCGGGATGAATCCCGTTAATTCTATTGGAGCTTGTTAGAGGTTTATAAATTTTGATGGACCAGAATTGCTAATTCCTAAACTATTTTAAACTAACCAAACATGGAGGGGCTGGCATCGTCATTATACAAACTTGAATCCTTGTTATGAAAGTTGAGGGACCAATGTTGCAATTTTACCAAAGTCCATTTGATGATATTTAGATGTAAAGTTTTCGCAACCAACGGCCACCTGCGATTCAATTCCCGATCAGTTACGGAAGCTAATCGATCATCATAATGATCACCATAACCCTCTCATTCATTGGCACTAGTACACTCCACAAGCTCCCTCACATCCCCCTCTCGTTCCTCTCCTCTCCTTCTCTTCGTTTTTCTTCAAACCGACACACCACCACCACCATAACCGGAGCGTTTTTCCGGCCACCACACCACCAACGATCACCAACGATTGCTTCACTGTGATCGTGAATCCCTGACGAGCAACCGGAAGTCATCAGAAGTTCAAATCGCAACCGTGCTCGGTGTTCGTGTTCGAGATTCGGGTTCAATTTTGCATCATCAAAACATCTAGCAATCCTTCACCGACTTGAGGTAAGTATTGGTTCATGTTTTTCGTCTCATTTCTGTACATATTTGGGTTTTTCGCGTTTTTCCGGTGACCGGAATAAAACTCCGATCACCGGAGTTCTAAGGAAGAAGAAAGAAGTCGCGACCAGTGTATATAAAACATTTGTTTTCTGTTTTCAAAACAAAATCAGGCACTAGCCCAGTGGCTAGGTAGCGCGCATTACAACGTAAAGGTCGCGGGTTCTAAACCCATCATCCACATTTTATTTTCTGTTTTTCTTCCTCGAAACCGGTTCTGGCCTCCACTGCTACATAAAAGATTTTCTGTCCATCATCAGTGCAAGTCGACGAATTGCCCTGGTGGTTATGGCCTTTAATGGTTAGGCGAGAGGTCACAGGTTCGACCCCAAGCCTCAACAATTTTTGAGTTTTATTTGTTTTTGCGGTTTTAGGTCGTTGGGTGAACAAAAACTCGTTTAGAATGGTTTCTTTGGAATATTTAAAGCCGTAAAATTATGTCATGGGCTATTAAATCCTGTAAATCATATTTTTAAATTGTAAACATGTTTGACTTGTCATTTTAAACTAAAATATAGTACTAATATATATGTATGGATTTAAAACTTGTGTGTTTTTACGTAAAAGGTAATATATATATATGTATGTATTGCAGAGATTAACATATAAACGTATATGGTTAGTTTATTGAAACGATTAGACATTTTATGTAAACTTTTAAATATATATATATTTTGTTACGTAATCTCGTTATTGGCATCATTTGCGCGTTGGAGTTATATATTATGTATACACTTATTTTGGAGCTTTGAACCTGGAAAATATATATTATTGATATATATATTGTATTTTTTTCGCGTTATTTTGATAATCACTAGGATTCGGCAAAAGTGCCATTGTCGACTTGTTCCGGACTTCACGATCATTAGTTTTCGTCAGTTACGTTAGACTTACTCGTTTTAGTCGAACACACACTTATATATATATGCTCGTTAGGTGATCGGTAGATTACACAAGACCTCCTATTTGCTACTTGTTGTGGTTAATTATCAGGAATTGCTGTGCACCCAAAGGTGAGTTTCACGGCCCCATTTTACTGTTTTTCATCCTGTTGGGGGAGATTAACATGCATCAACTATACAACTGAGATAATTAGACTTTTATATATCACTTGATGTACTTGTAGCACACTGATACAACAAAGTCCTTCTTATGGTACCGTTAGTATTAATGACGATAGCGGGAGATATATTGTAGTACTACTGGGTCTGACAAACCCCACCCGGGTCAGTCGCGCTGACTCGATTGGATATCGAACGGGTGTTATATTCGCCCTAAACACAACAAGGCAAACTGCGCAAACTATAAACAACTGTTAGCTTCGGTGACCATTATTGTGCGAAGTTTCATGTATATAGCCTAGCTAGCTATTTGATATATATTAGTGATTATGCTCTTACAACTTGACTGTTGTTGAACAGTCAATCTTAAACTCAACTTGACCGTTGTTGAATGGTCAATCTTAAACACAACTTGAACTGTTTTTGAACAGTGGCACTACTTTCAACTTTAACTGTTTTTGAACTGATAAACCTGTGAACTCACCAACCTTTGTGTTGACACTTTTTAGCATGTTATTTCTCAGGTTGCGGATGTTCGAGTATCACGAGTACGCATGCATGAGTCTTGAAACGCTTTTAATGTCTTTGAACAAGCCACGCCACTTTGGGTGACAAAGATTTTAAATAAGTACTTTTATTGTATTTACGCTTCCGCATTTGTAAAACTCTAGTTTTATATTTTAATGAAATATGAAACGTTTTTATTAATTATTTGTCGTTTGGTGTAACTAATGGACGGCGATCCTGGTTTGTCACGCTCCCTGCGGCGCGTTATCGCGCGTGGGATTTTTGGGGGTGTGACAGATTGGTATCAGAGCCATTGGTTACAGCGAACTAAGATTCGTCTTAGACTGTAACTGTTTTGCATTAGTTGCACTTAAACATTTTTATCATGCATCGTGATACTCACTCTTACACGCACCTGGTTTACGCTATATCATCCACTTCCCTTATACCCACGACGAGGAGCCGGTTATTCTTGAGTCGTTTTCAGCGTCTTAGAGTCGTGTACCCCTCTACTTCGCATGTGTGGCGAGAAGAAGTCGAGTCGAACTGGAGGATCACATCTTCATTCATGGCGAGCTGGTTGCTGCTCGGGATTATCCTAGAACATAGGGAAGGTGGTGTAATGCCTCTTCCTGTTCTCAAACTTTTCGTCCTAGTATGTGAGATTCTAGTTGTACCTGACCTACTTGTATCACTGAACTCTAATGTTCAATCAACGTTATCACAATGTGCTTATAACGTGACCGTTCGACTTTAGTTGTGGCGACGGTGTGTGGATTCAAGTGGTTTCCTGTGGGATACTTGAATCTGCTTTCGTTATTCTAATCGTTTTCACATTTGCTCTGATCTTCTAAGATCTTTCCTTTCTCGTTCTATCGCATGGTTGCGTTGGGATGAAGCAACTTGAGTGAGACTCTCATAAACTAAACAATACCCGATGTGTGTTGACTGACTTTTTTTTATGTATCTGATTGGTGATCAAGTCGGTATGTGTAAAAATCATTCTATACCTTCACGCTAAACTAGGTTCATTGTGACAAACCCTATTCGAATTCTGTTAAGCAAAATTTATGGCTGACTCGCTTCGGGTGGTTCATTCCCATTTAAAGCGAACATTTTATCCTTGAAACTTGTCTTTTAACAAATTCTGGTCAAGATAAACTTGGGTCAGTGACCACATTCTTCATACACATGCCGAGGATATCTCATCTGTACTCCGCCATACCTAGTAGCTGAAGTAAGAGGAACTAGGGTGACCATATAGGGTAAATTACAGTTACGGGTGCACACGTAAATGTAATTTGCAGTGTATGGAAATTCTGGAGAATCTTACTAGGCAAGCTAATGGTCGTAATTGGGAGCAAATTTCTGTAATTTTTTTTCGTAGGGCTAAATGTTGAGCATGTTGAAATTCGACTGGATGATTGAAGTCATCTATCTTGTAAACGCTATCGCGCATGATATCATGTCTTATATATATGGATTCTAATCCATTCGTGAACCCTTTGACACCTATTACTAATGTTAATCCGGAAGGGGCACCGTTTAACTCGTGTATTTAAATGACATGTCTTCCGTAACTACGAACACTCTCGACGAAACCTTCCATTGGTTTGAACTCATCTTGAATCATAATTCTACCTTTGCGACTTTACCTATCATATCAATCCCTGAAACTTTATGAGTGTGAGACAACTTGTATATACATTCCCCGGACGAATACCCAAGCAACATTGGATAAACGAACTAGATCAAGCATATACCGCGAGAAATGGAGCATGTTTCTTGGCTAAAAACTCTTGTGAACTTTCCCTCTGAATATTCATGTTTCCTGATTTTCTTCTGCGAACCAAAACTTGTTACCAGCAACATCGCCACGATTGTACAAAATGCCTACCCGACCACAAGCATATTTATCTCTAATGGGGGTAATGTTAGTGAAAAGCCTTCCTGATTTTCAAACTAATGACTCCCAGTTTTAACGTAAGGACTATTCCGATTGATCTCCTGATCCTGAACTATCGATTTTTGGTTGCATAATTCAACCTTTCATGATTTAGCAACGGGTAATTTCTGATTCTCGTGCTTTTGTACTCTTTTATGTCTTGGATGAGCTTTTCAGCTTTGAACCGGAAGGTGTTACACTTTTGGTTAGCTTTTCTTCTAGTAACACCATTGATGATGAGACTACCTTGTACCTCAATCGCTGTAACAAAAAAAAAAAACTTTTTATGGAAACCCTATTTACACCCATCGAGCATGAACTTCTTGATATCAAAAGATAATTATACCATCGTCATGCATTTTCGCTTCTTACGCATTGAGTGCACCAAGTTATCCATACATTTATACATTTCTTAATGCTCATGTCCTAACAGTTATCGATAAATTACTCGTACACTTTCAAGGTACTGGTAGTGTGGTGGGTTAGCTGCGGTACACCCTATATATAAGCACTGGTGGCACGTTGAATGTGGGACCAGTACCAGAGCAAGGATTGACTTCAGAGCCATACACAAGAGCCCCATCTTGAGAAACTCCATCTAACGGGACTAGGTCCTAGACAAAACTGCTTAATGCTACTTTCTCCGAGAATACAGATATCCCTTACGTATTTCTACTAAAAGAGACATGCCCAAAATAATCAAACTCCATGCTTTCTGAAAACTATCCTACGTGAGTTGTGACTCAGATGAACATCAACGTTTTATAAACCCGAGGATTTTTTTCCTCTTGTGATAAAAAAAAAAAAAAACTGCATGATCGAATGAACAGCTCCAACATTTTAAGGAAAGTGTTAAGAAGTAGATCGACTTTCGTTAAAGGGGCACTACTTTTGGGTCGACTGCCTTGTTTTTATACACTCTCTGGCATTCACAGAGGTGATAGCCCTGATCTTTTTCTATGGAACACCCGATTTGACCTTTTCACCCGCGATAAACTTGTACTAAACCCTAGAAAAAGCGCATGTACAGGCAACCCAAGCCAAAGCCACTTCTGATCATCCTGATATTTTGTGCATCGCAGACACCCTTTTGTAACACTCTCATACTTTATCTTACTTTTGAAGACCATTTGAACCGATGTTTTGACATGAAAGGAAGCATGACGCATAAAGCGCAAGAACACCAAGGAGGTTGAGCATTTCGGGGAGCTTAAACAATGAAGATTTCCCTAACGAGACGTTTACTCTATTGGATTCTATAATCGTTGACATGTTCATTTCGATATCTATTTACACGAATTCCTTGTCAAATCTTGTCAAGCACGCTATATTATTTTTCCCTGAGTTTTATACTATTCCCTACGTTATCTGCATCCTCCCTGTTGGTATCTTCACTAGTGCCAGTTTAAACCCACATGTCGTTCTTTGAATGTGTAGTTGCGACTATCATAAACTTTTATCCCATCGTTTACTCGAATCCTTGAACTATGTCGTTGATGCTTTTCCTCTATTTTCTATTCTCATTCTTGATTCCATGCGTAATCCTGCAGATCACTTTTTGATATTCGGTACCTTATAGTTTACAGTTTTATTTTGTTGGATCTTCACTCTAGATTTTTTGATTCTTTAGCAAGGTAATGTGCATGATGATATGTTGTATGATACTGAACTCCAACTTGAAATTATCTATGTTATTAATTGAATAGTTCAAGACAGAATTAAGTAATTGCTCTCTAAAACAAACTGCTATGTGTTACCTTTTAAATGACAGTGGGCTCTTAATTTGATTTATCCTTAGACCTCAGTCCTTTTGTCACAAAATCAACATGTTGCCAGTTATATTTTAGTATGTGAGCAACTATTGAACCATTTTAACCACGATAAATAGTTTGTTTGCTTCTGACCTTCTCATTAGAAATGTTTACAAAACATATGTGTTTATGCATGCTAAATTTGAGAATCTAATCCTATGTTTAGGGAATAGAAATTGATTAATTATTGAGGTGCTGGTTTAATCATAAGCTGCATAAAATTGCATGATTAGTTATGTGTATGAAACGTGTTAGGAATCAGAAAATGACATGTTCTGAATGTATTAACTTGATTGAGTATGAAAACCATACACCATACAAGGTCCTAAGTCTCCTACTTCGGTGGGAATGACAAGACTGTGTGAAGTTGCCCCGTCAACTTTGCACCGTATGGGTTGTGTTGGTTAGTTTATGAACTTATATGCTAGAGATATGTTATGATAGGGTTGTATGGTAGTATGTAAAGTGTTGGGACAATTGTATGCGTTGTATGGTAAAACCTTCATGATAGACTACATGCTAGTACGCTTTGACCGCATCCACCTTTGAAAAGGAATTTTCGTAGAAACTCGTATGCTATCCGAACTGTTATTGCATGAAATGTGAATTTTGAATCTCAATGTTATTATGAATCATGTGAACTTAATTGGTCATAACTCCATAAAGTACTAAATCAAACAATGGGTCCTCGTGTTAACTTGATTAGTCTTAAGTCATTTTATGTTACTTGCTAATTGTTAGGCAGATTCAGATCTTTGCGTTTTCTTTAGACAACAGTTCTATTAGGAAAGCACTGGTTGACTTGATGCACGCATAATTTTCTCGTACTCAAATGTCTTTCTCTTCGATTCACTTGGGTTAATTGGTGAACACAAATTTCTTAACCGAAAACGAGACACGACATGGGAACCCCACTTCCAGCATTAGGTACAATAGCTAGAGGCTACTCGGACATGTTATGGTTCTTCTTCGTATTAAAATTCTGATTTCGGATACTTATGTATCATTTTACTCTGTTCGGCTTGGTCACGCAACATGATTCCTGTACTACATTTGTTCAATTCTTCTCGTAAGAAAACGCCCCCCCCCCCCCCCCCCAAATATATATAAAAAAAAATCATTTTCTATACTTTCGATTCGAATTCCTTTCGAAAACCTCTAAACATTTTACATCTAATCAACATCGGGTACACATTCTTGATCATAACATTCTTGACTCCTTTTGGAGTAGGAAACTTGAATTCTTTCGATACATTACTGTCAATTCGACTCGTCAAACAATTGTCGTTGGTTTAAATTTCGGGACGAAATTCTTTCAGCAAGGGGATGATGTGACGACTGAGAAAATTTTTCTTTCTTTTGTGACAACTCTTTAACCACGTTATTCAATTTTCGGGACGAAAATTCTTCAACAAGGGGATACTGTGACAATCCGTCTTTTCAGGTCTCTCCCTGACTTTAAATGAATTTAAACTATTATAAATGCGTTGTGAACATTTATGTGTTGACTATGTTGACTCTAGCAAATTAGGGTTTTGTATAACCATCACTATACGAGCATGCACTCAAGTCTAGACGTTTGATATTATTCTATGATTTTATGTAAACCATACGTTATAATTTCATGTGAACATTTTGTCATTTTATGTGACAAATAAACTTATGATTTTATGTGATATATATATATATATACTAGCATGGTGCCCGCGCGTTGCAGCGGCAACATTGTATAGCGTGTTATTCGTCTTTTGTCTGTGCGTTAATTCGGCGTGAGAATTTACATCGTCGTATTTGCTTCTGTTAGTGAGATGCAGCGTGACGACATTTTAAATGGTGACAATCAACCAACTCCATGAGAAAATCAACCAACGTGGTACTTGTTTTCTGTTAGTTTATCAATCATCTCGTGACATATTGTATTGTATGTTTCTTAGTTTTCTCCTCCGTAGCATCGATGTAGTCATTGGTGAAGGATAGAAGGAACTGGGGGGGGGGGGGGGCGCCCCTGTGATTTTCCGGACAGAAGAATATATTTTCGGGATTTCATGTAAAAAACTATACGCATTGGTTATCGCCGCCTCTGATGTATTGAGTATCATCCCCTGGTTAGAATTTTTGAGCCTGCCCCCCTCGGGGTTTTCTTTAAAGCTTCGCCATTGGATGTAGTCTGTCTATATCTAAGCCTTACAGTCTCAGTTAAATAATAACGAATAGGGATGTGTACCTTCCAATTATTATTTTTGTAAACTATATTGTCCTTTCATCATTAGAGTTCAATCTCTTGCTACTCGAAGGTTTTGACTATCATGAATACATTTGAAGGTCTGAGCTAAGTTTAAATATGATGATTTGTTAACCTCATTAGAAAATAATGTTTTAGTGTGATGTTTTTGTATGGACTTCAATTTTAACCGATGCAAGTCAGGTAATATACGGAAGTCTAAACGTGTTTTCAGTAAATTACCTGAGAAAACAAAGGTTTCTTGGGCGTTATAAAGGTGTGGTTGACATGTATGTTTTCAGAATCGGACCGGACATCAAACTGGTCGTCTTACCGGTTCACCAGTCGAACCGGTTTAACCGGATCTAAAAGCCGGATGATATTATATAAATATTTTAAATATTTATAAATATAGAAACTTCCATAACAAAATATTGTCCAATATCCTTGTCATTTTATGTAAACATATAATAATAGTATTTGGTATAAGGTTTAGAACATTAATAATGTTATATATAGTTATATACAATGATGATTTTGTTACGTTTTTTATTTGATATTTTAGTTTTATCATAATTTATAAAAAAGGTTTAAGAATATTATTTTATTTTGATTTCAGTCAATACATGATTAAATTTATGATATGTATAAGTAAATGTTAAAAGCTAACATTAACATCTATGTAGTTGAGATGGTAAAAAGCATTTCCCTCGACGTAGAGGATCTTAGTTGTTAAAAGCTAACATCAACATCTATTTAGTTGAGATGGTATAAAGCATTTTCCTCGACGTAGAGGTTCTTAGTTCCAACCTTATACCTTTATAAAAGAATTATTAAAGGATGTACTTCTCTTAACTTCATTCGCCTTTATAAAAGAATTATAAGAAACCAAACTCTCCAACCACTCTCCAACCACTTCTATAAATTGAGAGTCCCTCTTAACGGTAAATTCCCTACAAAAACTACGTTTGCTCAATACATGCCAATTTTGCAGCAGGCCCTATTTCTCTAGATTTCTCTAGTATCTTAACATGTTAATAAAAAAATTTAGAGAATTAATATTTAATAGTAAATGCACAGCCACAACCTTCTTTTCTTTCATTTAGGTTCTTAAGCTTTAGCCTACTTGTTGCTATCACTATCTTTTGGTTCTTTGAAGAAGAGTTCACTTTGTGGAAGTTCCTTCAGGTGCATCAGTTATTCCTTGTGTAGAACTTGTTGCTGTATGCTTTCGGTTCAATTGGAGGAGCTTCTAACTGGGGTAGTTGGTGCAGGTCATTGCGCCACTTGGTCTGCTGCTGAGTTGGAGCTTGATTCATCTATGTTGCAACCTGCATAAACCAATCTGGGAATATTAGGAAATGCGCATAAACCAATATGCGAATGCTGCAAGCTACCATATATATGACTGTTGCAATCCGACACATGACTTAGAATTTTCAATTTGAACACGTCTTATTCAGCAAACAAATAAAGTAAATAATATTTAATTTGAATAATTGTCATGATCAATATATATGTTTAGTAGGGTGTCTTGGAGGACGTATTATACCTGATGTCTATCATTAGAACTCGCAACATTTTCTTTCCGGTTGATGTCACCTAAGGTTTTGTGTAGTTTAGCTTTCCCGCATAATCTATGAGATTACCATATTGATTAGTCCAGTGATTTTGTCCATATCTTTATTTTTTCAAGTCCTAGGAATGTCCTTTGAAAGTTTGAAGTAGACCAGCAAATATACACCTGCATATACAAACAATTGATATTCAGAAGACTATTATCAAAATACGGTATACATATGATTAGACTTATTCTTTTAACTTAAATGGTCATTATATTTACATAGACTGCTTTTTCTCATTTCAGTTGAGATTTATAAAAAACATATATTGGCAATACAAACAATCACAATACAAGTAAAGAATTTGGAAATCTTACTTGTGCAAAGATGGTTTCACGTACTCGAGGTTTCATGAATCATAAGGAATATGGGACATTGATGAAGGAACCTGTAGTAGAACATGTGCAGTTTAAACGTCTATGAATATACAAAAAGCTAATTGAAGGAAGGGAGGAATGTTCAATTATCAAGAACACAAAACGACAACAGATGCAAATAACCCATTTCAAATCATAGCCCCATCCGCCCATTCTACCACATATAGTAGTTTGCACATAACTATATGTTTTTAGATTTGAATATTTCCCAAACTTTTTACATTTTGTTTCTGTGGTAATAATCTGAAAACATCTAAAGAAATCTTTCTTTATTTCCAAGTCTTTCTCTTGAGAAGTCACACATATGGATTTCAAAGGCAAAGTCAAACTCAAATATAGAACGAACCAAATTACCTATGTTTTCTTAGTTGTATCATCCTCTTCATTCATCTTTTCTTTCATTTTTTCTTTCTGCAATCTGCAAGCATCTGAGGCATTTTCTTAGTCAACTCTAGCAGGTTTGTTGAATTTTTAGTATCTTATATGTGCTTTTTTAATGGTTTAAGGTTTATTTATCAGCAAAAAAAGGAACTTAAGAAAATGGTCAAGGTGTTGAGACCAAGTAATCATAATACCTGGGATTTCAAACCATTACTTTAACTTTCAAAAATGTGTGCCTGGTTTTTTAGACAGAAACCTATTAAATTAGCAACACAATTTGATTAGATCAATAAACAAGATTAAGTACCTGAAGTAAATAATGTAATATAGTCGACATTACCAAGCTCCAGTCCGCTTGTTAATCCACAACCTCAAACAGAAAAACAAAGAATCATAAATACATAAACAAAATCGAGAATCTCAGTAAGTAATCCAAGTAATTATGTACCCTAATCGTTAATCAACTTTAATCATCATGTGTATTCGGTATTACCTTCATACATATAAAGTCTTTATAGAAAAGGTAATACCTTCATAAAATCGAAATCAACTAATTTTGGAATTGTAGCTAGAAAAATCCCCAAAATATGAATATTAGTTGCAATTATTATGAGCAGTAACTGATCCCTGATCGACAAACTTATATTATGTAACAAGTGTAATGATGTCAAATTATTCACCTGATTGCTTCATCTATAAGTGTGAATTGCTTCCACTAAATCGTTATCCTGAATCAAAAGTTCAAGAATCATTATAAATTTCTTCAAGTTTAGTTCTTCTAGCTCATCTACAGCAACAATCAGACCTCAACTATGTAGCATTTTACATCAAATCTAGCAGAATGTTAATATCCAAAAATAAAGAACTAATCAAAACTCCAGATAGATTACTTGAGCACAAATATAATAATTAAAAGGGAGAGTAGTCGATAGGTACCTACCTGCTTGATATCATGACGGTCAAAATCAGCACGCTTAATAAAATATGGTGTCAAACACACTCCACGAACCTCTAACAGATAAAAACTTCATCCGACAACCCAATCATGAATCAAGGGTTCATCAATTTCTATGAAGTTAAAAACAATAGCCATCTTAATCTGTGAATGAAATGGTAAACCAATCTGACCACAAATAAAGAAGAAATGCGGTCGTCACGTCTTTGCTATGAGCTACTTGTATCCATCGCCATGAAAACCACCGGAAAAACGGACGGAGGTCGCCGGTGCTAGCTGAGAATGAAACAAGTGCTAAATTACTACAACTGAGAACGGAAACAAATGGTAAAAAGTACAACACATTACCCACTTCGAGACTATAAGCTGAAAGAAGATCAACATATATCACATCAAAAATATATAAAATCAATGAAGACGAAATCTATCAGTGAAAAAAAATACTATAAATTGAGGAAATTTGAAAGATTGAGGTCGATAATTTTACAAAATAACGATGGATTAATCAAACCCACAACATAAAAATTATTATAGAACATAATATTATTGAAACACAAGAGTGCTTCAAAAGCAGATAACTCAATAAGACGAAGTTCGACAAACACTAACATTTTCCCTTCTACAAGAACATAAATTACACTTGTCTAAAAATCCACTGAATAGGAACCGATTCTTGCAAAAATGAAGATACATTTTCAAATAAAAACGATGGATTAATTGGAAAAAAACGATGGATTAATCAAACCCACAACATAAAAGTTATTATAGAACATAATATTATTGAAACACAAGAGTGCTTCAAAAGCAGATAACTCAATAAGACGAAGTTCGACAAACACTAACATTTTCCCTTCTACAAGAACATAAATTACACTTGTCTAAAAATCCACTGAATAGGAACCGATTCTTGCAAAAATGAAGATACATTTTCAAATAAAAACATAGAAATACACAGAATACATCAAAAAGTCATGATTTCTAGAATAATAGCAGCACAAACTGTTAATTAATTGGAAAAAACTAAGATTTGGACACCTTTTTAAGCAAATAAACCTTTACATCTAGAAAATTACCTACATATGGAGTGAGAAACCAATAAACATACCTCTGAGGAACTGGAGCAGCTGAAGCATGCATTTGATTAGGCAAAAAAGAAAGGAGACGACAAAAGGTTTCATCAGAGTGTTAGAATCATATAAAAAAATCCCAAAACCCGGTTAATCATACAACAAACCTCACGCAACGATAGAAATTAGAAAAAAAACCTTGTGTACGAAGATGACATCCAGATCGAAATATGTAGTGAACCAAATCAGAGTAATGCACAAATAGATAATCGTTCGATTGCATAGCTGTGTGTTTCGGTGAAAAGAACATACCTGTGTGTATCGATGAGAAAGAAAGAGAGATCTAGAATGTGAATGGAGGTAAAAACAACCCAGAGAGAACGAATTTAGGTCATTTGAATTTCAAATTTCAAACTGTTTTGAGAAGATTGAAATCTGCTCATGTCGCGTAACAAAAACCAGATCTTATAAAAAGAAACCCACATATTAAAAGCAATACAAACCAGATCTTGCGGTTCTTAGAGATCTAAATCCTATTGTATCCATCAAGAACACCCTGCGTAACAAAAAAAAATTAACATCAAATAGTATGTTCGGAATAGAGAATAAATATGGCCACCGACTCAAGAAACCTAACGCCGGTGATTCAAGAGAAACCCCAAATTGGAGAGAGAGTGCTTTGAATTTCAAAATTGATGTTTCTGAGATTAGGTTGGGCGATTCTCTGAATCTCTCTGAAAAGCAAGTCGGATGTAGACAAGATCGCTGTCCTTTCTCCTCCGTTATCTCAACATCCGCCGTTGGATTACTTTTAACACCAAAATGGCTTTGAAAGAGGGGTCACGATAGGATCTCTATCTCTGAAAATAAAAAGTGAAATGGCCGGCACCAGACCTTTTTTTTTAAAAGAATTCTAGTTTAGATATTGAAGCATAAGACATTTGTACCCGCTTTTAGACTTCAATAGCCTCTTGGGTTCAACCATTGTACATGATGCTTAATCACTTGTACCTCTTAATTTTCACTTGTACCTTATGCATAAATAAGTTGTACATCTTAAATTTCAACCACTTTGATAGAATATGTATAATAAGATAGTATAGTATATATATATATATATATATATATATATATATATATATATTCACGTAGTTTATTCTATTATTTTATGTGACAACATGTCACGTAATTATACGTATCGTTTTATAATTCTATGCGGGTTATTGCTTATGATTTTATGTGAAGATAAATAAATAATTATGGATTATTATTGATTTTATGTGATTACCCAAGGTTTATATATTTTTAAACGTCATGTGATTTATTTTGACTTATTCTAATTAGTCATCGTTCGGGATGAATCCCGTTAATTCTATTGGAGCTTGTTAGAGGTTTATAAATTTTGATGGACCAGAATTGCTAATTCCTAAACTATTTTAAACTAACCAAACATGGAGGGGCTGGCATCGTCATTATACAAACTTGAATCCTTGTTATGAAAGTTGAGGGACCAATGTTGCAATTTTACCAAAGTCCATTTGATGATATTTAGATGTAAAGTTTTCGCAACCAACGGCCACCTGCGATTCAATTCCCGATCAGTTACGGAAGCTAATCGATCATCATAATGATCACCATAACCCTCTCATTCATTGGCACTAGTACACTCCACAAGCTCCCTCACATCCCCCTCTCGTTCCTCTCCTCTCCTTCTCTTCGTTTTTCTTCAAACCGACACACCACCACCACCATAACCGGAGCGTTTTTCCGGCCACCACACCACCAACGATCACCAACGATTGCTTCACTGTGATCGTGAATCCCTGACGAGCAACCGGAAGTCATCAGAAGTTCAAATCGCAACCGTGCTCGGTGTTCGTGTTCGAGATTCGGGTTCAATTTTGCATCATCAAAACATCTAGCAATCCTTCACCGACTTGAGGTAAGTATTGGTTCATGTTTTTCGTCTCATTTCTGTACATATTTGGGTTTTTCGCGTTTTTCCGGTGACCGGAATAAAACTCCGATCACCGGAGTTCTAAGGAAGAAGAAAGAAGTCGCGACCAGTGTATATAAAACATTTGTTTTCTGTTTTCAAAACAAAATCAGGCACTAGCCCAGTGGCTAGGTAGCGCGCATTACAACGTAAAGGTCGCGGGTTCTAAACCCATCATCCACATTTTATTTTCTGTTTTTCTTCCTCGAAACCGGTTCTGGCCTCCACTGCTACATAAAAGATTTTCTGTCCATCATCAGTGCAAGTCGACGAATTGCCCTGGTGGTTATGGCCTTTAATGGTTAGGCGAGAGGTCACAGGTTCGACCCTAAGCCTCAACAATTTTTGAGTTTTATTTGTTTTTGCGGTTTTAGGTCGTTGGGTGAACAAAAACTCGTTTAGAATGGTTTCTTTGGAATATTTAAAGCCGTAAAATTATGTCATGGGCTATTAAATCCTGTAAATCATATTTTTAAATTGTAAACATGTTTGACTTGTCATTTTAAACTAAAATATAGTACTAATATATATGTATGGATTTAAAACTTGTGTGTTTTTACGTAAAAGGTAATATATATATATGTATGTATTGCAGAGATTAACATATAAACGTATATGGTTAGTTTATTGAAACGATTAGACATTTTATGTAAACTTTTAAATATATATATATTTTGTTACGTAATCTCGTTATTGGCATCATTTGCGCGTTGGAGTTATATATTATGTATACACTTATTTTGGAGCTTTGAACCTGGAAAATATATATTATTGATATATATATTGTATTTTTTTCGCGTTATTTTGATAATCACTCGGATTCGGCAAAAGTGCCATTGTCGACTTGTTCCGGACTTCACGATCATTAGTTTTCGTCAGTTACGTTAGACTTACTCGTTTTAGTCGAACACACACTTATATATATATGCTCGTTAGGTGATCGGTAGATTACACAAGACCTCCTATTTGCTACTTGTTGTGGTTAATTATCAGGAATTGCTGTGCACCCAAAGGTGAGTTTCACGGCCCCATTTTACTGTTTTTCATCCTGTTGGGGGAGATTAACATGCATCAACTATACAACTGAGATAATTAGACTTTTATATATCACTTGATGTACTTGTAGCACACTGATACAACAAAGTCCTTCTTATGGTACCGTTAGTATTAATGACGATAGCGGGAGATATATTGTAGTACTACTGGGTCTGACAAACCCCACCCGGGTCAGTCGCGCTGACTCGATTGGATATCGAACGGGTGTTATATTCGTCCTAAACACAACAAGGCAAACTGCGCAAACTGTAAACAACTGTTAGCTTCGGTGACCATTATTGTGCGAAGTTTCATGTATATAGCCTAGCTAGCTATTTGATATATATTAGTGATTATGCTCTTACAACTTGACTGTTGTTGAACAGTCAATCTTAAACTCAACTTGACCGTTGTTGAATGGTCAATCTTAAACACAACTTGAACTGTTTTTGAACAGTGGCACTACTTTCAACTTTAACTGTTTTTGAACTGATAAACCTGTGAACTCACCAACCTTTGTGTTGACACTTTTTAGCATGTTATTTCTCAGGTTGCGGATGTTCGAGTATCACGAGTACGCATGCATGAGTCTTGAAACGCTTTTAATGTCTTTGAACAAGCCACGCCACTTTGGGTGACAAAGATTTTAAATAAGTACTTTTATTGTATTTACGCTTCCGCATTTGTAAAACTCTAGTTTTATATTTTAATGAAATATGAAACGTTTTTATTAATTATTTGTCGTTTGGTGTAACTAATGGACGGCGATCCTGGTTTGTCACGCTCCCTGCGGCGCGTTATCGCGCGTGGGATTTTTGGGGGTGTGACATAGTTACACTTTGATTTTGTTGGATCTTCACTCTAGATTTATGGTTTCTTTAGCAAGGTAATGTGCATGATGATATGTTGTATGATACTGAACTCCAACTTGAATTTGAACCTGATTGTCTATGTGATTTTCTTAAATAATTCTTTACAGAATTGAGTAATTCTTTTCTAAAACAAACTGCTAAGCGTTACCTTTAAATGTCAATGGGCTCTTGATTGGATTTGTCTTTATACCTCGGTCCTTTTGTCATAAAATCAGTGTGTTACCAGTTATATTTTAGTATGTGAGCAACTGTTGAACCATTTTAACAATGATAAATAGTTTGTTTGCTTCTGATCTTTTCATGAGAAATGTTTATAAATCATACGTGTTCATGCATGCTAAAATATGAGTATCTAATCCTATGTTTAGGGTATTAAAATTGATTAATCATTGAAGTGCTTGTTTAAACATAAGTTGTGTAGAATTGCATGATTAGTTATGTGTATGAAACGTGTTAGGAACCATAAAGTGACATGTTGTGAATGAACACCATACACCATACAAGGTCCTAAGTCTCCTACCTCTGTGGGAATGACAAGACTGTGTGAAGTTGCCCTATCAACTTTGCACCGTATAGGTTTTCTTGGTTAGTTTATGAACTTATATGCTAGAGATATGTCATGTTAAGGTCGTATTCTAGTATATGAGGTGTTGGGATAATTGTATGCATTGTATGGTAAAATCTTCATTATAGATTGCATGCTAGTACGCTTGGACTGCATTAACCTTTAAAAGAAATATTTGTAGAAACTCGTATGCTATCTGAACCGTTATTGCATGAAGTGTGAATTTGAATGATATTATGAATCATGTGAACTTAATTGGTCATAACTCCATAAAGTACTAAATCAACCAATAAGAACCCATGTTAACTTGATTAGTCTTGTGTAATTCTGTGTTGTTTGCTAGCTATACGCAAAATCCAGACGTTTACGTTTTCATTAGACAACGGGGCAATTAAACAAACACCGATTGGCATTATACACATCCAATTTTTTTTCTCATACTCAAATCCCCTTTTCTCTGATTCACCTGGGGTATTGGTGAATGCGAATACCTTAAGAGAAACCGACACACGAAATGAGAATCTCACTGCTAGCATTAGGCACGATAGCTGGAGGCTACTCGGACATATCATGGTCCCTTATTCACATTGGAACTTTTAATTTCAGAAACTTATGTTATCATGACATTCTGTTTGGCCTTACCACTCGACACGATTCTCGTTATACAGTCATTTGATTTTTTTTTTCATAGAAGCGCTTAATCAAAGAAAACCACTTTCTATACTTTCAATTTGAGTTCCTTTTGAAATTCTTTAAATATTTGACATCTCGTCAACGTGTTGTATACATTCAACGATAGGCTACTGTTGAGATTAATTCTTGTGACAACTGACGCTGATTTAAATTTCGGGACAAAATTTCCTTCAACAAGGGGATGATGTGACGACTGAGAATCTTTTTCTTTATTTGTGATCAACTAGTTAACCACGTTATTCAATTTTTCGGGACGAAAATTCTTCAACAAGGGGATACTGTGACAATCCGTCTTTTCAGGTTCTTTCCCGATTTAAATAAACTAAAACTAATATAAATGCCGAGAGAACATTTATTTTAAACTGTTATAAATGTTGTGTGAACATTTATGTGATTGACTGTGTTGACTTTAGCAAACTAGGGTTTTGTATAACCATCACTATACGAGCATGCACTTCAGTTAGACGTTTGATATTTACGACTTCACTTCATGATTTTATGTGATATATATGTATATATATACATTCTCGTAATTTATTCTATAATTTATATCGCAGTGTGTCACGTAATTATATGTATTATTTATGATTTTATTTCGATTAATCATATACATATAGATTTAGAATCTATATGTTTATGCGAATTTAAAATAAATAATTATAGATTATTATTTACGATTTTATGTGACGATCTAAGGTTTATATGTTTTATATATATAAACGTCAACATTAGAGATGTATTGATATATATACTCGTCTGAGCATTTCTTATATTTCCCCGTTAACTCTGTTATCATTCTATAAACTTTGAGGGACCGGAATTGCCAATTTCCTAAACTCATCTAAACTAACCAAACTTGTAAGGGTTTATTTTGCAATTACCCAAATATGGATTCTTGAGGTGTAAAATATGAGGGGCCAACCTTTCCATTTCACAAAACTTTACTTTAATCCTAGTATAACCAACGTCCGTCGGTGTAGACGGAAACCCCTCAAATTCTGGTAACCGCCGGAGCAATTACATGAGCCCCTTCAAACAGTTATGTCCCATAACCCTCCCATTCTCGTCATTTGCTCACCAACACACCCCATCTATCTCTCTCGTTCTCTTGCCTGACACACATCACCACCACCGTGAAAAGATTTATGGCCGTTCATCATCACTACACCACCATTCTGTCACCGTGCGATCACCTAACCCGGTGATTATCGTCTACCGTCGAGCAAACAGGAGAAAAACGACGAGTTTCGAGTACATAGTGGAGTTTCGTGTTCAATTCCGATGTCAAAAACACTTCGCAACCCATCTCTGATTCGAGTACTCTGGCCTACGTTTCTATGTTTTTCGATTTTCCGACGACTGGAGCAAACTCCAGCGAGGTTAGGGTTTTCTGTGGAGAAGATGACTCTGCGCCGCTGTAAAATATAAATATTGTTTGTGAGTCTAACACCAAACTCGAGCACTAGCCCAGTGGCAAGGCGCCTGGTCTGCGACCCGCGAGGTCGCTTGTTCGAACCCTATCCAACGCGATTTTTTTTATTTATTTTATCTAAACCCCGGTTCTCTTGTTCACAGATTAGACAAAAGTTATCATTTCTTTTCTGTTAAACAAATGGAGGGTTTGCCCAGTGGGTCGGTCGCTACTTTCAGAACCGGAGGTCACGGGTCCAAAACCGGTGACCTCTACAGATTTAATTTTATTTTTGTGAACTTGTTTGGCCCAAAATTCATCGATGATCGTCCCCATGTTAATTTTGGACTATAGGAACCCTCGTAGTTATTGTTATATTCGTTTTTATTTCGTTGGTTTAGATAACATGATCTTCATATAAAATATTGGTTCTTGAGAAAAAATGTAAAGGATGTGTATTTGGTAAAAAAAATATTATATAAATATACATAGGTGGAAAATATAAAGCAAACATCTTTGTAACCCTTATATTTATATAATGACCTAAGCATATAAATAATATATTTTGTCATATCGTGTGTTATAAGCATCAAACGTTAGAATTATATATTAATAGAAATATATATAAATATACAAACATATAGGTACATTTTAGTATAATATATTGATAAAATTGTATATTTGGTTATGTATATATATATATATGTATATATATATTTATATATATTTTACTATCCGATTTCATGGACGAATATAATTGTTTAATAATGTATTCTTCATCGATTTTCGTAATCATCATGTTCATGGCTATGTGCCAACCGTCAACTAGTTTTGGATTAATTGAACCCCCCCCCCTTCATGTCCGAGTTAACATTATTTGATCTCATTGTTGGTCTATACTTAGTTGTTTTCGATTGAACACACACTTATGCATATATGCTCGTTAGGTGATTGGTAGATTACACAAGACCTGCTATTTGCTACTTAATGTGGTTAATTATCTGGAATTGCTGTGCACCCAAAGGTGAGTTTCGCGGCCCCATTTTACTATTTTTAATCCTGTTGGGGGAGATTAACATGCATGAATTACACAACTGAGATAATTAGACTTTTATATATCACACGACTACAGATTAGTGAGTCACACTAGACAACAAAGTCCTTCTCATGGTACCGTTAGTATTTGGTGATGATAGCGGTAAATATATCATAGTACTAGTAGCTTTGACAAACCCCACCGGGTCAGTTGCGCTGACACGATTGGATATCGAACGGGTGTTATATTCGTTCTCAATGTAACAAGGTAAAATATAAACAACTGTCAGCTTCGGTGACCATCACGTGCCAAGTTTCATGTATATAGCCTAGCTAGCTATCTGATATATATTAGTGATTATGCTCACACAACTTTGAACTATTTTTGAACTGATAAACCTGTGAACTCACCAACCTTTGTGTTGACACTTTTTAGCATGTTATTTCTCAGGTTGCGGATGTTCTAGTATCATGAGTAGTACACATGTATGAGTCTTTGAAACACTTTTAGTGTTTGTGGACAAGTCACGTCACCTTGGGTGGCAATGTTTTTACTAGAATTTTTATTTGTATTTACGCTTCCACATTTGTAAAACTCTGAATTTATATTTTAATGAATTATGAAACGTTTTTATTAATTATTGGTCGTTTGGTGTAACTAATGGACGGTGATCATGGTTTTTCACACTCCCTGCAGTGCGTTACCGCGCGTGGGATTTTTGGGGGTGTGACATATTTTTAGTGTTTCTCAAAATTTTGGAATTCGGTTAGCTAATTTAGATTCACTGTGATTGCTGCTGTTATATCTTTGGGATACCCAAATCAAATTATGTAGATGTGCCCATGAGTCCTAAGTTAGCAACTTTGTTAGTTCCATGATTGTTGACTTTGATTTTGGATTGACATAGAGAATTACACATTGTATGGAATTCACCTTGTCTCCAATAAAAGTCTTTTAATCTTGTTAGTTATTGACTGATTGATAAATTAAGAAATTGAAACTGTTGTTAACTCTTGATTAGTTTAATTATTAGTAAAATTGATGGTTTGGTTCAATTTTCTCAATTAAGTCTTTAACTCTAATTACTTAATTGTCTGCCTACATTAACTGTGTATGTCTATTTCTTGAGTTTAACTTACTTTGCCTGATCATATAACAGAAACTGTTCAGATATAGTTCAAGATCATTCCATCTCTTACTAGTGATCTTAGCAAAAAAAAAAAAATTAGATCAACAAAGAGGTATGTTGTCTTGACAAATGGCAATTTGAGTCAAAACTCAAACTTAGCTACATAGGGGAAAATCTTTATTATATTTGTCTTACTTATTTTTATCTGCATTTTAATATAAATTGCTTGTTCTCTCTGAGTTATTTGAAAACTTGCTACATCTTATATTAGATCTTATTCATCAATAGATCTTCGCAAAGGTATGCGATTCTCAATTCTTGCATTTATATTCTTATTCAGGTAGAACTTCAACACTTTACATTCTTACTTACAAATATTGTGTGCTATGTGATAATTGACATCCAATTGAGCCCAATACTGGTGGTATAGTCTGGTTAGGATCTATTTGCGTCTAAAACTAGTCCATAACTTAGGTGAAGGAATCTTGGACCCATTTAACATAAAATTGAAATTGTTTGACTGTTTTAACCTATCTAAGTTAATTTAATCATCTCTGTGATCAATAGTGAGCATAATTACTTAGGATGTGATCTATGACTTCTTTTAGGTTCATATAAACTATCTTAGGTGATTAAGCTCTGCTTGAACACAAACATGGTCCAATTGACTTTAATAAGTCAAATTTTGCATGAAACTTGCCTTATGAGACATATGTGGTTTTCTTGCATGAATGTGATATTGGTTATCTGAATGTATACTTTTTGATCCTTATTGTGCATAAGTTTGTGTGTTTGGAGTAAATTGAGCTTGTTAAAGTAACTATCTAATCTGTTATGCTGCTGATCAACATATTATGTCTTATAATGCTCAAAATGAACCAATTGACCCATTAAGGACTTTTGGCATGTTTATTTGAGTTAACTTGAATCTATTGCTTCCAGACAATCCATGTTGTTGTTAATATGTGATCTAGACACTTCATGATGAATTGTTAGTGTTAGGATGTGCATGTAAAATTCCATTGATCTTAGCGAACTTGAATCAGTCCTTAGCGAACTTCATTCCTACTTAGCGGACTTGATAGTTGCTTTAGCGGACATGAGTCAAGACTTCATGTCATAGGATCAGTGTTTGAACTTCTAATACACTAGGATTGTTCTGTTTGCTTGATGATTCATTGATATACTCATTGCATGCATCTAGTCTTCCTTTGAGATAGGTTAGACTTGTTATATTCTAACTGGTTTTTCCTATATCAAAATGTACTCATTTTGTCTAAGTTGTATTTTCTCTCAATCTTGATTTACCAAATCATGGAATTCACAAGCTCGGGTGGAATCAAGTCCCAAGTGACTTTCCTTGGGCTAGTTTGACAAACTGGGATCTTAAAACCTTATTTTATACAAATTGAACTTAAAGTCAATGGTTTTGATCCCATATGGCCAAAACTTCCTTAATTTGGTGTTTCTATCTATTGATGAGTCCAAGTAGCAGATGTTTCAACAAATGTATCCTTGACTTAACTACCACTCAAGATAAGATTGGTTTGGATTGAATTATTTGGGAAATTTGCTGTTCTCATGCAAAAAAATCTCTTTTAACTTGAATCTTGGAGATTTAGATCTTGCTCCTTGTTTTCCAGATTTTAATATAACACACAAAATTAATTAAGGTCCTATGATACTTAACCTTGGTAATCATGAGATTCCGGTTGCATATGATCATTTTGGAGTATTATGTACTATTTGATTAAGTTTAGTGTGACATGACATTCATCTAGTGTCAATTCAGACATAATCTTGTGATTCTATATGTGCAGATGCCTTCCAGACAAGCTGTTGAAGCCCTAGAATATGGTCGTTTGCACAACGGAAGGTGCATTTTTAACAAAAGTTGGGAAGCTGCTGATGAGCAAACTATAGATCTACTTCAACAGTCTACATGGGTAACAACAATGCAGATAGACCCTACCATCTACAAGGGTATGATTGAAGCCTTTTGGAACAATGTTCAATCTGCAAAGCTAGATAATGGTTCAAGCGTGATAAGGTCTAAGATCCAGAACACTGTTAAATTATCAGTTTAACCCAATAATTTATTAATTTAATCACATAAATAAAACACATGAACATTTAATTAAAAAGTCTTCAATCATTTTAAAATCTAACACATTAAAGTGTTATAAAAGTCTTTCAAGACAAAAAAGAATGTTACATGATTTTTACTAAAAATAGTAAGAATAAAATTTATGTCAAATGATTAGTTTGACACAAATACTTGGATTTATTACAAGCTTGTAACCAATTAAAGCCATTTTTTAAAAATGGATAATGTTTTTATAAAAATACATTTGTAAAGTGAATATGTTTTATAAAAAGCCTTTTATGAAAATAATCAAAAGCCAAGCAATTGACTTCTAAATATTTTTATAACCTTTTATTTGTTACTTTGATGAATCAAAGTAATCAAAAATAGAAATACGTTGCGTAGTAATAAAACCGGGACCCATACGGCGATATACGCGAAAACGTAAACGTTTGGAATTACAAACCAAATTTCTTATCATGTTTTCTCAAGGCAACCGAAAAGTTTATGATAAATAAGCTTTTACAAATCCAAGTATCATCATGTATTATTTTAGATAATATCTTAAGACTTTTAAATAAAGATGAATATTGCATGGATATGAAATATTAAATGATTTCGAAATTATTTGACGTTGTGACTTAAAACGTATCTCTTAAATGATTCATGTTTTAAGATGAAATAAACTTTAAATAATTATTCCGTGATTAATAATTATTTACAAAAATCTTAAGTAACGTTTTATTTACAAATTCACCAAAGAATTGTTGATTATAATTATTTAATTTAAAATAATTATAACTTACATGGATGACCAATCGAGCTTATGAAAATAATAATAAACATTATTATTTAACACAATATTCAAGACTCGATTGATTTAATAAATGATTATCCTTTTTATTTATATTTGTTTAACATATATATAAATCATCATGAAAGTATTCATTAGATCTAATAAATACTAACTAGCGGGGTTTCAAACGAATACAAACGGGATTAAACGTCAAGACTTCACCGGTATCACTTGGGTGACAAATGTTACCCAAATGATTAGACCCTTATGAAATTGTCTTATTATTTATTTAGGACGTTATGTGCTGTTACTGCTTTCCATTCTATTCATTTACCTACTGATCAAGTGAGTTTCATGGTCTATTTTCTTTTAACTGTTTTTATACTCTTGGGGGAGAAATCATGAACTGAGAAATACTTTTTACTTAATATTATGGTTTATCTGTTAGCCGTATGACTACTTGTTCTCTTACTGATGCCCAACTATGGTATATTATCGTTATGAACGTATGTACAACTGTATCCCACCATTAATTAAATTTAATTAGTTCTGTACGAAACGATAGCTAGTGAATAGATCTATTTGGGTTGACAACCCAGTCCTAATTGGTAGCTCCAATTCTGACTTCGGATTGTCTTGGGGTACACGTCAGTTATTCTACTCTGTTCAGTATCTCTCGGGCGAGATGCTATGGGTGGGTAAACTGTTAGTATTTGAAATCAAGGTTCAGGGAGTTCATACAACACCAACGTTAAACCAATGTAATATTTAAGTATACTGAAATTGTTTTACAAATTTTGATTGTAGAGTCATTAACCTGTGAACCTCACCAACTTTATGTTGACCATTTTTAAAATTCGTGATTTCTTAGATAATTGAGCAAATTATGGAGGACATGCAAATGGGGATTCACAGTGCTATCGGACCTGCTTCTGGAGTCGTAGTCCCGAACTATCCTAAAATAACTGTTTTATGGTTTTAATATTAAATTAAAACTTTATGCTTTTCAAATGTAAGACATTTTCACTTTCACTACTCTTTTCGCTGCAATGAAATTATGAAATGTTTTTATTACGTTTAAAGTTATTGGAAGTCGTTCTATGTATCAGCGACTATGATTCCATCTCGCTCACACCCAAACCAGTTGACCGGGGTGTGACAGATTGGTATCAGATCCGTGGTTATAGCGAACCAGGATTATCAAGTAGACCAAAAGCCAAACCTGGACTATAACCCGCTCCGAAGCTACCATTTGCATGAAGACCACTACTCCAACCTGTTGATTTATGTTATCTTATACTTTACACATGCGTCACTCTTTCACTTAAGTTTCTATGCTATTATGTTGTTACTAACTCTGTTCATGTTGGAATATTATCGCAGAGATGGCTTCAAAAGAAGTCGTTTGCATTATTGTTTCCGATGGGGAGCAGACTGTTGAGGACTACACACCCACACCTGAGGACTAGGTACCTGTCACACCCCGAGAAAATGACTGAATGTGGGCATGTGACTGATTTGGCATCATGGTCATGGTTATGAATGATGACGTCTAATGAACATTTAATTTAACCATTATCTTTTGAAGATATAAGTTTCAAACATTTATTTAACATCTAAAACCGTGGCAGCGGAAATAAAGTAGTGGTTACATGATAAGTTTTCCAAAAGACATAGTCATAAGATTTATAAACATAACTACCCTAGGGCGTAATGCGTCTAAATCTCCAAAATGAAATGCATGAACACACGGCAGGCAGACCATGATATTGTAGGGGTTTCGAACGGGTTTATCAAAGTCATATTAACCATTTAATATGTAAAACGCAGCGGAATAAATTTACTTTCATGAAGTTATGTTATGTTAAAACCGATTTTAACATGCAAAGAGAAACCCGAAAAAAAGAGGATCCAAATATAGAGTGTATGCTATCAAAATAAAACACAACCATAGTGGGTTTTAGATATACCTTTCTTGAAGCAAGAAAAAAAAAGGGAGATGAGGATCTTGAATGACAAGCTCCGAAGACACGAAGCTTCCAACAAACACTTTTGTTGCTAGGATTTGTCTTGAAGATTCTTCTTTTCCTCTTGGACCGTTCCAAGCAATGAAGAACACTAGAAAACACTTGTAAAATTCAGTTCTAGCAAGTAGAACACTTAGAGAGAGTGTATGTAGGTTGTTGTGTCTCAAGATTAATCAAGTGGGTATTTTAAATATGCATGGGCCGAATTTTGCCTTGGGAGGAGGAGAGAGAAACACCTTTTTGTGTCTTGCAAGTCTCTTACATGCAAGATAATGATTACTCTTTTTTCCCAAAACTTTCCCACCTTTACTATGTTTTAAAATACATAATAAAATGTCTTTTATTTTATATATGAAGTACCATTACTTCAAATATAAAACCCACTTAGTTATTTAATCCATAAAAATAACTCCATAACTTGTACTCTTTAAAAATAAATAATCCATGTGACTTATTACTTTTAAGTGCCATAATTTAGAAACCATTTTCTAAATATATATTCAAGAGGTAATATTTATTTATATTATGATATCATAAATAAATATCACAAATGTTTGTCTAGCTCGTTATTGGGTATGACCCGACTTGGATCATAACGTACTAGCCACATCAATCTAATATGTGTCTTGGGCAGACCGAGTCCAACAATCTCCCACTTGCACAAGATTCATAGAAGATTGACGCAAGTAGTAAATACCGCCTAACAACGGTTTACTACCCCTAATACGTATGACGAAGTGCCATTCAATAACTGTCAGGACCGATTCTCACATCAAGAATCCTGATCTTGAGCAAGAACAAAGGTTCAGATTCGAAAAAATCAAAAAAAAAGATGAGAATGAAGATGAAGATGAGAAGAATCAAAGGATAATCATAAACATAAGAAAGATGATAAACAATCAAGTCGAATGATTTCATTAATCGAATGCTTACAATCAAGAAATCATGACAAACACTTTCTCATGGAAATCCATGACTCACTCTCTCTCTCTCTAGAATGGAAATCTCACACTCTACAAGAAAATCATCATCTCCACACTCAGAGACTCTTTCTTGTAATGGGCACCCTCACTATATATTGTTGGTCCTCACTGAACTTTTACAGTGCTAATGATGGTGTTTTGAGAAGAAAAACCAATGAAATAACAACAATAGATGATTTCTAATAGCTAAAATGGGTTTCTAGTATTGAACAATCACAACTTGAACCAAAAGAATGATAAGAGATGAATACAAGCTACAAAGATAGTATGAAATGCTCCTAGCCGTCACCAAACTTACCAATAATCAGATTTCTTGTATTAGGGTTCTCAAAGTTGCAAAAGTTACAAAATGGTGCACAAAGGCGACAATTTATACACATCAGTAGACAGTTTCGCTGGTAGTTTCGCTGGCCAGGCGAAACTGTCACTGAGACAGACTAAACTAGATACCGAGCGAAACAACAGTTTCGCTCGGTAGTTTCGCTAACAACCCAAAATACAAGATTACAAAAGAAACTAATCTAAACAAGTAGACTAAACAAAACTATGAATTCCTCCCTACATTGATCTTCAATATTCCCCCTAGGGAGGGATTCAGCCTCTTGATCTTCATTCTTCAGCTCCGGCTTCAGTTGTGCTTGGCTCTTTGTTCAGATCTGCAGTCTCTGATTCCCCCAGAATAGTTGACTCGTTATCAACGGGGACATCAGCGTCTGATTCCCCCAAAACAGTTGGCTCATTAGCAACGGGGACATCAGCCGGCTTTTTAACTTGTTCAGATGATTCTCCAAGACCGGCCCAAGCTTTGTTCATCTGGTTGGCCAAATCCCTATCTTCTTCCATTTTGTCTTCACTAGCCCTTACCTTCAGTGCTAAATCCTTGATTTCTTTGATAATCCCCCGGGCTTTGTTGGCAACTCTCATAAACAGATTTGCCTCTTCAGCTGTGTCATCTCCTGCCCCACATCTAATAGGATTCTCGCACAAGGTCTTTAAATCATCGTTGCTAAAAGAGAAGACTTCCATCGGGTCAAACAATCTAATCTCAGCATCTTCTCCAATTCTGATCACTGCCTCACCGGTTTGATTGTCATAAAACCATTTCTTGAATAGCTGCAGCCTTGAAAGTTGTTGGTCTGGAATTCTGACCCTGTTCATTGTTTTGGCTGGTTTGAATTTCAGGTAGACTTTGGGCTTTCCGGTCGTTTCATCAATTTCTGTCCTAGACTTCTTTCTTTCACCTTTCATATATCCAAAAGACACAAAGTCGTCTTTCGCAGCCTGTTGTAGCATCATCTTCAAATTTATAGCCCTTCCACTTTGCTCTTCATCAATAAGGGGGAGCTCAGCCAACCTCCTCAGATCCCATCTGGGCAAGGTCTTGAAGCTATCACGTTTGTGTATGTAGGAGATGCTGCCACCTCTCCTTTTGATCATAAAGGCATGGATAGCTGCATTGAATTTCCAGCTTATGATGTGCCTATCAGACTCTTTCCTCCTTGGATGTGAGATATTTTGAAATAGAGGAGTCTGATCTTCAATCTCTGGCTTGGTGAACCATTCTTCTCTTCTTAAATTCAATTACTTCTTGACTTACAGAGCTGATCTTTGCTTGGTAGGTCAGTGAATTTTCAGTCAAAGAGTAGTTTTCAGGCTCTGAACGATCATCAATTTCAGCCTCTTCATCACTTTCATCGATAAGGTGGAGGAATTGTGCTTGGACGATCTCAGGCTGTTTGTCTGTTTCAAAACTATAAAGATTTACATCACTCACATTGATTGCATCAAGGTCTTCATCATTTGTAGCACCACTACCACCAGCTTCATTTCCTCCACCACCACTTCCACCAGCTTCATTTGCACCAGAACCACTGCCACCTGCTGCTTCAGTTGTAAACTTTGAAAAATCAGTCATTGAATCAATCTCAGCATCACTCATCTGGTTAGGCAAATTCAGATGCTTCTTAATTTCATTCATTTCTACCAGCAATGTTTTATCAGTGAAGATTGTTTTACAATAATCTCATTCATGTTCAGGATCTGCTTATCCTTCTCCTTTTCTCTGATCTCTGAATTTACCAGCTTTGTCTTTATCATCCCTAGTTCATTTGCCAAAGAGGTATTTACACCGCGGATAACATCTTCATCCATCTCAGACCTGGGATCAACCCTTCTTTTCTTGGTTGCCCTTACCTCTTCTTCTGTTGGTGCACTATGTTTTTCTTTTGATTTCTTTCTTTGTTGTGCCAAGTTTTCAAGTTCATCTTCAATTTCATCCACTTGTTCCTTACCCGAGCTTCTAACATACTGCTTCCTCTTTCCTTTTACATTCTCACTCTCTTTTCCATCATTTCTCCTCTTGTTCTCATCTTCAATCAGCTTCTTAATGTATTCATACCTCTTATCAGGATACATATGCTTCATCAGGTATGTGGTGTATCCGGAGAAATCTGGTCTCTTAGCAGCACAATCTGAAAGAATCCTTGGGTGCATCGGATTTACAATGAGAGCTGCACCCATTTTTGGCAATTCCGGCTCTAAATGTTCAATGATCATTTGCAGAAATCTCGGATACAAGAGCCATCTAGAGTTCTTCAGTGCTTGGATGTTTGAAACCATTGCATCAAATATTCTCTGAGGAATGTTGGCTTTCTTACCTTTACACACCAACAGCATGGCCTCGGCCCAAATCAAGTTCAACCCATCAGAACCACCTTTTCTGTCATCCAAGCAGGAAATGAAAACATGCGCAATATATCTCCATTCCTTAGACATCAAGGACTTCTTAATCTCTTTCTTGGTCTTCCATAACTCACCACCTTCATATCCCATCTCTTTCTCAAAACCTTTTAAAACATCCAGTTCTTTCAGCTTAGTTGCTTCACCAACATCATCTTCGAGTTTAAGAGCTTCAGCTATAGTCTTCATTGTGATCATAATATCCTTTTGCATAACTTTGGCTCGGATGCATTCTGGTTTGGCCCTTACGTCATACTCAGCCGTGAGCCAGAATTCCCTGATATGTCTTTCATCAATAATCGGCATATGAGAAATGGCATGAAAAATGCACGACTTCTTTAGCCATGCAATACAGTCTCTAAATCCGACGGCCTTCTCAGATCTATCATCCAGATATGCAGTTACATTGCTTCGCGGCTCGTGCTTTAAAGCTGACATTTTTTTCTGCGAATGAAACCGAGATTTTGTAAGTTAAACCGAACTTAAATTAAATTAAATTAAAAAAATGGTAATTTCGCTGCGAAATAATAGTTTCGCTAAGAAACCATAGTGTCGCACACGGCGAAACAAGTAGATTCGCGACATTGGTCGCAGCGACACTGACGAGGTCAGTTTCGCCGAGACATTGCAGTTTCGCTGCGAGACTGTAGTTTCGCTGAAGGCGAAACAGCAATTTCGCTAGGAATCACGGCGACACTGTCAGCGACATTTGGGCATTATCGCTGAACAGTTTCGCTCGAGACAGATGAACTTTCGTTCAGTTTCGCTAGATGAACATACAGTTTCGCTGGACGCGACTGTACGAATTCAAAAGTCCGATAAT
>JBCNJP010000010.1:45126464-45143464 GCA_039602395.1 Deinandra increscens subsp. villosa | reverse complement strand
GTCATCGGTCCTCGGAACTTGGTGAGCCACCGGTACCACTGAAGGGCGATATTATCGAAATGGAAGGAGGCCAACTGCACCCGATCAGTGTCATCGACTTTTTGGAACTCGAAATACTGTTCTGCTTGATACAACCACCCGATTGGGTCTGTACCGTTGAACCTGGGAAAATGGAGTTTGAGATAGGGCTTATGGGTGGTGTCAGGTTGTTCGGGTCGGTTTGTGAGTTGCTGAAGAGTAGTTTGGATACCCTGCAACTCGGTGAAAAGACGCTCGAAGATGGCTTGAGTCTCCTGCTGAAATTCAGCGTTCGTCTTCTTCTTTATGCAGTCGGCCATGGGATCAACACCGCTCTGATACCACTGATGTGGCTCTACGAGGGACTGATCGGTTAGAAAGTAAGGAAGGATCGAGAGAAGGTAAAGAGATGAGAGTTTAGGAAATTTTCTGCATAACTTCATTAAAAAACAAACTCCCCTAAATGGGGTTACACTCACAAAAATAATAAACTACCACTAAGTACCTGAAGAATATGACATCCCATAATCCCCTTTATTAGCAACTTCCTTGGAAATAAACTAACATCATTTTCTTAATTAAACTAAAACTTATTAACACAAATAACTTGAAAATAGCCCACTGTTACTCATGTTTATGCAATGTATGCACTGAAGTGTGTCACCCATATCAGAAAACACCGCTTCTCCTCCCTCCCTCCCTCCCTTCCATTGGCCATCGATTATCCAGGCGTTCACTCCTCATCTTCTTCTGCTAAATAGATATAATTAGTCTTGGAAGTTTAACATTGTAGATGAAGCTCTACAAAGCATGAAACAAATCAGCCGTCTGCCGTCTCTCTTCTCTCAAACCCTAGCCGCTGAAGCTCTGCTCATCAAAGACGCCGCCATTTCTTTTGAAGACGAATTTGAAATCAGCTGCTGCCGACGGTCTCGATCTCGATGATTTCCTACGTGCGTTGATTCTGGAAGACGGCAGAACAGGTTCCTTGATTCTGGAAAATGAGCAAATGACTGGTTAGTTTCCCTTCTTCACTTTATTTGGTCACTGTATTCCTGATGTGCCCTATCATCTTCGCAATTTCTACAGATTTGCTATTTTTGAGGGTTTCGTTAGGGCTATACTCATGTGATTTGTTCTCATCTCTACTTGGTAATTCTTGAAGTAGGTTTTGTATCCTTTTTTCGTATTTAGATTTGAGGGTTAGGTCTTTTCTTTGATTGCTTATGTTGTGTGAGTTTTTAGACGAATTTTGGAATCGGAATTATTTCCTATATTGTATTCCTGTAGATTTCTCTGGTTTTTATTAATTTTTGGGTGATTGCATGTTGTAGTTCATGTGTATTTTGTTCAATTTGCGGTAAATTGGTAATATGTTGTTGTAGGATTTTAGTTTTTGTCAGATTTCTTAGTTTAATTGGCTGCTTAAATTTTCTTGGTGGTCTGCTGTTGAGTTGATATTTTGTGTGTTTTCTTATGGTTTTATGACTATGCATTTTAGTACTTTGGTATGCATGTAATGTGTTTGATGAAATGCCTTAATTGATATTTTTTTCTTTTTATTAATCTCATTTAGATGTGTTCATGGAATGTCTTTGTTGAATCTTTCTGCTTTAGTTTATTTTTCATGGACATGTCATTCTTCTTATATGTGTTTTTGATGTTTATTCGTTTAATCCAAGTATTTATGGTCTGTGTTTCTTCGCCTATACTTGAATTCCGTTGCTGCTTTCATTTTATACTCTTTCTCAGGCTTATTTTTTTTATTGCTTATTTCTTTGCAGGTGTTCTTCACTGTATATGCCGCTCTAGGTGTGAAGGTACATGAATTTCTGGTTTTTTTAATTTGTTCCTATCATTGAAATCAACCTTTTCAATAAATTTAGTTACTGAGATGATTACAATTCTCTAATTCATCATCTCTAGACAACAACATTAATGAGAGTTTTGTATTATAAAAATAAAAATAAAGGACACCTATCAGTCAAGTTATGGACTCATTCCTAACAATAACTAAACCTGTTAATTCTCTTAACCTTAAAAAAAAAGCCCTAAACTTTATACTACTTTTACACCAGTTTTCATACTTTTCAAGATCCTCTTCCAACCTTTAAAAGTGGACGTGAGTTTATTTTGGTTATAGAAGATGTATCTTTTGACACAATAATTATTACTGAAATAACTTTTGACACAATAATTATTATTTATAAGTTAAAAGTTGGTTATCGGTTTTCAGGAAGAAGCTGCTGCTCCTGCAGCTTCATGTAAGCTTTATACAGGGACATTAGAGGAAATATGTGAAGCAGATGCACTTGCTGCTAAAGCCACTGCAACTTTTGCAAGCAGAAAAGCGATATTTGTTTCTCTGGTCTTGTTAGTTCCCCATTAAGAATTCTAATTTTGCAAATAGGTTGCGGGTTGGTAAAACGGGTAGCTTTCGTATATGGTTTATTTGCTATCTTTGTTAACATGCCCATTTTTTTCTTATGATAATTTCATGGTATTAAAGTGAGTCTTTTAGTTATATTAGAACTCACCATGCATCAATTCAATGATGTAAATTTGTAGATGATTGAGGCAGCTAGATTCTATAAGGATAATCACTGGTGTAATATATTAATTGCATTTACACCACATACTAATCTAACGTATGGGGTTTCAGCTTGAAAAGCAGGCTATGGAGAGGTTCAGGCCTGATAAGGAAGAGGTAGAAATGCAAAGAAAAGAAGGTACTTTTAGGATTGTGTTTATTAAGATTAACTAACTTTTGTAGTGATTGTTTTATTATATTGTAAACCGTTTTGGTGTTTGGGCTGATTCTTGAGATGCTGTTTTCTCATACAGAAAAAGCTTAATTGCAAGGCAAAGCAATGGCTGCAAAAGAATATTGATTGTTAGAAAGCCTAAGTATCTTTCTAAAAGAGCTCTATAAAACCTATATCATCTAACTTCATAATCACTTGTTTTCTTTTCTTTTCTATTCTCTTTTTGCATTTATATTCCCACTGTTTGTCTAAAATCATTCATAGATCGATTGCTTACACAGTGTTAAGCATCCATGATTCTACAGATAAGACTGTAGCAATGGAAGATGCCATAGAGTTTGCAAATCATATATTAACCACAAGTTGTATAACCACATCCATTGGATTTTTTTCTTACTTGTCAGCCAGTGCTAATCACTATTTGGGTGGAGGAACTCACCTCGGAACAAATGAACGCAACACAATATTAGACAATAAAAAGTTATTCAGTATATACATGCCATTGTAACCGCTGGTATGGATATTAATATCACAATTTTGATCTTTACAAAAAAACATTTCGGATTTTAACTTAAGTATATGAAAACAGGTTGAGTTTTTAATTAATAGCAGGTCAAAACATATAAAAGATTAGCCATCAAGGGAGTGATCCAGATGGGTCAAAAGCTGTTCAAATTGCACTTAAATACTTAAAAGTACTAGACAAGTGTAAGTATATGAAAACGGGCTGAGTTTTTTATTAATAATGTGTCGAAACATATAAAAGATCAGCCATCAAGGGGTGATCCAAATGGGTCAAAAGTTGTTCAACTTGCACTTAAATACTTAAAACTACTTGGCAAGTGTAAGTACATGTGGTCCTCGCCAGATTTGACCCGTACTAAAATTACTTGTTTTGACCCTTTAAGCAATCCTTGCATATTGAAACTCGCTATTCTGGTTCTTTTAACATCTAGAATGCACCCAACCTAAAGTGTTGCAGACTCGGAAATGGATGTTCTGGATAATTTCGCATACAACGATAAAAATTACCAAGAATATTATTCAAGGCAAAAAGCAACAGACACGAGCTTGTTTTTGAAGTTAATGACTTAATGAAAATATTTGTGATGCCCTAAATTCAACAATCTTAGAAATAAGTAAGATTACTAAATCTGTTAGGATTTCTTCTTACCCATTCAAGGATATAATGTGCAGGGTTGCAAAGTTGCTGGAGTTGGCTAAGGAATCGTTCGAGATTCAAAAGGCGATCGTGATGAGAACCTGATGATGAAGAACTGAGATTTTGTGGTAATGCTTGGACTTAGTTTTCCTTTTGGTATTCCTTATACTATATTCTGTGCGGTCGAATTTATGTTTTTGTTATGTAAAACTGGTTGGTGTTCTTGATATGAGTACTTTAGTGGTGAACGTGGCAACCCAACGTGTGGAAAGAAGAAGTGAACCAAAGTAATCATCTTAGGTATGGTTTTCCTATATCATCTTTAAAATCAGAAGATGAGTTTTAATTTGTAATGACATCCTGAAGATTGGGATCAAAAGGACCCTGAAGACAAGAAACCTGAGGTAATAAAACTACCAATAAGTTCAGAATTTTTTTTTTAAAATCCAAATTGAAATCTAATTTGAATGCTTGATATGATGATTAGGCTTATGATGACATCCCAAAGGAGATCCCTGACCCAAATGCCGAAAAGGTATGCTTTCTCATATACTATATTCTTTGTTAGCTTAAATTTACTATTGATTTGCTTATTTTTGTGACTAAACGAACTCACAACCAGATTCTCATAGATGATTTTTGCATGAGGTAGCATCAAATTGACTATTAATTCTGAAATTACAATTTCATGTAAGCATTTTATTTTATTAAAATGGCTACAGAGTCAGGAAAAAGGAATAATGTGTGGGCTACACGAACCATTTCACGACAGGTTATTTTATTTCCACCCCTTTGACCCATTATACAACTTTTAGTTTAGAAAATATGAAAAAATGAAAAATAAGGTTGCAAGCTTGGTATGGGTCCTATGATCTGCATTGTGTGGGTATGTCATGGGCGTTATATGTCATGAAAAATAACACTCGCGTGTTGTTTTGAGGTTGTTACTATCATGAGAGTTCAACCCGAGTTATGCATTTGTTCATGAAGTGAGGTAGTTTTTTTTCACAATAATAATATACATGATTAAACTTTATGTTGGTGCTGGCTCCTGCTAGGACATAAGATTCTATCATGGGTTTTTAATATTGATGTTATGGATGTTTTCAGCTTCTATGATTTTAGTTTCTTTGTATTTTTGTGTTCTTCTTTGTAGTACCCAGCTGAAGAACATGCAAAGCTGAAGAACCTTAGTGGAAGATATTATGCCTGTATGTTGTATCATTACGGCTCGTTTCATGAAATATTATGAAGATGTTTTTTGTTTTCATATCTTGCTACTTTGAGAAAAATCTGCAGGTCGACCATCTTTGTTGACTTCTCGCTGGTCACTGATTTCCAGGAAGCCATCATCATTGACAGTGTAAAAAGAAAATTGAATTATAAACTGTAAATGTTTAATACCTCTATTGTTTTGTGTTTGATAAACTTCATAGATTGTTTCATATCACACTATTTGCAAAAGGAAAAAGAAGAGGTAGACAATCGTGCTCAAAGGCATATGAAAATGTTCCATTGTAAACAAAATGACTTCATAATGAGGTTTTTAATTTAGTTGCTTTGACATGATTCTTTTCAAAGACTTCAACTCAGTTTTAGAGTTACTGCAGGGCTATATCCCATTTTGAAAACTCAGGCCTTAGAAGAACCCCACTTGAATAGATTTTTAATTTTTTTTTTGTATTGGCTATTCTGTTATAAATAAGATGACTTCCATTATGAAGTTTCTAAACGCGTAGATTTGACCTGGTTATTCTTAAAACACTTGAACTCACTTGTACAGTTGTCGTTGATGTTATGTATGTATTTATTTAAGTGACATTTGTGCAAAACAATATATTGGGTTTGTTTTTGTATTTCATAATATTAATTTTGCCTAGATTAGAGACTGGGATAATGATTCTTAATTCCTTAAACTCTGCTTTCGGATTGCTGTAGATTTTTCATACTTTAACTAAATATATTTATAGGTAAAAGATCCGTGTAGACCTCTTATTTTTTATAGACCCCGTAGACCCCTTATAAAACTCAATAAAACTCATTAAAACTCACTAAAAATAAAACTCAGTTTTGTTAATTTAGTTTTTTCTATTTGCGATAAGCTTTTAAGAACAAAAAAAGACAATTAAAAAGAAAAGAAAAACGAAAAACATTAAAAATTGAACATTTTAAGACAATGAGTTTAAAACTCAATAAACTCAATAAAACTCAGTGTTGCATTTAAAACTCAGTATTTTAAAACTCATTGTCTTAAAATGTTCGATTTTTAACGTTTTTTTTGTTTTTTTTTAATTAATTTATTTATTTTTTTGGTTCTTAAAAGCTTATCGTAATAAAAAAACCAAATTTACAACACTGAGTTTTATTTTTATTGAGTTTTATAGGGGTCTACGGGGTCTACAAAATTTAAGGGGTCTACACGGAACCCTTCCCTATATTTATATGTATATTCTTATCAGTATTTAAATATATAAATGAAATCAAGCCCTCCTTAATTAGTCAATCTACTTAATTGTGTTGTCGTAGTCTAATTCTATCTTCATGTTCCATACTTTTTTAAAGTTGATTTGTACAAATTTATTGCCTCTTTATTTAAAACATCAACAACAAAATACCAATATTTTCCTAACATCAGGCATTATCCTCTTAACAACTTTTGAGCTATAGATGTGTATGTGTCTATTTGCGAAACTGCCAACTTTCGACCCATATATGTGTGTATGTGTGAGTTTGTGAATCTATTAGTGAAGATATACATGTTCTTCCATGCATCTGTATTCTATGCAGTAACATAAATAAAGATTACAATATTATAATCATTTAGTGAAGAAAATAGATATCAAAGGGCTTTTTGATCAAAAATTTTAAAACTATTTTATGATCAACTAAACAGTAACCATCAGCCTTCTCTAATTACTGATCCAAATTTGCTGCCTACGCTAGGGCTTGGAAAGGGAAGGAATGAGATTGGATCTGCTTCTCAAGAGTTATAATAAGAAAAATTCGGCAAGCTTTTTGGTTTATTAAATCTAATTTCCTATTTTTGTTAAGGGTTATTGGATTTTAATAATATGAATTAAGCTCTATTGGCGGATAATAATACGAATTCAGGAATTTCCTTACAATAATACGAATTCGTCACTTAGGTGTAAAAAATGATACACCGTTAGTTTTTCACTAACGGTGTTAATTTTTGCTGACTGGACTGATGACGTGTCATGCCACGTGGCATGTTTAACCAATTTTTTAAAGGGTTATTGGATTTTAATAATATGAATTAAGCTCTATTGGCGGATAATAATACGAATTCAGGAATTTCTCTACAATAATACGAATTCGTCACTTAGGTGTCAAAAATGATACACCGTTAGTTTTTCACTAACGGTGTTAAGTTTTGCTGACGTGGACTGATGACGTGGCATGTTTAACTAGGTTTTTAAAATGAGGGACTATTTCTGTAATACCTTAAAAAATGTGGGGTTAATATATAAAAAAGAAAAAAAAACCTAAAAATCTAATCATCGTCTTCCTCATCCTTGCCACCACCATAACCTGTTCGTCGGCACCACCATAACCTGTTTGTCGGTGACCACCGGAATCCGCCACCACCGCCCCATTCTCCGGCTCCAACAAACTCGTCCTCTGGCCACCACCATAACCTGTTTGTCGGTGGTGGCCAGAGGACTCTAGATTGGTGGCAAGGATGAGGAAGACGATGATTAGATTTTTAGGTTTTTTATTCTTTTTTTTATATTAACCCCACATTTTTTAAGGTATTACAGAAATAGTCCCTCATTTTAAAAACCTAGTTAAACATGCCACGTCATCAGTCCACGTCAGCAAAACTTAACACCGTTAGTGAAAAACTAACGGTGTATCATTTTTGACACCTAAGTGACGAATTCGTATTATTTTAGAGAAATTCCTGAATTCGTATTATTATCCGCCAATAGAGCTTAATTCATATTATTAAAATCCAATAACCCTTTAAAAAATTGGTTAAACATGCCACGTGGCATGACACGTCATCAGTCCAGTCGGCAAAAATTAACACCGTTAGTGAAAAACTAACGGTGTATCATTTTTTACACCTAAGTGACGAATTCGTATTATTGTAAGGAAATTCCTGAATTCGTATTATTATCCGCCAATAGAGCTTAATTCATATTATTAAAATCCAATAACCCTTTTGTTAACAAATGCTACTGTTTTAGTAACATTTTATTGACTCTTTCATTTAAATTCTTATCATTCTCTCTTGGTGGCTCTCCTTATTCATTAAAAATATTTCATCATATTGTAATCGATTTTACTAATATGCTCCTATTTTCAGGTCAATCATACATTTGGAACATGTGATTTTGTTTTGAAATTTTGGATGAAGAAGTTTAGTTATTTGAAGGCTTATGAAAAGAAAGAGATACACTTTAAGAAGGAAAAAAACCTTAATTATGAAATAACATAGTTTTTTATTTACCTTTGTTAATTAATATATAGCTTATTATTACATGTATCATTTATGGCTAATATATGATGTCTAATTTGCAAACAATCTTGATGAGCAGATGAAATTTATATAGTACTGTTTTATTTTTTTAAATTAAACAGTCTTATGAGCAGAAGAAATCTAGACAGATACTGTTTCATTCTTGAAATTTAGGCACTGGTTGTTAAAGTTTTGCAAATTGAATATTGCAAAAAAAAAAAAATTAAATGCGCTTCCATTAAGGAACACTCTCCTAGCAAGAAGCAAGGAGGGTCAAAACCAGCTTACAAAACAAAAAACGAATAAACAACACACAAGAAATTACAACTTCACATTACATCTTGAAGGTACTCCAATCAACCTATTTTATTATTATACATGTAGTGCATGTACCGTATTATAAATTGTACCGCGTTGTAAATTGTCGTTGCCGTCGAACACGCTAACAGTAGCCAAATAACACGCTATAAACCGTCGTCCGCCGCAAAGCGTAGGTACCCCACTAGTATATATATATATATATATATATATATATAATAATATATATATATATATATATATAGAATCTTCAGAACCAAAATTATAACCATATATAATGTAATAACATAAAATAAATCAAAAATTAAAAACACATGTGAACGGGTTTAACATTATCATACTTGTATAACGATGACATATCGTAATAAAATAGTTATAATAACAGAAGACTATTACATGTATAAACATACAATAATGAAAAGTATTGACAGACACTTGTTAGTTTTATACGTCACGTCAAATGCCAAAACGTCACCAAAATATATCATAATTGCACCTCGACACGTCGTCAGCCCAAAAAAGAGTGCGAAGCTCGTGACCAACAATGTGATACTCAAAGAAAAAGTTTTGCAAGTTTACTGCCCGAGAACGTAACATGTCTAATACAATCAGGGCATTTCTATCACAATAAACAAACAAATGTCACGACTTATGTTTTTGTAATCGGTTGTAGTCCCGCGCACGTTGTGATGGCCTCCTTTCAAAGTGCATTGAACTCTATGTGCAACATTCGGTTCGATCTTGTTTAAACTTTTTTTCATGTTTTTGCAAAATAAGTGTGTTTTCGCATGATCCTAATCCTATTTATATACATATATATATATATATATATATATATATATATATATATATATTATTTCTCGATTTCATGGATAAGTATATTATTAGTTTACCAATATATTTTCATCGACTTTCATAATCATATATTTTGGCTATGTGTCAACCTTTGATTCGTTTTGGACTTATTGAACATTCGCCATGTCATAGTTTGACATTATTTATCTTTCATTATTGGTCTAGGCTTAGTTGCCTTTGTTTGAACACACACTTATATATAAATTTTCGTTAGGTGTTTGGTAGAGTGCACAAGACCTGCTACTTGCTACTGACTGTGTTATATAACTGGAATTGTTGTGCACCCAAAGGTGACTTTTACGACCCATTTTTATCTACTTCATATCCTGTTGGGGGAGATTAACCTGCATGAACTTTAACTATTTTGATAATCATATCACCTGAATACTCGAGCACATGGATATTGAAATGTCCTCACTTGAAAGTTATTGTTAGTAATTGTATTTAACGAAAAGTTATTGAGTAGTACTACTGGGTGTGACAGGCCCCACCCGGGTCACTCACGGCGACTCGATTGGATATCGAACGGGTGTTATAATGGTCCTTAGTCTTAACGAGGAAAAACTTAACGGTCGAGCTTCAGTAACTATGAACGCACCTAGATTCTTGAAAATGGCCTAGTTAGCTATTGTATATGTTTTATCATGATCTTAAACTGAACTACTCTTGAACTGATAAACCTGCGAACTCACCTACCTTTGTGTTGACACTTTTTAGCATGTTATTTCTCAGGTTGTGGATGTTCAAGTGTCACGAGTACGCATGCATCAGTCTTTGAAAACCCTTTTAGTGTCTTTGAGAAAGCCACGTCGCCTTGGTGATAAACACTAAATTATACATATTTTATTATCAAATTTACTCACTTATCGAGAATAAACATAACTACTAACATCAAAACAAGTTGATTTTATTTTCTTTTTAGTTTTTTAGGTTTTCTAATGCCAAAATACCAAAAGAAGCATAATCTTGCATAGAAGTGAAGAAAAATGCTAACTTTGGGAAAAACTAGCCTTAGCACGCCCCGTGCACAGCCCGGCACTCCCCGTGCCTGACCCGAATACTCAGAATCTTCACCTGATTTGGCACAACCCTGTGCTTCTGAATACACACCATAGCCTCCTGACATGGCACGACTTATGCCCAACTCAACACAGCATGTGCCTCTGATGATAAAAGATTTGGAGATCAAGCTTCTGACACGGCATGGCCTGTGCCCAACTCAACATGGCCCGTGCCTCTGACGAAGGAATATTTACGGATCAAAGTTACTAACACAACATGGCCCGTGCCAAGCAGGTCACGACCCGTTCTTGTCCAGACGTTTTGCCTATAAAAGCCAACCTCCACCACTTTCCAAACCGCTCAATTCTATTCTTCTCTCTTACGGATTTGAGCCATTTGGTGTTTTTGAGTCTTGTAATCGAGTTTATAAGAACTTTAACTTAAGCGAGATCTTGTAAGCATTTTGTCTATGAAATTTTCTTTTTCTCTTAAGCAAATATTTATAGCCATGAATGGCTAAATTGTTATACTTACTTGGGAGGTGACAAAACTCTGGTAGGTTGACTTTATAAAACCCCTTTTTATTGAAAGTTTATTATTGATTTTCTGAACCAAACATGCTCTTCGTACCACAGACCATTTGGGGAGTCGAAATCCCAAAGGCCGGACTTGTGACACCGGGTCGGGGGACGATGCATGATCTGAAAGGTGACTCGCGCACCATGCTACATGATACGATCGAGGTCCTTATGTCTATGTAAGCAAACTCGGCTGACCACGCAGGTGTAGGCTGAAAGTATTTGGTTGGGAATGAGGGTTGGTAATATTTTGTCACTTCACGGAAGCTGAGATAGTACGTGTTTGCGAACTTGGCTCTGGTTACGTTGGACGTACACATGCGGATAGCTAGCTGCGAATGAAACGGACCAGAGTCCCTAAAAAAGATCATTTTCATAATAAAATAATCCGGCACGCTGGGTTGTTCCCCTGCTGGTTCATGAAAGCATGTCAAGTACGGTAAGTCGCCGGTTTGAGGGGCCCCGTAACTAAATGACGTTATACCACTTTGTTCGGTTACTAGCAGCACCTTCTCACGAAGTTCATACTCCTCATAGACGGTTGATCGTGGAGACGGTGAATCAGCCTAAGATTACGAAAGGTGGCTGGTCTTTCGCTAGTAAACGATCTAAAGCAAGACCAAGAGTCCCCATTTCCCAATCTTAACCACTGGTAAGTTCTCCCAAGTAACACTAACTCTGATTTGCATAACTCTTAATTACCATCTTATTTATTTTCTTTTCTTTTAAAAGTATTGTCTTCTAATCTAACCTTAGATCCGGCTAGATGATAACAGCGGACTGATTATCAGAGTTCTCATTTTCCATTGTGTCCTGAACGACCCTGATTCAACTTACCACTACTATACTGCATCACAATGGGTATTCTTGCCCATGTAATGTGGTGAAAATGGTAGTTGTCAAGTAAATCAGGTATTATAGATTTAAAAGCTTCAAGTTGCTAAAAATGTTAAGGAAAAACTGCCATATTTTTAGTACACCTCAGCACACGTCATTGGGTGAAGATGTTTTTACATTAACACTATTATTGTTTTTCACTTCCGCACTTTTAAAACTCTAAATTGATCTTTTAATGAAATATGAAATGTTTTTATTAATTAGTGGTCATTTGGTGTAACTAATGGACTGAGATCCTTGTTTGTCACGCTCCCTTCGATGGTATTTCGTGTGTGGATTTTTAGGGGTGTGACAGAGGGTGTAAGAGCGAGAATGGATCTTACTACTGATTAATACGATCACATACGGTGAACATGAGAGTAAATAAACCTTTGATTTATTGATTTCACAAAGACGATTACATAGAATTCTAGAGAGAGAACACACTGAGTTACACACAAATAAGAACACTTAGAAAATGACCAGAACTCCACAAGTCTCTCTAACACAAAGTATTTATAATGTTCAACTAACCAACCAACCAGCAAACCAACCAACTCACCATAGGTTCGCTGGCTAACAATCCAACTAACCATTGGTTCGCAGGCTCACCATCCAGCTAACTATTGGTTAGTTGGCAGCTAACCATTGGTTAGTTGACACTAAGACTCACTAACATGCTCTAGCTTAAATACAATACACGAGACACTCTGTAGCATTGGATCATGCTCTAACAAACTCCCCCTTAACGTGTAGTGTAGCTATGCTAACTAAATCTCTAGTCTTTAATCTTCAGCATTGCTACATCTGATCTTTAACTTGAAATTTCTTGTCAGCTATAGAGCTTGCATGGCTGGATCAGAACTTAAACAATATTTGAACTTTAAGATCCACTTGTGAAAGATACTTTAATCTCCCCTTTCACCATGCTTGAGTCTTGACTCATAGAACCTGCAATTTCAGAAGACAGAAACGTGGTTTTCCATTTTTAAGCCAACATAAGTTGATCTTGGCGCACAACTTCTTTTTGAGAATCCAAGATGTATGTATTGAAAATATGTTTCCGTATCTTGTGTCGATCAATCGAAAACAAACAAGAAATAAAATCTTTTTGGCTTTTATGAAATTTATACTAAAACACACCAAAAATATTTTTGATTTTTTTGAAATGAAATATAAAATGTAATACAGAATCATACTCTATTTTTAATTTTTCGAGAAAGATCACGATGCGAGATCATATTAGAGATAACGCATCTAGCACACTTCAATTTCAGCCTTAATCAACATGCAAGCCAAGATAATCGCAAATACAACATTTATGTTTATATCAGCACGAACCAATCATATTTATCGTTTTTAGATATGCTTAAGGTAATTGTATCATGCATTGATAACTCGACCTCCACTCTATCAGAAATACCAGCAAATCATCATGTTTTTCATATAGAAGTGTTGGTCCGGGATCAACAACCGTTCACGATATTTTGATCTCGAACAAGTGCGGAATCCTTGTACGAGATTGATTCAAGAGAAAGTAGATGAAAAATAGACTTGATATGAGTGAAACACAACACCAAAAGATCAAATCTTGAATGATGAACAAACTACTTCCTTGGATTGATGATTACGATCGTAAATACAAAGAGGAGGCTAGAAAAAGTAAACAACAACTAACTCTAAATAAGAACTACATGGGTTTTTATACTACCCTATCAAAAGCCCTAAACCGATCATAAACCCACTAGAGAACCGGCCCATCAAGCCCAAAATCGTAATCATACTAAGCCCAAATAATGTTAGCCCAATCTAATGTTCATGCCTCACAATGTATAGCCCAACAATCTTCCCCTAGGCATGAACCATTAGAACGTCTATGGAAGCAGCAAATCAAATCTGAAGGTATTAGGCTTCTTGCTCGACCACCATTCACGCTCCACAATCCGGTTCGTTGTTCCATGAAAGATTCCCACCCTGATTGCATTTTCAAGATCATTCTCATCACCGAGAATAGGTTGGGAGGCGAGAAACTTGATATCACGTTCACCAAACCTCATCAGATCGACCGGATCATAAAAGCGAACTCCCACATGTTTTTGCAAACCACCACCACCTCGTGAGTCGTTGGATCATAGAACCAGCTATCAAAAATTTTCACTAAAGTCCCATCTTCAATTTCATCCAACATGTTAATCACTCTAGTCCGTTTGGTGGGTGGTCGCCTTACTTCACCAACAGGCTCTCCAGTAACTGGGTTAGTTCCAGTTTCAACCCATTTGACCTGTTTGAGATCAAAGTTCACAAATTTTCTGCCATATGGCTCAGTAGATTGTCATGAACTTGATCTCCTTGAACATTCCTCCATCTGTTAATGTACGGTGCCCTCAGTAAGTTTCTGATTTCTTGCTCTGTCCAGGAGTGAAATTGGCCTCTTGTTCTGTAGTACTCCACTGGACTGTAGCCATTTCTAACCACCGCGAACAACTTCTTCTCACTATCATAGTGCCAGCACAGAATAGGTTCACGGCTTCCCCTTTTGTCGATGTCACTTTTACCAACATCAATCGAGTACAACATAGGGGGAGGTCCTTGGAAGAATTCCTTGAACCAGTTTTCATGACCTTCTAGTGCCGTTGAGATGATTCTACCTCCTTGAGCGTAGTCTGACATTACAATGGTATCGTCACCTTCATCTTCATGCACTATTTCAGCAGTTGGAGCGCTTTGAGAAGAACTCTGTCCTGTGGCACTCTGAGCACTTAGACCACAAGACTTCTGTAAGTCTTCTACCTTCTTCCTCAGCTCTAGAAGCCCCGCATACAAAAACGCAATACTGGCTTCGCTCTTGCTTTCCTTCTCCTTCAACTTCTTGTTTTCTTCTTTTAGCTCTTTTATCTCCCCCTCTCTCTTCCTGTTTTGAGACACGAGGAAGTTGATTTGAGGATCAACACTTATCCTGAGGTCAACAAGGAGTTCACTAGCTTGAGCAAGGTCTTCAACCAATGCTTGGTACGGACGGAAGCTTGGAACGACAGGAGGCTGGCTTGATTCAGTTAAAAAATTTATTCTCATAGGACTTGGCTCCACAAACATGCTATCCACATCAAAGAATTGCCTTTCATCATGAACTGGGCTATGTTCATTCCGAATAGGACTTTCGGTCTGCATGGGAGTTGATTCTGGTACATCAACCTGATGATCAGCCTGAGGCGTGCTCTCTTCATTTGTAGGTTCAGATGCATCGACATTTTGTACATTGGCATGTGAAGGTTCAAATACCATCAGGCTTGAGCTAGTTTTCTGAAATTTAAACCTGATGGCTCTGGGATCTGACTTCTTCCTTGGTGACGGCTCACGCACAGGAATTGGCTCTTCAAGAACATCCTCCACTTCAAATTGAGCATCCAACTCTTGTGGAACTGAGCCACTGCTAGAAGAGGAGTTTAAGTCATCTCTTGAGCTCTTGTGACTAATGGGCCCTAGATCCCCATAGATGTCGTCATTCTGATTCTCATGCTCTGGGAAAATGTCGTCCATCACGTTCTCTTCATCAGAAGGTATAACGTCAACTCCTTCTTGAACATTTACAGCCACAGTTGCTGTCACATCATGGTCTTCAGCAACAGACACATTGACCGGATGGACTTCTGGTTCAGACGCAGATTCTTCTTGCTCTTGTTCCCTTGCAACTTCAGGGAAGGCACCCTTCTTAGTCCATTCAAGCCTCCCTTGAAAGCTATTCTTTCCCTTTCTGTCTTGGGTTTGCAAGCCGAAAACACCGTTATCCATGAACTTGATATCCAACTTCTCTATCCTTTCTTCTATCAAAGGGTATTTCTTCATGACCACCATCTGCACAAATCTTGGTGTCATCGAGAACTGTTCTCTGGCGCTCAAATCAGCATTGCCAATCCAATCCAACAGCATCATTTTTGAGAAATTGAAGTTCCAGTCTAAGGCCAATGCAACAAACGTTGTGCCATGCACTTTGTTTAGCTGATCATAACTTGTTCTCTTCCCCAAGAAGGATTTCTACATGTAGTGAGCCAGACACCTCCAGTAGTGCGGCAATAACTTCTTGAAAATGGGAGGGAACTTTCCTTCATACCCTAAGGATTGAGCACCTTCCAACACAACAGCCTTTGAATACTCTATTGGATCTTCAGCTTTATCATTGATGTTCAAACCCCGACGAATGTCTTCTTCAAGAATCACGATTGGTCGGCATCTGAATGGTTGCAGTGATTCTTGTCTTGTCAGCATTTGCTCTTGCTGTTCCCCAGAATTCTCTGACGAGCTGCTCACCAATGAGCACACTTGTCCGAAGAGCATGATTAATTTTGCAGACATTCAATCTTGCCACTAGAGAGTAGAATAGCTGCATATGTCTCTCTGGAGGATCATCAAGATAGGTCGAGATGCAATGATCTATCTCAAAATGAAGCTCTTCATCAAGCATATCTTCTGCTATCTGAGAAAACGAGACAAATGTATCAAGCCTAAACTCATCAAAGTGAAATTATGTTTGTCAACAATATCTTCAAGTTCAATTGATTATCACATTTAACTTGTTAAGTTCAGAAAATCTCAATTTAAACTTTTAAGAAAAGTATTTGATTTTGAATCACAAATTGACAAACACATTTAATGTTAACTTAAAATGATTGAGTTTGTTGAGATTATTATTTTTTTAATTTTTTTTTAAAAAAAATGAAGTGTTTAAGGTTAAACACACTAGTTTACGACTAAAATTTGAGTTCACGATTCTATAACGGGTTCACGATCGGGTCAAAATCGGTTCGGCATAAGCCCAGTCGTAATCTTATAGCCCAATCGTAAACTCGCTAAAAACCTTAAGCCCGATCGTAAACAACGATCGGAATCTCGGATCGTAAACAACGATCGGAATCTCGGATCGTAAACAACGATCGGAAACCCCA
>JBCNJP010000010.1:45110536-45125964 GCA_039602395.1 Deinandra increscens subsp. villosa | reverse complement strand
CATCTTAACAAAGCAACCACTGAACAAAAAAAAAAATCTCAAAAAACCTGAAAGTTCAAAAAACATGAGATGAACCTGAATCAAGTAATAGTGCTAAGAGACACATAAAAATGAACCTGGCCATAGCTGGTTTTGCTGGTTTTGTGGACAATCTTACACTTTTGAGTCAAAACAAGATCTTGATCCCATTCTCATTTTAATTCAAAATTACAACTTTTATCAGACTTTTAAAAACCAAATCTAATGCGCAACAAAATCAGAAACTTATTACCAGTCCACCTATTTATTTCCTTTTTCAAACTTATTACTATCATAGTAATCTAATTTTTCTAAAACATGTTTGCTGTAAAATATGTTTTGATTGACCTGAACCGACGGGTATATGATTTTTTTCTCTAATTATGACACAAAACAATGGACATTCATCAATTTCTTCAACTCTTCCTCTAGAAAACCCATCCTCCTATATCAACGTCCTGGAATTTCAACAAAAAAAATTAATAAACTGTTCTAACCTATATGTCCTTCTAATCTCGGTTGTTAAAGTAAATTGAAGAGAATATTGAATTCCTTATTCCAGAATATGATAATTTCAACAATAAAAGACTATTGTGAGTTAGGTAAACTAATTTACTTATAAGTGGGATTTTCTAGTAACTGCTAGTTGTTAGTTCAAACATCAAGCAAAATAGTAAGGATATGCAATATAAGCAAATAGTGTGAGAAAACATAGACGGTAAAAAAATAAAGTTTGAGCATAAAAAGAGAATATTTTATCAGGATTAATTCCAACAGAAGCAACATACATATCACGTTTCCTTAGGTATTGCCATTCCTTGAACTCCAAGATCACCAAGATAGATGCCATATGTAGAAACTACCATGTTTACCTGTAAATGTTTGATAATAAAATATTAATTAAAATGAGAATGTACATGCTTGATATCACTAGATTATGAAAAAATACAGGACTAAGATGAAACCTTAGCTGGCCAGTTGTAAATCATGGACATCTTATGGTAGAGTTGAATCTGAGAATGTCATATGCCCGTGGAAGCTTAAATCCAAAGAAATATTCACATTTAAAGCTTAAATCCTAAAATCGGGTTCAATGTAACCCTAATTACAGGTTATAAATCAAAACTCATGAGCACTCAATAATATAGATAACAATCAACCCACAAATAACCAAAATCACACTTTTAACCAGCCAAAACAATACATGCAACCAAAATTAACACAGTCAAGCAATAACAACATTAGGCAAAGGAAAGTAGAACATACCAATTGAAGACATCGTTAGAGCAAACCGACGGAAATCAGAGAAGAGGACCTGCTACCTAAAGATCATTCTCACCGTTACAATAGTTTGAATCACGAACAAAAAATGAAGAAATTGAAAAGTAAATCAAAAAGAAATCGCTGATTAGTTCTTGAAGCAGAAAATGAAGAAATTAAAAAGTAAATATAAAAGAAATCATACTAGACGCTTGCACAAAGAATGAATCGGACAGAAACCCTAGAACGCTTGCACCGAGAATCAATCGAACAGAAATCGTACCAGACGCTTGCACCGAGAATCATTCGTACCAGACGCTTGCACCGAGAATCAATCGAGATAAAGAACCAGAGTGAAAGAATTAAGAGATCTTGTGAAATGAGTTTGAATTTGAAAATGTTCTTGCCGAGAGGAATCAAAGATATATTGAAAGTAAATCTTACACATTTTCTCAAAATAGGAGAGGGATTGACATGGATCAGGACCGTGAATAAGAGAAGAGGAAAAGAACATTAAAGTCTTACCGGAAATAGGTTATGCGCAAACTAAAGGAGAGATTGGCATGGATTAGACGTTGTGAATAAGAGAAGAGGGAAAGAACATTGAAGGCTTACCGAAAATAGGGAATAAACATGAAAGGATATGCACGATTATACCATTTGAGCTTTAAATGCTTGTACACCGAGCTTAATTTGTTGTATCTTTTAAACTTTAAGATTTCATGCTTTAAGAACTTGTATACAATGCTTTTCCTCTTGTACAACTCTAAAAAAATTCAACACTCTCACTTTCTCACTCTTATATGTATATTATAGTATATAGATATATATATACAACAACAACCATACCCGTTAATATCCCACCAAAAGTACAAGACTATTGGGAGGGTCTGGGGATGGTGGGATGTAGGCAGCGTTACCTCCACCGTAAATTGTTGATACCTGATCTGTGCGTCGTGTGAAGTATCGAGTTGCATCAAGTCAAGAACAAGTTCAAACCAAAGTGTGACTGGCCGAACCTGGTCTGAACCTGGAGTTCGGATCAGGGCGAACCTCAAGTTTGGCCGAGGTTCGGTGGGTCAGTATAAATACATGTTTGTTCTTTGATTTCATGACGAGTTACGAGTGTGAGAGATATCCATAAGTGTGTGTTTCTGTGGTGTATTCTCTGTATTTGTTCTCTGTGATTCTGATTGTAATTGTTCTTCTCTAGATCAATAAAACAATCATTATGTATCCAAATAGCTAGATTGAGTAGACGATCCGATGCTCACAACTTTTCAAGTGGTATTAGAGCTTTCTTGTTCATTCTACTGATCTGTGGTTGCTATTTTTAGATTTTTGAAACGTTTTGTTGTTTTTTGAAGGTGTTTACATGGATTCAATCAAATCTGTCAAGTTTTATGTGTCAATTCTGTTCCTAAATCGTTCCTTATCACTTTTTCTGATCAGCTGCTACGAGTCTCGTCAAAATTCGTCTAATTCGAACTTTTTGAGAAACTATGTTGCTGTTCAGGCTAACTGTCGTCCGAACTTGAGGTTCGGCAGAATAACTGCTCTGAACTTAGAGTTCATATAGGGTTCGTTAAGAGTTTGGAGTATCTTTTGGTTCGGTTAAGGTTCGTTTGAAGTTCGACGCATTTTCTTGTTCGGTGAGAGTTCGTTGAGGGTTCGGTGGTATTACATTCGGAAAGGGTTCGTTCGAGGTTCGGTGAAGGTTCGGAACATTATTAAGGTTCGGGAAGAGTTCGGCCAATCAGAATTTTTGAAATTTTCTACGATGTCGGAATTTCAAGCTTTTGCCGCGATGCAGAGTGCGATGCAGACCATGAGGAATTTTGATAATGAAATTGGAACAAGTCAGAAAGTTCCCAAGTTATTGAGAATTGGAAGCAACGATTTTCTGCTTACATAAGCACGAATGATATCGATTTGTGGATTCCAATCAAGAAGCTTTATCAACATCAGACTGATCAAGGAGATTTCAAGGAAGTTGATACCTTCGACATTGCTGAAAGGAAATCATATGAGCTTGAACAAAAATCTTTCGGTTATCTTACAATGGCATTACCCACTGAGTTGTTACATCAATTCAGTACGTGGAAGAAATCAAAACAATTGTGGGATGCTTTATCAGCAAGATGTTAGGGGAATGATGAATACAAGAAGAGTCAAAGAAAGGTGTTGAATAAATAATTCAATAACTTTTAACATTATGATAATGAAAACATTACTGCTCTTATTTCACGGTTTTCACATCTGGTTAGTGAATTAAAGGTAGTTTGAATTGAGAAAACCGATGCAGATTTGAAAGAAAAGATTATAGAAGTTTTGCCTGAAAAAATGGGAAAATTATGTTTTGTTACTCACTCATGATAAAGAATACTCTACATTGACATTTCATGAGCTTACTGGAAAACTTCATGCTCGTGAAATGGAAATGTTAAATTCAAAGAAGTCAACTGCAACGTTACAAAATCCTGAGTTGTATCATGGAGATAATACTGCTAGCATGAATGCTAAAGCTAAACCAAATCTGAGTTCTACACCAAGTGTTGCTTTTATGGCTGGACTTTTTTGGAAATTCTGATTCTTCAAAAGGTTGCACTTTTACAATTCCAGATTCATCAAGTCAAAGTGCTTTTTCTGTTCAATTGGTGGATGAATGTGCCAAACTGATTGCTGCTCTTATTTTTCATCTTTTGGAATGATTATAAATGATGTTGGGAAGGCACAATTGGTTAAAGAAGATTTGAATGAGCTTGATGATGATCAATTGAATGAGTTAGATATGGCATGGCAAATTGCTATGTTAACTCAAAGGTCACAAGCGATATTATAAGAAAATAGAAAACAAGCTTTTAGTGGCAAATTGGGTTTTGATAAATCAAATATCAAGTGATATAAGTGTTCGAAGCTTGGACATTTTGCTAGAGAATGTCAACAAGCACATGTTAGCAAACCCGGTTTTACACAACCATCATCAAGTAATGCAAATTAAGATAGCTTTAACGAGTCAGAATGATGGTGTTTATGATTGGGGTAAACATTTTGATTCGTTGCTTTGATTGACACTCATGATCAACAAGCAGATTATTGTTCAGATACAAGTTTAGCACCGAGTTCCTATGAATCTGCTGAAAACATGGAAAGTTTGTTGAAAGAAAATGCTTCGTTATTGAATTAATTTCAAAAGCTTTCTGAGGAATTTAAGTTGGTTAGTCCAGATTTGGAGGTTTCTAAGGAACATGAGAAGGAATTATTTTTGAAAAATGAATGTTTGATTACGGATATCAAATTGCTAAATGAAGTTTTAGAAATATCGAAACAAGATAGAAAGAATGTTGAAGCTACAAATGCAAAGATTTGTGAAGAGAAGGATGAGTTGATTAATGAAGTCAAGAAACGGAAGGATGAAGTAGAAGACGCTGCAAATGATTTTCAGAATCTTTTTGATAAGTAAAAAATCAAGCTTGATCTACTTACAAAGAATGCTGAAGAATCTGCTGCTAAGATTGAAAGTTATCAAGCTGTTATGGAAAAGTATTTGGATGAGAAGCGTGAAGTTGGTTAGTGTTAATAAAGTTCAAACTGCAAATTTAGAGATTCAAAAGCGGAATGAGGATAAATTGAAGAAAGAATTGTTTGAAGGGCTAGAAAATCTTCGAATACAGAAATTTGAAACACATAAAGTTGCGAAAAAGTTGATAGCTACTGAGAAGGAGTTGGCTGAAGCTCAACAACAAATTTCAGAATTAAAGATTCAAGTAATTAATGCAAATAGATTTCTGAATAATGTCTCCAATTCTCAATTATTCACAAGCTTTATAGCTAAAGATGAAAATTTTGAAAAGATTTTTGATAAGACAGTTTCACCTCCTGCTCATATCAAGGAAGCTTTCAAAGAAGTGAAAGAAAAGATTGAAGAAGTTGATTATTCAAAGTTTTCTTCTACTACTAAAGAAGAAAAGATTGTGAAGAAGAAGAAAAACAAGAAAATTAAGAAGAAGAAGGGTAAGAAATCTGAGATTCCTCCCGCTCCAAAGTTTGTTTCTGGTTCATATTTTCTAGATAATGAGAAGTCAGTTACTTCAAGTGAAAAGATTCGTTCTCAACCTGAATTTGATGAGACGATTTTCTATGAGCAGAAAAATATTAAAGAAATCAAAGTTGAATTTTCAAAGTTAGCGAAGGATGGACATCAGAATTCAAATTCTGAGGAAAAAGTTTTCGGAAAAACTGTTGGTCTGGGTTTTAGAGCACAAAATGTCAAAGCTGCGGAGGTTCCAGCATCAACATCATAAGATTTGAAGAAGCTTAAAATGAAGCAAGTGAAGAAGGAAGTTTTCAAGGCTGAGAAGGTTCAACCTGAGAGATTTTACAAACTCAAGGGTTCGGAACAGATATTCTCTGACAAAGAGTTTCCTCTTCATTGCGTGGATGCTAGGAAAAATTCTGAAGTTTATGAGAAAAAGGATGCATCAAGAACCTTGAAGAATTAAACCGCCAAATTTTCTTCTGATGGTTCTCATTCTCGAAGCCCAACATCTAAATGGGTTCATGATCATCACCGATAGGTATATGATTCTTTTTCTGATCATGTTCGAGATATTCATGTTTGTGATTCTGTGCAGGCACCTAAAAGGTGGGACAAATCTGAACGTATATGCTATGTTTGCCGCAAAAAAAGGGCATATGGCAAAAGATTGTCCACTTCCTGTTGAATCAAACCAAAGGTTTCAACAAAAACCAGTTTTTGGTAAACCTGCCAAACCGAAGTTTTTTGATGAACATGGAAGAGTTTTTGATGAATGTGAACCTACATTCTTTCTAAAACAAAAACAATTTGTTCCTATGTTTCAAAAGGTTCAAAATGTAGGTTCTTCATTACAGTTACCTGTGATTAATTCATCAAAAATTGAGTTACCAAAACAGTCACAATACTAGAAACCAAAGGTGGTTTCAAAGCAAAACCAGGACACTGGTCGACCAGAAGCAGTCGCTTGGGGTCATGTTAAGAACTAATCAGGTTGACCAGTGTGCATGTACTTCTAGAAGACCTATCGACGATTGCAAGGTTGTTGATGGAGGAGTATTATGCTTAACTTAAATTGCTTGCTATATATTTTTCTAACCTGCAAATTTTATGAAATTCTAAAAACAGCAAGATATCCGTGTTGATTGATCAATTGTTCTTTCTTTATTCATTTTCAATTGATAAAAACCAAAATAGCGTCATGTTTTTGTAAAATGAAAATTCATAAATAGAGTTTTTATTTTAACGGGGAGAAATGCATGTAAGGGGCAAAAATTGTGAAATGCATGTTATGGGAAGAAGGTGGACACATGCACAATATATAAGGAAGGTGAATACATGTACAATATATAAAATTTTGAGATATTGATCATTGGAAAATGATGGTACATTGGCTTACGTATCTGACTCATGGATAGAGTAGATGAAAGGGCCATAAGATCATTGTTTGAAATGTTTGGTAGGCTCGGCAAATCAATAAGTATTCAGATGTGATATACACTAAATACTATTACTTGACCATGTGGATAACATCTTGATGCGTATGTCATGACAAAAAGAAAAATAAGTGTGAAAATCAAAATCAAATGAGAAGTAACTGTGTATACATGTGTTGTGTTCATTTTGCAAAGATTTAAACTTGTTTGATTTTCTTATTTTGTCAAACAATCGGACTTTCTCTGCGTGTTCACAAGATCGACCTGATTGTTGTTCGTTTGACGTTCTGCTTTATTTTCTTGATTTTCTTTGGTGTTTCGCATAACTTATCGGGCTTTCTCTGCGTGTATGTGAGTACCGACCTGATTGTTGTTGGGTTATACAATTTCAAGTTGTTTTATTTTTCTTATTTTGTTAAATCCGAGGCCTTATCTGCGTATCGAAAGATCGACTTAAGGTAGACGATTTAACGTTCTTATTTCTTTTTTAATGGAACACAGTTGACGATATCATGACGCACTTTGTGAAAATTCACAAGTGTAATCACACAAAAAGGAAAAAGCAAAGGATAAAAAAGAGAAAATGTCTGAATATGTTTGATAGTGTGGGATACACTGGTCAAAGCAAAATTTAATCAATACCTTAACATATCCAGATGCTATGAGTATAATTCTGCCTGAGTTTAAGTTGGACAAATTATACCGGCAATCAGCATGACTTATGTGCTTCAATTAGTTGAAATTGAAGTGTAGTTCAGTGCGTCATGACCGATATGATCCCATATAGTGATCTTTCTCATACCAAAAAATAGTTTCTGATTCTGTATTGCTTTTACATTTCATTTAAAGAAAAGTAAAAAAAGATTTTTGGTGTGTTTTAACATAAGTTTGAAAAAAGAAGATTTTAGGTTTGTTTTGATATAAACTTTCTAAAAGCCAATAAGATTTTGTTTCTGCTTTATTTTCGATATGTTCAACACGTGATACAATTTCAATTTACAAAATCTTATCTTGGAGTCTCGAAGAGACGCTTTGCGCCAAGATTAATTAAATTTTTAGCAGGTTGCTAAAGTGAAAGAAATCACAACTTCAAGTCTTCTGAAGCTGTTGATAAAGACAAGAGATACACCAGACTTTGTCAAGTACTCAAAATCAAGCTACGATCAAGTTGAGGAGGAGTTTGTTCAAAAATTCATTTCATTGGACGAACGAATTCTACGTTTGAGGGGGAGTTTGATTGAAGATACTTTTGTGATGATGTTGAAGAGATACTGCACACGATGGGGGGGGGGGTTTGTTGATACCTGATTTGTGCGTCGTGTGAAGTATGAGTTGCATCAAGTCAAGAACAAGTTCAAACTAAAGTGTGACTAGCCGAACCTGGAGTTCGGATCAGGGCGAACCTCAGGTTTGGCTGAGGTTCGGCGCGTCAGCATAAATACATGTTTGTTCTTTGATTTCATGACGAGGTACGCGTGTGAGAGATATCCATAAGTGTGTGTTTCTGTGGTGTATTCTCTGTATCTGTTCTCTGTGATTCTAATTGTAATTGTTCTTCTCTAGATTAATAAAACAATCATTATAATTCCTCGTTTCGTATCCGAATAGCTAGATTGAGTAGACGATCCGATGCTCACGACTTTTCATAAATGATATAGAAACTGGTTCCAAGGAGACCCCCATCTCCGAACTACATAAGGCTTTTGTTAGAGCATGATCGATTTGTCATGTGAAGTATCTCAACAAGACGAAAATGTCAAAGTTGTTACACGAATTGACATCCGAAGTGACTCGAAGTGAGATCCGAAGTCACACTTCGGATTAGTTCAGAACTACACGACCTGTTATTTCGGGTCAGTTCATGAACAGTAGTATAAATACACAGTTTTTCTTTGTATTTGATAATGAGAAGAGTGAGGGTCTGAGCTAAGTGTGTGTTTCTGTGGTGTATTCCTCTAAGTGATTTCTAGATTGTAATTGTTCTCCGTTGATCAATAAAACAATCTTTAATTACGTTTTTATATTCGAAATAGCTAAATCGAGTAGATAATCCGATGCTCATGTGTTTTCAAGTGGTATCAGAGCTATCTGGTTCATTCTACTAATCTGTGGTTGCTATTTTTAGAGTTTTTGATTCAAAAAGTGTCGATTTTTGACAAATTGGAGTGTTGTTGGTGTTTCTTGATCATTTTAGTTGAGTTTCTTGTAAAAATTTTAGTCCTAAATCATTCCTTTTCACTTTAGCTGATCTACAGCTGAAAATCTCGTTCAAATCTGGCCTAAATCGTGAAATTTGATCAAAAATATGTCTAGTTCGTTTTAGTTCGGGTAAAGATCGGTGTGTTAGAAAAATAACCGTCACCTGAAGTGTCAGTTCGCTTTAGATCGGATCAGTTTGACTCAGTTAGGTCAACCAAAGTCTCAGTTCGGACCAGTTTGGATTTCAGTTCGGATTCCACTTCGGATTACTTTTTAGTTGGCTTCACTTTCGCACCAGTTCGGGTAAATCCAGTTCGGATCTAGTTCGGACCAGTTCGTTTCCGTAGTTTAGTTCGGATCCATTTTAGTTCAATTCGGGTCAATCATATCCACTTCGGATCAGTTGAGTGAATAGTATTCAAGTCTTTTTGTGATTTTTGATTTCCAAGCTTTTGCCGTTATGCAAAATGCGATGCAAACCTTGATCAATTTTTATAAAGAAAACGGAACAAGTCAGAAAGTTCCCAAGTTATTAAAATTGGAGGATTATCACAATTGGAAGCAAAGGTTTTCCACCTATGTCAGTACGAATGACATTGATCTATGGATTACGATTGGGAATTGTATACCCGTCCAACTGATGGAGGAGAATATAAGGAAATCAAATATTTTTCATTTGAAGAAAGAAAAAGTTATGAGCTTGAACAAAAAGCTTTTGGTTATCTTACCATGGCATTACTTAATGAACTGTTACATCAATTCAGCACTTGCAAAAAGACGAAACAATTGTGGATGCTTTATCTGCAAAGTGTGAAGGAAACGATCAATACAAAAAGAGTCGATGAAAGGTGTTCAACAAAGAATTTGATAATTTTCAGCATTATGATAAAGAAAACACGACTGCTCTTGTGTCAAGGTTTTCTCATTTAATCAATGAATTGAAAGTTGTTGGAATAGAGAAAACTGACGAAGAACCGAAAGAAAAATTATTGGAAGCATTACCCCAGAATTGGAAAAATTATGTACTACTGATTACACACGATAAAGAATTCTCAACATTGTCATTTCATGAATTAACAGATAAGCTTGATGCTCGAGAAATGGAGATGATGAATTCAAACAAATCAACTGCTCAATTGCAAAATCCAGAATTGTATCATGGTCAGAATGCAGCAAGCATAAATGCAAAAGATAAACCAATCGGTGTTAGTTCTGCACCACGTACAACTTTCATTGGAAATGATTCGGGAATTTCCGAAAATTCAGATTCTTCAAGGGGTTGCAGTTTTACAATTCCAGGTCTAACAAATCATAATGCATTTTCTGTCGAGACAACTGATGATCGTGCTGCTTTAGTTTCTGCTTTAATCTTGTCTTCTCTTGGCTTTGTTATCAACAATGTTGGTGATGCTAAGATTAGTAGAGAAGATTTCAATGATATTGATGAAAATAATTTACATGAGATGGATATGGCATAGCAACTGGCTATGTTGTCACAAAGACCAAGAAGGTTTTTAAAGAGAACTGGTAGGAGATCTGTTACTCAAGATGGAAATTTGGGATTAGATAAATCAAAAGTAAAATGTTAAAAATGTTCAAAACTTGGTCATTTTGCAAGAGAGTGTTAGCATTCTCAAGCAAATAAATCTGATTCAAAAACTACTACCAATGGTTCTCAAGCTTCATCAAGTAATTCAATTATAAAAGCATTAGTTGTTCAAAATGATGGAACTTATGATTGGGGTAAAGTTTTTGATAAGTCAGATTGATTGTCACAGCTGCACAAGATGATTATTATCCAGACACAAGTTCTTATGAATCACCTGAGAATGAAAATTATGAAGCTAAAGTTGACAATTTGTTAAAGGAGAATGCTTCTTTGTTGAAAGAAATCATTATTCTTAATGCTGGAAGTAAAGGAAGAATTGGAGGTTTTAAAGAAAAAAGGTAAGGATTTTGAGTTGAAGAGTGCAAAGCTATCTGAAGAAAATGTTGTGTTAATTCAAGACGTTGAGAAATGGAAAGCTGAAGCAAAAGATGTTGAAGCTGATTTTAAGGATTTGTTTCAGAAATTCAAAATTAAGCTTGATGTGTTAAACAAGAGTTCTGATGAACTTGCTGCCAAAGCAGTGGCTTATCATAATTATAATGAAGTTTTGTTGGAGGAGAAGAAGGAGTTTACAAGAGTGAATAATTTCTTGAATACAAATATTGATATCCAGAAAAGGAATGAGGATGAGCTGAAGAAAGAATTGTTTGGAGAGTTAGAAAATTTAAGGATGCATAAATTTGAAACTAATCGGGTTGCTAAGAAGTTGATTGCAACAGAGAATGAATTACTTCAAGCACAATAGAAGATATCATATTTGAAGATTCAAGTGATTGATACAAATCATCTTCTGAAAAATGTAACAAATTCACAAGCTTTTTAGCAAAAGATGAGAATTTTGAGAAATTGTTCGACAAGACAGTTACACCTCCTGCTATTATCAAAGAAGCTGTCAATGTTGTGAAAGAAAAGGTCGAGGAATGTGATTATTCAAAGTTTTCAACATCAAATTCAGAAGAAGAGAAGGTTGTGAAGAAAAAATAAAAATTAAAATACTAGCAAGAAGAATGAGAAGAAATCTGAGGTTCCTAAGTTTTCACAATTTGTGTCCGGTTCGTCATCAACTGAGAATAAGCAATCAGCTACTTCTACTGAGAAGATTCGTACTCATACTGATAATGATGAGACGACCTTCTATGCAAAGAAGAATGTTAATGAAGTCAAAGCAGAGTTTTCAAGGTTGGCGAAGAATGGGCATAAATCTGCTAGTTCAGAAAAGAAGATTTCGGAAAAATGTGCTGGTTTGGGTATTAAATCAAAAATTGTTGAAGATAGTGGTGTTCCAATCCCAAAACAAAATTTTTTGAAGAAAATCAACTTGAAGCAAGTTCAAAAATATATCTTTCGAGCTGAAAAAGTTCAACCTGAGAGATTTTACAAGCTTAAGAGTTCAGAACAAATATTTTTGGATAAAGAACTTCCACTTCACTGCGTGGATGCTCATAAAATATCTGAAGTTTTTGTGAAAAATGCTGTTCAAAAGAACAAGAAGAATTAAATTGCAAAATTGTCTTTTGGTAGTTCTAGTTCTACTCCAAAGTGCCCGACATCTAAATGGGTTCATGATCACAGGCGTCAGGTATATGATATTTTCTATGTTCATTTTGGAGATAATATATTTTTTGATGCTATGCAGGTAACTAAAGGCTAGGATAAAAAAGTCATCTGTGTTACAATTGTCGCCTAAAGGGGCATATGGCACATGATTGTCCTATTCCTACTGCTTTTACTCACAAAAGAGGAAAGATTCCAGTTGTTGGTTAACCTGCCAAATCAAAGTTCATTGATGAACATGGAAGAGTATTTGATGAAGTCAAACCTACATATTACAAAAAGCAAGAAAGATTTATTCCAAAGTTTTCAAATGTCATAATTGTAGGTTGTTCGTCACATTCGATTGTGCCTGTTTCATCAAATACAGATTTACCAAAACAACAACAACAATGGAAACCTAAGGTGGTTTCGAAGCAAAACCAGGACACTGGTCGACCATGAGCATTTCGCTTCGGGTCATTTATAAACTGATGTGTTTGACCAGTGTGCAGTACTTCTGGAAGACCTATCAGGAATTTAAAAGTTGCTGATGGAGGAGTATTATGCTTATCCTAATTTATATTTCATGACCCATCTTTCTAACCTGATTTTTTTTAAAGATAACATAGACTGGTATCCATGTTGGTTGATCAATTTTCTTTCTTCCTTTTCTCGTTTGTCGTTTAGGAGGAGAAAATTAAAAATCCAAATAATGTTTTGTTTTTATAAAATGAAAAATCAAAAAATAGAGTTTTTCAGTTTAAGGGGAGAAAAGGTATGTTATGGGAAAAACGCATATGGTGAAGGTAAATACATGCAAAATATGGTGAAGGTGAATACATGTATAATATAAAATTTTGAGAAATTGATCATTGGGAAATGATGGTACATTAGCTTACGTATCTGACTCATGGATAGAGTAGATGAAAAAGTCATAAGATCATTGTTTGATGTGCTTGGTATGCTCAAAAAATCAGAAAGTATTCAGATGTGATACTTATTAAATGCTATGCTTGACCATGTGGATAACATCTTGAAGCATATTTAATGACAAGCAGAAAAATGTGTGAAAAAGAAAAATGAGAATTCACTGTGTATACATGTGTTATTTTTGCAAAGATTTAAACTTGTTTGATTTTATTTATTACGCAAACTATCAGACTTTCTCTGCGTATCAAAAGATCGACCTGATTGTTGTTCGTTTGAGGTTCTGCTTTATTTTCTTTGGTGTTTCGTATAATTCATCGGACTTTCTCTGCGTGTCCACATGACCGATCTAATTGTTGTTGAATTATACAATTTCAACTTGTATTATCTTTCTTTTTTTGTTAAATCCAAGGCCTTATTTGTGTATCGATATATCAACCTTAAGGTAGATGATTTAACATTCTTATTTCTTTTTGCAAGGAACATAGTTGACGATATCATGAATACAATACACTATGTGATAATCACAAGTGTAATCGGACGAGAAAAAAAATGTCTGAATATGTCAGATAGTGTGGGGTACACTGGTCAAAGCAAATAAATAATACCTTAACATATCCAGATGTTATGAGTATGGTTCTGCTTGAGTTTAAGATGGATAATTATACTAGCAATCAACATAACTTGTGCGCTTCAATTAGTTGAAATTGAAGTGTAGTTCAGTGCGTTATGTTTAATATGATCCCAGATAATGATCTTCATCAAACAAAAAATAGAGTGTGATTCCGTATTGAAACTTCATATCATTTCGGAAAAACTTTCTAAAACCCAAAAAGATTTTGTTTCTGCTTTGTTTTCGATCTGATTGACACGGGATACAAATCAAAATTCAAAATCAATATCTTGGAGTCTCGAAGAAATGTTTTGTGCCAAGTTTATTTATGATTTAACAGGTTCTAAAGTGAAGAAGTATGTCACAACTTCAAGTCTTCTGAAGCTGTTTATAGAAATGAAAACACACTATGCATCATCAAGTATTCATGATCAGGCTAACCATCAAGTTGAGGGGAAGTTTAATTGAAGATACAGTTTTAATGAATGACTGGATACTGCACACGTCGAGGGGGAGTTTGTTGGAGCATGACTGATTCGTCGTGTGAAGTATCTAAACAAGACAAAGATTTCAAAGTTGCTGTAACACGAACTGACATCCGAAGTGACACGAAGTGAGATCCGAAGTCACACTTCGGATCAGTTCAGAATAACACGAACTGTGAGTTTGGGTCAGTTCGTGAACAATAGTATAAATACACATTTGTTCTTTGTATTTGATAACGAGAGGAGTGTGGGTCTGAGCTATGTGTGTGTTTGTCGTGGTGTATTCCTCTGAGTGATTTCCAGATTGTAATTGTTCTCGTTGATCAATAAAACAATCTTTAATTACGTTTTCGTATTCGAATAGCTAGATCGAGTAGACGATCCAATGCTCATGCGTTTTTACTAGCAGGAAGAAACGAAAAAGGAAACCACCCGCAAATAAAATAATTAAAATAAATAAATTAAAAATAAAAATAAAATTATATTAAAAATATAATAAATAAATAATAAATAAAAATAAAAAATCATAAAAAATAGTAAATAAATAAAAATAACAATAATAGTAAAACAAAATAATAAAAAAATTATAATGGATAATAGATAAATAATAGAAATAAAAGAAAAGAATACAAAAACATTATAATACCTAAATAATTAAATAAATACGCCTTGGCCTTAAATCTACACCCCACTACCTAAATTTTTCTAAACATCCTTAGCCTTGATCCTATGCCTCCACGATATCCTATCCTAGATCATATCCTCAGAGAGGTGTAAGTCCAACATATCATGCCTAATACGCTCGTCCTTGTTGATACCTAATTCCTGATCGTCATGTGAAGTATCGAGTACAAGACAAGATGTGCAAGTTTGTTTGTGGCTGAACCTTGGGCGAACTCCAAGTTCTGACACCGGCAAACCTGGTCCGAACTTGAGGTTCGGCCCATCGGGTTTTAGCATTATAAATAGCATGTCTTGTGTTGTTTTCTGCAATGGTCTTAGAGAGCTTGAGGGATATTTCTATCGGTGTACTTTGTGATTTCTCTGTGGTTAATACAAAGCTTTTTGTATTTACATCTCGTGTCATCTTCGTTTAACATTGATTTCGATACGATTGAGTAGACTATCATACACTCACGCATTTTCAAGTGGTATCAGAGCATTTGGTTCATTCTACTGATCGGAAATCACTTTTTTTAGAGTTTTGAGTCAACAAATGGGGTTTTTGAAAATTCTTCAAGTTTTTGAGCTTATTTGATCATCTCGAGTGTATTTTCCCTGAAAAATCTTCTTATAAAGGTGTAAGAAAAAT
>JBCNJP010000010.1:45033502-45110036 GCA_039602395.1 Deinandra increscens subsp. villosa | reverse complement strand
ATCTGAAGTGTGACTTCGGATGACACTTCGTCTTAGTTCGGACCCACTTCGTGTAACAACCATTTCACACCATCGTCTTGTTTAGATACTTCACAAGACGAACCGATAATGCTGTAACAAACTCCCCCTCGACGTGTGCAGTATCTGTTTATCCATTTAAAATGTATCTTTAATCAAACTCTCCCTCAACTTGATGGTTCCGATCTTGAATACTTGACGATACACAATGTGTTTTTCCTTGATCAACAGCTTCAGAAGACTTGAAGTTGTGACATTCTCTTTTCACTTAGTACATGTTCAATCATAAATAATCTTGCTAAAATGTCTCTTTGACACTCCAAGATATTGATTTTGAAAACTTGATTTTATCTCGTGTCAATCAGATAGAAAATAAAACAGAAACAAAACATTTTTGGCTTTTAGAAAGTTTATATCAAAACAAACCTAAAATCTTTTGGATTTTTCAAACTTATGCTAAAACACACTGAAATTCTTTTTGTATTTTCTGAAATGAAATTAAATTGCAATACAAAATCAAACTCTATTTTTGGTTTGATAAAGATCACTATCTGGATCATATTGGTCATGACGCACTGAACAACACTTCAATTTCAACTAATTGAAGCTCACAAGCCATGTTGATTGCTAGTATAATTTGTAAATCTTAAACTCAGGTAGAATCATACTCATAACATCTGGATATGTTAAGGTATATTATTTAATTGCTTTGACCAGTATAACCCATACTATCAGACATATTCGGACATTTTTCTTTTTCCCGTGTGACTACATTTGTGATTATCACATAGTGTATTGTATTCATGATATCGTCAACTGTGTTCCATGCAAAAAGAAATAAAAATGTTAAATTGTCTACCTTAAGGTCGATCTTTCGATACGCAGATAAGGCTTCAGATTTAACCAAATAAGAAAATAAAACAAATTGAAATTGTATAATTTAACAACAATCAGGTCGATTTTGTGGACACACAAAGAAAGACCGACGAATTATACGAAACACCAAAGAAAATAAAGCACAACCTCAAACGAACAACAATCAGGTCAATCTTTCGATACACAGAGAAAGTCCAATCGTTTGAGAAAATAAAGAAATCAAACAAGTTTAAATCTTTGCAAAATGAACACATGTATACACAGTGACTTCTCATTATTCTTTTTCACACATTTTTCTCTTTTTGTCATGAAATATACTTCAAGATGTTATCCACATGGTCAAGCATAGTATTTAGTGTATATCACATCTGAATATTTTCTGATTTGCTGAGCCTACCAATCATATCAAACAATGATCTTATGACTTTTTCATCTAATATATCCATGAGTCAGATACGTAAGCCAATGTACCATCATTTCCCAATGATCAATTTCTCAAAATTTTATATATTTTGTATGTATTCACCTTCATCATATATGCATTTTTCACCATAACATGCAATTTTACCCCTTAAAATATAAAACTCTATTTTTGGATTTTTCATTTTATAAAAACGAGACACTATTTTTGACTTTTTCAATTTTCTTCCCCTAAACGCTGAACAAAATGTAAAGAAATAAAATTGATCAACCGACACGGATACCTGTCAAATTTTAGTCTTTAGAAAAATTTCAGATAAAAAGATGATATCACTTGAATTTAACTTAAAATAAGTAGAATACTCCTCCATCAGTAACTTTTCAATCACCGATAGGTCTTCTAGAAGTAACTGCACACTCGTCAAACATATTAGTTTTTAAATGACCCGAAGTGGATCGCTTCTGGTCGACCAGTGTCCTGGTTTTGTTTCGAAACCACCTTAGGTTTCAATTGTTGTTGTTTTTAGGTAATCCAGTCTTTGATGAATTAATCACAGTTGGCTATGACGAACAACCTACAATTGGAATCTTTGAAAATTTTGGAATAAATCTTTCCTGTTTTTTAAAGAATGTAGGTTGAAATTCATCAAACATTCTGTCATGTTCATTAATGAACTTTGGTTTGGCAGAGTTACAAAAAACTGGAACATTTCATCTTGTTTGAGTAGAAGCACCAGGAACCGGACAATCTTGTGCCATATGCCCTTTTTGTCGGCAAATATAACACAAAGGATTGTTTATGTTCTTCCGTTTGGGAACCTGCATAGCTTCACAAAAATCATTAGCTCCAAAACGATCATAAAAAGTATCATATACCTGATGTCGATAAGCATGAACCCATTTTGAAGTCGGGCTCTTGGGAGTAGAACTAGAACCTCCAGAAGAAAATCTTGCATTTTGCAACTTCTTGTTCTTTTAAACTCCATCAGACTTGACAAATACTTCAGATATTTTCTAAGCATCCATGCAGTGAAGTGGAAAGTCTTTGTCAGAAAATATTTATTCCGAACCCTTGAGCTTGTAAAATCTCTCAGGTTGAACTTTTTCATCCTTGAAAACATCCTTCTTAACTTGCTTCAACTTAATTTTCTTCAAATTTTGTTGTTTTGAAGCTTGAACACCACCATCTGCAACAAGTCTTGTCTTAAAACCCAAACCAGCCTATTTTCCAGAAATTTTTTCTGTAGAACCTGATGAATTATGCCTGTTCTTCGCTAACCTTGAAAACTCAACTTTAACTTCATTGACATTCTTCTTGCATAGAAAATCGTCTCATAAATATCAGTATGAGTACGAATCTTCTCGATAGAAGTAGCTCACTGTTCATTCTCAGGTTATGACGTACTAGACACAAAGTGAGAAAATTTAGGAACTTCAGATTTCTTTTCATTCTTCTTATCCTTCTTATTGTTCTTTGTTTTCTTCACAACCTTTTCTTATTCCGAATTTGATGATGAAAACTCTGAGTAATCACACTCCTCAACCTTTACTTTGACAACATTAACAACCTCTTTGATAATAGTCTGGGGTGTAACTGTTCTATCAAATACTCTTTCAAAATTCTCATCTTTAGTCAAGAAACTTGTGAATGATTGTGAATTGTTGACATTGTTCAGAAGACAATTTGTATCAATTACTTGAATATTCAAATCAGAGATCTTTTGTTGTGCTTCGGCTAATTCCTTTCCTGTTGCAATTAACCTCTTAGCAACCATGTTTGTTTTCAGATTTTTGAAGCCTCAAATTACCTAACTCACCAAACAACTCCTTCAATTTATCTTCATTTCTTTTTCTGGATATCAAGATTTGTATTCAACAACTTGTTTACCCTTGTTAATTCCTTTTTCTCCTCCAACAAAGCTTCATTCTCAATAGAATAACTTTTTGCTTTAGCTGCAAGTTCATCAAAAGTCTTGTTAAGCACATCAAGCTTAATCTTGGATTTTTCAAATAGATCACTGAAATCATTTTCAACATCTTTTTCTTCAAACTTCCATTTCTCAACTTCTTGAACTAACACATCATTTTCTTCAACTAACTTTGCATTCTTTAACTCAAGATCATTTCCATTTTTCTTAGAAATCTTCAACTCTTCCTTTACCAATTGAAATTCAATAGTAAGAATTCTGACTTTGTTCAACAAAGACTCATTTTCCTTTCCTAAATTATCAATTTTAACTTCATAATTTTCATTCTTAGTTGATTCATAAGAACTTGAGTCTGAATAGTAATCTTCTTGAACAGATGTGACAATCAATGCGGATTCATCAAAACATTTACCCTAGTTATAACCACCACCAGCTTGAACAGCACATTCCATTTTTCATCAGCCTCGTCACTGGGAGCTTTTGTGTTTAAAACCTTAGACTGTTGAGTCTTCATTGGTTCCGAACTTTGCTTCCCCTGTGACGAAGCTTGCTGCTTTTGATTTTTGTTCCCACCTATCATCATTTTCTCCAACATACTAGTCCGTGGGTTTTGCGGATAGTATGGTTGATAAGGTCTGTTCACACAATTTGCAGCAAAGTGTCCTGGTTTTCCACACTGAAAACAGTTCATAAGTCTAGGCCCATTTACATGACTACAAAGATATGAGTGTCTTGGATAAGACGACTTCCATTCAGGCTTATCATCCCATTTGTGTATTGCATGTTTTGGAACTTTTTCTGGTTGTGTAATTAAACAAAATTGTTCTGATTTTGATTTGTTTGTTCTGTTAAAAGTAGACACAACCTGGGGATAAGGGACAAAGTCCTTGGGCTTAGACTCACGACCAACTCTTGTGTTAGGCACACGAACTTTTAAACCATTAACTTTTTCATTAGAATCAGAAACAAGTTTTGATGACAAAGACACAACAGACTGTTTTGACTTGGACATGGTAAGTTCTGACACAGGTGCCAGAACATCATCCTTAGGTAAATTAGAACTTGAACTACTAGACTCATGACTCTCTTTAACTCTTAAACATTCAGCATCCTTCTCAGAAACATCCTTGATTCTTACTTCATCTGCACAAGAAATAAATACATCAGAAGAACTCACATTATTGTTTAATGATGCCTGAGATGGACCTGATTCACATGTGGTTGTCACTAATCTATTCTGATTACCCAAACCATAAGTCAGGTGTTCTCATTTTCTAATTCCTCTACTGTCATAGGTTTCGCACCAACCAAAACACTATCTATTGGAGGTCCTGCTTCATGCATTTCTGAATCAGTTCTATCTATTTGATCCTCCTCGTAGATTATACCTATTATATCTCTAGACAAAGGTTGAGGAACATTATTCTTATTCTTTTCAGTGAAACTAACTCCTATTCCTCCTTTATCCTTTCCAAATCTAACATCAGAGATGCAATTGGACAAAGCCTTACCTGCCTGAAGCATTCTCTTGTTTCTCATTTGACTCACATCTAATTTTACCTGCAGCTCATTGTTCTGATGTTTAAGTTCATCTACCTGCTTACTAAGCTCAGCTATTTCTAACTTAGCGTTGTCATACAGAACAGACTTCTGAGTGGCTAGGGCTTGGTACTTTTCTATATCTAGTTTCTGAGCTTTGACTTTCTCCTCACTCTTTTCCCATCTACCCTTAAACGAACTTCTAGAACATTGCATATCAAATAATTCTATCTCACTATATTTCCAAAGTTGTCTAAGGCTAGGAATTAAACGAGCACAAGTGGGATTAGTACATACCTTTGTGTTGTCAACCTCGGCAGCAAATGTCTCTTTGTCTTCAACCAGGTTCTCCTCATCAGTGACCACAAAAGCATGTTCTTCATCAGTACCATTCTCCATTTGAGCAATCATAGCACCCGTCAGACTGAGATCCCTGACCTGCGATGCCCACTGATATTCCCGCAATCCTGCACTACCAAAGCTTTTTTCTTCGCTTTCCCTTTACCATCACCAGCTTTCTTCTCTTCCTGCTTCTCCCTCTTTGGCTTGGTACACTCCCTTGCAAAGTACCCGTGTTCATACAGTTGAAACATCTGAGCTTACTCTTATCAAAACCCATCCTGATCTTGTCCTGATCCTTCCATACATTCCTTCCAGTCTTGGCCATAAACTTCTTAGCCCGAAAAACTGCCATTGCCATCTGCCACGACACATCAAGCATTTCCACATCTTCAGGATTGATTTGATTCAGCTCTCCTGATAGCATATCAGTAGGCACCAGTGTTCTAGCCATGAGTGCATGGTAACTGTTCATTAATCCTATTCCTAGGGCAAAGTTTGGATCATTGGTAGCATTTCCCCTCATCAGGGTTGATCATTCCATTAGAACTTACTTGAGATCATGCTACAAATGCAATTTACTTGATGTTAGCATTTAAATCCTTTCCAGATGAACTTCCAGCTTGCTTTGATCCTACATCTTCAGATAACAATGCCTGATTCAACTTTCCTGCCATGCTCATTAAGCTTAGGTGATTCAACTCCCTTTGCTTATCATTAATCATCTTTGACTTCAATTTGTTGATCAGCTCATCAACAGTTAACTCACTCAGATTGTTGTTATCTTTAATAAATGAGATGTTGGTATTCCAGTTCTTGGGTAAGCTGTTCAGAAGTTTCAGATTCTTGTTTCCTGTTCAGGTTCAACATCATAGCTTGACATTTCGGTAATTAAGGACACGAATCTCTGAACTTGGGCTTCAAAGGACTCTCCCTGAATGTGATTGAATAAGTTGAACTTCTGCTTCAGCATTTGTTTACGGCTAGCCTTGATATCTGGATTACCTTCATATGCTACCACTAGAGCATCCCATAGCTTCTTAGCAGTCTTGTACTTCTTAAATCCTTGTGCAATCTCTGGTGTCAAAGCCATAGTCATAATAGCATAAGCCCTCTCATCCTTGTTGCATCTCTCCCGATCATCATCTGAGTACTCTGCTTCAGTCTTTACCACTCCTGTCTTCCTGCTTCAGTGTGTGTGGGAATGAACGGTCCATTAACAACAGATCTCCACAGTCTCAGATCAACACTCTTCAAATGGTTCTGGAATCTGTATTTCCATTCAAGAAAGTTATCAGCGGAAGTAAGTCTAGGAGGACGTGTAGTTGACCCAATCTCAAAGTCCAGTTTTTGGTACATGCTCGGTTCGAAATCCATGACGAAAGCTTAGGAAAACTTAAAACTAAAAGTCCAAAAGTCTAAAAATTAGTGTTTCCGATCGTAAACACCGTTTACGATGCTGACTCGCGCTGATCGTAAACTCCGATATTGATAACTTCTAGTCGTAAACGCGATTCCGGTTGAATAAGTCGTAAACTTGATTCCGTTTGAACAAATCGTAAACCTTATTCCGGTAAGAAAAGTCGTAATCTCGATTTTGCAGGTCGTAAACACTCAAAAATCGTTTCTTGATGTCGTAAACTCAAATTTCCTGATCGGAAACCTTCAAAAACCCGTTCTTAAAGTCGTAAACTCTGAATTCTCGAAGAACACCAATCGTAAACTCCCAAATCAACCTAGAAACTGATCGTAAACCTTCAAGAACAGCAACAGCTTGATCGTAAACACTTCAACAACTTCAAACCTCAAAAACTCGAACCTTTTCCAGAAAATGCTTGAATCCAATATCGTGAGAACCTCGAATCACAGATTCTTGGCTCTGATACCAATTGTTCGTCCGGGATCAACAACCATTCACGATATTTTGATCTCGAACAAGTGCGAAATCCTTGTACGAGATTGATTCAAGAGAAAGTAGATGAAAAATAGACTTGATATGAGTGAAACACAACACCAAAAGATCAAATCTTGAATGATGAACAAACTACTTCCTTGGATTGATGATTACGATCGTAAATACAAAGAGGAGGCTAGAAATCTTAAACAACAACTAACTCTAAATAAGAATTACATGGGTTTTTATACTACCCTATCAAAAGCCCTAAACCGATCGTAAACCCACTAGAGAACCGGCCCATCAAGCCCAAAATCGTAATCATACTAAGCCCAAATAATGTTAGCCCAATCTAATGTTCATGCCTCACAATGTATAGCCCAACAGAAGCAATTTTTGTAGAGATTTAATCATCCTTGATAAATCTTGCAAAAATAAAGCAGAACCCTAAATACCTAGCAATCAGGTCGGTCTTGTGGACACGCAAAGAAAGCCCAAGTATTTGAGAAAATAAGAAAGCAAAACAAGTTGAAGTTGTATAATTCAACAACGATCAGGTCGATACTTCCGTATACGCGGAGAAAGTCCGATGAATTATACGAAAAACCAAGAAAAATAAAGAAGAACCTCAAACAAACAACACCAAGAAAATAAAGAAGAACCTCAAAATGGAATGATTTTTCGATTCTCCTGCCCCCACAGCTCATCTCAAAACTGTAAAGTTGAATGCAAGATTCGTTCAATCAATAATATCATTCGAATACTTCTCACCCAAGCCTCCCTTCCGGCCAACTTCTGGCTTCAAGCGCTTCAGATGGCCTCCTACCTCCTAAACATTCTCCCAAGAAAAACCAAATACAACTGTACATCAGCTTCTATCCTTTACCACAAACAACCCACCTACTCTCACCTTCATATCTTCTGTTGCCTTTGCTCCCCCTACTCCCTTCCACATCCATAAATATACTTCAGAGCTACTCCTCCCCTTGTGTATTCCTCGGGTACCCCTGCAACCATAGGGGGTACAAGTGCTATGATCTTTCCTCCCACAAAATTATCATCTCACGCCATGTTCTTTTTTATGAAACCATTTTCCCATTCTCTACCACACCTAATCATTTACCCTCTTACGAGTTTCGTCACTCTAATGTGTCGTCCAATCCTTATCCCTCTATATGGGATTCTATTTCTACCACTAATCCATCCCCAACGGTCTCGGTCGTGCCACCTATGGTCACCCACCCTTCTCCTCTGGCCACTCCCTCCTGGCCATCTCAACCTATGACCACCTCCCCACCTACTATTTGCACATACGGCCGACGACCAAAGGCGCATCACCTTAGGCCCTTATCCTTACTACTACACCATCACAGTCCCTAACTGCTCCCAGCCCCACCACCTCCGCCTCCTCCCCCACTCGTACCATGACCACCCAAAGAATGCCTGGAATCTCCAAACAAAAATAACCATTCAACCTCCATACACATCGAACCCTTACCCAAACTCCCATCGGAATCCTTTACCAACCTAGTTTGGAAACATGCTATTACAGATGAGTTTAATGCTCTTATCAATAGTAAGATCGAGGAGCTTGTACCTAGGACTCATAATACGAATCTTTTTCGATGTATGTGCTTATTTAAACATAAGTTGAGATATGATGGTTCCCTTGAGCGCAATAAAGCGCGTTTGGCTTGTGATGGAAGGTCTTAGTAGGTCATGGTAGATTATAATGAAACTTTTAGTCTGGTGGTGAAGCCTCCTACGATACGCACTGCGCTCACTTTTGCTCATCATTATAATTGGGATATTAGTCAACTTGACGTGAAGAATGCATTTCTTCATGGTAATCTTTCTGATACGGTCTTCATGCATCAACCTATGGGTTTTCGGGACCCATCTTTTCCCAATCATGTTTATGTACTGAAGCCTTATCTTTATGGGTTAAAACTGGCTCCTCGCGCTTGGTACCAAAGGTTCACTGACTATGTCACTACTTTGGGCTTTAGACATACTGCGTGCGATCATTCTTTATTTATATATCGTCATGGCCCTGACACCGCGTATCTTTTACTTTAGATGGATGACATTATTCTCACCATATCTTCTTTCGCGATGAAGACTCATCTTATGGCTCAACTTTCTCATGAGTTTTCTACGAAAGATCTTGGGCATCTTAGTTATTTTCTTGGCATTTCTGTTAATCGAGACTCCTCAGACAATGTTCCTATCTCAACAGAAGTATGCATTAAACATTTTGAAGCAGGCTAAAATGTTTGATCGCAATCCGGTTCACACCTCGGTTGACACCGTGGAAAACCTTAGCACAAACGATGGGGATCCATTTAATGATCCTATCATGTATAGGAGTCTTGCTGGCGCACTCCAGTATTTCACGTGTACTAGACCTGGCATATCCTATGCCGTGCAGCAAATCTGCATGTACATGCACGCTACTCAGATCACTCATTTCCATGCATTGAAACATATTTTGAGGTATATCAAGGGTACTATCTCCATGGGTCTTTATATGCACAAGGGTTCTATCAATTCTTTGCACTACTAGAAACAAGCCCTTCCTTGACGCGTAAACGATGACGCGCGCTACTTTTATAAGGTGCAAAATTACATGTCATTAAAAATATGTCGTAATTTGAAAAATTCTAAGGGTAGATGACACGCATTTTTGCGCGTCATAAAAATTGTGTCATATATAAAAAACACGGAGTACACTTAAAATGTGCGCGTCAAGAAGATGCTGTCATTTTATAATTTTTTTACCGACAAATTTTTGCTCTAAATTCACTACTCCCGCCCACACGATTTTTCCTGCCTTTCTCGAATATTTTGCCCTAAAATTCACTACACCCGCTCTCTTCAAGTCACTTCACTTATTTACACCTCAACTCCATTATATCAGTGTTAAAATTAGGTGCTCAAATCCACTGCATCTCCATTCTTCAAGCCGCACTCGTTGAGCCATGAAAGAGCATAAATTTGAGAGTTATTTTGGCTGGAAAATTGCCATTGATGCTAGCATGAGCATCTACTAATGCAAAGCTCTAGCTCCCACTCCTTCTGTAATGCAAATCCGTATTTTCTGCCTCTTATTTTGCGGGGATTCGATGAAAATAATCAGTTTGTTAGTCTATCGAAGCAATGCCAAAGACCTTCAAAGACATCGGCTAAGTGGTTCAGGCGTCTGCTGACAGTGAGGAGTTTGGCCCTCACGATGCACAACTCGACCTCTCCCAAGGCACTCCAAGGTACGAATACACATCTCTCTTACTTCTATGGTTTTATTTCCCTATCTGTTTCCTTGTTCGACTTTGAATCTGATTCTCCAACACTTGAAATCGAAAATAGTTTGTAGATTTTTATTAGTACATGTTCCCTCTCTGTTTCCTTGGCTGAAAATCTACCGATGGCTCATTGTTTGACCGTCCATCATCTATCATCCATCATCGATTGAAGTTTTTTTTTTAAATTTCAATGTGTGTTTGTTATCTCGATTCAATTTTGTTACCCAAATCTGATTATAGGTATATATTTTATTTGACTCAAAGTGCGATTGTATATGACCCAAGTTGCTTATTTGATTCCAGTAGGGTTTTTATTCAAAGGTGTTTATTTGACCCAAGTTATTTATTTGATTCAAATAGGTTTTCTATGATTTTCTATAAAAATGAATGTTTATGTTGATTATTTGATTACAGTGTTTATAAAGATGAATGTTTAAGTTGTTTATTTGAATCCAGAATTTATAAAGATGAATGTTAAACACTTTAAGCTGTTTATTTGATTCCAGTGTTTAAGATTTGTTATCGACGATGTTTACTATATGCTACGGTGGGTGGATGATGCATTATTTCATCATATGTGAACAAGAGCAAACCAACATTCTGCCATAATATGATGTTCATTTCATATAATAATAGACTAATATATATGTGCAAATAAGAAGAGATCTTCCTTTTTGTATATTATTGTTAATAGGCACAATAGTAACAGGTGAACCTTTTTGGCCACTTGTAAGGAACTTCAATTTTGAAGTTTTCCGGCTGAACTCCAGTTTTGACAATTCCGGCTGAAGTTGAAGCGGAACTACAACTTCAAGCGAAACAACAAGTTCAAGCGGAAAGAAGCAGTTTTGTCACTTAGTGAATATTCCGGGTGAACTCGATTATCCATCAGATAATGAGTTCAACCTGACTTTTCCTGAGAAGTCTTTTCAGCAGTCTCATCCTGCAAAAGCTTCTCGTTTGCTTCTACATTTGCCCAAGCCGCTCTCCAAAAGTAGATAGTTGCTGTCAACACGCAAGCCATTCCAATTGTCGAAGTTTATTCTTTTGGTAGTTTAGATTTGACTTTGTAATGTACGATCTAGATTAGATCACATGAGATCAATGGCTGTGATTGATCTCATCTGCACTATATATAGCTTGTTATCTCTTAGTTTACACATCGTGGTTATCACTTGTAATAGTGTAGCTTTGAGTTAATGCAAATAGTGCCGAATATTCGATACTTCGTTGTTTCTACTATTCTGCAAATCAAGCATTTACATTATACAAGAACTCGACATTGCTTAAGAAAAGTAAAATATAACTTAATTCCGCAAGGTTATATTTGCAAGTAAAGGGAATTGTTTAAGTTTAACTCTGAGTTATATCGATCCTATAATTGGTATCAGAGCCATTGACTCTCTACTTTGAAGACTTCTAGTGCTTCAAAGCTGATACTTTACTTGCATACTTGATTTCTTTAAGCCTTTTTCTGTTTTAACAAAACTGTTTTTCACAATGACTTATTTAACTCTTGGTTCACTTAATGGTAGCTCTAACAAACCACCAATTTTCACTCCTGATGACTTTGATACTTGGAAACTCAGGATGGAAGGTTTTGTTAGAAGCCAAGACAGACGCATTTGGAACAGGTTGACTGTAGGTCCTTACAATCCAACTGTTCAATCTGCTGAGTATAGTTTTGAGCATCTGATTTCAGATTCAGTCCCCAGTTTTCATGAAGAAAGTTCAGATCCTGTATCACAAACCAACAATATTGAGTTATTACCTCAACTCAATATTCCTCACAATGGAAGAAGCCACGAATTTCCACTATTTTCTGATAGAAGAATTGGAAAGAACCATCCAAGGGAGAACATTATTGGAGACCTGTCAGCTCCTGTGCTGACCAGAAGCAAATCTATTGATGCAAACATTTGCCTCCATGCTGCATATCTGTCTCAAGAAGTACCCACAAAGATCAATGATGCATTGGAAGATGAAAGTTGGGTAGAGGCAATGCAAGAGGAACTGTTTCAGATCAATAAACAGAAGGTTTGGGAATTGGTTGACTTACCTGAAGGTGAAGAACCAATTGGAACTAAATGGGTATTCAGAAACAAGAAGGATGATAGGGGAATAGTAATAAAAAACAAGGCCAGACTTGTAGCTCAAGGCTACAAACAAGAAGAACGTATTGACTATGATGAAGTTTTTGCTCCTGTAGCCAGGCTTGAAGCAATCAGAATATTTCTTGCCTATGCTGCATTCAAAAACTTTCTGGTATTTCAAATGGATGTTAAATGTGCTTTTCTGTATGGTCTTTTGGAACAGGATGTGTATGTCAAGCAACCTCCAGGCTTTGAAGACCCTCATTACCCCAACAGGGTGTGCAAGTTGATTAAAGCTTTATATGGTCTCAAGCAAGCTCCTAGGACATGGTATGAGACACTCTCAAACTATCTCCTAGTGAATGGCTATAAGAGGGGAGCTATTGACAAAACACTGTTTGTGAAATCTGATGGCAAAGATACTTTGATGGTACAAATCTATGTTGATGAAATCATCTTTGGTTCATCCAGTGCTGCCTTGTGTAAAGAGTTTTAGAGTTTGATGCAATCTAAGTTTGAGATGAGTTCAATGGGAGAACTGAACTTCTTCTTAGGGTTGCAAGTGAAGCAAACTGCAAATGGAATTTTCTTGAATCAATCCAAATACATTCAAGATATGCTAAAAATGTTTGATATGCAGTCTGTTTCAACCTCAAAAACTCCCATCTCCACTTCTCATAAGTTACACAGTGACTTGAATGGGAAACCAGTAGATGTTCACCTCTACAGGGCAATGATTGGATCTCTGCTCTATCTCACAGCAAGCAGACCTGACATCATGTTTAGTGTCTGTTTATGTGCTAGATATCAGTGTCAACCAAAGGAATCACACATGTTAGTTGTGAAGAGGATCTTTAGATACCTTAAAGGACAACCAAAGCTTGGGTTGTGGTATCCAAAGAACTCAAATTTCTCCTTCAAAGCTTACACTGATAGTGATTATGCTGGCTGCAACTTGGACAAGAAGTCTACTTCAAGAGGATGTCAATTTTTGGGAGAAAGACTTGTGTCTTGGCAATGCAAGAAGCAAACCTGCGTGTCTACTTCTACTGCTGAGGCTGAATACATTGCTGCATCAAGTTGCTGCAGTCAAGTCTTATGGATCCAGAATCAAATGTTGGATTATGGCATCAAATTCATGGAGACTCCTATTCTTGCAGACAACAACAGTGCTATTTCAATCACAAACAACCTTGTTCAACACTCAAAGGCAAAACACATTGATATCAGGTACCATTTTATTAGAGATTGTGCTGAGAAACACTTGATTAGAATGGTTAAAGTTCATATAGATCAACAATTGGCTGATCTGTTTACCAAAGCATTTGATGAAGCTAGATTTTTCTATCTCATTAGTGCCATTGGTATGATGAACTTTGACTAATTTAAACTATTTTTCACAATTCTAATAAAAAGGAGACATGAGCTCAAAGAGCCCGTCTCTTGATACAAAAAGAAAATGAAAATGAAAATCTTTAGTGTTAATCAGACAACATTTCAGTTCATAGTCAGTAACTGCTGATAATACTATGAATAATTAACACAAATTTTCAAAAATCATGTGTTTTGGATTTCCGGTTCAAGTTCAAGCTCAACCTGAGAAGACAACTTTTGAAATTCACCGGGTGAACTTCAACCGGAAAAAATGTTTTAAAATGATGTGGAAATTTATTTTTGAAAACAATTCTTTCAAGCGGAAAAATTGTCCGCTTGATGTTCAGACGGAAGAATTTTTGTTTTTAAAATAAAGGAGAAAATGGGTTCCGCTTGAACTTCTGGGTCAACAAAGTCAACGTTTCATTTAATTACCCGGAAGGCACAACTTTTTAAGCGGATATACATTTATTTACCCATTAAATTTTTTACTGTTTTAAATCCGAGGTTTCAGTAAATTAACTTTTGGATAAGGACATGCTTTAACCAGTTGTACCGTATAACCTATAAAGCACCTATCCCATCAGTCACTGAACCGTCGGTTTTTTAACCTCTCTCCTCCACGTCAGCACTGAAAAAGGTAAAAAGCCCTAATTTACCGTCAGTTTCCCCATTTCCATCATTCCCATTCCGAAATTACTCCAAATTTCTCTCAAACCCTTTCCAATAAACCTCCGTAAACCGTCAACCTACGTCAACAATGGCTCCCAAGGGGAAGGCAAGTGGCAAGCGGCCCATAAGTGACTCCAAGTTTCCTGTAGAACACAATCTTGTGGCGTATCTAGAGCCACCGAGCAAAACAGACATCTACAATGAAATGATTGACTTCATAAAAAATTCTCATCTTCATCACGCGCTTACTGTCGAAGCGGAAATTTTTGAAGAAATACTCGAGGATTTTTGGTCACACGCTAGGGTTACTGAAAGGGCGAATGGTAGTGAAGCTATTGTGTCAACTGTACAAGGGAAGGAAGTGGAAATCGATGAGGCAAAGGTGCGAAGTCTGTTGAAATTAAAGGATGAAGGAGGATATGAAACGGTTGATCACACCAAATATCTCCATTTGTTTAGAAATATTGGTTACGGTAGTTCACTGCAGAGCAAAACCATCAAGAAATGGCAGTTACCATACAAGTGGAGATTCCTTGCACACACACTTCTAGTGTGTTTGTCTCCAAAGAAGGGAGGATTTGACGAGCTCTCCAGCGAGCAAGCTTCTGCTTTCTACGCTATGGTAAAAGGTGAAAACTTTAATTTTTCCAAACTCATTTTTCAAGCCCTAAAAATCAAATGTCCATTCTGAATATATTTACCTATATCCTAGATTTTTAACTTACATTCTCAAAGAAGAGTACCCCCAAATAGTTTGGCTCGGTACAATTTTGCATCAAAAACTTCTGAATGAGAAAACCTTTTCTAACCTTGCTTTGAACAAATCTCCATTTCTTGGAAGGGACACTGACCACCCCTTACCGATTCCAAGGCAGTTTCCTGATGAACCTGCTAATGCAGAGGTTCAACCGGAAACTGTAGGAGTAACTGAGCTCCAAGCTCCAGATGATAGAACTCTAGACCTAACAGTTACTGATCCCACATCTGTCCCTGCTTCCTCAACACTAAAAACCTTTCAATCCAGAAAGAGGAAAGCTCACAATCAATCTACCACTGCCACCTCCTCCACTGAAACTCCTCCTGTCACTTTCAAAAGACAGCGACAAGTGGTCATTAGGTCTCCTCCACCTAGTGCCACCACCCAACCCGAAGCTTCTAACCCCGCTCCAGGCAAAAAGCCCAAGCGAAACTTGTCAAATTGGGATTCTCTCTTAGGGACGAACCCTCATTTGAGGGGGAGTCATTAGAAGCAGATGCACAATCCCCATCTGGACATATTTCACCACTTCAACCCCAATCACCCAGAAGTGACAGTACTATCAATCTTGGCTTAAGTGAAGGTGTTATTAAATCACCTACCACATCACATGAGAACAACCTGATAAGCCAGGACCCTACAGCACTGAACCCACACTTCTCACCGGAGGTGAATCTCGGGAGTTATGAAGAGATTCATGCGGAAAGGGCTGCTGCTGCCCAGGGATCCCCACTGGACCCTGGTGTCAGCAGTAGCATCAATAAGAACCAATTCGCGGCAATCTTCTCTGAATCAGCACTTGAAGTTCCTTCATTGGAACCAGGAGTTGTTGTGACAGATGAAGAGAATCCCAGGTGCCAAGAAGCCATGGGTACCACTGCTGATCAATCTAGGATTGATAGCTTGGTTTCGTCCAAGGATGCTGGCAAAAAGCCAGTTGAGGACAGTCTTTCACTACCTGAAATTGACGAATTTGTACCTATCTCTCCAAGCACAGGTTGATACTCTAAAAGCAACTGTAGCCAAACTGGTGAAAGCTACTCCTACTGATGCTGAAGCAGGTCCTTCAACCCTTCACAGTGATGCTGATGAAGCTGTAATAGCTAAAGAAGCTGATACTGTCAAATTGGGGGAGAAGATGCCCTCAAGGCCTGTCATTACAGAGATTGAAGAAGATCAGAGGATACCGGCTGAAGTCAGAGCCACAGCTTGTCAAAGAATTGGCATAAATCCTTTTGATGTTGAAGAGTGTTGGGCCAACATTAAAAGCAGTCAATTAATTGCCATTTCACCTTTTGAGGATCCCAACCTCACAGAGCTGGTTCAATCTTCAATGTTGATTGCTGGTGCTCTACCTGAGCACATTAACATGATCACTACACTTCTAAAAGATGTTATCTTTCCGGCTGAAAAAAGCCAGTGATCACAGCAAGGCAACTGAAGACAGCACTGCAACCACTGTAGTTGCTACAATCTCTGAAGGAGAAGATGAAAATCCCATTGGTCAGAATGAAGGGACAGAGGTGTTGGAAATTGCTGACATAGAATCTGAAGTCACCAAACCTCAGGTGGTGACTGAAGATCAATCTGATGTTCAAGCGGAAGTTCAGGCGGAACTTCAGGCAGAAGTGTTTGTGGGAGCAGAAAATATTGTTCAACCGGAAACCCAATCAACTGCCCAGGTGGAAACTTTTGACCCTGGCAACTCAATTTTTGGTGCTGATGGGTCTGCTGAACCAACTGTGGTTCAACCGGAAGAACAGAGTAATGCTGAAATAGCAGAAATGGCCGAAACCCTCATAACATTAAGGAGCACAGAACCAACTCAACCGGAAGAATCTGTTCATGCTGAATTTCCTAAAACAATTCAACAGGTGGTTCAAACTCCAGAGGCTGAAGCCATACAGAAGATGGTAGAAGATGCCAAGAGAATAGCAGAGGATGAGAGGCTTGCTAAAGAAATTCAAGAGGAATTTGGTCTTTACATGCAAAATTCTGTATTTGAAAACTTACTGGAAGAAGCAAAGACCAGGTCTTTCAACTGGAGACTAAAGGATTATGATTTGGATGCTGTGACTGAAGCCGATAGGCAGAGGCTAATCTCTATTGCCTCTCAACTGCCTACCAAGCTGGTAAAGAGTGATGAGAACTACCTTCTGCTGAAAAGGGTAAAAAGGGCATTTGTGGTCAGAAACATAAGAACTGAAGAAGAGGTAGCTCAAATGAAAGTCAAAGAACTATGAAAAGTGATTGACTCAATTTTTCATGAGTTAAAAGGAGACTCAGCAGCTGTCAACCCAAAGCTTGTGATGCCTGCACCTTCAGAGCTCACCTCAGGTATGTCAACTCACATAAATGTTAAACCTGAGATCACTGATGATGCAGATATCCCTCCTCCACCTTCCTTCATATATGACCCAAATCCCATGCCTACAGCTATTCCATCCCTTCTACAGTCACTAGCCATCATTCCATACAAACCACCTTCCATTTCCAAGAAAGTAGCCGCCAAGCTTGCCAATCCCAAATACAGAGCTGACAATTTTACACCCATCATTCCTTTCAAAAAGAAGCCTCCTCCTACTATGGACTTTTCTGATATCTTCCCACCTACCCCACCTTCTAGCCCAACTCCTGAAGCCAGTAAACCACCCTCACAAACCTCACTTCCTCCACTCACCATAAATGAACCCTCCACCACCATCACCAAACCTACTGAAGTCCAAACTGGCCCTTCTTCATCTGACAGAGGTAAGAAACCCATTGTGCCAGAATCTACTGTTGACTCTGATGAAGAAAGATCGGTCAGGAAAAGAAAACTGATGCATGCCAAGAGCAAAAGAAATCAAAAACAAAAGAGAAGAGCTCCACCCAGTAAAAGACAAATTGTGGGTTGGACAGTGGATGAAGCCACATTTGATTTCACTTTTACTATGGCCAGCGGCATAACTCAAGTGGTAAACGTTCACAAGGCAACTTCTCAACTCACTCTGCTGCAAATGACAGACATCATACTAAAACTCAGAGAAATTATGAATCCTTCAAGAGCAGAGCACATGTTAAGGCTTGTAATTGAGCCAACTGTGCTGGAATGTGGAATGCTCTACAGAAGCAGTTTAGATGGTGACTCAGCAGAAGAAGAAGATGAAATGCCTTCCAGTGAAATAAAATTTATCATTTGGGAAGAGGAGGAGAAGCTCTTTTATGTTCATAGAGCTGATGGCACCTTTACAATTCATGAGTCCATTTCTGTTCAAGAAGAATGGAGCGAAATGGACTGGGATTCAATTAAACACGTGAAGGTGACCAAAAGTAACACCAAAGAGTTGTCTCAGAACCTTGATGCCAGCATCAGAACCACGGACAAGTAAAACAAGGTGAAGAAGATTTTTGGGTACAAGTCAATTTTGAAGAAGAAATTTGACTTAGAAGAATAATTTGACAGCATCAGCTTAGGGGGAGATTGTAAGGAACTTAAATTTTGAAGTTTTCCGGCTGAACTCCAGTTTTGACAATTCCGGCTGAAGTTGAAGCGGAACTACAACTTCAAGCGGAACAACAAGTTCAAGCGGAAAGAAGCAGTTTTGTCACTTAGTGAATATTCCGGGTGAACTCGATTATCCATCAGATAATGAGTTCAACCTGACTTTTCCTGAGAAGTCTTTTCAGCAGTCCCATCCTGCAAAAGCTTCTCGTTTGCTTCTACATCTGCCCAAGCCGCTCTCCAAAAGTAGATAGTTGATGTCAACACGCAAGTCATTCCAATTGTCGAAGTTTATTCTTTTGGTAGTTTAGATTTGACTTTGTAATGTACGATCTAGATTAGATCACATGAGATCAATGGCTGTGATTGATCTCATCTGCACTATATATAGCTTGTTATCTCTTAGTTTACACATCGTGGTTATCACTTGTAATAGTGTAGCTTTGAGTTAATGCAAATAGTGCCGAATATTCGATACTTCGTTGTTTCTACTATTCTGCAAATCAAGCATTTACATTATACAAGAACTCGACATTGCTTAAGAAAAGTAAAATATAACTTAATTCCGCAAGGTTATATTTGCAAGTAAAGGGAATTGTTTAAGTTTAACTCTGACTTATATCGATCCTACACCACTGAAATGAAAGGTATATCCACATCTAAATAAGAAGAAATCTTCCTTCTGTACATTACTCTGAATATGTTTTTCAGTAGTAATAGGTGATCCTTTTTTGGTCATTGAAGTTAGTTCTCCTACAAATACTCTGGCACTTTGCACTAGAGTTTATGAGTATATAATAGTTAAAAGAACTAATTTACATTTTTTGTATATATAATATGTTTGTTCTAATTTTTTAATCAGATTCTCAAATATTTGAAAATTTTCTATTATTATATTTGTTATTATTTTTGTTGAGCAATAATGAGTTCTTCATTGGCTTTTCTTCTTTCTCCATCACAATAACAAGAACTCGAGGGTTTTGTTGATTTTCTATCTCATATTCAATATTTATAGATATTTTGCAGGCTCTTCGGGTTGAAAAGCTATTGTTCTAATTGCACATGCTATGTTGAGTGGTTCATATTTTTATGTAACAGTATACAAATGGTATGACATGCTATGTTGAGTGGTTTATATTTTTATGTAACAGTACACAAATGGTATGTTAAATGTGTCAAGACCGGTAAAAAGTTATAAATATTATGTTACAGACCAAACATGAGAACTCAACCTAAAAGACTAGTCTGATGGGTGAGAGAGCCCATTTGGCTTATAAACCCCACATTAGTTGTCCATACAACCAATGTGGGACAAGTCCCATACCTTGCAATGTTACCAATCCATAACAAACGACCCTCCTTAAGGGCCAACGTCCTCGTTGGTCACGGTCACGTTGGTCACGGCTGGCTATCTCCAGGCCACCACTCCGTGAGTCACCACTCCGAGGTCTTGTTAGTCACGGTCACATTGATCACGGCTAGCTTCCTCTAGGCCACTACTCCGTGGGTCACCACTACGAGTCTGGCTCTGATACTATTGTTACAGACAAAACATGAGAACTCAACCCAAAAGACTAGTCTAATGGGTGAGAGAGCTCATTTGGCCTATAAACCCTACATTGTTGTCCATAACATATTAAGACTAGTCTAATGGGTGTGTCACCACTACGATCATGGTTTTGTTGAGTACCTTTTAAGGTTTTCGAATGACATACTTGTTTGGTGAAGGAAATTATAGAAAGCCTCTGAGCATTCCGGTGGCGGGCCTTAGACTTTTAGCTCTATACAGGTTATTCATTCTCGTCCGTACAAAAAGCTGATTATTGAATAAGTCTGCAAAAAGCGGGATATATTTAATTACGATATGTGAGCAAAAATCCATATTCTTAATATGTTATGGATCGATAACATTGCAAGGTATGCGACTTGTCTAAACAGATTTCACTTTTAAGGGTAAAGGGCTTACATTTACATGATTTTAAGCATAGTAAGTTTCGTGTTTTAGCATCTGATGACATAGATTGTGGATTGTAGGTATGAAGGGCGCTAAGGGTAAAGGGCCTGCATAAAGGGATACCTTGAAGCCTACTGAGACAAGTTCATTTCTTTTTTGTTTTGATGTTCTAATCATTGTATTGTGTCTTGCTGCAGCAACAGGTCCTTTCATCAGTTTGTGTCAAATAAAGTACCCCATCAATTGACTTAGGCCTAATAAAGGTATATTATATAGAGCTTGGTTCTCTACTGCTTGGCCTCCAGAGGTGGCAGGTGGGTCAAGTTAGTTTTTGTCATATGGAATTTGTTAACTTAGAACATCTCCAAATGAACTAGCACCACCCTTTCATTCTACTCAAGAGTTGGTTTGTGGTAAATACAAGTAAATGGTCCCATTTTTTCTGGTTTTGTTGCATTTTAAGAAGTTGTTTCCACTAGCAAACTGGGCAGCAGAGTACAATGGAACCTTAACAGTGTGCCACACTGAAAGCCGCTTCAATGCAACCTTTACTTGCAAACTGGTTTAATATATCACAGGTATGTCATGATATCTTGTTGCATATTGAACACCCAAGCTGAATTTGAACAAAAGTAAGGCACTAAGGGTGTAATATATGTTTTATCCACCATAACACCGAGGATAAACCCATAACACTGATGTTTTGATTTTGTTTTATGTGAAGAATGTTTGCATTTGATTTGTTCAGAAGAAAACGGAGAACATGCCCAATTCTAGTCTTTTGGCCTTTAGGTGTTATTCACTTTCAAGTTTCAACCTTTCTGGCATCGGTGTTATTGGTCAAGGATAGTGAGTTCTATGAAGATTTTTTACCCAGTTACTTGTGAATGTAACACAGATGCCAGAAAGACCTCTTATCAAGACCTAAAGAAACACACCATCCTTGACCAATAACACTGATGTCATAAAAGACCTGAACTGAATTACACGGGTATTACAAATCTATTTTATAAGAAAATGGGAGACACTCTTGCTTACCAGTATGGTGGTTTTACTGATTACACAGGTATTTTATAAGAAATTAGGTATGTTATGTTCTTATAATGTTACTAAGTGTGTTTTTTTTTCTGAGGTTCTGAACTTCATTTGCTGACTTTATTATTTTTGAGGTTACAAAGGGAAAAATTTTAGGTGAGCAACAGGAATTTCAAAGATGAGCAATAGTTGGCTGTTACAATTGGAATTTCAGTTGTATACTCTTTGTTTAACTTGGTTATGTTTCATAAAAATCAAAGATGAGCAACAGTTATGACTTAAGATTTAAAAAAAAAGGGTTGTAAGTGTATACTTATTTGTTTTAGTTGACTCACGGTGCCTCACTTTTATATAGTTGGTTAGTGCCTCACTTTATTTAAAGGTTAGCCCTTCCAGGAAGCGTTTTGTATCTTCTGTTGATATTGAGCACCATGAGAAGTACTTGTTTGCTGAATTTGGATCTAAATAATCAGGATATGGGTCGATGCACATTCATGAGGTACCATTCTTGTTCTCTTGTATTTTGGCAAAATTGAATTTTGCCATATTTTCATCATATCTTGACCATGAGATACAGACACCTGGTTATAGCATTGTTCTAAAATTTAAAATCTTCAATGGGTTAAGGGATCGAAGTTTCTTTTTGTTTTTCATTTATAAGTTTCTGGTATTAATCGATTCATATTAATTTTTAAAGAACAAAAAAAGTTACACAACTACATATGGTAGTGAAGACAAATTTAATTATTGGTTCAAACTCATTTCTTGAATTCATGTGACATCATTTCTTAATAAGTTTGTGTCACATTTCTTAATAAGTTTAATAGATACACCCAGTGAAAAAATCTAGCCAGGAGTAAGCAAGCTCAAGGACCGGGCAACTTATGTGGTAAACTTTATTTTCCGGAACCCGGAGCAGTGTCGTATATTTGTAAACTTTTATGATTAACTTTAGAACTCTTAACTACTAGTTGTATGTATAAAAAACACGTCGTTTCAATTGCTATAAATATTAAATGCACTATTTTGCTATAAGTGTTTTTTATTTTGTATTATCAGAATAATTATCATTTAGTGAGGAAATTAGTAATTTTAGAACTTTTTTTTTATTAAAAACTAAAATTCTTGACGCATAACAATGTGTGTCATAAGCAGATTTATGACAAAGGATTTCTTGACACGCATTTTATGACGCCCATTGCGCGTCATAAAATGCATGTTATCGTTCGTGCGTCAAGAACGGGATGACACACATTTTACGCGTCAAGAAGCTTCTTGACATTGCCTTCCTTAACGCGTAAATGGGCGTCATCTGATCCCTTTCTTGACACGCATTGCGCGTCAAGAAAGGAACTTTGTAGTAGTGTTGGTAGCTTACACTTATGCTGATTTGGCTGGATGCCCGGACACTTGCCGTGCTACTTCTGGTTACTGTCTCTACTTTGGAGAAAACCTAATCTCCCGGTCTTCTAGACGACAATCCATATGTCACACCCTGAACTTTCGAGAACGGAGTCGTGTGACGTCATGGGATCATAGTCATGGATATATAGAACGGCCTCTATCAGAATAATATATGTTTGAAAACCAAGTATGTCATCAAAGTTGCAGCGGAAAAATATGTTAAGACGATATTGTTTTACAATACTGAAATAGAAATTGTTTCAGAAAGGTTAAGATAGGAAACATGATAAAAAAGTTAAGTGTTGAAATCGTTTCGACCAAGGATTTAAAAGGTAAGTGTTTCATGATAATGAATGTGACTATGACTCTAACATGCAGACCCTAAGTTTGACGTCCCATTTGCATACAGTCTGGCTTTGTTACCTGAGAAATACATGAGTTTAAAAGGTCAACATAATGTTGGTGAGTTCACAGGTTTAGGATTCTACAAAAAAATATTTGTAAAACAGTTGAAGATATACAAGATATTATAATGGTTACCCGTTGTTGCATTGATCTACCTGTACCTTGATTTCAAACACTAACAGATTTACCCACCTATGGTAACTTCCCTAAGAAATACCAATGGCATAGAATAACTGACATGTACCCCGTGACTGTTACCGGTGAGTCAGAACTGGAGCGACTAGCTAGGACAGGATTGTCAACCCAAATAGATCTATTCACTTATTATCGTTTCGTTACAGGAACTAGTTGAGATCAATTGATGGTGGGATTTGTAGCAATATGTTGTATAACAAATTACTATGAAGGGGTATGAAAGAACAGATAATCAATAAGGCGTAATAGTTGTATCATAATATCAAGTAAAAAGATGTGTTTGATCATGATTTCTCCACCAAAGTATTTAAACAGTTTTAAAAGAAAGGGGTCGTGAAACTCACTTGATCAAGGTGGTGATGAAAGTTGTACCGTGCTGGACGTAGAAAGTAAACCGTGTCCTAATAATAATAATCAATAAGACGATTTAAGGTACTGTTTTAGTTGGATAATGTTCAGTTACCCAAATGATCCTAGTCGAGTCTTGACATAACATTCCCGTTTGTATTGTTTGAAAAGCCCGTTTGAAATATTTATCGTTCAAATAAATATTTATGTTAATGAATATATTTATAGTCGAATAATTATATAACTTGTAGAAATAATTATAAATCATATAATTATTTAAGGTTATGAGAATATATATTAAGATCATGTTTTGAACTTCGAGACAAATAATAAAGTATTTTATTATTTGAAGTTCACGTTATATATGTTAAGCTTGAGTTCATAATTCACTACGTCAAAAAGTGGCTTTGGCCACGGTTTTTTTGATAATGCATAGCCACTGTTTTGAAAAAAGCGTGGCCAAAGGTAAGAAATTCTCGTTTTAGCCACACATATTTTGTACCCGTGGCCAAATATATAGCCTTTGGACCCTTTTAGCCACGTATTTTTTTGTTTATGTGACAACAACAATCAGGTGCAGTGGCTTTAGCCACTGTTTTACAAAAACATGTGGCACTTATTTGTCACACTTAAAAAAGAGTGGCGAAATGCACCAAACGGCCACGGAATTTTTATGATTTTTTATTCGTGTGACCAAAAAGGAATGTATGGCCACGCTTAAATAATGTTGTGTGACGGAAGAGTAGATTTTATTACTTAGTAAATTAAAAGAAAACAAAACTGTTTATGCGTGGCTAAATGTGAGCAATGGCCACGCTTTTTACTTAGTTATGTAGCTAAAAGCTAGTACATATGGCCACTGTTATTAGGTTGTGTGACTAAATATTAGATGACTAATGGTCACGGTAGGTTGTGAGTGACAAAAATCTATTACCTATGGCCACATATATTAACCGTGACTAAATGGTAGGTTGTGAGTGACAAAAATCTATTTTATGGTCACGGTAATATTAAACGCGTGGCGAAAAAGAGAAGATTTGTTTCCCTCTAAAACAACGCGCTTTTTTCAATTGTACCAATTAATTCGAGCGGGTTAAAATCTGCTACCCTATATATCATCATCATTGTTATTTTCCTTTTTACCGCCATCCCTTTCTTGATCTCAAATTCTCTACACCAATTCGTTTACACCAATTCTTGTATCAAATGGCTGATAATCAACGCTCCCTTAAATACTGGTATGTGAAGCATAACCGTATTTTTTTGGTTTACAGTAACAGGAGAAGAAGATCCTTCAAGTCCCACAAATCTGTGATTAAACACAATGATGAGAACATCCTGAAGCAACTCCATACGCAGAAGATTCCTAATTGTTTTGCCTACCATGTTGAGACAACGAAATTATTTCGTGTCCTTGATACATCAATGAACCCGAAGAAGAAGATGAAGAAGAAGATGAAGAAGATGATGAAGAAGATCATGTAGAAGCAGATGAAGCAGATGAAGCAGATGAAGAAGATGAAGAAGATGAAGAAGATGATGATGATGATGATCATGATGATGACGATGCAAGTTCAGGATACATATCCGAAGATTGCAGTGATCCGGATGATTAATCAGGGTTTAGTTTAATTATGAACAAATTAAGAACAATGTTTTATATGTTTATTTTAGTTATGATATTAGTAGTTATAATTGAATATATGATGGTTATATATGTTTATCATGTTTGATTATCTTGTGATATGGCCACTCATATTAAACATTGGTTGCGTGACAAATTATGACAAATGGTCACGGTATATTAATTTTAGGTGGCTAAAAGAAGAATACCAACAGTGTACGGCGCTTGTAATCATTATTATTTCATTTACTTTATCTTTCAAATCTCCATCTACCACGCCCCTCGAGTATCGATATATACTATCTCTGTATCAGTTTTCATCATCATCTCCACCATGACCCTTTTCTCCCAGTCTTTCTCTCTCTGTTTTTCGTCCATCATTGACGGAAAAAAATGTGGAATTGGCGTCATCCGTATGTGGAAAACGGTAAGTTATCATCTTCACCACTGAAATTCGATTGAAATTTTCGTCTCAGATTTGGTAATTTTTTCTTGTGCAGGGAAAGATTGCACTCTGTATCTCCTGCGAGCAGATTTTAAGTTATTGTGGAAACCATGGAGACGAGGAGTCTCTAATGGTTCATACAAATGCTTTACTGAGAGCATATTTTAAGTTATTGTGTAATTTTATAACAGTCAGCAGTAAGGGCACATGTTGAGGTTTGCAGGACTTGTATTCTTCAGGTGCTTCTCTCCCTTTTGGCCCCACGAGCCTGAATTTTCTTCGGCCACTTCTTCTCCCTTTTGGCCCCATGAACCCGATTTATCTTCAGCCACTTCTTCACCATTTTCAGTTGATCATAAGCAATTGCATGTGAGAAAGCAAAGAGGGACTTGTTCTCTCTTTTCACTTGATCAGAAGCAAGTGCATGTGAGCAGCAAAGAGGGATTTTTCTTCAGTCGCTTCTTCTCCCTTTTAAGTTAGTAGTTTTTCAGTTGTAATTTTATAGATCAATGTATTAATGGAATCATACCCTTTGGATTATGTATGTAATTGTGTTTGTTAAAGCAGAAGTTGATTTTGTTTGTTTATTTTTGACTTTTATTGACTCTGGTTTGGTCAAAGAGAGGAGACCTGCAGGCACAATCAAAAAAAGGAAACACTTGACTCAAAATTAAGATCCATAATATATATTCCAGAATACATAAAGAAAAAAAACAAATATTGTTGATACTGTAGTTTGCTAAGATTCAAAAACATTACAATGATGATCAATTAATCGGTGGTTTTTCGTAATATCATTCCAGTACAGTCAGCTCTATGGTAAACATTGTGACGTGTATCTACGGATGGCAATACATTATCGTTCTGAGGAAAAACTACCGTACTAAATTCTTCATTGGCATCGTCTTCATAATAATCTCTGTAATTTCTGGGAGGTGTCATAAAGACAATATGCAGTTTTTTATCCAGCTGGTCTTTGACGTAAAACAACTGTTGTGCTTGTGACGCGAAAATGAACGGGTCCTCCTTGTGACCTAGTCTTTTAAGGTTGACCAAAGTGTAACCAAGACTATCTTTTTTGACCCCCTGTGTATTCTCAACCCAGTCGCACATAAATAGAGGGATGGTTTTCATATGGTAATCTAGTAGCCATATCTCTTTTAAAACCCCATAGTAAGGTTTTTTTCCATAGGTTAAGACCTCGTTAGAGATGTGCATGTCATTTACCTCTACACCAACCCCGCTGTTCTGGTAAACCCTACCGTCTCGAGATTTTGTACGAAATGAATAGCCATTGATGTCATATACTTCATATTTCCTCACGCTTCTGTGCGGACCATGTGAAATCCACCTAACAGTCTTTGATATAGTTTCTGAGGACTCCGCCATCTCCTTTTTAACCTGAAATTCATAGTAGGTTCATCAGGAGAGTTCATTAGGAATAGGAAGATTATAGATCTTCCAAAAATAAATAAAGTTGTTCCGGACAACTCAGGTCAGTTGTTCCGGAAAGTTACAGTTCATCCGGAATTAAAACTATAAGAAAAATAGTTTCAGTTCACCAGGAAGGTTATAGTTCATCCGGATAGAAAATAGAGTTATTCCGGACAACTCAGGTCAGTTGTTCCGGAAAGTTACAGTTCATCTGGAATTAAAACTATAATAAAATAGTTTCAGTTCACCAGGAAGGTTATAGTTCATCCGGATAGAAAATAGAGTTGTTCCGGACAACTCAGGTCAGTTGTTCAGGAAAGTTACAGTTCATCCGGAATTAAAGCTATAAGAAAATAGTTTCAGTTCACCAGGAAGGTTATAGTTCATCCGGATAGAAAATAGAGTTGTTCCGGACAACTCAGGCCAGTTGTTCAGGAAAGTTACAGTTCATCCGAAATTAAAGCAATAAGCAAATTTAGCTTACCTTGTTGCGTAACCATTTACCAAATGTTGTGCTCTGCTTCTTAGTCAGGTCATTTAGTCTACTACCAGGATGTTCCTTTTCCAAAAATTTCATGTGTTCTCTGCAATTACATGAATTGAAGTTATCTATAAGAGTTTATAATTAATTAAACAGATAAAAAAAGGTTAATAATCTAAATTACTTACTCGATATAATGCTCAATTTCAGGCGTATTTAGCAACACAAATAAATGCGCTTTCGATAGGAGCTCTGGAGAGACTTCAACTGATCTACCAGCTGACCCAGGACTTCCATCCGCACTGCTATGCTTTTTAGTTGGAACACCAATAGTTGTGATGTTTTTTTGGTATTCGCTGAGAAACTCAATCGTTTCTTCTACGATGTTCTCCTCAGCAATGCACCCTTCTGGATAAGTTTTGTTTCTCACGTGACCCTTAATTACCTTCATACACCTTTCAAATGGATACATCCATCGAAAGCATATTGGGCCACATAATTTTACCTCCCTAGTAAGGTGCACCGTCAAATGAAGCATAACATCAAAAAATGATGGCGGGAAATATTTCTCAAGCAGGCATAGTGTGACACAAAGATCTGCTTGCAATTTGTCTAGCTCTTCGACGTTGATCTCTTTGCTGCATATTGATTTGAAAAAAAAACAGAGCCTTATAATAGCATATCTTGTCGGTTCAGGCATGACTGACCGAATTGCAATTGGCAGAAACTGTTGCATCAGCATATGATAGTCATGTGACTTGAGCCCCACAAGTTTCTTGTCCTTTAGACTAACCAAACTAGAAAAGTTAGAACAATAGCCTTGTGGAACCTTCAAGTTATACAACGTGTCACAAAACTTTTCCTTTTCATCTTTTTGTAACGTGTAACACGCTGCAGGAAGTACTATGTTGTTCTTGTTCTGTTTAGGCTGCAACTCTGGTCTTAACCCCAAAAAGTTTAGATCCTTTCTCGCATTCAGTCCATCCTTCGTCTTTCCGGGAAGGTTGAGCAGAGTTCCAACAAGACTCTCAGCCGCATTCTTTTCAATATACATGAAATCAATGCAATGTTGGACACTATTATGCCTCCAGTATCTAAGTCTTCGAAACCATATATTGAATGTCTTCCAATATGGTGGCTTCTCTTTGTTCTTTCTTTTTCTCTTATCAATCTTCCCCCCTCTTCCGGTTGAGGTCTCTGGGATTTCTGAATCAGTACACCTTAATCCCTTTCCCCATTTGTTCTTGATATGTTGAACTTCGTTGTATATCTGTTCTCCGGTCATAGGATCAGCAGCAACTTCCAACTCTTGTTTACCATTGAAGGCCTCTGTTTGCTTTCGGAAGGCATGCGTATATGGTAGATATCTTCTGTGACCAGCATAACACTGCTTGGCTGAGAAAGGAAGCCTAATGCATTTAGTTTGTTCCCGACATACCACACAACCATGGAATCCACTGTACGGGCAACCACAAAGTGTACCAAGTGCAGGGTAGTCATTAATCGTCCATAAAACAACTGCACGCATAGTAAACTGTTCTTGCGCATACGCATCATATGTTTCCACACCTGCCTCGAATAACAGCTCTAAGTCATCAATTAATGGTTCCAAAAACACATCAATATCGTTTCCAGGCGCTCCCGATATTAATAACGAAAGCATGATGAACTTTCTTTTCATACACAACCATGGTGGAAGGTTGTAAATGACAGATAGAACTGGCCACACACTGTGATTTCTGTTACCTCTATTTACGTCGACCCCATCAGTTGAAATGCCAAGACGAAGACTTCTAGGATCGTCAGTGATTTCGGGATATTTGTCATCGATGGCTTTCCATGCCGGTGAATCGGATGGGTGTCGTAACACACCAGGTGTTTTGGAACTGGTGGCATGCCATCTTAGATCCTCCGCTGTGGTTTTCACTTGAAACAGTCGTTTCAATCTTGGAATGATGGGGAAATACCACATTACCTTTGCAGGAGTATTGTCGTATAGTTTCTTAGTCCTCTCATCCACCTTCCACCTGGACTCACCACAAGTTGGACATACAGTTAGGTCCTTGTTCTCCTTCCTGTAGAGAATACAATCATTGATACACACATGTATCTTGGTGTACCCTGCACCCATTGACTTCAAAATCTTCTTGGCCTCATATGTATTCTTCACAATCTCATTACCTTCAGGTAGCATTTGTTTCAGCAAAACTAAAAGTTCATTAAAAAATTTATCTGATCCTCCATGCTTAGTCTTCAAGTTCAGTAGTTGAACCAAGGCAGATAACTTTGTGAAGGTATGGCATCCTTCATACAAAGGCTTCTCAGCATCCATGAGTCGTTCTTGAAACTTCTCATGGTCCTCATCGAAATTTTCTTCAGTAGCTCTGACCATTTTTATTGTTTCGGCTGCATCCAATGGCACTCCGGAATCGAAAAATGATTCCGTGTGAAGCTCCTCTCCTGCGGGCTCGTCTATCTCTCCATGTTTAATCCACCTTCTATAAGTATGATCGAATCCCTTTGAAAACAAATGAAATTCTACATCATCAACATTAAAAGAGTAATGGTTTAGACAATTAACACAGGGACATGGAATTTCATTACTCTCCAAATTGGTAACTGCAAACATTAAGAATGATTTAACTCCATCGGCATATGATTGCGTGGTTCTACTGGTTTTCATCCAAGACTTATCCATGTTTGTTTTGCTAACAGATACAACAACAAATTAAGATGATTAAAAACGATCAATACTGAAAATCCTTTTCAATAATCTTTACTGTGAACCTGTTTATTGGAGAAGTAATAGGACGGAGGGAAAATTCTGTCGATTGATATGTGAAATTTTCAATTGAGTTCGCTCTAATTTACCCCGCCTCTTTTAAAATTTAGCGGGCCCAGTTAGAATCATATTTAAATAAATTAAAACGAAAATTAGCTTCTAACTCACTACTCAGTCTGTTACTGAATAATTACTCTTGATCCTGAGGAACTCTAGTTCATCCGGTTCTATTACTGAATAACTCTTTATAATCCTGAAGAACTCTAGTTCATCTTCCCTCAATCCTCATGAACTCAGTGGGTAATTTTGAAATTAATCAAATAAGACCTATGGTATCGTGTAGGAATTTCAGTTTAATTAATTAACTTGGAGAACGTGTGAAAATAATTTTTGTAGGATAACCAAAAGTCCAACAATTATAATGTGCAGTCCTTATGAACTCAGTGGGTAATTTTGAAATTAATCAAATAAGACCTATGGTATACTCTAGTGATTACACATCTGATAAGACGCATACTCAAGTGATTTGCACACATAACCATACCACTTGATCAGTAATCAGAAACTTCTCACCTCCAACATCAAACCCTTTTCAAAATCCTTATCAAACCTTTTCTCAAAATCCTTAACAAACCCTTTCTCAAAACACTCAAATCCTTCTCAAAATGGCAAACTTGAAAGAATTAGTTGAACATTATTTGCAGATAAAGATTGTTGCTACCCTGTACAGGTACGAGGTGATTATCGGGGCAGAGAGACAGAGTATCTTCGACGGGTTGGCCCTGCTCAACCAAGTGCTTACAGAGCCACCAAGTCCATCAAGATACCAGATGGCAACTTTTCTGGTGGAAGAGATACACGTCTCCAATGCCAGGCTTCAAATGTTGGTTCAACAGAGGCAAGAAGCTATGAGTAGGCATTTGGAGTTGATGGAGGAGATGGAATCTAGGTTCCCGTGAACCTCAACCCGCAACTGCTCTGTTTTTTTGTTTTTTTTAGGAATGAACATGTAAATTAGGAAACAATTTTGTGTATGGAATTGGAATCAGTAGTATGAAATTCACTTTTTGTTATATACTTGTTTATCTATTTTTGTTTATTAAATCAATCTGATCAACAATTGCAATCCGATCAACAACTGATGCAGAGACGATCAAAAACCCTAAACACAGAAAACAGAAAACATGTTCAAATTTGAAAGATGGAATTTTCATTTTCAAAATTAGAAAACTAGAAAACATTTCATTAGATTTCCGGCGACGGAGGTAACGGAGGAGAGGTCGAGCGGTTGTGCGTATAAACCCTAGAAAATGAACGCCCATTTTCTTTTGTATATATTTGGAAAACGAAAATAGAAAACAGAAAACAGAAACAGAAAACAGTAAAAAAGGTGTTTTCCATTTTTAGTTAAAATTTAGAAAACACTATTTTCTGTTTTCCTAGAAAACGTTTTCTAAAAAATACAATTTGAACGCGTTTTCTGTTTTCCTTGTTTTCTTGGAAAACAGAAATGGAAAACACCCCCTGTTTTCCACAACTAAACGCGCCCTTAAATTTTGGGGAATAATAATTCTAAATAAATTATATAAAAATATTAAAGATAAAAATTAAATAATGGGTCAATTTGGGGTCAAATGGGTCAATTTGATGTGTTTAGGACAAATGAGTCCCAATAAGGTGTGTAAGTAAACAATAAGTGGTGTTTAGAACCAATGATGGCCCAATAAGGTGTGTATGTAACCAATAAGTTGTGTTGAGGACCAATGAGTCCCAATAAGGTGTGTTTAGGGGAAACGAGGGTCAGTTGAGACCAATGAGTCCCAGTAACGTGTGTATGTAACCAATAAGCATGTTTAGGAGCAATGATGGCCCAATAAGGTGTGTATGTAACAAATAAGTTGTGTTTAGGACCAATGAGACCCAATAAGGTGTGTTTAGGGGAAACGAGGGCCAGTTGGGACCAATGAGTCCCAGTAAGGTGTGTATGTAACCAATAAGCATGTTTAGGACCAATGATGGCCCAATAAGGTGTGTATGTAACAAATAAGTTGTGTTTAGGACCAATGAGACCCAATAAGGTGTGTTTAGGGGAAATGAGGGCCAGTTGGGACCAATGAGTCCCAGTAAGGTGTGTATCTAACCAATAAGCATGTTTAGGACCAATGATGGCCCAATAAGGTGTGTATGTAACAAATAAGTTGTGTTTAGGACCAATGAGACCCAATAAGGTGTGTTTAGGGGAAACGAGGGCCAGTTGGGACCAATGAGTCCCAGTAAGGTGTGTATGTAACCAATATGCATGTTTAGGACCAATGATGGCCCAATAAGGTGTGTATGTAACCAATAAGCATGTTTAAGACCAATGAGTCCCAGTAGGGTGTGTTTAGGGGAAACGAGGGTCAGTTGGGACCAATGAGTCCCAATAAGGTGTGTATGTAACCAATAGGCATGTTTAGGACCAATGATGGCCCAATAAGGTGTGTATGTAACCAATAAGCATGTTTAGGACCAATGAGTCCCAATAAGGTGTGTTTAGGGGAAACGAGGGCCAGTTGGGACCAATGAGTCCCAGTAAGGTGTGTATGTAACCAATAAGCATGTTTAGGACCAATGATGGCCCAATAAGGTGTGTATGTAACAGATAAGTTGTGTTTAGGACCAATGAGACCCAATAAGGTGTGTTTAGGAGAAACGAGGGCCGGTTGGGACCAATGAATCCCAGTAAGGTGTGTATGTAACCAATAAGCATGGTTAAAATAAAGTTAAATACGATTTGCGTCCCTGTGGTTTGGTGGTTTTAACTTTTTGAGTCCATTTTAACTCTTTAAAATTCAAGATAAATATTAACGCAAATCGTATTAATTGAGTTTATATTAAATTCGATAAATGCTGTCACGTCCTTATTAGCTGAGATGTTTTCACCCGGATCGATCTTATTAATCCCCAAATTACTTCCCACCATTTTTCAAATTTCCCAAAATTCATTGATCAGTTCTTATTCAATTCCCTCTAACCAAAATTTTATCACCAAAACGATTCATTACTCTCTTCTTCCATATCACTAAAAGTTCATCTACCTAATTCATTGATCAGTTCCGGATTCATCACACTATCATCTTCAGAAGATCACTACCTAATTCCCGTCAGTATATATTAATTTCACTGTCATCTTCAGTAGATCATTTTCATCTCAATTATTTCATCTTAATTATTCCATCGCATTTATTTCATTAGTTCTCTATTTATTTCACTGTCATCTACAGGATTCATCTGATTTAACAATGGACATTGAAGGTGAAGCATATGACAATGAATATTATTCGGAAGAAGAGGGAATGTATAACAATGGCGATTATTCGGATAATGAAGAGGAAATGGATAACAATATTGACGATTATTCGGGTGAAGAGGACATGGAAAACATTGATGCCCAAGTTGATACCCAAGTAGTCGACAATGATACCCAAGTCGACAATGAGAATGGGGAAGCCTCTGCTCCCCAAGCAAACAAGAGGGGGATGACGCGGTTGGTAAAGTGGCGTGCCAGATTTGAGAAAAATGGTGAGCAAAAATGGCCATTAACATTTGATGCGCTGGGAAGGGTTGGCGGGGAACATAGAGCAAAATTTTCGAGTTTTATGGGAGACATTTTAAGGGCATGGGTTGGATTGAGGTATCTAGAATGGAGGAAGGTATCAAAAGAGGACAAGAACAAAATATGGGCAGCGATTCAGGTTATGAAACAGATTAAACATTTTCTCATATTAGGTTTGTTATTAAATTCCATGTGACTAAAATATCCTGTCATATGTTATTTTTTCAGAAATATTTCAAAATTGATGACTGTCGAAGGAGAGCAATAATGGTACGGCTTGGTGGGTTGCTAAGGAGTTTTAGAAGAAATATGTTGGAAAAACACATTCGTCCCAACCTAGCAAAACCCACCGTGCTTGAGAAAGTTCCAAATATGTATCGCACTATTGTGAAAAAAGAAGACTGGGACAGATTTGTAGCATATACAAGATCTGAAGAATTCGAGGTTTTTATTCAATTCAAACTGCAGATTTCATTAATTAAAGCTAATAAGTGTTAATTAATGAGATTATAATTATATATCCTACTGTTTTGTTGGAAAGGCTGCGTCAAAGATTGGAAAAGAGGTTCGAGCAAATTATACTTATGATCATTCAATGGGTCGGGGAGGATACGTCTTTCTGAGAGAAAAACTGGTAATAAGCTAAGTGTGTTACACCCAGTCATGGTTAAGAACGTGCAATGTATGTTTCAAGTCTGATATATATTATTATTATAATACAAGGTACAAAACAAAGAAATAGCAGCTGATGAATTCCCCTCTCGATCGTTTATGTGGAGGAAAGGAAGGGTAAATAAAGAGGGGGAATACAAAACGCCTGTGGTGAAGGGCGTAGCAGATGATATAGTAAGTTTAATTGCTATATATATACCTAATTATTCACATGTTAAAAATTAACAGCACCTCATTAAGTTAACTAAATTATATTACTGAAGGCCGAGAATGAAACAAAGATAAATGCGGGATCTGTGACCGTAAAACCGGGAACGGATGCCCTGACATTGGTCCTTGGCAAGGAAAGGGGTGGATACCTAAAAGGTATTGGGTATGGAGTGACTTCCCGTGGATATTGGCAGTGTGCTCCAAAAGGGCGATCGAAAGAACGGATCGAAAAACTTGAGGTGGAACTAAAAAATGAAAGACAGCTGCGTGAGAAAAAGGATCAAGAGGTTGAGCGCCTCACTGATATGGTTAAATCACAGGATGATAAAATTGATAAGCTTACGGCGCTTATGGAGGCCGTGATTCAAAATAATCAAGTTCATAAAGCGGTAAATTCTGTAAGGGACAAACTATATATATATATATATATATATATATATATATATATATATATATATATATACCTATAATTAAGTATATTATATATACTTTACTTTTTATCGATCAATTAAATATTATTGCTGATACGATTAATCTCCCTTGAGCGCATATTTATTAATTAACTAATTGAATTAATTGTACGTAGGACATGATCAATTCTGCGCACAATACATCGCGGAAACAATCTACTCAATCAAACTCATCTCAAAGGTCGGCCGATAAGGTACGGATTTGAAACAGTTCTGAATTTGAGTTGATCTGGAAGATTCTAGTTCATCTGGATGAACATGCGTCTCTACTTATAGTTCATCCGGATAGTTATAGTTCATCCGGATAGTTAAAGTTCCACAGGATAGGTAAGGTTCATCAGGATAGTAAAAAGTTCATCAGGATAGTTAGAGTTCATCGGGATAGTTAGAGTTGATCCGGTAGATTCTAGTTCATCTGGATGAACATGCGTCCCTAGTTATAGTTCACCGTGTTGGTTATAGTTCATCCGGATAGTTAAAGCTCACCAGTATAGGTAAAGTTCATCAGGATAGTTAAAGTTCATCAGGATAGTTAGAGTTGTTCCGGAATATAATTAATAATTAACTGTGCCGGCTATGATAAGTTTGTACTTCATCCGAATGGTTATCTGGATAGTTAACTAATGTTTAGCCGGTTATGATCGATATGATTTTATTAATTAATTGAATTGTAGGTCACTTCTGCGACTCTATCACAACACACTCCTCCATCTACAACAGCGTCGCAAAAGGAAAGGGTAACTATTTTAATTTACACAGTTGTGTACTTCCCTTATAACTAATTGCTCTATGATCATTTAATTAAATGCTGATGCTGTCTTTAGGTGAGAAAGATAAAAATGACAGAAGCAGTAGCTGCTGCAGCCAGTGCTGCTGGGGCATCAGAGCAGGAAGTGGTATATATATATATATATATATATATATATATATATATATATATATATATATAATTAATTTAGAAATTTGACAAATCGCTTTGACGTTATCGTTAATTAATATATATGTTACTAATCAGTTAATTACATGGTGTCAATTTAGGAAAAGAATAAGAGACATGCAAAACCAGTAAAACCTGCAGCTTCTAAAGTACCTCCTTATAAGAAGAGTGATCATCAGTTGGAAAAACCAAATAATTATGATGCCATTGCAGCTGCTATCGATCTGCAGCCAGTAATCCAAGAGGTATATAGATTAGTATATACCACAATTTTTGTATTCTATTTTTTACTTTAATTAATTAATTGTTTATATATATGCTATAATTATTATTATTATTATTATTATTATTATGTCACTTTTGATCAGGGGAGCCAAACTGCGACGTTGCACATGGAGGGGGATCCACTGAACGTCGTGGGAATGGCTGAATTATTACCAAAACAAAAAGATGAGAAGATTCATGGAAGTCCATTACCTTCTGGTTGCCGTAGAATTAAAGTTTATCAGGTCAAAAAGGGTGCAACATTTTTACCATTCCCAGTAGATGATAAAACAACGCTTTCGGAGGTTGAAAATAAATATATTATTGCATGGCCGATGAACCGAATGATCCTTCATTCTAATAACAAGTCAGATAGATCACAGCCGGTTGGTCATTCTACGGTTCAAAGAGTTTTGGAACAACCACAGGTAATTACTACATTAATTAATCGTATCCGCTAATTAATTAACTATATATATATATATATATATATATATATCTGATCGGTTTTATTTGTCATATATGTTTCCAGGGGAAATCAAAGATTACGAAAGTGTACGTAACACCAAACCAGCTGAATCAAAATCTGATAAATAGAAAAATCACACGGCACCAGCAGAAGCAGCTGATCAGCACGGACAAGAAATTATTATAGAAATTAAACTTTGATTAGTGTCGTATGTTATCTTTTTGAACAGCGTCATGATTAGTGTATGTACATTAATTTTTAATTATAATATATGATTTTTAAGGTTTCTCTATACTAATTAATTAATATATAATTAATTGTAATTAAGAAAATATATGTGACCATATATATAAAACCAAAGGCCACACTTTTTATATTTTAACGTGGCCGTTGCCACCATTTGGCCACGCTTATTGGGACAAATTATCTGATTTCAACTACCCTTTGGCCACTTTTTTTTCCCAATTATATGTGGCTAAAACACAAATATACGTGACCATATAATACCAAAGGCCACGTTTTTTATATCTTAACGTGGCCGTTGCCACCCTTTGGCCACCCGTATTGAGACAAAATGTATGATTTCAACTACCCTTTGGCCACTTTCTTTTTCCAAATATATGTGGCTAAAACACAAATATACGTGACCATATAATACCAAAGGCCACGCTTTTTATATTTTAATGTGGCCGTTGCCACCCTTTGGCCACGCGTATTGGGACAAAAATTATAATTTCAGCAACCCATTTGGCCACGTTTTTTTATAACATATGTGGCTAAAACACAAATATACGTGACCATATAATACCAAAGGCCACGCTTTTGATATTTTAACGTGGCGGTTGCCACCCTTTGGCCACGCGTATTGGGACAAAAATTATAATTTCAGCAACCCATTTGGCCACGTTTTTTATAACATATGTGGCTAAAACACAAATATACGTGACCATATAATACCAAAGGCCACGCTTTTGATATTTTAACGTGGCCGTTGCCACCTTTTGGCCACGCGTACTGTGACAAAATGTATGATTTCAGCAACCCTTTGGCCACGTATTTTTATAATGTATGTGGCTAAAACACGAATATACGTGACCATAAAATACCAAAGGCCACGTTAACCAAACACATGTGGCCGTTGGGACCCTTTGGCCACGCTTTCTGAAGAATTGTTTGATTACAACAACAAATATTGGTACCCTTTAGCCACGCTTATAGGTGGCTTCAGCCACTGATATTGTAACGTGGCCGTAGGGTACATATGGTCACGGCACCTATGGTGTCGGTTGGAATGGAAAGAAAAAACATTGACCAAACACCTTTTGTCACGGTTTTTTTCCGTGGCCAAAGGTGAATTTTGACGTAGTGATTTTAGACAATAATTATATATATAAGTCATAGAAATGTATATATAACTTATAGAAATGATATATGTTTCAATATTCTCAAGATCTTAGAAAATATAAGTCTTTATATTTTTAGAAATTTAGTCGTTGGCTTCGCCGCCATACAATACAAGTATCTGACAAATGATCGTTATGATAATTAATATTTAACTCCGTAAATATTATTATGTTTGTGTTATCTCAAATATTTTTTCTAAATTATATTTAGAAAATAATAAAATATTAGAATGAGATATCTGTGTGATGTGTTTTTAACACTTTTAGGAAAATATATTTGTAACAATATATATGTTTCACGTTGAGTAAGTTCAAAATATAACACCGTATATTTTTAGGTCCAATGTCTAGAATTTATATGTTATATATATAAGTATTCCGTTAAGAAATATGATATGAAAAATAATATTTAATTCATTAAATATTACCGGGTTGTGATAACTTTAAATAAATATTTCAAGTTATTAAAGAAAATGATATCTATAATATGAGCACTTAGTTATAAATTTTGAGTCCAAACGCTAGGTATTTAGAAATATATATATGTTTTATAAAAATAAACACATTTTTATAACAACATAGACAATAATATATCCCTTATATTTTATGTCAAAAATATATTTGTTTATATATTTTTAGTCCAATGTGTCACTTTGACGGTCCCCGAGTCAGTTTTTTTACCGCTTAGTCTATAATCTTTTTAGTCCTCACAACGATTCTCAGATATATATTGTGACACATGTGCTTAATTATTAAGTTAGTTTAATATTTAGGAAGGTTTGTTCATTTATATATATTTAGTGGGTGGAGTGTCAAGTCTCATTTTGGGTGTTTATAAATATAAAAAAAACGAACAACGAAAATGATTAAATTGTGACGTTTAGACTTTTACCTCTAGCACTAGGCTAGGTGATGAACCGAAAGAGGCGAGAATATCTCCGTAGACCCGATAAAAAAATATCGAGTTTTAAAAGTTTTACTCGAAAGGTAAAGCGGTCTTTTGCGGGCTAGTTTTCAGTGGTTTATGGTGTTTGTTAGGGGCAAACGTTGAGGCCGTTTGGGTGGTGGCCGAGTGGACAAGCCGTTGGTGGTGATTTGGTAGTGTTGCGGTGGTCCGATGGTGGCGTAACGATGGTGTAAAAGTGGCTCGATGGGCTGTTTTGCTCCAAAACAATAAAAAAATCAAGTTTATGTGTCTGAGAAGAAAAAAAAAGAATGCGGCTGTGTACTGTTTGCTTTAATTTGATTGTTCCGATTATATATATATATATATATATATATATATATATATATATAGTGAAAAGTTCATTGTAGACACCCCCATAAGTGTAGACAGGTAGACACCCTTTTTCACCATTAAATCTCTTGATCTAATGGTTGTGATTAATTTTCTTTTTTCTTTTTTTCTTTTTTCTCATTAATTAGAAACTGTCACATGTGAAAAAGAGCTATTTCACATGCGAAAGTGTCTTCAGATGAACATCACCCTCTCTCTCTCTCTCTCTCTCTCTCTCTCTCTCTCTCTCTCTCTCTCTCTCTCTCTCTCTCTCTCTCTCTCTCTCTCTCTCTCTCTCTCTCTCTATATATATTATATATATATATATATATATATATATATATATATATATATATATATATATATATATATATATATATATATATAGTGAAAAGTTCATTGTAGACACCCCCATAAGTGTAGACAGGTAGACACTTTTTTCACCATTAGATCTCTTGATCTAATGGTTGTGATTAATTTCTTTTTTCTTTTTTCATACTTTTCAATCAATTTCACATGTGCAAAAAGCTATTTCACATGCGAAAGTGTTTATAAAATTGTTTTTTCACATTCGAAATTGTTTAAAAAAAAGAAAAAAAAATTAATCACAACCATTAGATCAAGAGATCTAATAGTGAAAAGGGTGTTTACATGTCTACACTTATGGGGGTATCTACATTAAACTTTATATATATATATATATATATATATATAGGGAAAGGATCCTGCGAAAACCCTTTATATTGCGAAAACGCGAAAACCAATATTAAAACCTACATAACTTCTTCATACGTTAATGTTTTTTCATAAAATTGGCGCCAAATGTCTTAGAATTACGTTATCTTCAATTCTGGAAACAAATATTAAAAAAAAATTAACGGTTTTTTTTCTGTCCGTGTGATACACATGTGTATCATCATCATTACTACTGCACAAAAACGAATTATCATGTGTAAAAACACTCCTTATGTTAAAAACATATTAAAAACACTAAAACATTTATGGTACTAATGATAATGAAACATAGTGCACATGTGCAACATATAATTAAAAAAAGTTATAAAGTGTTATTTTTTTCATTAGATATAAAGATAACATAACTATAAGACTTATGGTGCAATTTCCTTTTAAAACTAGTAATGTATACCACATATATGAGGTTTTTTTTTTGGTGTGGTACACATGTGTATCATTAAAAAAAACACAAAAAATGACAGAAATATAACACATATGGTGCGTCTTAGAGAAAACAAATATTAACTCATACTAAAGTATGAGTTTTTTTTGTGGTACACATGTGTATCACAGAAAAAAATAAAAAATAAAAAAACGTTAACTTTTTATTTTTTGTTTTTATAGAATTAAAGATAACATAATTATAAGACTTTTGGTGAAAATTTTTAAAAAATATATTAACGTATGAAAAAGTTATGTTGGTTTTAAGATGGTTTTCGCGTTTTCGCAAAATATATGCGTTTTCGCATGATCTTTTCCCACCCTATATATATATATATATATATATATATATATATATATATATATAGGTATATAGTGAAAAGTTCATTTGTAGACACCACATAAGTGTTAGACATGTAGACACCCATTAACACAGCAATTAGATCTCTTAGATCTAACAGCTAGTGATTAATTTCTTATTCCATTTTTGTCTATTTTCATCATTATTCACAAACTCTCACATGTGAAAGTGTGCTATTTCACATACTAATAGTATATATATATATATATCATATATATATATATATATATATATATATATATATATATAGGGAAGGGTTCTGTGTAGACCCCTTAAATTTTGTAGACCCCGTAGACCCCTATAAAACTCAATAAAAATAAAACTCAGTGTTGTAAATTTGGTTTTTTTTATTACGATAAGCTTTTAAGAACCAAAAAAATAAATAAATAAATTAAAAAAAAACAAAAAACATTAAAAATCGAACATTTTAAGACAATGAGTTTTAAAATAATGAGTTTTAAACGCAACACTGAGTTTTATTGAGTTTATTGAGTTTTAAACTCATTGATTTTTAAAACTCATTGTCTTAAAATGTTCAATTTTTAATGTTTTTCGTTTTTCTTTTTTTTAATTGTCTTTTTTTGTTCTTAAAAGCTTATCGCAAATAAAAAAAACTAAATTAACAAAACTGAGTTTTATTTTTAGTGAGTTTTAATGAGTTTTATTGAGTTTTATAAGGGGTCTACGGGGTCTACAAAAATAAGGGGTCCACATGAGGACTGCCACATGTCAAAACCAGATTCAATTATCAATTTAGTAAATTACCAATTAAGACTAATTACCATATTAAATTTTCATTTTAAAAAAATTGGCAAACATATTATAGATTTGATAAATTACTCAATAATTTGAGTATAACTCAAAAGAAAAATAACAAAACATACCAGCACATTGCAAAACACCGATATATCAACGAACATACCAACACAAAAACAATGAGATAGTGATTATTCACATAACCCAGTCCTGTTTAATACCAAGCTAGCAAAATATATAACTTCCTATAACTTAATATTTGTTATCGAAGGCTGAATATGGATTTATAATATTAGATACATAAATGATTAATAAATTTGAAAATTATGATTGATATAAAATTCTTATAATATATTAAATAATAATTTAATACATTTAAGAAACTTATTATGTTTGAGAAGTTGATTACTTTTCACAGATGACTAAAAATATTAAGTAAATAAATCAAATCTACATTAATTTTATCAAACTTTTAAAATAAAATTTTAGTTTTGATAAAATTGGTAATTAATCTTAATTGATGATTTACTAAATTGGTAATTCAATGTGAGTTTTTTCTGCGTTTAGGGTAAAGTACCTAAAACACCCACAGAAAGAGCTCAATAACAAAGAGCATTCAGGTAATTAGGACTACCCACATACCCTTTTTCGTAATTTTGTATTTTATATTCATACCACTGGTTACAAAATTCGCCGCCCCCGACTTTACCTTTCTCGTTCAATCCCGATCCCTAATTTTCCAAACCTCTCTTTCGAACCCTAATTCCTAAATTCGACTTCGATTCGCTCTTAACGCCCCGAATTGATAGCGGATTCTTTCGACACGGGCTGGATTTAGGTTCATAATATTAACAACAAAAAAACGATTAAGAAATTTAAAAATTATGAATAACGTAAAATTCTTATAAATTAGTAAATGATAATGTAATAAATTAAAGAAATTTATTATGTTTGACAAATTGTTGATTAGTTTTTTTACAAACACTCAAATTATTTAGTAACTTTATCAAATCTTATTAATTTTGTCAATTTTTTTTGAAATAAAAGTTTAATTTGAATAAAATTGGTAATTAGTCTTGATTGGTGATTTACTAAATTTGTAATTAATTGTGAGTTTGACATGTGGCGGTGGTGATGTGGACCCTTTAAAATAAAGACATGTGGCAACAATTTTAGTGCTTTATTAGGATTAAGATATATATAGGGTGAGGTTCATTGTAGACACTTTCGCATGTGAAATAGCTCTTTTTCACATGTGAAAGTTTCTAATTAATGAGAAAAAAGAAAAAAAGAAAAAAGAAAATTAATCACAACCATTAGATCAAGAGATCTAATGGTGAAAAATGGTGTCTACCTGTCTACACTTGTGGGGGTGTCTACAATGAACTTTTCACTATATATATATATATATATAGAGTCGAGTTAGCCTACATCCAGCAAAAACGCTACATCCATTGCGGATTCATCTGGGGCGTCCATCAAGATCATCCAACAGCCAGGATCTATGGTGTTTCCACCTATGGTGTTTTCGGTGGGGTAAAAAAACACCATAGGCGGAAACACCATAGATCCTGGCTGTTGGATGATCTTGATGGACGCCCCAGATGAATCCGCAATGGATGTAGCGTTTTTGCTGGATGTATTTTACCCTAACTCTATATATATATATATATATATATATATATATATATATATATATATATATATAGGGGAAGGATCCTGCGAAAACCCTTTATATTATGAAAACGCGAAAACCAATATTAAAACCTACACAACTTCTTCATACGTTAATGTTTTTTCATAAAATTGGCGCCAAATGTCTTAGAATTACGCTATCTTAAATTCTGGAAACAAATATTAAAAAAAAATTAACGTTTTTTTTTCTTGTGATACACATGTGTATCACGTGTGATACACATGTGTATCATCATCATTACTACTGCACAAAAACGAATTATCATGTGTAAAAACACTCCTTATGTTAAAAACATATTAAAAACACTCAAACATTTATGGTACTAATGATAATGAAACATAGTGCACATGTGCAACATATAATTAAAAAAGTTATAAAGTGTTATTTTTTTCATTAGATATAAAGATAACATAACTATAAGACTTATAATGCAATTTCCTTTTAAAACTAGTAATGTATACCACATATATGAGGGTTTTTTTTGGTGTGGTACACATGTGTATCATTAAAAAAACACAAAAAAATGTCAGAAATATAACACATATGTTACGTCTTAGAGAAAATAAATATTAACTCATACTAAAGTATGAGTTCTTTTTTTGTGGTACACATAATTAAAGATAACATAATTATAAGACTTTTGGTGAAAATTTTAAAAAAATATATTAACGTATGAAAAAGTTATGTTGGTTTTAAGATGGTTTTCGCGTTTTCGCAAAATATATGCGTTTTTCGCATGATCCTTTCCCTATATATATATATATATATATATATATATATATATATATGTTAAGGTTCAGCTAAAAAAACCATTTCACCTAAGAAGGCTAGGAAGCAACCACGTGTTGACATGTGGACATAACACACTAACACAATGCATAAAAAGTAAAATATGCTGACACACTAACACACTAGATACATTGTGTTAGTGTGTTTTTGTCCACGTGTCAGCATGTGATTGCTTCCTAATCTTCTTAGGTGAAAGTGTTTATTTAGAATAACTTTACCCTATATATATATATATATATATATATATATATATATATATATATATAGGGTGAGGTTATTGTGAGAAGTTTAGTTGAATTTCCTTTTTGTTACGTGTATGATTTTCCAATACGAGCGTGAGAACTGTCAAGGTTGGACGTTTTCGTGCATAGTGTTTACTAATAATACTATTAAATCAAGTCATGCACATGTATATACGTATATATATACGGTCAAAGTATAGGTTTGACCTTGGATATTGGACGGGTTGTCACATTCTCCCCCTGTTGGAAAAATTTCGTCCCGAAATTTAGCTAATGCCGATTGATGGCTCTGCATCGGTGGACAATTTAAGGCTAATTCTGTCTGGTCTGATTTTCGCTTACCCAGATGATAGTTTTGTCAGCGATCCATGACGTTGGGAGTGCGATTCTGATTCCTTCTTCGGGTCTCGTGATCCTTGATTGTTACGATTTTCTAACGGCGTGGAGTTGATAGAACATCCACGATAGTTCGTCAACAAGATGAGTGTTAGACACATAGATGAAAGAGGTTTTGTGTTTGAAAGGTCTGGACAAGTCATGATTCCTCACGAATGGGCTCTATAAGGATTTTCATGTAGTTCAGATTACAATTATGTGTGCACCCACAATTTTGATTTGCTTTACATGACCAGCCTAGGCTTTGCTCATACTTGAGTTTTCAGTTTTTATTGGAATATGCGATGTGGTGGGGAAAAAATGGCTTACAGAAAAGTTTAGGTCGATTAGCTATCGGATGGGATCTTCCTTGATCCCCGGGAGTTCTAATGACGATGTCGATGGAAATGCGGTTCTCCAGTATCTTGGTCTCGCAGTCCAATATCTTAATAAGTTTCGGACAGGATGGGGCTTGTAGGCCACTGGTCCGATCCGTTCCAGGATTCCAAGGGACCAATGTAATTTGGAATAAGACTTCCATGCTTTATAGGCCTAACCATCTTTGTCCGAGGCATATTTCATTGTAAGGTCTTGAACCCTCTTATAGATTCTAGGGGCTCGCGTCGAGCGTTAACATAGGCTCTCTTAGTGACAACCTACGGCTTTCGAAAGGTTCTGAAATTGGAAAGGTCTTCCCAGTAGTTTTATGAACTATCTCTGGACCAGTCAGTTGGTTGTTACTGGCTTCGGTCTAGTAAAAGGGGCGGATGACACTTTCTTCCATACAAGGCTTTGAAAGGGCGGCTTGAATATCGAGCGATAACTATTGTTATATGGAAACTCGGTGAGTGGAAAATGGTTGTCCAAACCATTACCAAGGTCTGTCTTGCGTGATAACAATATGTCATATAACTACGCAACCTACCCTTTTAAGGTCTGAATTTTCCTCTCGCTTTGATCATCAGTATAACTCCTCTATACTTTCACACATCGTGTTGGACCCCTGGTAACTAGAATATCTAGTCTTGTGTGCTTCATTTAATACTAATCTCTTACTGTTTTTAGGTTCGGCACTCCATTCCATGAAGGAATTCCATGAAGGCATTCTTATTGTTTGAATTCTTTCTTCAGAGCTTCGAGTTTGGCATCATGAACTTGCAATGTGAGACTAGCATGAATGGTCATGCTTAGTGTTCGAACTCGAAGAGGCTTAACGCACTCCTTTCTACTCAATGCATCCACTACAATGTTAGCTTTGCCGAGATTACAACGATTCTTGCAATCGTAGTCATTAATTAAGTAGCTCATTCCTTTGGCGTAGTTTCATAATCAGCTCATTCTGATTGAAGATAAGTTGTTGGCTCTTATGGTTAGTGAATACGATACACTACGTTCCATACAGGTAGTGTTTCCAAATCTTCAGAGCGAACACAACAGTTCTAAGCTCTAGATCGTGGGTTGTATAATCCTTCTCATGATTCTTCAGTTGTCGAGGAGCATAGGCGATTACTTTCTCTTGCTGCATTAGCACGCATCCCAAACCTTGATGCGAAGCATCACTACAAGTTCATCGATTCCATTAGGTAAGGATAGGATCGGTGTGTTGCAAAGTTTTGCTTCAACAACTGGAAAGCTCCTTCAGTCTTGGCATCTCAAGTGGGATTTCTTATCTTCCTCAGTTAAGCGGTTAGAGGCTAGGCTATCTTTGAGAACTTCTTCATGAATCGGCGATAATAGCCAGCGAGACCTAAGAATTGTCGAATCTCTGATGGAGTCGTGGGAGCACTCCAATTCTTGACAGGTTCAACTTTAGATGGATCAACATGAATATATTTATTGTTTATCACATGACCCAAGAGTTGAATCTCGCGAATCCAAAAGTCGCATTTGGAAAACTTCGAGTATAATTCTTCTTTCTTCAGCAACTCCAGGATAAGTCTCAGATGTTGCTCGTGTTCCTTCCTACTATGGGAGTAGATTAGAATATCATCGATGAACATGATAACAAATTTATCCTAATAAGGTTTGCACACGCGGTTCTTAGGTCCATGAATATTGCAGGTGCGTTGGTCAAACCGAATGTCGTAGCAAGGAACTCGTAACGACCAGAGCGTCTTCTAAACGCTCTCTTCAAAACGTCTTCATCTCTGACTCGGAACTGATGGTAGCTTGATCTTAGATCAGTATTGGAGTAGTAAGTTTGAACCTTGAAGTTGATTGAGTAAATCATCGATCCTTGGGAGCATATTGTGGTTCCTTAACGTTAGCTTGGTCAATTCTCTATAATCGATACACATTTGATATGTTCCATTTTTCTTCTTTACGAACAACGCAGGAGCACCCAAGGAGAGTGGCTTGGCCGGTTTAAACTCTTATCTAAAGACTCTTGTAGTTGATGAGATAACTCTTATACCTCGGACGGTACAAGGAGGTAAGGGGTCTGGCAACGAGGGCGGCTCCACGTGTAAAGTCGATGTGAAATTTTTCTTGCCGAGGCGGTGGCAAGCCAGGTAAGTCTTTAGGAAAGACTTCTGTGATTTCACAGACAGCTGGAGTATCTTTAATACGCTTCTCTTTTGGCTTCTTCTCCGTGACATGAGCCAGAATGGCATGACATCCTTTGCCGAGGAACTTTCGGGTATTTATGCAAGCTAAGACGTTGAGTTCGGCTTCACTCCTTTCGCCTTACACGTTAAGTGTGTCGCCGTTTGCGAGTGGCATTCTGACTATCTTCTCGTGACAAACAATGCTTGGTTCCTGATAACCAATCCATCCTAACGACAAGATCAACACTTCCTAACTTGACAAACATTAGATCAATGTCGGGCGCGTATGCTCCAAAAGTTCAACTTAACATCCTTTATAAACCTTCTCTAGTTTCTATCACCATTAGCTAACCCTATTGTAAACTTAGTGTCTAAGGCAACAAAGGATATTTCAAGTAATTGACTAAAATCGGTAGACACGAAGCTTCTATCGACACCAGTATAGAAGCATAATGGTTATTAAGTAGAAACTTACATGTCACTGTGTTAGGGTCTCGCGCGATGTGTCCCTTGGCTTTACACATCTACAATAGATGTTTCCATAATCCATAGAGTGGTGAAGGTTGCACATGTTACATAAGGGTAGGTTACCGAAGTAACCAGTCTTTCTTGGCTCGTGAATAGGTGCAGTGGCAACATAGACCTTCATTGGCTCCGGATTCTTCTCGGGAACCTTCTCTGAATTCCCCTCAGGCTTCCAAAAAGCACGCTTTTTCTTGTTATCCGACTCCATGATTGATGAGGGGGCAGCACTGACATCTCCAGGTTTAGCTTTAGAATTCTCCTTGGAAAAAAGTCACACCTTGACGTGTGGCTTGATAAACCAGATTTTGTGCCAGACGCACAACACTTTAAAAAGTGTTCGGGTTTGATGCCAGAATATTTCCTCGAATATGGGGTGTAATTCCCCAGATGTACCTTCTTGTACAGGGGGTGTGACCATGGTTGAACAAAGATGAGAAAGTTCACGAAATCGCTTGGTGTAGCCAGCGATATCGGTACCATTTGTAGTCAAACTCCATAACTTAGCTTCCAACTTCTGAAGCTCTTCCCTTGGGGTAGTATCCGTTACATGAAAACTGCTTGAGTTCATTCTAAGTCATGACGTAGGCTAAGTCGGTCCCTATGGAGTCGATGTGGGAGTTCTACCATGCGAGCGCATATTTGGTGAATGTGCAGGTAGTGTACTTAGCCATATAGCCTTTGGGTCTGTTGCTTGTGGAAAATACTAAATCCATCTGATTAGTCCAATGGCACCTTTTCTGCCTTTAAAACTCACAGTACCCTGTTACATATGTAACCTCGGTTATAAAATATTTTTTTTAAAAAATTTACTAGGCGTTTTTTTTTTAATTTTTTTTGCATAAAGGGGGTTTTTTAACTTGGAGAATCACCATAAAAAAAATCGGAACAAAAATCGAATTTTTTAGCTTGGTTTTCACGATTTTCCAAACTCGGAGAGGTTTTCATTATATCCCTCCCCTATATATATATAAGGTTTAGGTTCAAGTAAAAAAACCATTTAGCCTAAAAAGTGTAAGATGCAATCAGAGAATGCCACGTGGATTGGTTTCATTTTGGTAAGTAGGGGCAAAAGTGTAATCTACGATATCCCCCAAAATCAGCTGTTATAATATATGCATATTTTATGGGCTACTGTTACGACTCCACGTAACTAACCAAAATCGTTGTTGATAAGAAGATTCAACATTTTCATTAAGCATAATTCTTTATCATTTCTGGGAGAAAAACAAAGCATACGAGATGAATTCCATAATTGATCACGATTCAGGTTTATTTCATTTAGTTTTTTTTTTATCACGAATAGTTTTTATACCATGATTGTTATACATATTTTTATTCAATTTTAATCGTATTCTTAATCTTTCTTAATCACTGATTTCTTTATCATCACTTTCGAAACCTTACAGGGTCCACAAATCAAAATTTTGTTATGTTCTTTAGGGTGATAGGATCATTTTTGTTCAACTATGTTTGTATTTACTCTTTTTTGTGTTATGTAGAGGATCATTTTTTTCAACTATGTGTGTATTTACTCTTGTTTGTGTTATGTAGAACTGCTCTTCATTTATAAAGTCAACATATGTCAAACTTTTTAGGGTTAACGAAATATGGTACTTTTGTTATTTTGATGAGTGTGTTTGGATCATGATTTAATTCAGTTATGTGCTCATTTAATATCATTGTGTTATGCAGAACCTTATTCTTTAATTATGTGTTAGTTATTCTATTAGACTTGGTGAGAAGTTGTATTTCTTGTTCTTTGCGAAGTGTGTTATGTTTACTTTATTAATTTCTGAGTTCACATAGTGTTATGATGTTTTAGGATCAATTTACGGTATAAAGCATATGTTCTGAAGTGTGTTAGGATAACTTTTTTATTTTCTTAGATATTTTTTTTAACTTGATAGTGTATCAACTAGTATGATTTTAGATATACGTTAGTGTGTTAGTGTGTTAGTGTGCTAGACATGTTGTATGATGCCTTTTCACAATTGGTGTATGTTGCATTTTTAGTTTAATTTAATATATATATATATTTTTTAATTCAGATGGAACATAGTGTGTCATTGTGTCAGGTATTATGTATCTGAATTCCCAATAGGTATTATGTATCTGAATTCCCAATAAGCCTAACACAATGATCATGACACAATGATCCTGACACATTGATCCTGACACATAAAATGCACACACTATGAATTTCCAAATGAGAGTATGTTTTGTACTATCACCAAATTGGGTCCAGTACATGGTTGGATATCCATTGATAAAATGTTATGTGGTTGCTAATTTGATTAATATTGAAAACACAATGACACGAGTTCAATGTTAAATAAAAATTGGTGATTTTGTTTTTTCCAGAAATCATATGGAGAGCAGATGGATGTTGAGGATAGGGTATTGTTATTCAGCTCTATGATGGGTGTTGTTTTAAAGCATGTTGGCTTGAAGTCGGTGGTACTATGGTCTTTACTAAGACTGGAAGTAAGACTGGAAGTTAGTTGGTACCATGGTTGTGTTTCGGTGTCGTAGTGCTTGATTTGGAATTGTTTTGCTTTGTTTGGTAGTTACTTTAATGTTTATGTCGTGGCCAACATTTTGTGATGTTTTGGAATCGTATGACACTGTTTTATTTATGTTTTGGCCGACGTTTAATGATATTTTAGTAAACCGTATTGATTGTTATTGAAAAATGGTGTTATTCAATCTATTTGATTTAAATTGGCGAATGTATAGTAATTACCATAAATGACATTCCATATTTTGATTTTGTACAAATGCTCTTTTAATTTTATCAGTTAAATAGAAGTATAGGTATCATAACATAGTGTAGAAATTATCATACATTTACCATACTTTATACACTTCACAAAAGTACAGATAGAATATTAAAAATGTTAATTATCATGACATAGATTGGCATCTCTGTAATCGTATTTGAATTTTCAATAATCCTGAAACAATGACCCTACAACACTAAATGCACACACTCTGTATTTCGAAATGAGATTTTTGTTTTGTACTATAACCAAATTGGGTGTAGAAAATTTTTGCATTTCCGTTGACAAACTGTTTTATGGTTGCTTACGACATTTTATTAGTACCGAAAAACAATGACATAGATGGATGTTGAGTAAATGGCATTGTTATTGAGTTATACGATGGGTGCTGTTTTAGAGACCATAACCATCAAAAAATAAATACCAACCGATTATGGGAAACAGAAAGCATAATGGTGTGTTATACACGTTTAAAAAACCCCATATTTATTAATATAACCACCACATAAATTATTAGGAATAAACAGAAAATGAAAAAACCCACCCAATCCCAACTTTTAAAAATAATAACAAGAATACGACAAACAAATAAAATCAAGACTGTTGCAGTGCTGAATTGGACCCAGATGTACTTGCATCATTGGTATTATTAGGCTGCTGAATATCAACAGTACAATTGCTGAAGTCATGTTCAACGCCGTGACACTTCCTTAGTTTCTTGCCGCTTTGACTTATCGTATTTTCGCGATATGACTTCAAACGTTTTTCAAGACTACACCGTTTGAATCTATTGCCAATAGGGACATGGATAGTTTTGTTAGACGGTTGTGTGGACCCGACATAAATAACCATCTGGTCTTTTGGAGACAACAATTTTAGCCTTTGGTCTAAGCTTACTCTTACCAACTACATCCGAGCGTTCACACCAACTTCCCTTTTACCTTAATCTTCACATTTAGCATAACACACTTAGATAATATTTTCTAGACACAAAAAGAATTAAAGATCATGAACTGAAAGAGCATACACACCACAATCATCCGGAATTTTATGAAACCCGGCAACATGAATCAGGGGAGCAACTTCACTCTCACCCTGAGCTGACACATCAAATCTTTTCTTACACCTCCTTTCTCCAACGTATTCATCACCAACCTTTTTGTACACCAAAGTTGCTTTTTACCTAAATCAAGTCACAAATTTTTACTTCATCCACAGTTTTATACATCCAAACATATCCTAAACACATAACAGTGAACAAAAATACATAACACACACCTTCAGTATGGAGCTGTTGCATAACACACACATAACATTTGGAACATCAAGCCTCCGTTTAGTTCTCCTTCCCACCTCAAAGTCTCATCACTTTGATTTCCATCAGTAACATCTACATTTTATAGCTTATTATAATTCCATTAACAAAAAAAATTGTCATACTATTTTTTAGCATTTATAAACACTGCTTTTTTACATCATAGCACACACATATCACACATACCACGAAACACAACAACTATCACACACACTTTCAGATCTTAACAAGTTACCTGTACATGCATTCTGATATTCCTCAGCATTTTCAACATCAACACTCTGGTTTCCATTAGAAACATGCAGGTCATCTAATCAACAAAGACAGATTTATGAAATTTTTTTATCATTACTTAAACACACAAACTAAAGGATATGAATTTCACATTTAACAAAACCAAATACACAAAATCCTAAGAAACCAACTGAGTTAACCACCAACCAACATGTTTATCGCACAATGCACACAAGAGATTTTAAAAAATGCTCACCTTCTCGAGACACATTCCCAATTAAGGAATCATATTTTTTTACCAGTATGACAACTGCTGATTCTCAACACATCGAGCTTTCTTTTCGTCCGACCTGGTAAACACGCAACGCAAATCGCCGAACACAATGAGAATCAACTAACCCTCGATTAAATATCGTCAGCAGAAAGAGTATACTTACGAATATAATGCATTGCGAATCGCTTGATTGCATCTATCATCCTATTTCAATTTACAAATTGCCGGATCTTCTGCTCGTTTGATTTTAAAGGTTTAATGACCATCCAAATTCTTCTCAGTTTCCTTCTTTATCAAACCCGAAAAAGACCCAAATACCCTTTCTGACGTGGACGTGCCTCATTTTAATTAAACAGATCAAACTTTAAAAAAAATAATCTCAACCCTTCATTTAAACATCTAACGGCCCAAACTCTATCCTAGGCTTCTTAGACACATTGGTTTTTTTAGAATAACTCTACTATATATATCTTTCATTCTAATAAAGCAATAAGTTGGGTGCCACATGTCATTTTTCTAGGGCCTCCACCTAAGCTTGTCCACTTGTCAACACCACACTTATTTTTAAATTTTCCTCATTTAAGAATTCAAAATTTCCAAATTTAATATTTCAACTTTCTAAATCTAAAAGTCAACATTAAATTTAATTAAAATTAATTATAAATATTATAAATAGTTATTAATATTCATTAAGTATATATTTACATAAATTATTTATTAACTAACTTACCAAATTATAAGTTATTTGAATTTTCTAATATTAAGAGATGTAACACTCAATTTTTTTTATAATAATAGTTACTGCTAATTTGATTAATATTGAAAACACAATGACACGAGTTCAATGTTAAATAAAAATTGGTGATTTTGTTTTTTCCAGAAATCATATGGAGAGCAGATGGATGTTGAGGATAGGGTATTGTTATTCAGCTCTATGATGGGTGTTGTTTTAAAGCATGTTGGCTTGAAGTCGGTGGTACTATGGTCTTTACTAAGACTGGAAGTAAGACTGGAAGTTAGTTGGTACCATGGTTGTGTTTCGGTGTCGTAGTGCTTGATTTGGAATTGTTTTGCTTTGTTTGGTAGTTACTTTAATGTTTATGTCGTGGCCAACATTTTGTGATGTTTTGGAATCGTATGACACTGTTTTATTTATGTTTTGGCCGACGTTTAATGATATTTTAGTAAACCGTATTGATTGTTATTGAAAAATGGTGTTATTCAATCTATTTGATTTAAATTGGCGAATGTATAGTAATTACCATAAATGACATTCCATATTTTGATTTTGTACAAATGCTCTTTTAATTTTATCAGTTAAATAGAAGTATAGGTATCATAACATAGTGTAGAAATTATCATACATTTACCATACTTTATACACTTCACAAAAGTACAGATAGAATATTAAAAATGTTAATTATCATGACATAGATTGGCATCTCTGTAATCGTATTTGAATTTTCAATAATCCTGAAACAATGACCCTACAACACTAAATGCACACACTCTGTATTTCGAAATGAGATTTTTGTTTTGTACTATAACCAAATTGGGTGTAGAAAATTTTTGCATTTCCGTTGACAAACTGTTTTATGGTTGCTTACGACATTTTATTAGTACCGAAAAACAATGACATAGATGGATGTTGAGTAAATGGCATTGTTATTGAGTTATACGATGGGTGCTGTTTTAGAGACCATAACCATCAAAAAATAAATACCAACCGATTATGGGAAACAGAAAGCATAATGGTGTGTTATACACGTTTAAAAAACCCCATATTTATTAATATAACCACCACATAAATTATTAGGAATAAACAGAAAATGAAAAAACCCACCCAATCCCAACTTTTAAAAATAATAACAAGAATACGACAAACAAATAAAATCAAGACTGTTGCAGTGCTGAATTGGACCCAGATGTACTTGCATCATTGGTATTATTAGGCTGCTGAATATCAACAGTACAATTGCTGAAGTCATGTTCAACGCCGTGACACTTCCTTAGTTTCTTGCCGCTTTGACTTATCGTATTTTCGCGATATGACTTCAAACGTTTTTCAAGACTACACCGTTTGAATCTATTGCCAATAGGGACATGGATAGTTTTGTTAGACGGTTGTGTGGACCCGACATAAATAACCATCTGGTCTTTTGGAGACAACAATTTTAGCCTTTGGTCTAAGCTTACTCTTACCAACTACATCCGAGCGTTCACACCAACTTCCCTTTTACCTTAATCTTCACATTTAGCATAACACACTTAGATAATATTTTCTAGACACAAAAAGAATTAAAGATCATGAACTGAAAGAGCATACACACCACAATCATCCGGAATTTTATGAAACCCGGCAACATGAATCAGGGGAGCAACTTCACTCTCACCCTGAGCTGACACATCAAATCTTTTCTTACACCTCCTTTCTCCAACGTATTCATCACCAACCTTTTTGTACACCAAAGTTGCTTTTTACCTAAATCAAGTCACAAATTTTTACTTCATCCACAGTTTTATACATCCAAACATATCCTAAACACATAACAGTGAACAAAAATACATAACACACACCTTCAGTATGGAGCTGTTGCATAACACACACATAACATTTGGAACATCAAGCCTCCGTTTAGTTCTCCTTCCCACCTCAAAGTCTCATCACTTTGATTTCCATCAGTAACATCTACATTTTATAGCTTATTATAATTCCATTAACAAAAAAAATTGTCATACTATTTTTTAGCATTTATAAACACTGCTTTTTTACATCATAGCACACACATATCACACATACCACGAAACACAACAACTATCACACACACTTTCAGATCTTAACAAGTTACCTGTACATGCATTCTGATATTCCTCAGCATTTTCAACATCAACACTCTGGTTTCCATTAGAAACATGCAGGTCATCTAATCAACAAAGACAGATTTATGAAATTTTTTTATCATTACTTAAACACACAAACTAAAGGATATGAATTTCACATTTAACAAAACCAAATACACAAAATCCTAAGAAACCAACTGAGTTAACCACCAACCAACATGTTTATCGCACAATGCACACAAGAGATTTTAAAAAATGCTCACCTTCTCGAGACACATTCCCAATTAAGGAATCATATTTTTTTACCAGTATGACAACTGCTGATTCTCAACACATCGAGCTTTCTTTTCGTCCGACCTGGTAAACACGCAACGCAAATCGCCGAACACAATGAGAATCAACTAACCCTCGATTAAATATCGTCAGCAGAAAGAGTATACTTACGGATATAATGCATTGCGAATCGCTTGATTGCATCTATCATCCTATTTCAATTTACAAATTGCCGGATCTTCTGCTCGTTTGATTTTAAAGGTTTAATGACCATCCAAATTCTTCTCAGTTTCCTTCTTTATCAAACCCGAAAAAGACCCAAATACCCTTTCTGACGTGGACGTGCCTCATTTTAATTAAACAGATCAAACTTTAAAAAAAATAATCTCAACCCTTCATTTAAACATCTAACGGCCCAAACTCTATCCTAGGCTTCTTAGACACATTGGTTTTTTTAGAATAACTCTACTATATATATCTTTCATTCTAATAAAGCAATAAGTTGGGTGCCACATGTCATTTTTCTAGGGCCTCCACCTAAGCTTGTCCACTTGTCAACACCACACTTATTTTTAAATTTTCCTCATTTAAGAATTCAAAATTTCCAAATTTAATATTTCAACTTTCTAAATCTAAAAGTCAACATTAAATTTAATTAAAATTAATTATAAATATTATAAATAGTTATTAATATTCATTAAGTATATATTTACATAAATTATTTATTAACTAACTTACCAAATTATAAGTTATTTGAATTTTCTAATATTAAGAGATTTCACAGACAGCTGGAGTATCTTTAATACGCTTCTCTTTTGGCTTCTTCTCCGTGACATGAGCCAGAATGGCATGACATCCTTTGCCGAGGAACTTTCGGGTATTTATGCAAGCTAAGACGTTGAGTTCGGCTTCACTCCTTTCGCCTTACACGTTAAGTGTGTCGCCGTTTGCGAGTGGCATTCTGACTATCTTCTCGTGACAAACAATGCTTGGTTCCTGATAACCAATCCATCCTAACGACAAGATCAACACTTCCTAACTTGACAAACATTAGATCAATGTCGGGCGCGTATGCTCCAAAAGTTCAACTTAACATCCTTTATAAACCTTCTCTAGTTTCTATCACCATTAGCTAACCCTATTGTAAACTTAGTGTCTAAGGCAACAAAGGATATTTCAAGTAATTGACTAAAATCGGTAGACACGAAGCTTCTATCGACACCAGTATAGAAGCATAATGGTTATTAAGTAGAAACTTACATGTCACTGTGTTAGGGTCTCGCGCGATGTGTCCCTTGGCTTTACACATCTACAATAGATGTTTCCATAATCCATAGAGTGGTGAAGGTTGCACATGTTACATAAGGGTAGGTTACCGAAGTAACCAGTCTTTCTTGGCTCGTGAATAGGTGCAGTGGCAACATAGACCTTCATTGGCTCCGGATTCTTCTCGGGAACCTTCTCTGAATTCCCCTCAGGCTTCCAAAAAGCACGCTTTTTCTTGTTATCCGACTCCATGATTGATGAGGGAGCAGCACTGACATCTCCAGGTTTAGCTTTAGAATTCTCCTTGGAAAAAAGTCACACCTTGACGTGTGGCTTGATAAACCAGATTTTGTGCCAGACGCACAACACTTTAAAAAGTGTTCGGGTTTGATGCCAGAATATTTCCTCGAATATGGGGTGTAATTCCCCAGATGTACCTTCTTGTACAGGGGGTGTGACCATGGTTGAACAAAGATGAGAAAGTTCATGAAATCGCTTGGTGTAGCCAGCGATATCGGTACCATTTGTAGTCAAACTCCATAACTTAGCTTCCAACTTCTGAAGCTCTTCCCTTGGGGTAGTATCCGTTACATGAAAACTGCTTGAGTTCATTCTAAGTCATGACGTAGGCTAAGTCGGTCCCTATGGAGTCGATGTGGGAGTTCTACCATGCGAGCGCATATTTGGTGAATGTGCAGGTAGTGTACTTAGCCATATAGCCTTTGGGTCTGTTGCTTGTGGAAAATACTAAATCCATCTGATTAGTCCAATGGCACCTTTTCTGCCTTTAAAACTCACAGTACCCTGTTACATATGTAACCTCGGTTATAAAATATTTTTTTTAAAAAATTTACTAGGCGTTTTTTTTTTAATTTTTTTTGCATAAAGGGGGTTTTTTAACTTGGAGAATCACCATAAAAAAAATCGGAACAAAAATCGAATTTTTTAGCTTGGTTTTCACGATTTTCCAAACTCGGAGAGGTTTTCATTATATCCCTCCCCTATATATATATAAGGTTTAGGTTCAAGTAAAAAAACCATTTAGCCTAAAAAGTGTAAGATGCAATCAGAGAATGCCACGTGGATTGGTTTCATTTTGGTAAGTAGGGGCAAAAGTGTAATCTACGATATCCCCCAAAATCAGCTGTTATAATATATGCATATTTTATGGGCTACTGTTACGACTCCACGTAACTAACCAAAATCGTTGTTGATAAGAAGATTCAACATTTTCATTAAGCATAATTCTTTATCATTTCTGGGAGAAAAACAAAGCATACGAGATGAATTCCATAATTGATCACGATTCAGGTTTATTTCATTTAGTTTTTTTTTTATCACGAATAGTTTTTATACCATGATTGTTATACATATTTTTATTCAATTTTAATCGTATTCTTAATCTTTCTTAATCACTGATTTCTTTATCATCACTTTCGAAACCTTACAGGGTCCACAAATCAAAATTTTGTTATGTTCTTTAGGGTGATAGGATCATTTTTGTTCAACTATGTTTGTATTTACTCTTTTTTGTGTTATGTAGAGGATCATTTTTTTCAACTATGTGTGTATTTACTCTTGTTTGTGTTATGTAGAACTGCTCTTCATTTATAAAGTCAACATATGTCAAACTTTTTAGGGTTAACGAAATATGGTACTTTTGTTATTTTGATGAGTGTGTTTGGATCATGATTTAATTCAGTTATGTGCTCATTTAATATCATTGTGTTATGCAGAACCTTATTCTTTAATTATGTGTTAGTTATTCTATTAGACTTGGTGAGAAGTTGTATTTCTTGTTCTTTGCGAAGTGTGTTATGTTTACTTTATTAATTTATGAGTTCACATAGTGTTATGATGTTTTAGGATCAATTTACGGTATAAAGCATATGTTCTGAAGTGTGTTAGGATAACTTTTTTATTTTCTTAGATATTTTTTTTAACTTGATAGTGTATCAACTAGTATGATTTTAGATATACGTTAGCGTGTTAGTGTGTTAGTGTGCTAGACATGTTGTATGATGCCTTTTCACAATTGGTGTATGTTGCATTTTTAGTTTAATTTAATATATATATATATTTTTTAATTCAGATGGAACATAGTGTGTCATTGTGTCAGGTATTATGTATCTGAATTCCCAATAGGTATTATGTATCTGAATTCCCAATAAGCCTAACACAATGATCATGACACAATGATCCTGACACATTGATCCTGACACATAAAATGCACACACTATGAATTTCCAAATGAGAGTATGTTTTGTACTATCACCAAATTGGGTCCAGTACATGGTTGGATATCCATTGATAAAATGTTATGTGGTTGCTAATTTGATTAATATTGAAAACACAATGACACGAGTTCAATGTTAAATAAAAATTGGTGATTTTGTTTTTTCCAGAAATCATATGGAGAGCAGATGGATGTTGAGGATAGGGTATTGTTATTCAGCTCTATGATGGGTGTTGTTTTAAAGCATGTTGGCTTGAAGTCGGTGGTACTATGGTCTTTACTAAGACTGGAAGTAAGACTGGAAGTTAGTTGGTACCATGGTTGTGTTTCGGTGTCGTAGTGCTTGATTTGGAATTGTTTTGCTTTGTTTGGTAGTTACTTTAATGTTTATGTCGTGGCCAACATTTTGTGATGTTTTGGAATCGTATGACACTGTTTTATTTATGTTTTGGCCGACGTTTAATGATATTTTAGTAAACCGTATTGATTGTTATTGAAAAATGGTGTTATTCAATCTATTTGATTTAAATTGGCGAATGTATAGTAATTACCATAAATGACATTCCATATTTTGATTTTGTACAAATGCTCTTTTAATTTTATCAGTTAAATAGAAGTATAGGTATCATAACATAGTGTAGAAATTATCATACATTTACCATACTTTATACACTTCACAAAAGTACAGATAGAATATTAAAAATGTTAATTATCATGACATAGATTGGCATCTCTGTAATCGTATTTGAATTTTCAATAATCCTGAAACAATGACCCTACAACACTAAATGCACACACTCTGTATTTCGAAATGAGATTTTTGTTTTGTACTATAACCAAATTGGGTGTAGAAAATTTTTGCATTTCCGTTGACAAACTGTTTTATGGTTGCTTACGACATTTTATTAGTACCGAAAAACAATGACATAGATGGATGTTGAGTAAATGGCATTGTTATTGAGTTATACGATGGGTGCTGTTTTAGAGACCATAACCATCAAAAAATAAATACCAACCGATTATGGGAAACAGAAAGCATAATGGTGTGTTATACACGTTTAAAAAACCCCATATTTATTAATATAACCACCACATAAATTATTAGGAATAAACAGAAAATGAAAAAACCCACCCAATCCCAACTTTTAAAAATAATAACAAGAATACGACAAACAAATAAAATCAAGACTGTTGCAGTGCTGAATTGGACCCAGATGTACTTGCATCATTGGTATTATTAGGCTGCTGAATATCAACAGTACAATTGCTGAAGTCATGTTCAACGCCGTGACACTTCCTTAGTTTCTTGCCGCTTTGACTTATCGTATTTTCGCGATATGACTTCAAACGTTTTTCAAGACTACACCGTTTGAATCTATTGCCAATAGGGACATGGATAGTTTTGTTAGACGGTTGTGTGGACCCGACATAAATAACCATCTGGTCTTTTGGAGACAACAATTTTAGCCTTTGGTCTAAGCTTACTCTTACCAACTACATCCGAGCGTTCACACCAACTTCCCTTTTACCTTAATCTTCACATTTAGCATAACACACTTAGATAATATTTTCTAGACACAAAAAGAATTAAAGATCATGAACTGAAAGAGCATACACACCACAATCATCCGGAATTTTATGAAACCCGGCAACATGAATCAGGGGAGCAACTTCACTCTCACCCTGAGCTGACACATCAAATCTTTTCTTACACCTCCTTTCTCCAACGTATTCATCACCAACCTTTTTGTACACCAAAGTTGCTTTTTACCTAAATCAAGTCACAAATTTTTACTTCATCCACAGTTTTATACATCCAAACATATCCTAAACACATAACAGTGAACAAAAATACATAACACACACCTTCAGTATGGAGCTGTTGCATAACACACACATAACATTTGGAACATCAAGCCTCCGTTTAGTTCTCCTTCCCACCTCAAAGTCTCATCACTTTGATTTCCATCAGTAACATCTACATTTTATAGCTTATTATAATTCCATTAACAAAAAAAATTGTCATACTATTTTTTAGCATTTATAAACACTGCTTTTTTACATCATAGCACACACATATCACACATACCACGAAACACAACAACTATCACACACACTTTCAGATCTTAACAAGTTACCTGTACATGCATTCTGATATTCCTCAGCATTTTCAACATCAACACTCTGGTTTCCATTAGAAACATGCAGGTCATCTAATCAACAAAGACAGATTTATGAAATTTTTTTATCATTACTTAAACACACAAACTAAAGGATATGAATTTCACATTTAACAAAACCAAATACACAAAATCCTAAGAAACCAACTGAGTTAACCACCAACCAACATGTTTATCGCACAATGCACACAAGAGATTTTAAAAAATGCTCACCTTCTCGAGACACATTCCCAATTAAGGAATCATATTTTTTTACCAGTATGACAACTGCTGATTCTCAACACATCGAGCTTTCTTTTCGTCCGACCTGGTAAACACGCAACGCAAATCGCCGAACACAATGAGAATCAACTAACCCTCGATTAAATATCGTCAGCAGAAAGAGTATACTTACGGATATAATGCATTGCGAATCGCTTGATTGCATCTATCATCCTATTTCAATTTACAAATTGCCGGATCTTCTGCTCGTTTGATTTTAAAGGTTTAATGACCATCCAAATTCTTCTCAGTTTCCTTCTTTATCAAACCCGAAAAAGACCCAAATACCCTTTCTGACGTGGACGTGCCTCATTTTAATTAAACAGATCAAACTTTAAAAAAAATAATCTCAACCCTTCATTTAAACATCTAACGGCCCAAACTCTATCCTAGGCTTCTTAGACACATTGGTTTTTTTAGAATAACTCTACTATATATATCTTTCATTCTAATAAAGCAATAAGTTGGGTGCCACATGTCATTTTTCTAGGGCCTCCACCTAAGCTTGTCCACTTGTCAACACCACACTTATTTTTAAATTTTCCTCATTTAAGAATTCAAAATTTCCAAATTTAATATTTCAACTTTCTAAATCTAAAAGTCAACATTAAATTTAATTAAAATTAATTATAAATATTATAAATAGTTATTAATATTCATTAAGTATATATTTACATAAATTATTTATTAACTAACTTACCAAATTATAAGTTATTTGAATTTTCTAATATTAAGAGATGTAACACTCAATTTTTTTTATAATAATAGTTACTGTTATTTATTAATTAAAAATATTATATATTAGGATGGTTGATTTATTTAATTAGAATATAAAATGTCAAACACCCTTTTATATTCTAAAATATAACTTTTATTAGTTCAAGTACCATTAGTCATTTGGCTCAATGGTATTGGTGATGAGGGAAGGACTTGGGACTAAGAGGTCACAAGTTCGATCCCTGAGCCTGACAGGTTTTCCACCCGGCCTTTAGAGGAGATGGTTTTTCCTGGGAATTGGCTCAACTGGTGTGTAAATAGTCTTAGTTGAACGTTCCAAAAACAAACATGTTTTAATTATCATTTAACATTATCTGAAAATTCAAGTAACCCTAAATAATAATAACTTTTATTATTGTAATTCTCAACACATTTTAAAGTAAACCATTAAGCAATTTATTTTCCAACTGCGATATACAAAATACTCTAATTTACTATATTCTATAAAAATGGTACTTTTTACTTAACTACTATAAAATAACTATTGGATAAAATCTCACAGTTAATTCATAATTTTTAAATCTCATATCATTTTTTAAAAGTTATCTCATATTATGAATATTTATTTAACCCGTGTAGTACACGGGTTACTAACCTAGTATATATATATATATATATATATATATATATATATATATAGGTTTAGGGTAAAATACATCAAGCAAAAACGCTACATCAATTGCGGATTGATCTGGGGCGTCCATCAAGATCATCCAACAGCCATGATCTATGGTGTTTCCGCCTATGGTGTTTTTTCTCCCCACCGAAAACGCCATAGGCGAAAACACCATAGATCTTGGCTGTTGGATGATCTTGATGGACGCCCTAGATCAATCCGCAATGGATGATCTTGGCTGTTGGATGATCTTGATGGACACCCATTTTTTGTGAGATCTGCGTAACAAATCTTAAAACATACATAACTTTTTCATACGTTAATATTTTTTTTTAAAAAAAATTTGCACCAAAAGTCTTAAAATTATGTTATCTTTAATCCTATAAAAATTAAAAGAAAAAATTAACGTTTTTTTTTTGTGGTGCACATGTGCATCACAAAAAAAAAATTTAATATATTTTTTTCTAAGTCGCACCATATTTCATATATTTCAATCAATTTTTTTTGCGTTTTTTATTGAATGATGCACATTTGCATCGCACAAAAAAAACCTCATACATGTGGTATACATTAATAGGTTTAAAAAGAAATAGCACCCTAAATATTTAGATTTAAAGAAAAAAAATAACATTTTATAAACATTTTAATTATATGATGCACGTGTGCACCATGTATCATTATCATTAGTACCATAAATGATTTAGTGTTTTTAGTATGTTTTTAGCATAAAGGGTGTTTTTTCGCATTATAATTCGTTTTTGTGCAGTACTAATGATAATGGTGCACATGTGCATCACACGAAGAAGAAAAGAACGTTAATTTTTGTTAATATTTTGCTCCAGAAATAATGATAATGTAATTCTAAGACTTTTGGCGCAAATTTTATGAAAATTTGTTAACGTATGAAAAAATTATGTGGGTTTTAATATGTGTTTTCGCGGTTTTCATAAAAAATGTGTTTTCGCAGGATCTTTACTCTCTCTCTCTCTCTCTCTCTATATATATATATATATATATATATATATATAGAGGAAGGATAAAATGAAAACCTCTCCGAGTTTGGAAAACCGTGAAAACCAAGCTAAAAAATTCGGTTTTTGTTCCGATTTTTTATGGTGATTTTCTCTAAGTTAAAAAAACCCCCTTCATGCAAAAAAGTAACAAAAAAACGCCTAGTAAATATTTTAAAAAAATATATTTTATAACTGATGTTACATATGTAACATGGTACTGTTACATATGTAACATCGGTTATAAAATATTTTTTTAAAAAAATTTTACTAGGCGCTTTTTTAATTTTTTTGCATAAATGGGGTTTTTTTAACTTAGAGAATCACCATAAAAAAAATCGAAACAAAAATCGAATTTTTTTTCTTGGTTTTCACGGTTTTTCAAACTCGGAGAGGTTTTCATTATATCCCTCCCCTATATATATATATATATATATATATATATATATATATATATGGAGAGGATCATTTGAGAACCAATTTGATTCGAGAACTAATAAGAACTAATTTGAGCCACAAGTTATTTACATGTATCCCCCCTCCCATGAATTGTAGTGGTCCCCCCCTGAAATTTATGGTTGAGATTTAGTTCTCAAAAGTTCTCAAAACAAAAAGTTCTCATTTGAACCTCTTCAAAAACGGGGTCAAAATGTTTTTTTTCCCTTCAATTTTTTATAGAGGAAGGGTAAAATGAAAACTCTCCCGAGTTGAGAAAACTTTGAAAACTCTTCAAAAACGGGGTCAAAATGTTTTTTTGACCCCGAGGCATTTTTTTGATTTTTTTTCCATCTATGGATAGCCTATAACGTAAAGAATCACCATAAAAAATTGAAGGGAAAAAAAACTTTTTGACCCCGTTTTTGAAGAGTTTTCAAAGTTTTCTCAACTCGGAGTGGTTTTCACCATAACCATCCCATATATATATATATATATATATATATATATATATATATATATATATATAGGGTTAGGTTCAAATGAGAACTTTTTCTTTTGAGAACTTTTGAGAACTAAATCTCAACCACAAATTTCAGGGGGGGACCACTACAATTCATGGGAGGGGGGATACATGTAAATAAACTTGTGGCTCAAATTAGTTCTTTTTAGTTCTCAAATCAAATTGGTTATCAAATGATCCTCTCCCTATATATATATATATATATATATATATATATATATATGGGAAGGGAACAATTATTAACCCTTCCTTAGAGGATTAACCAAATAACCACCATCTAGTGGTGGGAAAAAGCCAGATTGAACCAGATCATGCCATGTGTCTTTTTATTTTTTTTTAATTATAAAGGGCAATTATGTCAATTAACACACCCACATAAAACACCCCCTTCATTTTAAAAAGCCTATAACTTTTTTATACTTTGTCGGATTTTTATAAAAATTGCACCGTTAAACTCGTCACATTTTTATCTTTAATTCCATTATAGTCTCGACGTTCTTTATTGTCGTTTTCTCAGACGTACGATGTGGCACTAGTGTTACAACTAGTAACATCACTATCATAACTATTAACAATGAACAAAATTACATCCATACACTCATAACCAGTAGCATTGCTGTTTCTACTTAAGTACAACTGATATGCATATATTACAACTTACAAATGCATCAAAATGCATATAAACACTGATGATATAACCATTAACAGCGGTGTGATAACCAGTAGCATCGACGCTATCAACATTCAACAAAAACATGATAAAAAATGTACAACTGCGTATGCATGTAAACATTAAGTTCAACAAAAACACAAATAAAACACTGATGCTATAAACATTATAGTGGTGTGATGATAAGTAATGTTGGTGCTATTTACAATCTATCAGATATTTGTAAAAAAAAGACAAATGTACAGCTGTTGATGCATAAAATACAAGTCAGCAATGCACTTTAACACTGATGCTATACCTGCATCAAAATTCTCAACAAAAAACCCATGTAAAAAAAAACATAAATTTAAAGAAATCAAAGATAGATGCCAAGATTTGTAAACTTGAAATCCATATTACAAATAGCAATCTTCTATAAAAAATGATTACATCAGTTCATTAAATATATACAAATCGTAGTGTATCTAATTGGAATAAACTTTATGAAAAATAAGATAGAAAAATCAACCAAAATCAAGCACACAATAATACAAACCAAATAATATATGGCATATAATAAAATGACGGAAACCCAGATCGCGACCTTAAAAAGAAAATGGAAAATCAGTTCATGATTCAAAGCAATAAAACTCCGATTTAATGAATTCCCAGAAACCCCCAATTAATATAGAAAAAAAATAAAGAAAACGGACCTTCGCCGGTGATGGCAGCGGACATCGGAAGTATTCGTTCGAACGGAGAAGGATTCGTTTCTCGCAGGTCATCGGAGGGGTAGCAGGCGGTAGATTTGTTCGAACGGAGGTCAGCGGCTCGTTTCTCGCAGGTCGCCAGAAGAATTCGTTTCACGCAAGTCGCCGGAGGGGTAGTAGGTAGTGGTTTTTTTCGAATGGAGGTCAGCGGCTCGTTTCTCGCAGGTCGCCGGAGAAGGTTTCGTTTCTCGCAGCTCGCCGAGGGGTAGCAGGCGGTGGATTTGTTCGAACGGAGGTCGGCGGAGGTTTCCGTTGATCGAAGGTCGCCGGAGAAGAAGAAAAATGAAGGGATGAAGTGGCCGGCTTCCTTTCTTCTTCCATTTTTCTTTTGCTTTCTCCTATATTTTTTTCTTTGAAACGTATGTTGTGTGTGTGTTAAATTAGGGCTGCACATTTACCATCTTATCCCTGGATCAATCTCAACCATAAAAAAAGTATCTTAGCTATCAGCCCTTAGATCAAAAGCAAGGAGGCTTAGATGGTGGTTATTTGGTTAATCCTCTAAGGAAGGGTTAATAATTGTTCCCTATATATATATATATATATATATATATATATATATATATATATAGGGCAAGGTTAGTATGAAAACCCAATCTAGTTGGAAAAACTTTACAAACCCATCCAAGGGTCATAGATCAAACACATCATCCAGATGCCTTATACCCATAAGGGCTTTATAGACTTTTCATCATACCTAAAAGCAAAAGCAAATATGTTTGTCTGACACATGGAAGACTTTGAGACTTTACCTCTCTCATTCTTGCTTTTCATCTCTTCATCTCTCCTCTGGTTCTTATACTAGACTCACCTCCTTCAATTTCTACTTTCTACAATTTCAAAAAACCCACCTATTTTACTTTCTACTCCCTACAACTTCTCTGCAACTCAAGAACTAGTTTCCACGATGGTTCTTGATTCTTGTACCACTTATTTCTCCATTTTCTCTTCTTCTATTCATTACCCACAAAAGGTGAGTGTCTTTTTCAATAAATTGGTGTTCGGAGAGGATGATGGCTCCGGTGTAGCTTTAATCACAGGAGAAAATGGCTTGGTACAGAATTTGATTGAAGCGCAAGGTTGTTGGATGTAGTGGTAGTGGAGGTGTCGGATCTGGGGGTTGTGGATTTGTTAGAAATTTATTATTTCATATGATAACTTTATTACAAACTTAAATTGCTAGTTTTTACATTTTACTTATATATATATATATATATATATATATATATTAATATTGAAGAAGATTGAGTGATTTCTATGATGAAGAACCAACTTGAAGCTTTAATGGAGTCCATGAATATGATAAAAGTACATACAAGAAAATTAAGAAGAAGAAAGGTATTGGGGAAAAACATAAATTGTCTTGTTGTGGATGTGGGCCATGTGACTTTAAAAGAAAATTTAATATTAACCCCATTTGGTTTAACTAGACTTACAAACTAGACATTTTAATTTTATTCAATCTCTAAACATTTTGTGTCATCTTACATATTAACTATAATAACTAATTAAAATTTCTAAATAATTAGTATTTTATGTTATTAGATTAGTTAATTAATTTATAATCTCCTTTTTTTCTATTTATAAACGATTTAAGTTTTGTTCTTTATGATTCACAAGTGTTTTTATTTTATTTATTGGTGGTATATTATAAGTAAAGAAGTATGAATATTGTTGTCGTACTTTTATCTCTTGTACTTTTCTTTTATAACGTTTCAATTAAGCTACATACGTAAAAAAATTGTTATTGTTATTAAACATTCCGCTCACAGCATGTTACATACGTAAATCATCTAGAAATGTGTAAATAAACGTTACGTATGTAAATTTACTTGTGTAACATATCACATATCATTGTCACAATTATAATTAACAATAAACGTTACGTATGTAAATTTACTTATGTAATATGTCCATATCATTGTCACAATTACAATTAACAATAAACGTTACAAAATGTTACGTATATAAAAATTTACTTATGTGACATGTCAAAATGACAATTAACAATAAACGTTACAAAATGTTACGTATGTAAAGTTAGTTATGCTTCATTTCTTTATAACCATCTTCATCTTTGACAAAAAAGTTCCATTCATCAAAATGTATTTTTTTAGTGAGTTATATTTTTTTTCTCCAAAATGTATTTTTTAGTGAGTTATATTTTTTAGATATGTTATTTTTCTTTTAATTTTCTCCAAAACGTATTTTTTTAGTGAATTATATTTTTTCCTCCACTGGTATAGTTACATATGTAATGTCATTATTAAGTTACATATGTAACATTTTGATAGAAGTTTGTGAGCCACATGATGGGCTGATTTGAGGGAACTTTATTCTAGCAAGCCATAAACAAAGAAAAATTTCATGAGCTATGAAAACACATGTATAAGGGTTACATGTAAACACTAATAACACTATTAAGAAAAATTAGTTACTGTTACATATGTAATTTTCATATATGAGCAATATCAATAACGTGGATGCGACGTTTCATTCACCCTAAAAAAATGTTTATTAGTTCAAGCATGAAACTACGTAAATTTACATATGGAGGACGAGCTTACATATGTAAATTTAAACAAATTAATGAGATGTACCATATTCAATAAGTAAATTAAAATATGTAATGCCGTTACGGAAGTATATTAACATATAGATATATATGTAACATCATTGTTTAGTCACATATGTAACATCATTATTTAGATATGCATTTTTCTAAATAGAGATCCCAAGGCACGAATTGTTACATATGTAAAAAATGTGTTACTGCATGTTACATATGTAAATCAACAGGACATGTTTAAGAAAAAATGACAATTATAAATTATTAATGTATAAGAAACATGTACAATAAACGTTACAAAATGTTTCATATGAACTACAATATTTAAAAAATGATCAAAAATAATAATAAGCTAACAAAAAAATATAAAAGATAATTATGTTTTTGTTCTTGATAATCTTCTTCATCTTTAACACAAAAATCTCTTCATCTACAAAAAAAAAAAAACAAGTTCATCAATTCATATACGTAAACTCTACACATGTTACGCAAGTAAAATTACATATGTAACTTTAGATATTACCTATGTAACATAAGATTATATAGCATGATACATATGTAGATTTCATGTCTAATATAATTAGAAACACGAATTATATTATAAAAAGTCTTATCTATATATGTAACTAAAACGTACTCCATATGCACGAACACTCACTGTCATCATATCAAATAATAAAGGCTCCTAACATTAAATGTAACATTACATATGTAACATGTGTGTAAATTTACATACGTAACATTATTAAAAAAATATATATAACACACGTGTAACATTAAACTAAACATGGATATTCCAAAGGAATGATACATATGTAAAATTATATACGTAACATAATTAAACTAACATCATAGAGACAACTTCCTATTCACAATTCAAGAGAATGAGACATGTGTAAATTTACATACATAATATGATTAAAAACATATGTAAAATGCGTGTAACATTAAACTAAACATAAATGTCCAAAGGAATGATACATATGTATATTTATATTATTGAACAACATATATGTAAATTCACATACGTAACATAATTAAACAGACATCATAGAGACAACTTCCTATACAAAATCCAACGGAATCATACATGTGTACATTTACATACGTACCATGAATAAAAAATATATGTAACAAGTGTGTAACATTAAACTAAACAAAAATATCCAAGGGAATGATACATATATAAAATGTAAATTTACATCCATAACATGCTTAGAAAAACATCACAGATACAACTTCGTAGTCAAGATCCAAGGGGATGAAACATATATAAACTTATATACATAACATAATTAAAAAATATCACCCAGACAACTTCTAGAAAACAAATTTTATCATTTGTTAGATACACGTGTTATGTAAGTAAATTTATATATGTAACATTATATGTTACATATGTAACATAAGATATATGTAACATTAAATATTACATATGTAGGTAAATTTTTAACAATTTTTGTGAGGTAGGCATGTTATGTAAGTAAATTCACATTCACATATGTAATATTAGATATTACATATGTTACATAAGATATTACACTTATTTCGTATTGAAAAATCTAAAATTATTTTGTTCTAGAAACATTTAAATCTAAATGGTATAAAAATATTAATTAACTAGTTAATTATTAAATTTCATGAGCTATAAATGTTACATATGAACACTATTAATATTATTAAGACATATTAGCTACTGTTACATATGTAATTCTCACATATAGAGATCTATCAATCACACTGATGTGGCGTTTTGAATTCATGGTTTGAATACTTACAAACCAAATTAAATGGAAATTAAGAATTGATTTTTTAATGACAACACTTACAAACAAAATTTGAGTTTAAGATTTGAATCTTCTTTTTTAATCAAGAATACTTAGATCTGAAGCAATTATCTTTTATATATATTTTTTTATTTTCTCAGATCTAGATCTGAAGAACTTTAGGATTTTAGTCTTAAAATTGGTTAGAAAAAAGAACTGGTTACAACCTTCATCTCCAAATTTTGAAACCATAAGATGGTGAGTGGAGGAACAAGTACCTTTGATTTTATGTTTCCGATTCAGATCTCGATGGTGACTCCGTCTCCGCGAAGGAACATCCGACGATGACTTCGTGTCCGCCTCATCGAACGATGGTGGTTGTGGGGATGAGCGACGAAGGAGGTGAATGATGGTGGTCATAAACTGGGGTGGTTGTAGTGGCTGATGGATTATGTAGGTGATGGTGGTGGTTGGCAATGGTTTGAATAAATGTTTGCTCTAAAATTGTAAAAAGTAGAAATCAAATGAAAGTGAAACCTCTATCTCTTTCTCTGCTACACACATGGGTTTTTTTTTTGTCATGAACAAATGAAGAATAAAAAGTAAAGGTGAAAGTATGAAAGAGATGGAGTGATGTGATAGGTAATGGAGTGATGAGATGAGATGGAAGTTCTTGGGGATTGAATTTTGTAGTATGTCTAAAATGCCCTTTTGAAGAAAAAGACAAAAACCAAAAAATAATTAAATTAAAAGAAAATTCTGGAAAAAAGAAGGACCATTGGATGATCATGATCAAGGGTCTATATTTGGTTTTTAAAGTTTTCCCAACTCATGTTGGTTTTCATTCTACCCTTCCTCTATATATATATATATATATATTAGGGTTAGGTTCAAATGAGAACTTTTTGTTTTGAGAACTTTTGAGAACTAAATCTCAACCATAAATTTCAGGGGGGACCACTACAATTCATGGGAGGAGGGATACATGTAAATAACTTGTGGCTCAAATTAGTTCTTTTTAGTTCTCAAATCAAATTGGTTCTCAAATGATCCTCTCCCTATATATATATATATATATAGTCATGTACCCGCGCGTTACGGCGGACGACAATTTTGCGTTTGTCGGCGACAACAACCTACAGTGCGATTTTCAGTTTTGGTAACACGATGCGACGCGAAGACAATCAACCAATGTGGTACATGTTTCTGTTAGTTTATCAATTATATCGTGCGATTTTATATTGTCCGTCACACTACAAAAGAAACAATTCTCTTCCAATGAATCAATTCAAGCAAGAGTTTTCTTTAGATACATTTTTTTATCAACCATCAATATAAAAGCTACAGAGAGGGTAGATACATATGACATAAAAATTTAGAATGAAAAACAACCAAATTCAATTTTCATAACAAATGCATGCAAAACTCATAGATACGATACTAAACTCATTCAACTTTCAATTTTAAACGTTTGTCTATGTGAACTACTGAACAAGATAATATAACAACTAATCATGAAGATTTTGTTTTATAAAGCAATACCTTCTATTGCCTCATTAGGTGTCATAATTCTATGACCAACACTCTTCAGGTACCTATTTCCTGCCTCTTTCTCTTTTTTCTTTTTAGTATTCTTCTTTTCATTGAACTAATACAACATAGAATCAACAATTAGTCCATTAGCATAATCATCTTCCAAAACCATATAGTTTCTCACCATAAAAATACTTTTGGCTGCTTCAAAAACGCCTTCTCTGTATATCAATAGACAAGGAAATCAAAGAAGAGAAATTGTTAAATAAACTAGTTGGGCTAGAAACGCGTGTTGCGCGCGGCGGTGTTTACGGAAAACTGCGTGTCACCAATTAATCGCAATGACATAATGCATTCCATGCGTAACTTAAACACAACATGATAAGAAGTGTTTTAAGAAGAAAAGAAATTCTAATGTAAACTTATTTCTGAAGAATCTAAATAACACTTACTAATAAGAAGTGAAAGAAACTTAAACACAACCTAATAAGCCATGTGAAACTATAAAATTTACATACACCAGTTTGACGAACCAAAAGTCAACCATTATCTTATTTTTTTAACAAATAAGTAGCCAACCAAAGCAAAACATAACTTTATAGCAACAACCTTATAAAGGGCCATAATATTTTCAAAGGCTGCAAGTTAATAACATCCTAATAGCTGCATCATACCTGATTTAGTTGGTATTTACATACCCCAATCAAATTACAGGCATCCATATATATAATACCACTTTAATGCAACCTAAGAATATAAAAGTATAAAATGAATGTGTGTCCATTAATTCAATCAAAAATATACAAAAGTATAAAAAAAAAGACACCTTAATAAGGCAATCAATATGAACATCATCAGAACCAACATTCCCAAACATGAATTGTATGAGATGACTTCCATCACTACCGGTTAAGGGTGTTCAATACCGGATACCCGGAATTTTGGATATCCGAATTTCGGGTATCCGAAAATTTCGGATATCAGTTTTCGTTGTCCAAGTCCAAGTCCGAAATTTCGGATATCCGAAATTTCGGATATCCGAAATTTTGGACTGGACTCGGATAGTTAAAACGGATATCCGAAAATCCAGTTTTTAAAAAAAAAACCACATTTTAACAAAAAAAACGACAAAACGACAAAACAAATAAACATAGTCCAAGTCTTCAAATACAAATGAACATAAGTTCGACCTAAAAAACGACAAAACAAATAAGCATAGTCCAAGTATTCAATAATTCCTTATTTATTTAATATAAAATTTATTTTAATTTATTTAAATTTTCGGATACCGGGTATCCGAAACTTCCGAAAATTTTGTAAATTCTTGTCCAAGTCCAAGTCCGAATTTTCGGATATCCATGTTTCGGATATCCGAAATTCCGGATATCCGAAATTTTCGGATAATTCGGATACGGAATTTCGGATAATTCGGATATGGATTCGGACTCGGATATTTTTGAACACCCCTACTACCGGTATCATATTCATCATTATCTGCCGGTATCATATTCATCATTATCTTCCAATGAAAAATTTAAAATCATTAGGTAGCTTATGAAAATAGTACAAAAGTAACTAATATATCTTAAAAGCTTTGAAGGCAAACACTTAAGTAGATGATGCCAATATGAGTCATACCAATCTTACCTATGTGAAATAGCATGAAGTTATATATCATAAACACTTTGAAGGCAAACACTGAAGTAGATGTTATAGAGATGAGGCAAACCGGATTTTTTATGTTACCAATACTAAAATCTTCAAACTAATAAAGAAGATTTGAATACAAATTCATCAAATCTTTAAGCATGAATATGCGGCTCTTCATATCAGTTTCTTCTTCTTTCATTAATTTATAGAGATATGCATATATTTTTACACCGACATTCAAACCATATCATTAATTAAATTTAGAGCTGACATTGGTATGTATCTTTATCCTGGTACTACTTGCTTTCCGTTGTCTAATCTGCCCGCTATTTGGCCCTATAAATTTATATCTAATCTTTTTAGTTTTCCTAAAGCTACTCCTATAATCATTTCTCTTTATTTTATCTTTATGTCGTAAACTCATACCAAAATTCCTTTAAATACTAACCTCAAAAGTAAATATGGCCAGCGGCAAATTGAGATAAATGTAAACCCTCTGATTACAAAGGTTGTTGAAAAGTTGCTCACCACTGGTTCATCGGTTGTCCATGGGAGGCCTCGGGCAATGGGGATCCCTTGCTTTTCTTGCTCAATCATCATCTCCTGGACCTTTTCTATGAATTATTCTTGTTTTGACCTTCCTCTTTGCTGCAGACAAATAATAAAACATAATTGTTACTTAATGACAGCAGTATAAACTCTTTGAAACACATCTACAATAGGGTAGTGGACAGATTGCCTTATTTGAACTGATCGTTACTTGTATTCTATGACCATCCTATGCTTTGGTTATAGTTGACTCCACTTTTATAATGTAAACATTGCATGCCCCCATGTTATAGCATGAACAAATTGATACCAAAGAAGGAAGAAAACGTACCATCATTTGAGCGTGAACAAATTTATGACATATGTGTAGTCTTCTTGATTGCGTTATCAGCACACCACATTCACATGAGCAAACACATATACGTCATTGAATCTGCAGCCAAGGTAAGATAACATTATTAGTTCAGGGGCCCAAATTTCAACTGGCCAATCACTCTAAGTAATGCGAAGAGAGTTGGTTGTTTATAATAATACAGAAGTTGCAATTTGAAATGGCACAGTGGACTTATTGCTAACATTGTTACTTGCAAATTCTTTTGAATAAAGGAAATCCAAAACTAAACCAAGAACACAAATACATCTCAAAATTCATTGAATTTAGCAGAAGCCAAAGTAAATCGGAACCACATGGAGGGTAAAACTCACATTAAAAGTGAAATTGGTAAACAATCCATGTGAAAATTGATCCAATTTGACGGAGGCGAAAGAAAATGGGAAGAACATGGAAGCATAAATTTTTAGAAACAACAAACCTTGCGATTGAGAAATGGCGTGGCAGGCGAGAACAACTTCAATTGAGATGAGATATGTAAGCCTTCTCACGTCTTCAACACAGTAAAGGAGGTATGGGGATATGGATGCATGCGTGATCGACCGGATGAATGCGGTACTGGATGTACGCCTCTTGTCGGAGCAGGTATGATAAAGGAGTATGTTGTAACCCACACTTAAAGGGTGGAAAGTAATGAACGGCTAAAAAGGCATGCATCAACATACTTGTACATTAGGCTGTTGGAGGTGTACATTTTACAGTTTACTATTCATCCAATTACTATTCATCCATGTTTAAAATTGTTATATAGGGTAATCTTTCCACGCACATCAAATCTTTTCTAAATATTACTATTTCTTAACAATGTGCACTGCTCCTTCACGTTATAATGGTCTAAAACGACTACTTTATATTACTTCAAAAAAAACATTTACATTAAAACTATATAATTTGTTTAAAGAGATTTTATTTTTAGTCTTTTAGATACAAAATAATTACAAACTGTATATACAACTATAGGAAAACTAAAATTATATAATGATTTAAGTTTCATGGTAATGTACAACCCTATGACCTCAAAACCATCATTCATTTTTTAAGTTTATATTGGAAAACTTTAATTGGAGTAAA
>JBCNJP010000010.1:44849249-45033002 GCA_039602395.1 Deinandra increscens subsp. villosa | reverse complement strand
AACTTGACCTAGAGGCACAAGAAGGCGTTGTTATATCCAAGATTTACACAAATGATCTTAAATGATCTGTATCCGACATTGGTCAAGACTGATGCTCAAAAGATGGAGCTGAAACACATGATCGAGGCAAGTATTGGCACATTGGCGACTTATCAAAAGAAGAAGCCTGCAGATTATCCAAAGTTAAAGCGGTTAATTGGTCATCTTGGTAATGTTAACTATGTTGCACCAGCTAGGGGTGCACCTCGTCATAGTGAAGGAAGTTCATCTAAAGAACTTGATTATAGTTGGGTTGAAGAGAGAAATCGACAAAAAAAACAAGCAAAGGTTAAAAGACCAAGACGACAAACATAAACACCACTAGTTGTACAGGAACCGGTAGTCTCAGAACCGACTGTTACTGAATCTATAGCACCTGTTGTCACACAACCAGCTGTCACTGAACCTACTGTTTCTTTTCCCAAAGTCCAAGCGACTGTCATAGTGACTGAGTCACCAACTGTTAATACCTTGATAGATGAAGAAGAATCTGATAATGATGAGTTTACTGATTTAGGAGCTAACTCTGAAGATGTTTCTAACACAAACAACCCGTTTGTGTACATCAAGGTCAATTCCAAACATGTGAAAGTGAAGAAGGGTAGCGAAGAACATTTCACATACTGAACAAGTCTGAAGAAAAGCAACGATCGATACAAGGATCGTGTGTGTGATGATATAGCCCCATCCGAATCTGATGAAGATTACAACCCAGAAGCCGATGTTAGTCATGGAAAGGGTAAGAAGCCGATAACTTCTACGTATTCATTGACTACATCAAAAGGAAGAAGTCGATTGCTGCTGGTGGACGCGGCAAGAAGCATAAAGGTCAAAAGTTTATATTGAAACGCCGTTCCGGTGTATCTTCATCTGATAGTCCTGATATGTCTTTACCCGAGATGACTACAACTACAACAACAACAGTTTCTACAACACAAGCTGATATTCTTCAAGGGTTGAGTCAGTCAGGGTTTCTGAAAGATTTTCTGAGTTCAACAAAATCTACAACTAGCATAGCACCTTCAGCAAGTGCTGGTGCTCAATATGTACCACACCCAATGGGATCAACACCTACAACTCCTGTATTCTCAACAGCTACAACTTTAACCACATCAACTCTATATGTTCTTTTTAATCTTGCTCAAGGATCAGTGTCTTTTTCTAAAGCTGAGCTACTGAATAGTGCTTTGCTTGATCACTAATCATAGATTGACGAATTAAAAGCTAAGAATGATGGGCAATCGAAGGTGATTGAGGTGTTAAAGAGAAAAAATGAGGAGAAAAATCAACTGATTACAGAATTGAGAACAAGAGTTGAAGAAATGAGAGTAAGAAATGAATCTCAAGGAAAGTTGATAACTACATTGCAAAGAGATTAAATGCAATTGAAAAGTGGGGAGTCGGCTAAAGCACAGGAGATCACACGTCTAAAAAAAGCCAGTATGAACCAGAATGCTCTACTAGCACATATAAATGTGCAAATAAAGTTCTTGATGGAGAATTTTAAAGCTCAGGGGGAGATAGGTTCTGGTTCTGGGTGCAAAGATTATTTTCTGATGTATTTGAATGATGAACCTAATAATGACGACCTAGAAGGAAATGTTGGTGGAGGTTCAGGCCCAATTAGAAACACTGGTTTGGGTGCTGGGATTTCTATATCTCAGGGGGAGTCTAATTCTAGGAATGCTAAGCCGACAACTTCAATTCCGTCGAATCAACCTGCGAAGAGTATTGATTTGTTCAAAAGGATGTTAGAAGAAGGTGAGTTCGTTTATAAACTTAATCCAGAATAACTTAAGTCTTCGATTTGAACGATGAGGAAATAAAGAGAACTTCTGAAGCTACACCTGAAATATACAACGAGTCATCTGAACCAGAGTCTGAAGAAGATATTTGGGAAGAGTTGATTGAGGTTGATAATATAACCGAAGAGGAATATCCAGATCTGTACTCCAATTTCAACAATGACAATAATCAGACTGGTGATGAGTTTGAGGTATTTCCTAAAGAGAAAGGTGTTGAAGCTGAGGAGAAGTTAAAACAGGAAGAAGCTGAAAAACCTGTAGAACCGATTGCCAAGGAGGTGAAGGAACATAATCAACATTGGGTGTTTAATGAATACATGAAGACATTTCATGCAAATTACGTTCCTCCTCCAAAACGGATCAAGCAAAGAAGGCATGTAAGATTCAAGGGTCAAGCATCAGGTGAGATTATCAGCTGGATGTATGCTGAATGTCTGAAGTGCTATGGGATAAAACGACAGCATGGTATCCAATACTTCAAATCTGCAAAAGACTTCAGTACTTTACCATTCTGAGATGTTCGGGAGCTTACACGAAAGCCTTTCAGTAACTATGGTAATGACTGGAGGGGTTTCTACTTCAAGAATCAAGTTGAGAAAGAACGTAATAAGGGATTTCAATATCTGAAGCCTCAAAGACTGAATAGATGTGAACATCCGACCAAGATACATAAGAGAACGGAGAAAAAGCTGATAGTACTTATCTTCAAAACAAAGCCTAAAGTGATGAAGAAGATTCCATTAATGAAGATGGAATTGGATTTCATACAAAACTTGAAGTGGTGGTATTATCATGAGTAGACTGGTGAAGCTGTGATATTGCTGGAGAATGAAAACAGAGTTGTGAAGATATTTGACCCGATGTGGCTGATCAACTTATCAAAGGCTGATATTGATGAGTTGTATCATAATCAGATCTTGTTTCATCCTGACTACATGGATCAAGCATTACAGTTTCAAAGGGTGATTCGGATATGCTTTGAATTTGATATATATGTCGGGCATATTCACTAGAACACATGGGTTGGGATGGAGGCTGAAGTTAAAGAATGATAAAGAACTGACCAGCATTTTCCAAGGGGGAGTTTGTTGATACATAATGTGGCAACATGCTGGATTAGACAAAGTTTTGGAAGAAATCAAGAAAAACAAGAAAAACCTAGTTTGGGTGAACCCTGTCCGAACCGTGGGCGAACTGGCAGGCGAACTGCAGTTCGGACCATGGCCCAGTTCGGAAAGTCGGGCTCTTATATATAGTTAATAGGTTTGTAATTTTTGAAATGTCTTTACTAGTGTGTGTGAACCTGAAGGTGTTTTCTCTGAGTCTTGTAACATCTGATATTGAGTGCAATACATGATTACGTTATTTACCTTTGCGTTTGATTACTTTGTTTACACATTAGATATGAGTTGATCTCGATTCACGCATCCCACATTCTTTCAGCATTCAAGGCGCTTGAAGATACACATATTCCTATAATCCACATATTCCTATAATCCACATATTAAGTCCAGCTATCAACCAGGACGAGAACCTAGAAGGTGCTAATCCTGGGAATAAAATCCTGGTATCCAGTACCCAGGATGGTCCACATTTTGATTCTCTAGAAGAAAGTGCATCCTGGACCAAACCTATAATTCAGTATCTACAAAATGGCTCCATCCTAGTAAGAAGAAAAAGATGCTAGAGCATTCAGAACTAAGGTAGCCAGGTACGTCCTTATAAAAGGGTAATCGTATAAAAAATCTATTGCAGGTACATACCTAAGATGCTTGGAAAAGGAAGAGGCCAAGAAAGTGCTCAAAGATATCCATGAAGGCGACTGTGGAAACCATAATGGGGGCAGGTCACTAATGTCCAAAATCCTAAGAACAGGATACTTTTGGCCAAACTTAAGGAAAAATTCCCCGGATTTCGCCCTCAAATGTGATGCATGTCAAAGACACGCCAACATTCCTCATCAGCCCTTGTATCCTATCCCAGCATCTTGTCCCTTCATGTAGTGGGGAATGGACATTGTGGAAAAATTACCTAGGGCCCTAGGAGGAAAAGTATTCATGCTAGCTATGACCGACTATTTCTCAAAATAGATAGAAGTTGAGGCATAAGAAATTGTGTGAGCGGTGGATCGTCTACTAGGTCGTATAGAAGTCAATGTAAAATGATGAACACGAGATGTAAATACAATATGAATTGTATTAAGACCACAGAGAATACACTAACAGTTTCACACAGTGGATTGGAAAAGTGCTACAATTCTAAACAAGATTAAGATATTTATAGTTGAACATGTCTATGCGAATACATGATCATCCAACCTACCAGTTCGGACAAGTTCGCGTGAATCCGAACTGGCAGTTCGTGTCAGTTCGGACAAGCACAATCTTGTAGCTTTTGTCTTGTTCTTGATACTTCACATGATGAACAAGAACTATGCACCAACAAATTCCCCCTCCCCATGTGCAGTATCAATCTGCATATAATCTTGTATCTTCAATCAAACTCTCCCTCAACTTGACGATGAGTCTGATCTTGAATACTTGACATTGTAGCGTGTGTAAACTCTTTATCAACAACTTCAGAAGACTTGAAGTTGTGATATACTTTTTCCACTTAAAAAACCTGCCAACATAAATAATCTTGGCGCAAAAGGTGTCTTCGACACTCCAAGAAATATTGATTTTGAAATTGATTTTGTATTCCGTGTTGATCAAACGAAAAGAAATTAGAAACAAAATCTTTTTGATTTTTCTAAATTGTATATCAAAACACACCTAAAATCTTTTTGGTATTTTCTTATATGAAAAGTAAATGCAGAACAAAAACAGACACTATTTTTGTCTTTTGTGAGAAAGATCACGACTTGGGATCATATTGGTCATAACATGCTGAACTACACATTAATTTCCATTATTGTAGCACATAAGCCATGCTGATTGCAGATAAATTTGTCCAACTTAAAACTCATGCATAATCATACTCATATATAACATCTGGATATGTTAAGATATTTATTAATTTTCATTGACCAGTGTACCCCACACTATCAGACATACTCATATATGCTTTTACTTATCACACTTATTGATTTCACTTGTGATTTAACACATAGTGATTGATTCATTGATATAGTCAACTGTGTTCCATGTAAAAAGAAATAAGAACGTTAAATCTTCTATCTTAAGGTCGATCTTTCGATATGCAGATAAGGCCACGAATTTAACAAAAAAAGGAAAACAAAAACAAGTGGAAATTGTATAACTCAACAATAATCAGGTCGGTACTCCCGAACACGCAGAGAAAGTCCGATGAGTTATACGAAACACCAAAGAAAATAAAGTTGAACGTTAAATGAACAACGATCAGGTCGGTCTTGTGGACACGCAGAGATAGTCCAATCATTTAAGAAAATAAAGAAAAACAAATAAGTTTAAGTCTTTGCAAAATGAACACATGTATACACAGTGACTTCTCATTTTTATTTTCCTTGATATATCATGAGATAAGCATCAAGATGTTGTCCACTAGGTCAAGCATCAGATTTAGTGTATATCATATTTGTATACTTTCTGATTTGCCGAGCCTACCTAGCACATCGAACAATGGTCTAATGGCTTTTTCATCTGGTCTATCCATGAGTCAGACATCGTCAGCCAATGTACCATCATTTCCCAATCATGTCGGTTACAATTTCTCATTTTTAAATGTTTTTGTATGTTTTTGTATTTTTCAAGGTTTTTGTCTTTTTCAAATTTTCTTCCCCTAAACAACACACTCTTTTTAGATTTTTCTGAGAAACAAACTCCCCCTCATACCGAAACGGAGTGAAAAACAAAGAAAAATTGATCACCCAACATGAATACTTGCTATTTAGCCTTCTGAAAACACATTTGGAAATTTAATTTAAATTGAACACAAATATTCCACTATCAACAATCTTTCAACCACCGAGAGGCTTTCCTAAAATACCTGCTGACACCAAATAAAACATTAGTCGCTTTCGGATCGACCCGATTCAACAGCGTCCGGTCGCTCGGTGTCTTCCACATAGTCATCGTTGGCCTTGGAAACAACCTTTGGTTTCCATATCAGTGATGATTTTAAATTTTTATCAGAACTAGAATCAGTGTCAACTAGCGTAGTTGGTTTGCACCAAAATGGCTTACTAGTTGATTTGTATTATGGGGGCCATGGTTCATAAAAAATTAGACCATTAGACCATTATTATCCACATATTTGGTAGTGTTGTGGATATATGCAGTCGTTGGACAATTAGCAGCAAGATGTCAAGTTTGACGACATGCATAACAAAGTCTTTCACGAAGTTTAAAAGCATTTCTTTGAATATTTAGAACATGAAGAATGATCAGAACCAAAACTATCAAAGAAATCATCATAGGAATCATACCTCGGAGATTGACTCCGCGAAGAAACCTTAGATTCGGATGAAGAACCTCGAGAAGAATAAAAAACTTGTTTTGTCGGAGGTGATGATTTCTTTTGATTCTTGACTTTCAAAAATTTCGTTGTCTTCTTTGACTGTTGAGCTTGAACAGGTACGTCTTTAACCTCAAATCCCAAACCTTTGTGCTTGAACCCCGGAGTCTTTGAAGATCCAGATTGAGAACCAGAAGCATCTCTCCCTTTTTTCTAATCTAGTAAATTGATCTTTAATTTCCTTCAGCTTGTTCTCACGCACTAAAGCTTTAGATGCTTTGATGTGTTGGATTTGAACAAGAAAAACGGTCAAGTTAAAAAGGGATATTACTGAGTGACCAAATCACACACTAGGGACGCACCTGTCGTATGTAATATAGTATCGGTAAATGCCCGGTATCAATCCACGGACGCGTAATCAGTCTCCCGATAATGTACGATCACTAATATTTAACCGATGTATTTGGAATGATTTTAATTAAACAAACTAAGCAAGCAGTAAACAAACAGCAAACAACGCAAACGACGAGAAACAGAATGACAGAGATATCACCTAGCCTAGAATCCACTAAACCCAAATAAGACCCCCGGGAAGACCTATCAACATGAAACTATCACCAAATGAGAATAACCCAACCAAGAAGGACTATAGAGACATCCCAAAAAATCGGAAAATTCTATATGAAGCATAGATAACATAATATGTGAATTTGCATAACGGTTTCACAGTTTCGGTCAAAACAAGCAAAACACACATAAATCAGGAAACACCAAGAGTGGTCTCTCTAAATGAATCCTAATACATGCAATGATTCTAATTTTGATTACCTAGGACCTAGATATCACTAAACACGAATAAATAGGCTCAAATCTTGCGGTCATAAGCACTCTAACCTATCAAACAATGTCTAGCCAATAATCAGCAAATGAAACAACCCGGTCAAGTTCATTCCATAAGGATGCACACAAAATCAGCCACTAATCAATGATATATCATCATGTAGGAGGTCTCCGGATCATGTATCAACCCAAAAACCAAATCAAGTCTAAGGATTAACAATAAACTAACTAATACTGGTTTTAGTTCTCCAAACCCTATCAATTAGCTCACACAATACATCATTAACAGCAGCCAATTAAGCACACATAATCATCCCAAGCAATTAAAACTAGAATCATGAGCAAACATCACATAATCATGATGAATACTCAAACCGAGAAGTCAAAATGGGTCTAATTTCATCTAAACTAGGTGAAATATGAGAAATCAGCCACAAATCATATCTCTAATCATCAAATCAGTCAAATCTAAGCAAGACATGAACAAACAATCAACAACTAGAAAGAAGAAACCGATTTAGATGAAGAGTTCTGAAAGTGAAGCTCCAAAATCTTCAATCTACACTCCAAGATCTTAAATCCGGCCTCAGATCGCCCAAAAATACGTCCCTGGTCTCGTTCCTCTCCCAAACGTGCTCTCTGGTCGAATCCTCTAAAACCCTCGATTCAAAAAATTCTTAAATACACATTTTGTAAATTTTAGCCGACTGGGAAGAATCGCGGACTGCCAGGAAATTGACTTCTGGGACTGGCTGGCCGCAATAGGCACTTTACTGAATTCGGTGAATAAGACTCGTGGGCATCCAGAATTTTAGACAAGGGAGTGGCTGTCCGCGACTAGCACTTTTCTTCTTTTCCAAGCCAAAACTCGGGTACGACTAGAAAATTATGCATGGGAGTGGCTGTCCGCGAGACGGCTACTGTAGCAGAATTTTATATTTTTGTAACTTTCAATCCCGGGCTCCAATTCGCGTCGCATTTCCGCCACAAATCACCATAAATCATCATACCATCACCAGATCTCCTACAATTCAACATATGAACAATTAAGTACCAAAATCTCTTCAAAACTCGAACAAAAGCTAGATAAAATGCGGGATTAGTCACCCGAAACATGTATAAGATGCGATGCATCAAACATCCCCACACTTAACCCTTTTTTCGTCCCGAAAAATTTCACGATGGAATCATAACTGGAAAATATGACTTCTAGCTACTATTCTTTATTCAAAAACATAGATACTCACGCGCTAGCTACGATTACCGGTATTTCGGTCCGAATAAACCCAACCGCCGAATACCGAAGCCCTTGAACAAGCTTTATTCAATTTTTTTTTACCAATTATGGGTCCCACACTATCAGTTTCGCAACTAGGCCTAATCCCATCTGAAAGCATGAATATGCACGGGGCAAACTGGATTATGGCTTTTCCCACCACAATTGAATAAGTTATTTATGATTAAGAGATTATGGAGAGTGGAATGGATGGAATGATGGCTGAGCTTGAATTAAATTTATTTATATAATCCTAAACTAGGGCGAGTCTCCACCCGACATTACATCTCCTGAGTCCCTATCCCGAGAGGTAGTAAGCAGGCTTTGACCTTCGCACACAAAACCACATCACCCCAATAGAACATCTCCAGAGTCACTATCCCTAGAGGTAGAACGTAGGATCAGCGAAATTTGCGTGCTTTATTCGATTTTTTTACATATATACATATATTCAAAACAAGCTCAAGATGAATGGATGAATGGGGCGCCACTATTTCTCGTATTTATTTTCATAAAAAGATCATAGTGTGCCAGGTAATCTCCAAATTATAAACATTTTATTAAATTGAGATACCTATCAGCCTATTCAACAGTTTCGGCTTTGCTACTACGCTAAAGACGGGAACCCACAATATTTATTTATTTATTTATTTAATAAGTAGCGAAATCAGGATTTTTAATCTTTCAAAAATCAGCTGGGCCTACCAACACATCATAAACCAGGCGCGCTTTCAACTATATTCAATTTCTATTTACATTCACCAAAAAGCCTAAAATTTCCAGTTTTTCTATCATTTTCCATTTTTACCGCAAACAAATTTCAAGGACCATGTAAAAACACAACAGGGGGAAATGATCAGAAAATTTCAAAAATTCTTACAATTTTTACCTATTTGAGTTCAATTTACCCTCCTCCCCACACTTATTTCATACATTGCCCTCAATGTATGGTAAATCACAATCAAACACAAAAAGAGGTAAAGGGAACTAAAATACTCCCCTGACCACTGTCAATGAGCCAGTGAACTGCAGAATGAATCTCGAATAGCTCTCGACCAGTAAAATGCCAGAACTGCCGGAAGATGTGCCAAATAAGTCCACAAGCTCCAAAAATGAATCATGAAACAACTCTTGACCAACAGGTGCCACAATTGTATACCAAAATGCAATCTATCAAGCAATCACAAACAACATATCAAAGTAACCATCGACAAAATATAACATCCATGATAAAGTATCAAATCAACAATTCCAGTCATTCAAGAATCATTTACAACTATTATAATACTTACTTGGGGCTGTTCCGGATTCACAAAAGATATCACAAACCTGTTTTGATCGGATTTCTGTCCCGGATGCATCTATAAACCTGCAAAAATAAAAACCAAGCATAAAACAGAAAAAGAAAGATCAAATGCAAACAATTCAACCTAAAATTACCAAAAAGTCAAAGAAGACCAAGAGAAAGTTAAACAAAGCTAGAAATCAACCAAACACACAATAATTTCCCAAATTAACCTACACATCTAAATGGGTTGCCTCCCGTAAGCGCTGAAGTTATTTCCGAGTCCTTAGCCAGACTCGTCCCCACGATCAGCGCGGCGGAACATCCAACAGCGTAACAACCTCCTCGCTCGCATCAACCAGACCAGACAAGTAATGCTTTAACCTATGTCTGTTGACTTTGAACGATCTACCATCGACTCCCTCAATCTTAACCGTCCCATAAGGAAAAACATGTTTAACCACATGGGGACCGGACCACCATCGACTCCCTCAATCTCCCGATTTGAAGTCTTTCTTTCTAATATGTCTATCATGAATCCTGTTGGTCTGCGCTTTGTACGAACCCACTGTCTCGTACGCGTGATCACGTAACTTCTCCAGCTCGTGTAACTGAAAGAATCGTCCTCGAGTCGCCTGATCTAAATCTGGATTGACGGCCTTCATAGCCCAATAAGCGCGATTCTTGATCTCAACTGGTAAATGACACGCCTTCCCATAAATCAACCTAAATAGCATCATGCCTGTAGCTGTCTTGTAAGCCGTACGGAAGGCCCACAAAGCGTCATCCAGTTTCTCCGCCCAATCCTTACAGTTCTTGCTAACCATTTTCTCCAAAATTCTCTTAATCCCGCGATTCGTGACCCAACCTGCCCACCCATCTAGGGATGATATGGTGTAGCTAGTCTATGTGTAACCCCATAACGCTGCAAGGTCTTCTCCATATGCGCGTTACAAAAGTGAGTGCTACGATCGCTAATTAGTGTCTTCGGCACTCCAATCCTCGCTAATAGTTTTCTCAAAAACCTCACGACAACTCTCGTATCATTAGTTAGGAGGGCTTGTGCCTCGACCTACTTTGAAACACAATCAACCGCAACGAGAATGTATTTGTTCGCACGAGATGGCAGAAACGGACCCATAAAGTTCATACCCCAGATATCGAACACCTCACATACCTGAATACTAGTCTGGGGCATCTCATCACACTGTCCTAAATTTCCTGTGCGCTGACAATTGTCACATTTGCTGATCAACTCAAACGCATCTCTGAAAATGGTCGACCAGTAGAATCCCGACTCAAACACTTTCTTTGTGGTGTAAAGGGATGCATAATGTCCTCCAGTCGGACCCTCGTGACAATGTTTCAAAATCTGACGTGCCTCACGTCCATTCACGCATCTCCTGATCACCGAATCAGCTCCAAGTCTATACAAATGTGGATCCTCCCAAATATAATGTTTCACATCCGATAGGAGCTTCTTCTTCTGCTGAAATGAAAGTGCCTTCCGCAAAACACCAGTCGACAAATAGTTTGCTAAGTCGGCGAACCACAGCTCATCTGGATCATCTCTCACCTCTACAAAATCAAGCAATCATGGGGGAGGGGGGGGGGGGGAATAGTCATTTATGGGAATCCCCTTGAGCTGGTCATCCTCGAAACCCTCTAAACGCGAGAGGTGATCAGCCTAACATTCTCGACCCCTTTCTTTTCTCGGATCTCGATATCAAATTACTGAAGTAACAGAATCCAGCGAATGAGACGTGGCTTGGCATCCTGTTTATTAAAAAGATATTTAACCACCAAATGATTCGTGTAAACAATAGTCTTGGACAGGACAAGATATGATTAGAATCTGTCAAAGGCAAACACAACAGCTAGGAGCTCTTTCTCAGTCGTGGCGTAATTCTCCTACGCATCATTAAGAGTCCTGCTAGCATAATAAATCGGATGGAAGTGTTTGTCCCTCCTCTGTCCCAAGACTGCACCCACTGCGAAATCGCTTGCATCACACATCAACTTAAAGGGTTGCAACCAATCGGGTGCAACCATGATCGGGGCGTTCACCAACTTGTCTTTGATCAAGTGGAACGTTGTCAAACACTCATCAGAGAAAACAAATGGGACATCTTTCTCTAAGAGTTGTGTCATCAGCCTAGTGATTTTTGAAAAGTCGCGTATGAATCGGCGGTAAAAACCCGCGTGGCCTAAGAAACTCCTAATCCCTCTAACCGAAGTAGGAGGTGGAAGTCTAGAAATAGTATCAACTTTGGCTCGATCCACATCAAGCCCTACGCGTGAAATTTTGTGCCCAAGCACAATACCCTCGCGAACCATGAAATGACACATCTCCCAATTAAGCACCATGTTCGTCTCCTCACATCGAGATAACGTCCGCGCCAAGCTCGTCAAGCACTGGTCATAGGAACTCCCAAAAATAGAAAAATCATTCATGAAAACCTCCATGGAGTCCTCGATCATATCATGAAAAATCGCAACCATACAACGCTAGAATGTCGCTGGAGTGTTACATAATCCAAACGGCATGCGTCAGTACGCAAATGTACCATAAGGACATGTAAATGTGCTTTTCTCCGATCCTCCGGTGCGATGCGAATATGGAAATAACCTGAAACGCCATCAAGAAAGCAATAATAACTGTGCCTGACTAAACGCTCTAACATCTGATCAATAAACGATAGGGGAAAATGATCGTTCCTCGTAGTATCGTTGAGTTTGCGACAATCAATGCAAACTCACCACCCCGTAACCGTGCGCGTAGGAATCATCTCGTTTTTCTCATTCACGAAAACTGTCATGACCCCTTTCTTGGGCATAACTTGAACGGGACTGACCTATGGTGAATCAGAGATAGGATATATCAAACTAGCATCCAAAAGCTTCAAAACCTCTTTCTTCACCACATCCTGCATGTTCGGGTTCAGTCGTCTCTGCCTCTGCATAACAGGCTGAAACTCATCCTCCATCAAAATCTTATGCGGGCAAAAAGAAGGGTTAATCCCCTTAATGTCCATATTCTTCCACGCAATAGCCTGTTTGTGCTCACGTAACACATCTAACAACCTCAATTTCTCGTCAACCGTCAAATCTGATGCAATGATCACAGGAAGTCTCGAATCCGTCTCTAGAAATGCATACTCTAAGTGAGATGGTAACTCCTTAAGCTCTAATGTGGGCGGATCCTCAACAGACGGTCTAGATTTGGCCCGCATGGTGTCAATGATCTTAAAAACCTCCGGGCTCAAATCTAATGCACTAGCCTCCTCACTAGTCACCTCACACGCAACAACAACATACACACCAAGCTGCGGGTCAACTCCACCCCAAAGTTGCGTATCTGAAACTCCTGAATCACAAATATCCTCGAACTAATCACTCACGTGTCGAGTGATGGTGTCAAGAAAGTAAAGGGTATCATCCCGACCCTGAGGACGTCTCATCAAATCACGAATGTCAAAGGTCACCATCTCGTCCTCGACGCGTAATGTGAGTGTACCGCTGAAAACATCAACGAAAGCGCGTGAGGTAGCTAAAAACGGGTAACTTAAGATAAGAGGCACGTGCTCGTCCTCATCCATATTGAGGATCACAAAATCGACCGGTAACACAAATTTGTCCACTTTAACCAACATGTTCTCCATAATACCCCTCGGATACTTGACAAAATGGTCAGCAAGCTAAATGCTCATGCGCATGGGTGTCGGCTCACTTAGGTCTAGTCTCGCAAAAACTAAATATGGCATTAAGTTTATACTAGCACCTAGATCAGCAAGAGCATTGCTGACACATAAACTACCAATCAAACATAGAATCGTAAAGCTCCCCGGATCCTTCATCTTCTGTGGAAGTTTGTTCTGGAGAACAGCAGAACACTCCTCATTCAATGTAACAGTAGAAAGCTCATTAAGTTTCTTTATGGTGGTCGTCAACAAATCTTTCGGGAATTTGGCATATTTGGGCATCTGAACTAATGCCTCCACAAATGGCAGATTGATATGCAACTGTTTGAACAAAGGAAAAAATTTACTGTAATTCTCCTCAGCTTTCTCTCTCCTCAACCTTCTGGGATATGGAACTGGATGTGTGTAAACTCTGACTAGATCCTTGGGACGTGATTTACTTGATGGGCGTAGCCTCGGTTGCACCTGCCCAGGAACATTAGTCTCAATCACCTCATCACTCTCCATTGCAACCGGCTCTGCAATGGCTGGCGATACTGGATCCTGAGTGGTGTTGCCACTCCAAGTGGTAATCGCCTTAGCTGTTTGGCGAGGATTTGTCTCGGTATTTCCCGGTAAACCTCCCTGGTGGCGCTCTGACATAGACTTAGCAAGCTGACCCATTTGCCTCTCAAGATTCTGCACATGAGTGCCCATGTTTCCCATTTCTTTAACAACAGTTGAGATATCCTGCTCATTTTTAGATAAATGCAATTTATTCTACTGAGCAACTTTTTGAATATCCAAGGATGATTTTTGATTCTGCTGCATCATCTGAGCCATCATATCAGTGAGATTTTTCATACCTGTATCCTCATACTGATGCTGATCAAAAGGAAGTCCCAAGTGCCCCTCATGAAACCCATTGAAGATTTCTGCGGAAAGAATCTTCATCAGTATCTATGCCAGCCTCTCAAGAAGAAGAATTTCAAAGATCGAAGACATTTAATATCACAAGCCTAGGGGAAGATTGTAGAGGCTAGATTATAAGGCTTGTAATATTAAACATGTTGGGCTGGGCTTAGAGGGTTTCATTAGAATCATAGGCTAGTTTGCTATTGTATTTAGGCTAGTTTATGATTGGGTTTGGGTTTACTATTGGGTTTATGATCCACAAGGGGCCCAATAGTAAACCCATTGGGTACCTATATAAACCCTTATGTTTATGATCAATGTAAGCTTTGATATTAGAGATTACGATTTCTGCCTTCTTTGGTGTTTACGATCCGTGTTCATCAAGCTTCAAGATAGTAGTTGTTCTTCATTCAAGACTTCATCTTTTACTTAGATCTAGTCTATTCTTCTACTATTCTTCTTGAATTGATCTTATACGAGGATTCCGCACTCGTGTTTGATTTGATATCGTGTGTTTGGGAGATTTCAAGGACCTACAATTGGTATCAGAGCCAAGAATCATTGATTCGAGGCTCACACGATATTGATTCAAGCAGATTTCTGGGTTAAAGTGTTGGTTTTTGAAGATTTGAAGGGTTTGGTGGTGATTACGATTTCTGCTACTGCTGTTCTTTGCGTTTTTCTGGGTTTTCAGTGTGTTTACGACCTCATATGTTGAAGATCTTCATCATCAGAGAGTTTACGAGATCAAGAATCAATTTTTACGGTGTTTACGATTTTGCAGGATCGTAATTGGGTGATTACGACATGTTTTCATCGGAAACAAGAGTTTACGATTTTGGTGGATCGGAAACAGGAGTTTACGACTTTCGGGCATCGTAATCAAGTTTACGATTTCTTCTGTCGGTTGTGTGTTTACGATCAGGAGATTACGACCAGCTGTTTTGTCTCAATCGTAAACGGGTGTTTACGATCGGAAACATTGTTTACGATCGGAAACAGGGTTTTGCGTCAAAAAGTCACTTTTTCACACTTTCACGGAAACAGGCGTAACTTTTGACTCGTTTGGAGTTAGAAGCTCAAAATTTTACACGACGTTCGTGACATCAAGCCCCAGAATTACCCCAGACTAACGTCCAGGGGAGCTCGTTTGGACCCCCAAATTCCACTCCGAAGGCCTCCGTTTTTCAGTTTTAAGTTTCTGACACTATTCTTTGAATAGTGATTTTGCCATTTTGCCGTTTTTGCTGATTTTTCAAAATTTTCAGAAGCTGCATAATGAGTTCAGTGGTTGAAGAAAAGAATATGGTTGAGGACAAGGATGCTTTCTTAGATGAAGTTGACGAAACTAAGATATGCCCGAATCCTACATGTGCTCGATTAATTCCTGGACTTAGGCAAATCTGTAAAAATTTTGAGTCAGAACTGTTTGAGGTAAAATGCGAGAGGAGTTCCTTTAAGGGTAGATGGCAAAAGAATGAAGAGAAGGTTAAAGCTCAGAAATTAGACATAGTGAAATATAAGAAACTTGCAACTGAGAACGCTTATCTGTATGACAACGCTAAGTTAGAAATAGCTGAGCTTAGTAAGCAGATAGATGACCTTAAGCATAAAAACAATGAGTTGCAGGTTAAACTTGATATGAATCAAATGAGAAGCAAAAGAATGCTTGATGCTGGAAAGGAATTGTCACATGTTGTTGTGACTGGTCAAGTTGGGAAATACACACCTGGATTTGGGTCAGAAAAGACTGATAAGGCCTTGGCTGCAAACAGCATTATTCCTCCACCAGTTCCCAGAGACATTATAGGAATACTTCTTAGTGAGGATCAAGTTGAACGAACCAAATCTGATTATAAAGAAGCTGCTCCTCCTATTGATAGTGTCTTGGTTGGAACTACACCAATGACTCAAGAAGAAATTGACAATGAGACAAAAATGACTTATGGTGAAGGGAGAGTAAAGGATATATCAGACAATGATGCTGAGTGCCAGAAATATGACAGGTGTCACAACTCTAAGTCTAATGAAGCTGGGATAGAGTTGAAACCATACCCTAAAATTGAAACCCCATGCTTCAAAGTAATTGACGAAGTCAAAAGGGAAAAGGTGATCTTGACGACACGGCCTGAGGGGAAGATCTTTATGACATCTGGATTAATGTTTGACCAAGAACCAAATGTAGGATATGAACTACCATCCTTCTCCACCAAGTTCAAGGGAATAACCAATGGCATGATAAGTGAACCTAAAGTTGAGAGGCCAAAGATCACCATCAAGCATCCAAGTATGAAACCAACAGCTGGAGTGAAGAATGAAAAGCTCAAGGGAGTAGCTGTGTCTCCCATCTCTTCAGTTGGATCATGCAATTGCCGCTGTAATTGCAAGAATGATGCATCAACATCAGAAAATCCAGAGAGCACAAAGACGATGAGGACAGGTTCTACTCAGGCTTCCAGGAACCAGCAGGAGTGTCAAATCTGGAGCTGCAGACAAGGCAACGAAGCAGACACAAGGCAAACCAGCTCCATATCAGCCACCAAAGACGAATGGGTACACGTCTGACTTCTATCTAAAGAAGCAGACTTGCTTTGATTGTGGCGTCGCTGGTCATATTGCTAGAAACTGTCTTTATCACCCCTATGAACCCTATTTTCCGAAAAGTCAAAGGGTTTCATCTCAGGAGTCTGTGAAGTCTAAGCCGATGATGGTGCAGAAACCTAAGGCAATGAAGACAGTTACTCCTAAGGTTAAACCCTCTGATCAACATTGGGGCGCTGCCAAAGCTGAAAGAAAATCTTTAAATCAAAAGAACAGCTTTCCAAGTTACTAAACTTTCCAAAAACAGGTGAAGAAACCATTTTCAAAACAAACAAAGTCTGAAAAACCCAAGGTTACCCCTCCTAATGACTCTAAAACGAAGAAGGTTGAAATACCTAAGGTCACAACTCCAAAGGTGACTAAAACAAATGTTAAATCACCTGGAACTTGGAAACCAAAAATCAAGGCAGTTTCATCCCAACTTCCTGATTTCTCAAAGGGGATGTTCTTACAAGAAGTATCATTTATTGATTCCTCAGGTGTACCCAGAAAAACATTGGCCTGGGTACCAATGGCTAACTAATCTCTCACTCTGTGCAGGAACGATCAAGGAGGATTATCACTAACATTTTTATTACTAATTTGTTTGTTGATAAGTGTTTGCTCCAGGCACAGTTTAGGAGATGTATCTTCATGTCATGTCAAGTAATCTATAAATGGAAGGTATGTCTTATTGAGAGGTAAAAGGTCAAAATCAGCATGAAAGGTACTGTTCTTAACTTGGTTGTTTGAATGATGAGGCAACAAAGGGTCTTTTGAGTCAAACCTATTTCATTAAAGTTTCAATTAAGCTGTTGATTGATTATGTGTTTGACTTCAAATGCAATGAAGTGTGCATGTCATGAAACCCAATTTTCTCAAAATTTTCAAATCAATACTTTGAAAGTTAGCTTGGCCAGATGTCTGCAAAAATTTTGTGTTTTGTTCTTTTAAGTGTGTATGTGTGTTTTATTTATTTAAAAAAAAACTGAAAAATGATGTTCACAAGATTGTGACATTAAAAATTAAAAAGCAAGGGGAAGAAATGTAAAGATGAAGAAAAAGTTGACCCCTCAAAAATAGTGTGCTTTTCAATTTTAAATTGTTTGTGTCTTGTTTTTGAGAAGTTTAGGGGAAGTAAAATGAATATCCGGGTTGGAGATGGCTGACACGCGTAAGGCGGAAGTGAAAGGCAAGCTCCACGGTGATATGCTCGGTAGGCTCGACCTAAACTTATGACCTCCAATGAAAGGGCAATGAACTTAAAAGATATATATGTTTAGTTTCCCATCCCAGGTTGCATGGTTTAAAAGACTGAGTCCCGGCAAAAATGGGTTGAGAGTGGTTATTACCTAGTATTCACTCTCTCACACGCCATGTCTCTGCTGTCATGACTACACCACATAATAAAAAGAAAAGAAAAAGAAAAGAAAAAGAAATGAAAAAGAAATTAAAAAACAATGAAAAAGAAAAGAGAATAAATACTCACTCAGTTGGTCTTCTTTGCGTGCTTAGCGGCCGACCTGATCACCAACTGATGGTTAATGAAAATAAGTGGTAGTCATAGCCGTGGTGCATGGTTCCTCAAGTTGGGGGTTTGTGAATCCTCAATAAACTCTGAGGTTAGGTAGGTTTTGTTGTGTACGCTTGAGTGTGGGGACAATTAAACATGACGGTAATACTGTACTATATTAAGCATGACGCATTCGGTTGGGATTAAACGGGTTTGATTTTAAAGCGGACAAACATACCGGCAATCACCTGGACTAGTTGAGTAACTGAAGCTAAAAAGGGTTTCTCAGTCAGATTCATACGGTTTGATCCCTTGTAAACTTTCTCATGTTTGGTTTGGTAAGTATTTGTTTATTTTTATCTTTCGTGTGTGAGTCGTTAAGTTCTTTTTGGTGTGTTTTCGTGTTGGCCAGGTCGATTTGAGAAGTCAAAATGTGTTTTTCATGGGTTTTAATGCATGACAATATGCCCCCGACAGATCTTGACAAATTTTTAGGGGAAGGAGTATGGGATAATAAGTATTATCCGAAGGGAACTCGAGGATGATACTTATTATCTAATGGAAAAGACTTCCTCCGTCAGATCTTGACAAATTTTTAGGGGAAGGAGGGAGGATAATAAGTACTATCCAAAGGGAACTCGAGGATGATACTTATTATCTAATGAAAAGACTTCCATAATACATAGTATCTGAAGGGAACTCGAAGATAATATGTATTATCTCAGGGGAAGTCCTTAGCTGAGGGGAAGTTATCAGCTAAGGGGAAGTCTTTAGAGGTCTTTGGGTTCAGGGGAAGTTTTATAGAAAACCCGTAATCTATATTAGGGTTTTTGGTTAAAATTATGTTAAATTGAATCAACTGAACAGATGATAATTACCTCCTAACCCAAAGACCAGTCATCACATGTCTGGTAGTGTATATTTTTTCAAATGTGTGTCAGACAGGTTGATGATAGAAAGTTGTTGCTGCTGCTCAAGTTAAAGAACCAACCAGACAAGACTTCCATCTGAAAAGCAACCGTTCAGGGGAAGTTGTTGGTATCTTTACAAGTATCCAAAAGCTTCAAAAGTTTTTCAAAGAAAATGCTCACAAGTTTAGGGGAAGCTGAAGATTTCAAGTCAATCTTTGAAAAAGAATATGATACAGAGAGCAGTCAGAGTTCATGAAGTTTGAAGTTCAACAATCAAGGTCTTCACAGTTAGAGGTTTTTCAAAATTTAACCTCTAATTGTTTTGAAGATTCAAGACAGTTACCGAAAATTCAGCAAGAACCAATTCTTTCAAGAGAAGCAAGTCAATGAGAATCCTCCTCTCATTAACTTGTTCATTTCAAGAAGTTCAAGCTGATGCTGATCAAGAGGAAGTCCCAAGTGCCCGTCATGAAACCCATTGAAGATTTCTGCGGAAAGAATCTTCATCAGTATCTATGCCAGCCTCTCAAGAAGAAGAATTTCAAAGATCGAAGACATTTAATATCACAAGCCTAGGGGAAGATTGTAGAGGCTAGATTATAAGGCTTGTAATATTAAACATGTTGGGCTGGGCTTAGAGGGTTTCATTAGAATCATAGGCTAGTTTGCTATTGTATTTACGCTAGTTTATGATTGGGTTTGGGTTTACTATTGGGTTTATGATCCACAAGGGGCCCAATAGTAAACCCATTGGGTACCTATATAAACCCTTATGTTTATGATCAATGTAAGCTTTGACATTAGAGATTACGATTTCTGCCTTCTTTGGTGTTTACGATCCGTGTTCATCAAGCTTCAAGATAGTAGTTGTTCTTCATTCAAGACTTCATCTTTTACTTAGATCTAGTCTATTCTTCTACTATTCTTCTTGAATTGATCTTATACGAGGATTCCGCACTCGTGTTTGATTTGATATCGTGTGTTTGGGAGATTTCAAGGACCTACATGCTCTCTGGATTAGGGTTATAGAAACCCTGCTATCTCTATGGTGGTCGTGGCTGAAACCCCGACGGTTAAAACTACTCGGCTCCTGCATCCACCCTGAATTTTAGCTTGGTCTCCAAGCCTGATTGTAATTGTATTGCTTAGATGGTGGGCCGGCTTGGGCAGCCATGAAATCGACCTGCTCCGGTAGCTCGGTGCTACCTCTAATCGGGTACATGGTAATATCGTGAGGAACCACACATAACTCGCATTGCTTCACCTGCTGTGAGCTCCCCTAAGCCTGCTAAACGTGATACTGATCCATCTTCTTGGACAACGCCTCGACATGCGTAGCCAATGATGTAACAGGATCAATCTGATGAACTCCACATATCTGGGTTGTCTGCTGTGCGTAGCAGACCACTGATAGGCATTAAGGGCTAAATCTTCCAACAATTCTTGAGCCTCCTCTTTCGTTTTGGTGCTCAGAGTACCTCCAGCTGAACTATCCATTGTTTGACGCGTGAGTGGATGAAGACCACTGTAGAATATTTGGATCCGCTGGTGGAGCTCAATTCCATGCGACGGGCATTTTCTCAACAACTCTTTGGACCTCTCCAATGCCTCATACAAACTCTGCGAATCCTCCTATGCGAACGAGTAAATTTTGTTGCGATACATGGCTGCCTTTGATTGTGGAAGGTACTTTGAGATGAATTTATGCGTCAAAGAAGCCTATGAAGTGATCGAACCAGGAGGTAAGTGAAAAACCGTATACGGATCGATTCTATGGATGAGACGGAAGTTTTGTCATTGATTCGTGTCGAATGATTACATGACCGAAGGAGTATACAAAAGTTTAAGCTCTGGGGGAGGTTGGACAGAACCTCCCCTCTCAACCACATAGACACTGGACAAAAACTTGCAAAGAAATACAAAGATGAAACTATTTATACTTCTTAATTCTGTCCGAACTGGGCACCTCCGAACCCGGTCCGAACCGGCTCTGAACCTGGAGTTCGGACCACCTTCGGACACCCCCGAACTTGGAGTTCGGCTAGGGTTCGGACCCCAGATCTTGTCCATTCTCAAATTTGTCTGTTCGTCAATTCGAACAGTAACGACCACACAAGGTTCATGCATCAACAAATTCCCCCTTGGACGTTATTGTCGAATTCAGACATTGATCTTGTAGCAATCTTCATCAGTCAGTCTGCTACATCTTGAATCTTGATTATCAGCAAACTCCCCTTGGACTGAAACTTCAGGTATGCAGGAAACGGTTCGAATCTTGTACAATCTCCACAACCAATAAAATTCCCCCTAGCTTCAAGCACAACCATCCAATTGGAACCGGCATGTATGATAATGGTTCACTTCATAAGTTGTATCCGTAAATTGTAAAGACACACGAACATCACTACATCTTGATAATTGTTTTGGCTAAAAATTACTTAAGTTAAATTAGCAAAGTTTGAACCAAATATGAATGTGAGGTTAGGTGTCTAAAATTTGAATATGAAAATAGTTTGAAATAATCCTGGGACAACAACAGAATTCCAGGGACAAATAACTAAAATCTTTAATAAAAAATAAGGTTTGCTTATGAAATCCGTTAAGAAGCTTAGCAACACAAATGTAACCTGAAATGCAAGTAGGAACACCGAGATTTTGACTAGGGAAAAGCCCTTAGCCCTTAGATGTCTCTATGGCGCCGCCGGCATAAAAACCCCGGGTAGCGATAACCCACGCTACCAATTTATTGATCACTGAAAATGTCGAATACAATGTGTTTGCAGAGAGAATAATACGAGAATACAATCAGTAAAGCTCGAGTGAGCTGAAAAATGAATCTAAGGGTCCTATTTATGCTCTAGGGTCTTCAACCACTTCTCCGATATTCCAGGGATCTCCTCTTCAACGTCTCTTTCTGTTAGTTGACCGAGTTTCTAGCTAACTAACATTGACCACGTGCGAATAAAGCCTTCTCCTTGTTTCGTGTGACCGTTAGAAGACTTTGTCAACCTGTTTCCACTTAAACAAAAGTGCAAGATACGTTAGTAATGATATCCTAGCATGCAGGGTCATTTCCACATGCTGGGTCATTGTAAAAATAAGGGCAATCCCTGGATTAGATCATATAAGTGTAGAATAAAATAAAGGTAAACTTCCCTGTCTGATGTTAATCATCCTGGGTCATCGAACATTACCTGTCAACATCCAGGGTCATACAATTCCTAGGTCATACCTGCCCTTTGTTCATCCAGGGTTACTATGTACTTTACCTGTGCCCTGGATTATTAGCCGAGAATTCGGGGTATAACAATTGCCCCCAAATTTTCGCAAGTGGATAGAACTTACAGCTGTGAAAATTTGAATATTTGGGTCACATCACCCCTCATCTTTAATCGTGGCCGTTAAATCTGCATCCACGACGCCACGTCTCAAGATATTTCGCCTCACCTCTGTAACTTCCCCTTTTCTTTAAATACAGCTTTTAACCTCTCATTTTCTTTTCACACAAATTTCTCGAGAGCAAGGGTTTTCCTCTGACGTTTCCAGCTTCCGATTTTCTTCATTCAGGTAAACTTCTTCTCCCCACTTTTCCCATTATTCCCCGATCATGACCCGTAAGAAAATACGAGCGGAGACAACGGCTGAGGAGACTGGAATCGAGGACTTCTTCGATCAGTTTTATTTACAGAGCCGAGCGCTCGAAGCTTGCACTTTTACCGACGACGACATCGCTGCACTGTTGTCGTCGGGCCTTTTCCCCGAATCCACTGAGATCAGACCCTTCGACAAAAGGGTTCGATCGGATTTCTGTTCTGAGACCTGGGTCTGCTTTCCTTTTACCCCTTTCTCTATGGGGCTATCCTACCCTTTCACCGGCCTTCTGGCCGAGTTTTTCGAGGCTACCGGTCTTGCCTACGCCCAAACCCTTCCTATCATCTGGAGGATCTTGGGTACCATCGATCGTTTGAACAACGAGTACGATTCCCTGGTTGGTCTGCCTGAGCTGGCCCTGGGTTATGAACTCAAATCCCACGGCAGCAATCGATTCCTGTTCAAAGCCCTGAGCAAAGAGGTTCAGATGATTCCTCGGGCTTCCTTTTATGAGGAATGGAAAGGGAAATTTTTCTTTGTCAAGAGGTCCACTATTCCAGGAGGGATGAGCCTTCCAATTAGGTGGAGAGTAGATGGTAGGTTTTTACCTGCATTAGGAATTGGGATTATATTTTATTCAAATACTGACCCTGGATTTGTGTTTTGCAGTTCCCAGCCTGAGCTCCGTTGGTCCTGCAAATTCAGGGACACTCGAAAGATTTGAGGCTTTCCTGACCGTTAGTGAAATTGATAGAGAATTCAGAACCGATCTCCACCAAGCTGCTTCTTCCACCTCGCAAACTATGTCAAGTTGTAAGTATGTCGGTACCCTGCATTTTTCTACCTTAAATTTTATCGATTTCTAACACTTTTGCTTTTTTAGCTGCTGCCACTCCTGTCAACCTGGAAAACATTGATCTGGACGACCTTCTGCTAGGCGAATCCGAACAGGACCTGCAAGTCATTACCTCTGTGAAGACCGAACCCATGACGGCTACCAAAGCTCCTTCTTCAAGGACTTCTGGTACTAAGCGCAAGACCAGGGCCACTGCTACTGCTCCTGCCCCCGTCGTGCAATCTCTGGAGAACCTGGATGCTGCAGAGCTCCATGCCCATGCCGAGGCCTCTTCCCGCCAAGTAAGTTAATCCTGGGTACCCCTGAATTTTCTACACGGTAAATAATTCAAGGTCATAAATGTTAATAGAATTACCTTTTCTTGCAGATTGCTAGCCGATTCATGGAGATGGTCTGGGCCGCTGAGAAGCAAGCCCAGGATGCTGAGGCTGCTGCCAAGAAGGAGGTTGCTGTCCTGACCAAGGAGCTGAACTCGCTCAGGATAGCAGCCAACAAAAATCTGGGTCTAGTGCATGATCTTAAGAAGAAGGCAGTGGAGGCACGGGCTACGCATGAGTCTGCTTTAGCCGCTAAGGGCGATGAAGGTAGGCTCATCGCTCGCATCTCCCTTTTCCAGTGCAGGCTGAAAATGGCGAAGGAGGCAAGGGATTTGGGGTTTCATAACCCCAATTGGGACGTGTCCGACTGGGCAAACAAACTGCGCAACTTAGGCGCCACCATCCCTGCAGGGTGTGACCCTGAAACCGGCCCTGGATCCAGCAAAAGCACCCCATCCAAGGGCTCTGCTGGTCACGCCATGGATATCGACCGGCCCAAGGGAGGAGAGCAGCCGGCCCAGGACCCGAAGGCAGCGGAGGAGAAGGAAGCGAAGGGGACGACCCAGGATGATGCTTGAAGGTTGTTGGTCGTCTTTTTCCTGTTTTTATGTTTGTTCTTGAAGACAATTTTAATTTCCTGTTTGTGATGGTATACCGGATGATGTTTCCCGGTTTATTTTGTTTAAGACAATGACCCACCCCTGGATGTGATATCCAGGGTATTGACATGCCCCAGCCTGGGATGTCCGGAGCTTTTCCGGGCCCAGGTTGGGTTTCATGAATATATATAACTGCTTTAGTTACATACCTGTGTTTGAAACATTTGATTGATATTTGTCAATGTACGAAATGGTTCTAGGGTTTACCTTAGTAATCCTGGGTTGCCCCCAAGACCCTAGGATTCCTCGTAGCTTTAGCAGGCTCGTAAATGCTTCCTGTAACAGAAACACATCAATCAGAATTAACTAGACAAGGAGTTAATTTTCTTAGGCTTTGACCGTTATGACCCTGGATTAGGTTAGTAATCCTGGGTCACAAGGTAGTCTTTGAATTGTTTCTGGGGTCAAGCCCTTAAATACTGGGGTCAAACCCGGTGCCGTACTGGCGAACTGGGGTCAAGCCCGGTGCCGTACTGGCGAATTCTAGGGACCACCTCAAGCCGTACTGGCGAACTAGGGTATTGCCTCGGGTGTCTTAAGTTGGTACGTTAGCACCAATCCGTCTTGAAAACGCGTTAATCGTTTTAAACCTTGAGAGATCCGCATATGTCCCTGGATTGCAAGGTTGCCACCAATGCTATTAACACGGATGGTCTCACAATCCCAGGGTTTCATACTTGGATCACGTGCGTCTCGGGCGAGGCAAAAATTGCCAACGTGCGCTCCAGGCGAGGCGTGATAGCCCATATTCGGATGAAGGACGTATAATCCTTAAACCTTAGGAACGGGTTTAAAATTTACCCATACGGAAGTGAGATGGCCAATCCCAATACTTAGGAGAAATACGTTTGTTGCAGTTGCCTTGGAGTACCTGGAGTATTCTTAGCTTCATATGCCTTGAATTTCCGATCATCCTGCATCTCGAGTGCCCTGAATCCTGGGATACCCTGGATTTTAGGCAATCCATCTTGCAAAACATAGATCTTAGCGAATTCAAAACATTAAATAACAATTTTAAAAATGAAACGTAACACGTAATCAGCAACTAAATAATGAAAGCAAAACATATAAGGGAAATAAGTAAATTAAGTGAGAAGAACTGACCTGAATTTCCATTGTGAAATTTCAAAACACATACCTGAGCAAGAGAATCCTGGGACAGAAGGCCTTACATGAAATATGCTTTGAGATGAATCGCATTCCAAGGTCTTGGCAATAGGTCTCCTTCCATACTAGCCAGCCAATATGCCCCCTTACCAGCTTCGGAATCAATCAAATAAGGACCTTCCCACTTAGGAGCTAATTTCCCGTCTCCTGGATTTGTTGTGTTCTGAAACGCCTTTCTCAGGACCAGGTCTCCTACCTTGAATCTTCTGATCCTTACATGCTTGTTATAGGTCTTCGAAATTCTTTGCTGATATGCTGCTATTCTCCAAGCCGCCTGATCTCTCATCTCATCCAGGGTATCCAAGTCTTCAACCAGGGACTGGTCATTCAAATCCTGGGTCTGACCACTGATCCTGAATGGTGGGATCACCATTTCCGTCGGGATGACTGCTTCTGTGCCGAATACCAGGGAATATGGGGTTTGGCCCGTGGCATTCTTGGAGGTAGTCCTATCTGCCCATAATGCTAAGGGTAATTCCTCTGCCCATCTTCCCTTCTTCTCCTTCAGTCTCTTCTTCAGGTTGTTTATGATGATCTTGTTGCTTGACTCAGCTTGGCCATTGGCTTGAGGATGTACTGGAGTTGATGTTATCATCTTGATACCCCAGGATTCACAGAATCCTGTGGTCCTACTTCCAATAAATTGAGAGACATTATCACATACAATCTCAGATGGCACTCCAAACCTTGTCAATATGTTCCTTTTAATGAAGGATATAACCTCTTTTTCCCTGACTTGAACGTACGCTTCGGCTTCAATCCATTTTGAGAAGTAATCTGTTATTGCTAACATGAATACCTTCCCTCTAGGGGCTTTGGGTAGCTTACCAACAATGTCCATCCCCCACTTCATGAAGGGCCAGAACGCTGGAATTGGATATAGAGGCTCTGCAGGCTGGTGAGGCACATTGGCGTGTCTTTGACATGCGTCACATTTCTGAGAGAAATCCAGGGCATCTTTTCTCATTGTTGGCCAATAATACCCCGTTCTTAGGATCTTGGACATCAGGGACCTGCCCCCTGTATGGTTTCCACAATCACCCTCATGGATGTCTCTGAGCACTTCCTGGGCCTCGCCCTTCTCCAAGCATCTCAAATACGTACCTGCAAAAGATTTTTTATATAGTACATTTTTTATAACTACATACCTGGCTACTCTTATCTTGAATGCACGGGCGTCTTTCTCGGTTTCTGGTATAGTACCATCCTGCAAATATTGAATAATCGGCCTAGTCCAGGACTCCTTAGTAGAATCCTGGGTACTGGATACCAGGGTCTCACCTAGTGTGTCAAAATCCTGGGAATCCATACCTTGGTCTATGGCCGGTGTTAGTATGTGAATAATAGGAATATGAGTATCTTCAAGTGTTTTGAATGCTGAACCTAAGTTTGCTAGTGCGTCTGCTTCAGTATTCTCTTCCCTTGGTACTTGTTGAATATTAAAATTTTGAAAATCCTGGGACATTCGTTTTACCACTTCCAAGTACTTGACTAATTTCTCTCCCTTAGCTGCATAAGAGCCATTAAAATGGTTAGCTAAAAGAAGAGAGTCTACATATACCTGAATGTGTTGAATTCCCAGGTGTAATGCTAGGTGTAACCCAGCAATTAGGGCCTCATACTCGGCTTCATTGTTAGTTGCTTGAAATCCACATCTAACAGCCTGGGGTATCATGTCCCCTTGTGGCGATTTCAGTACTATTCCAAGGCCTGTCCCCCTGATATTTGATGCTCCATCAGTGAACAAGGTCCAGCACCCTGAAATTTCCTCTTGTTGAAGCTGCTGCAATTCATGGTCTGCTTCTTGCTGTATGTCGGTACTGAAATCAGCCACAAAATCAGCTAGAGCCTGAGATTTTATAGCTGTTCTGGCCTCATAGATCAGATCATATGCGCTGAGCTTCACCGACCATTTAGCCATTCGACCTGACATTTCTGGTTTTCGCAAAACAGACTTTATAGGGTAGTTAGTTCTAACATGAATTGTATGAGTTTCGAAATAATGTCTAAGTTTAGTAGATGCCATACATAGGGCTAATATAAGTTTTTCAAGGTGAGAGTACCTGGATTCAGCATCAAGCAAACTCTTACTTACATAATATATAGGGTGTTGCTGACCTTCTGCATCCTTGGTCAGGACTGCACTTACCGTGTTTCTGGACACCGCCAAATACAGGGACAGGGGTTCCCCTGGATTAGGCTTCATTAACAAGGGTGCCGTGGATAAATATACCTTCAAATCCTGGAAAGCTTTCTCGTGTTGCTCCTTCCATTCGAATTTCTTGTTTTTCTTCAGGATATCATAAAATTCCCTGCATCTTTCGGAGGATTTTGATATAAATCTATTAAGGGCAGCAATTCTACCTGTAAGTCTTTGAACTTCCTTGGTGCTGGTAGGCGATTTTAGGTTGGCAATTGCCCTGATCTGCTCTGGACTTGCCTCTATTCCTCTCTTTGTCACCATGTACCCCAGGAATTTACCTGCTCCGACTCCAAAGTGGCACTTTTCTGGATTCAGCTTCATGTTGTATTTATCCAAGATATCAAAGGAATCCTTGACATCCTGGACATGATCACTGGTGACCCTGGATTTGACCACCATATCGTCGATATATACCTCCATCGTGTCCCCCAGCTTTTCTTTGAACATCATGTTGACCAATCTCTGGTATGTTGCCCCTGCATTTTTCAGTCCAAAGGGCATAACTATGTAACACTATATACCTGTTGGTGTTATGAATGCTGTGTCTTCTTGATCCTGGGGTTCCATCTGAATTTGCTGAAATCCTGAAGTTGCATCCATGAAAGTCAACATTTCATGGCCTGCCGTTGCATCGACCATGGAGTCTATGTGAGGCAATGGGAATGGATCTTTCGGGCATGCACGGTTCAGGTCCGTGTAATCCACGCATACCCTCCATTTACCATTCTTTTTTGCCACCACCACCACGTTGGCTAACCACCTGGGAAATTTGACCTCTCTGATCATCCCTGCTTTTAGTAATCTGTCCACTTCCTCCTGGATTATGACGTTCTTCTCTGGCGCAAATTTTCTTCTCTTTTGATGTATTGGCCTGAAAGAATTATCAATTCCAAGTTTATGTGTGATAAAAGATTTGGAAATACCCTGTCATATCGTCATGAGACCAAGCGAAGGTTGACATCCTGGTCCTGAGTAGATTCACTAATTGCTCCTCTACCGGCCCTGGAATATTCGTCCCAATATAGACCTTTTTCCCTGGATTTGAGGGGTCTAGCTCAACAGCTTTGACGTCTTGCTCCCTTGCTTCCAGGGCTTCTCGGGCCTTCTTCTTTAATTGCTATGCTTGCCTTGGTTTGGACGATGTCTTCATCGCCGTGGTGTAACATTCCTTAGCTTCTTGCTGATCGCTGTTGATTGTGATCACACCCCAAGGTGTTGGTATCTTCACACATTGATGATATGTTGAGGGTACAGCCCTGTTGTCGTGAATCCAGGGTCTACCCAGGATTACATTGTATCCTGATGGTGCGTCCATCACACAGAAGCGCTGGACTGAATTGAGTCCCTCTACATAGACTGGAAGCTTTACTTCTCCCAGAGTGTTTTTCGTTTCACCACTGAAACCCACAAGTACCATGGATTTCGAAATGATCTCTGTGTGCGGGATTCCCATCTTGTTCAAGGCTTCTAATTGGATTATGTTTACTGAGCTTCCTCCATCAATCAGAATCCTTTTCACGACGATGTTGGCAATATGAAGAGTTATCACTAGCCCATCGTGATGAGGGTCTATGATGTTGTGTCTATCATCTTCTCCAAATGTAATTTCTTTGAGATCTGGCTGAATAGAGCTCTTCCTGGGTCTTTGGTCCCTGTCTGATTTTGATTCCTTGGCGTGTCTCTTTGCTGCAGAATAAGAAGTACCACAGATATCAGAACCACCAGAAATAAAATGAACTACCTTAGCATCCGGGGGTGGTGATGATGCTCTTTCGGGATAGTCATCGGAGCGTCCATAATCCTGGGTCCTTGCGCCGTTGTCCCTGGATTTTGGATTCTGTTCCCTGGATTTGTCCTTCTTTTTTCCCAACAGTTCCTTTAGATGGCCCTTGCTGAGTAGATAGCTAATCTCTCTTCTCAGGGCCATGCAATCTTCAGTTTGATGACCAAAGTCTTCGTGGTAGGCACACCACTTGGACTTGTCCTTCCATGTGGAGGGTTTATCGCTCTTTCTGGGCCACCTTGCCTTGTCGCCGAGATCCTGCATAGCATACATCACACCAGAAACGTCAGTAGTAAAGCAATAGTCATTAAAAGAAGGATATTCTTCATCGTCCTCATCCTGTTCCACATTGTTCACTCGGCGCTCATCAGGCCTTGAATAAGGCTTTGACCTTTGTGACCTAGGATGTGTGGATTCTGACTTTCTGCTGGAACCGTTGAATCCTGGGGAGGACTCATTCTTTCCCAGGATTTTCCTATCCTCCTCCAGTCTGATGAAGCGGAGAGCCCTGTGACGAACTTCATCCATCTTATGACATGGGTTCATGACTAGATCCTCGTAAAACGATGAGTCCTTGTTCAGCCCCATTTTAAAGGCTTGAACTGCAGTTGCCATATCCATGTTCGGGATCTCCAGAGCTTCTCTGCTGAATCTGCTGACGTAGTTCCTTAAGGTTTCACCTGCATTCTGGGTTACCCTATACAGATCACTTGTTAGTTTTTCAAAACTACGACTACAAGAAAATTGACTGTTAAATAAATTAACTAGTTGTGAAAATGAAGCAATAGAATAGGGAGGAATGTTTAGGAGCCATTTGAGAGCTGCCCCTGTTAAGGTGGACCCAAACCCTTTGCAAAGGCAGGCTTCCTTTATTTCGGGTGGCATGTGAATAACCTCCATTCTTTCGCGGTATTGCGCCACATGCTCTTCTGGGTCTGTGGTGCCGTCGTAAAGCTTCATACTGGGTGTTTGGAACCTCTTGGGAATCTCCACATCACAGATTGATGGAGCAAATCTGGACATCCTATGGCTCGAGGGCCCAACTTCAGGGATCGGCTGCACAACTCCTGGGACACTCGAGATCATTTGCTTGAGTTTCTGAATCTCTCGTTCCACTGATGGGCTGATCCCTGAATCCTGCACTGAATTGTTAGTATTAGCATAATAGGTGAAAGCGTTACCGACATCCTGGGGTATGTTTGTCCCAGGATTAACGACTGGTTCCCTGATGATAGACGCCCTGGGTAGATCAGCATGGGCCATTTGAGTAGGGAAGAACGTTGATCTTCCGCTTGATGGGGTGACGCCTTCGTGTACCCTGGAATTGCTTCCAGGGGTGCTGAAATTCAGAATTCTGGGGTCGAGTGGCGATAGTTGAGCCGTCGTGGCCCTGGGTAACTCCGATCTCAAGCTGGTCAATTGAGCCATGAATTCCTGGTTCACCTTCTGTTGGAGTTCCATGTGGCGCTCCAATTTACCGAATGTGGCCAGGATATCAGTGTCAGATATTAAGACAGGGTCTTCTGGGATGTTTTCAGTTTCGATCACTTCATGGTTGACTACCGGCGCGTCACTGCGTGTAGCCGAAGTTGAGGCATTAAACCCTGGATCTGATGAAGTGATTCCACTTGTCGAAATACTGGTCCTTGGGCCTGGTTGGGTAACTCTTGTTGTTGAAGCAGTTACAGCAGAAGCCGAGACATTCGTGGTGTTCATTTGTGTTGACATTTTTTGATAGATTTTGGTAAAAATCAAGTTTAGGATGAATCTAAAAAGAGTTTGACAAAAGATTGACACCAATTGCCCCACGGTGGGCGCCAAATTGTTTTGGCTAAAAATTACTTAAGTTAAATTAGCAAAGTTTGAACCAAATATGAATGTGAGGTTAGGTGTCTAAAATTTGAATATGAAAATAGTTTGAAATAATCCTGGGACAACAACAGAATTCCAGGGACAAATAACTAAAATCTTTAATCAAAAATAAGGTTTGCTTATGATATCCGTTAAGAAGCTTAGAAACACAAATGTAACCTGAAATGCAAGTAGGAACACCGAGATTTTGACTAGGGAAAAGCCCTTAGCCCTTAGATGTCTCTAAGGCGCCGCCGGCATAAAAACCCCGGGTAGCGTTAACACACGCTACCAATTTATTGATCACTGAAAATGTCGAATACAATGTGTTTGCAGAGAGAATAATACGAGAATACAATCAGTAAAGCTCGAGTGAGCTGAAAAATGAATCTAAGGGTCCTATTTATGCTCTAGGGTCTTCAACCACTTCTCCGATATTCCAGGGATCTCCTCTTCAACGTCTCTTTCTGTTAGTTGACCGAGTTTCTAGCTAACTAACATTGACCACGTGCGAATAAAGCCTTCTCCTTGTTTCGTGTGACCGTTAGAAGACTTTGTCAACCTGTTTCCGCTTAAACAAAAGTGCAAGATACGTTAGTAATGATATCCTAGCATGCAGGGTCATTTCCACATGCTGGGTCATTGTAAAAATAAGGGCAATCCCTGGATTAGATCATATAAGTGTAGAATAAAATAAAGGTAAACTTCCCTGTCTGATGTTAATCATCCTGGGTCATCGAACATTACCTGTCAACATCCAGGGTCATACAATTCCTAGGTCATACCTGCCCTTTGTTCATCCAGGGTTACTATGTACTTTACCTGTGCCCTGGATTATTAGCCGAGAATTCGGGGTATAACAATAATAATCTTCAATCTTCACCGAATTGTAACACATTCTGATCTTTATGAAAACAGACATGATCAGCATCTTCAATCATGGAAATTCCCCCTAAGCATCAAATCCATCCTAATATATTACTCCGGTAAACGTATATATCGTTGCAGACTGGAATCTGACCAAGTCTTCACAACTCAAGAAATATCTGGTTGCAGACTGGAATCTGACCAAGTATTCACAACTCAAGAAATATCTCGTTGCAGACTGGAATCTGACCAAGTCTTCCCACAACTCAAGAAAGTATCGGGCATATGACAGAGAGTTCCAAACCATAATTGAAAACTTTGACATATCGGTTCACACGAACATCAGAATATACCACCTTTCCATGAAGATCAAAAACCACCATCATCCCTGAACTGATTGCTTTTGAATATTCACTTTTTCAATTATGAAACTTTGAAAGTTTTTAGGTTTTTAGGGTCACCAATTTCCCCCTAAACAAGTGACACATTCAAATCTTCAATTTCTTATGATTCCAACCCCGCATTCTTGTAGTGGAATGATAAACTCAAGTGGCCCACAACGGAATCTTTAATCTCTTTAATCTTCAGTTTGTGTAGAAAGATAATCTCCGACAAACGTTCCCAAGTAATCATAACCATGTCTTCGAATCTCTGTCCATCATCAGAAACACGTATTCTTGAATCTCTATCCATCATCAAGAACAATGACTACCCACAAACTCATTTCTTGAAATTCGATCACTAACTCGTAACAAGTATCGGAATCTGGATTTTCTTTAAACATAACACCCCACAGCTACCAAATCAAGGTTAAACTCGATAACTGATCCGCTTCTGTAAAAAATTCCCACCTAACGAGGGTTCGGGGGCAGCGCCCCTGAGAAGCGGGGTCCAAGGGGCGGCAGCCCTTGGCGGGGTCCAAGGGGCAGAGCCCCTGGCTCCGAACCCTCTCCGAAACTGACGTTCGGACCTCATCCGAACCTGACCTTCGGAACCTCCTCCGAACCTGACCTTCGGACGTACGAACCTGGAGTTCGGAACGGTTATTTTTCAGATCTGTTCTTCGGTCGAACCTTGTCCGAACTCGAACTGGAAATTTTTGAAATCGAACCAGACTCAGAATTTGATCGAATTTTGACATCTAGAGGCTTCAGTTAGGTAACAACATGACTCAGAAAAGACTCGATTGATTGAAAATCAATCAGGTACACTTTCAGTCACCCTTAACTGAAGGTTTAACGTCTCGAAATGAAGAAAAACGATAGATTTCGACCATAGAAAGAGCCAATAGCTCTGATACCACTTGAAAGTGCGTGAGCGTTGGATCGGTTTGGTCGATTACAAACATATACATGAGAATATGTGAGAAAACAATACAAGCAAGGTAAATAAACTCAATCTCTCATTAATACGTGATTATAAGAGAATCAAAGTACACACATAAACTCTCAGACAAAAGTTCGCTCAGCTCTCAAAAACTTGACAATTACAAAGACACAAACATATATATATAGCCTACGAGTGTCCGAACTCCCTGGATTTTCCGAACCTCAGGTTCGGCCAAGGCTCGGCCGGGGTTCAGCCGGAGTTCGGCCACCAGACTCAAAACCCTGAATCTTCATGTCTTCGTTTGATCCAGCTCATTGCCATATCGTGTATCAACAAACTCACCCTTGGCAATAGCTGGACCGTTATTCTATAGCTTTGAACATTTGTAGTAGCCCCATCATCCTTCCAAACCAACTCATGGTTATTTCCAGCAAAGATGTTGAACGCAAAGCAAACCCTTATCACCCTTTGGAACTTCAGCGCTTGATCCATGTAATCTGGGTGATACAGGATTGGATTATGATACAACTCGTCAATATCAGGCTTTGACAAGTTAATCAGCCACATCGGATCATAGATCTTCATAACCCGGTTATCTTTTCTCAACACAATCACTGCTTCTCCTGTCTTCTCATTATAATACCACCATCTCAGATCTTTGATAAAATCTTGTTGCATCTTCATCAATTGTATTTTATTCATCACCTCAGACTTCTTTGGAAATACAAAGATTATCAGCCTCTTTCCAGTTCTTTCGTGAACTCTTGTTCGGGATCGCCGTCTTTTTGGCTTTTGAGGATCCAAGAACTGAAATCCCTCATTACATTCCCTCTCAAGAGTCTTCTTGAAATGCATACCCAACCAATCATTGCCATAACAGCAAAGTAGCTTTCTTGTCAGCTCACGAATATCCCAGATTGGCAAACTGCTGAAATCTTTGGCGCACTTGAAGTACTGGATTCCATGTTCACGTTTAATCTCATAGCACTTCAAGCTTGAAGCATACATCCAACTAATAATCTCCCCTGATACCTGACCCTTAAATTTAAAAGACGATCTTTGCTTGACTAGCTTCGGAGGCGGTACAAAATTAGCATGAACTGCTTTCATGAACTCTTCAAAAGTCTGATTCTGTTTCTGAATCTTCGCCTCCTTAACCACTGGGTCTTCAGGTTTCTCAGACTCTTTCTTTCTCAAAATTTCATCAACCTCATCATCTTTCTCTTTCGGAAACAACTCAAACTCATCACCACCAGATTGATTGAAGTTGGAATATAAATCCGGATATTCTTCTTCTGTAATATCCTCTATTTCAATCTCTTCATCAAAAATATCCTCCACATCTTCATCAGATTCTGGTTCTGGATCTTTGAATTTCTCAGGAGCTTTCTCAAATGCTTTCTTCATTTCCTCATCATTCAAATCAAAAACCCGTTGTAACTCTTCAGCCGTTAAATCTCCAACAAATTCCCCTTCTTCAAGCGTCTGTAACATATCAACAAATTCACTCATTGACTTTGCAGCTTGATCAGATGGGATTGAAGTAATCGGCACCGCTTCTCTAGAGTCTTTCTCCATCTGGGAAGATGATATTCCAGCACCCGAACCTGCGGTTCCAGATGGGCCTGCTTATTTTACATTTGGAGCAAGTTCGGAGCTCATCTTAAGTTTGGACCAAGTTCGGTGAACAGAATCTTGAATCTTGAATTTTTCCAAAATGTCGGATTATTCCGCGTTTGCTACTATTCAATCGCAGATGCAAACATTACTGAATTACGATAATGAAATCGGGACGACGCAAAAAGTTCCCAAACTTCTTAAGTTTGAGGACTATCCTAATTGGAAAAAGAGATTTGAAGCGTATATCGGTATAACGGATCCAGACCTATGGATTGCTATGGATGCTCCATATGTGTATCATGTCGGGTTGAACAATGTTCCTATTATGCAAAGGAATATGGATCTTACACAAAAGGCTGCTTTTGTTCGAGAACAAAAAGCTTATGGTTTAATCACTCAAGCTTTACCTAAAGAGTTACTTCACCAATTTAGAACCTGTGAACATTCTCATGAATTATGGTCAACTCTGAAAGAAAGATGTGAAGGCAATGAACAGTATAAGAAAAGTAAGAAGAAAGTGTTAAACAAGGAATTTGATAACTTCAAGTGTTTTGATGGTGAGGGTGTTCCAGAATTAATCTCAAGATATTGTCACCTGCTGTCTGAAATGGACAATGTCCAAATCAAGAAAGATGATGAAGAGCTAAAGGAGAAATTGCTAGAAGGTCTACCATCAAAATGGGAGTCTTATGTGCTGTTGATCATGAATGACAAGGATTATTCTGCATTGACATTTGTGAAACTATCAGGAAATTTACAAGCTAGAGATCTGGAAATGAAGAATGTGAATACTACTCCAGCAGCGGTTCAGAATCCGGATGTTTATTACGGATCTAATGCAGCAACTATTTCAGGTAAGTCGGAAAAAATAACAAGTTTTGCACCGGCTACGGCGTTTGTAGCTGGAAGTTTACCTGGACATGTTTCTAATTCGGGAACCAGAATGGGCTCACATCATGCTGAATACAATTACAACTCTGGAGGAAGTAGCACCTCAGTTCCAGCAAGTAATTTTGTGAACACGGGAAAAATGGCTATGTCTGTGTCTACAACTGAAGATTACATGGCCCTTGTTTCTGCTTTAGTGTCATCTTATTACGGCTTGATAACTGGGAATGTTAGTAATGCTGAATTGACGGAAGAAGATTATGATCAGGTGGATCCTGATGATTTGGAGTTAATGGATATCAATTGGCAATTTGCCATGCTGGCTAGAAGAGTGAAAAGATTCTTAAAGAAGACCGGTAGAAAAGATTTGAACTCTGGTGGCAGAATTGGATTTGATAAATCAAAAGTTCGACCCTATAATTGTTCTAATTTTGGTCATTTCGCTCGTGAATGTTCTCAGCCGAAAAAGCAAGAATATCAGAAATTCACTCCTAAATCAAATGTTTCTGGATCCAACACTCCTTCGAGTTCTGGGAGTACTTCTAACTCAAAATCTAATCCTGATTCCACAAAAGCTCTTGTATCTCAAGCTGATAAGACTTATAATTGGGGCACTCAATTTGCTGATTCATCTGCTTTGATGGTTTCACATGTGCAGGATGAAGACACTATGGCTGAATCCACTGAAGATGAAGGTGAAGTTCATGGTGAAGCGAATGGTGAAACTTTTTTTGGAATTACTGTTGATGAAGAAGTCTCGGACTCAAGGATTGATCATAATTTTGTGTCTGACGAAAAATTTGCTTTCATGGCTGATTTTTCTGATGAGAAGGTTGAGTCTGATGCTATTCTCTTGTTAGAGAAACAAATTAAACTTCTAACTGAGGAGAAAGAAGTGTTGATTCGAGATTGTGAAGCAGCAAAAGCTGAAGCGCTTGATACAGCAAATGATTTCGAAAGCTTATATCAGAAAAGTCTTCCACTAAAGGAACGATATGAAAAAGCTCAACAGAATGCTCTAGAAATTGCTGATAAAATGCTGGCACTTCAGAAGGACATGCAGAAAATATCTGATGAAAACTCAAGTCTGAAACAAGAGATTGGTGCACTGAAACTGAGCAATCTTACAGAATCAGTTGCTTTTATGGCCGATTCGTCTAAGGTAGTTTCATATCCTTTAATGTATAAGTCTTGTGATGATTTTGCTACTACTAAGAGTACGCTCTTAGATGAGAAGACAAAGCTTAATGATCTTCTAGCAGTAGCAAAAGCAGATAAAAACATATATAAGGAAAGATGGGAGGGAACAACCAAGGAGTTATTGTCAGTACACAAGCAGTTGCGTTTGTAAAATTTTGATTTTTCAACACAGTCTGAACTGCTCGTGTCTGTAAAAAAGGATTTGGCTACCAATCAGAAATTTGTCGCAGATTTGAAAATCGAAGTTTTTGAATTAAAACAAAAATTGGATTCTATTCAAGTTTCCTCTTCTTTTACAAATTTTCTTTATAAAACTGAAAAGGAAGATGTTTCTGGTAAGCTGAATCAAGTCCCACCTCCTGTGAATATTACACTTGGTCCTTCGTCTGAAATGAAGGTAGACGTTCCTTCTCATGCTGAAAAGAACAAATCTGTCAAAACTTCAACTGAAAAGTCTATTTTGGATTCAACTGTTGATGAACTTTTCTATGATGTTTCAGATTTTGATAAGGTTGATGACTTAGTGTCTGAAACCGATGTTGAATGTTCGTCAACCACTCAGCCCAAAGTTTCTAAGCCAAATCACAAAGATTTAATTTCAAAACATGATTTTCCCACAATTAAATCTAAGCTTAAAAAACTGAGTGTGTTCGAACAAAAACAAATTGCTCGTAGAAAATCTGTTGAAGGTAAGAAAGTCAAGTATGGTGGAGTCGGATTTGAGCCTTCGGCAAAGTTAAAATCTGTTGAAAAAGGTTCTTCTTCGAAAATTTCAAAACCTACACAAGTCAAGGCTAGAAATCCTACTTTAGACACCAACTGTGACAATTCTGAACCATGGGTGACATATAGATTAAAAGGATCTAATCGGATTTATAGTGACAAGGAGTTTCCTTTGGAGATGGTTAATCCGAATTTAATCGATCAAATTTTTTCATGCAAATATGATCCTGCTTATGATCCCAAAATGAGGAATGTGTACATTAAGGGGGGTAATAGCAATGTTAAGGTAATGGACACATTTCATTCTGAATCTGATTCAGGGTTGGTTAACAGAGTGAGAACTTCTACTCAAAAATCTTTAAATAAGAAATCATCAAAACCAACTGTTCAAACACCACCAAGAGATTTTTATGATCAAAGACAACCAAATTTCAGAAATTCAAGTCAGTTTTTCAAAAAGTCTCAATTTTACAATGACGAAGGATTTTATGATGAATTTGGGTGTGGACCGAATCAACCCGTGTTTGGGAGGGGTCCAAAATGGGTAGATTGTGGAGGTCAAAATGAATTTGTTCCAAGGGTTGGTGGGCGAAGAAACAGATTTCAGAATTACAGGGATCATCGTTTTTCTGGAAATTCGTATGCTAAAGGTCATGTTGACGATTTTTCAGGAAATGTGTCAGGGTATGAGTCAGGACATAATGATGAATTTGAAAATCGTTATGTGCCTAATAGAAAGAGTTTGAAACCCAAAACCCATAAACGGGTTGTTGAGTCCGAAGTGGATGATGACACGAGCGAAAAGGTTGTTATTGATAAAAGAAAACGTTTTAAGTGCAAAGCTCGTGGTCATACATATCGGACGTTCCCGTTGAAGAAACCAAAATCTATCAAATCTGACACAGAAAAGTCTGATGATATGTCGGAAGGCTATCAGACTGATACAAAGAAAAATGTCAGATTTGTGGATGAGCAAGGCAGAGTTCACTCTAATCTTAAATCATCAGAATTTCATAAAAATGATAAGAAAACAGAAAGTGAATTTTCAAAGATTAAATAAATTTTGAAAAACTCTGCAGCTAGCTCCACAAGTTCTTCAACAAATGAACAGAAACCTAAGGGTTTGTCCATGGCTGGTAACGACTTTGTTGAAGATGATGGTCGACCCAAAGCGTCAAGCTTGGGTTCGTCCCGAAACTAATCTTCTGTTGTAATTTATGCAGGGATCTTCGCGACAACTGATGAATAACATTTGGGTTGTTGATAGCGGAGCATCTCGGCAGATGACAAGAGACATTTCTTTGTTGCATGATGTGAAATACTTTGACGGCGGTAAAGTAACATTTGCTGGAAATAAAGGAGGTCAAGTCACCAGTATCGGTAAACTTTCAAATGGTGCTGTTACATTCGATAAGGTTGAATTTGTTCAAGAATTGGAGTACAATCTTCTGAGTGTCTCCCAGATTTGTGATAAGCATTTCACGACTGCTTTCACTGGGAGTGAATGTTTAATACTGAAACCTGAATTCAAGATTCCTGATGAGTATGTGGTAATGCGAGCACCGAGATTCTCAAATTTGTATATGATCGACATGAATTCAGCAAAAGCAACGGTTGCAGGTCAATGTTTCTTGTCGAAGGCATCCGAAAGAGATTCCGTTCTATGGCATCGTCGCATGGGACACATCCACTATAGGAAAATGAACGAACTGGTGCGGAGGGGTCTAGTCGAAGGGGTTCCAAAGCAACAATTTGTTTTTAATGATGTGTGTGTGAGCTGCAAGAAGGGAAAACAGAAAAGAAAATCCTATCCACTGAAGAAATACCACTCAATTGAAGTCCCGTTAGAGCTACTTCATATGGATTTGTTTGGTCCAGTGAATCGAGAAAGTATTTCGGGAAATTGGTATTGTCTGGTGGTCACTGATGAATTTTGAAGATTTTCGTGGGTTGATTTTCTGGTCTCCAAGGATGAAACTTCAAGAATTCTCATCAATTTGATTACAACACTTGAATCTTTGTATAAACTGAAAGTATGAAGAATTCGTAGTGATAATGGCACGGAGTTTAAGAATTCAGCCGTGAGGACATTTTGTTTGGAAAAAACGGATTGTGCATGAATTTAGCACCCCTTACACTCCTTAGCAAAACGGCGTGGTAGAAAGAAAGAACCGCACAATTATTGAAACAGCACGAACAATGTTGGCTGATGCCTAATTACCTGTTCCTTTTTGGACGAAAGCTGTCAACACTGCGTGTTATGTGCTTAATCGAGTGCTTACTGTGAAGCGTCTTGGAAAGACATGCTATGAACTATTCAAGAAGCGTAAGCCGAATCTCGATTATCTAGAGCCTTTTGGGTGTCCCTGTACCGTATTAGCTTCTACAGGAAAATTTGATGAAAAAGCCTTTGAGGGGCTGTTTGTCGGTTACTCAAATTAAAAGAAGCGAGTATTTACTAAGCAGAATGGTACGATTGGTGAATATTTGCATGTGGATTTCCAATCCTATACTTTACCACCTAGAGGTGTTGGACCGGACTAGTTGTTCGATTATAAAGCTCTTTTTGAAAATTGTGAATCGAGGCCAGAGATATCTGATGAACAACTTACTCGAGTTGTCATTGAGTTACTAGATGATACTCCGGTTCTAAACATACAAACTATGCCAACTCCGATAGTGCCTATTGCTGAGGAGTACATGACCGAGACTTCAAATGATTCGACAATTGCTGCTGATGATATGTCTTCAGATGATGATAGTGAATTTCATGAAGCCGTAACACATCAGGTGGAAATTCCTACTCAACAACTTGATTCACATGTTGATGCTACTTCAAATTAAGTTGAGGCTGATTCAACTGATAATGTGATCGATTCACAAGTTGATATGATTTCAAATGATGCTGATGTCAATACAACTTAAACTGTGGTGGTTGAGGAAGATCCTATTCCTGATATGGGTGAGATGGTGGTTGTTCCTATTCATCAAATGCTCCGGATAAATACCATACATCCGCAAGACAATATTATTGGTGATTTAGATGAAGGAGTTCGTACGAGACATCAAATTGAGAGCAGTGCTTTACTATCTGTTCTGGAATCTGGTGTTCAGGAAGAAGTATTTCATTCATGCTTTATATCCCAGATCGAACCAAAAAATGTTCACGAAGCTTTATTAGATGGTTCGTGGGTTGAAGCAATGCAAGAAGAATTACTGCAATTTCAAAAGTTGGGTGTGTGGCACTTGGAGGATTTACCAGCAGGAAGTACAGAGCCGTGTGGTACACGGTGGGTTTACAAATGCAAACGGGATGATCGTGGAATCATTGTCCGAAACAAAGCCCGTTTGGTTGTTCAAGGTTTTTCTCAAGAAGAAGGGATAGACTTTAATGAAGTGTATGCTCCTGTTGCCAGAATTGAAGCAATCAGAATTTTCTTGGCATTTGCTGCACATCGTGGGTTTAAAGTCTTTCAGATGGATGTAAAGAGTGCGTTCCTTTACGACAAGGTTAAGGAAGAAGTGTATGTCAAACAACCTCCTGGATTCTTCGATCCTGATTATCCGGAGAAGGTTTATAAGTTGGACAAAGCTTTATATGGTCTCCAACAGGCTCCTCGAGCTTGGTATGAGACGTTGTCTACTTATTTACTCGACAACGGGTTCAAGCGTGGGTTGGTTGATCCTACTCTTTTCTGCCGTAAAACTGGGGAGGATTTGCTTCTGGTACAGATTTATGTCGACGATATTATTTTTGGCTGTTCAAACGAGAAGTTATCGAAGGATTTCGAGACTTTAATGCAACCAAGGTTCGAGATGAGTTCGATGGGAGAAATGTCTTTTTTCTTAGGATTGCAAGTTCAACAATCTGATAAGGGTATCTTCATACATCAGACGAAGTATGTGAGAGATGTCCTGAATTGATTCAAGGTGGAAGACGTTCAAATTCCTGGAACTCCCATTCAGCTGTCACATGGCCTATGTCCTGATGAAGACGGTGAAGAAGTTGAAGTCACTCGTTATCGGGCTATAATAGGTTCACTGATGTATTTAACAGCTAGTCAACCTGATATAATGTTTGCTGTTTGTTTGTGTGCCAGGTACCAGGCAGCTCCTCGTGTTTCTCATATGAATGCGGTCTTGAGAATTCTAGCTTATCTGAAGGGTAATTCAGATCTCGGGATCTAGTATCCTCATGATGATAAGTTCGACTTGTCAGTGTATACAGATTCGGACTACGGCGGTTGCAAGACTAATTTCAAGTCAACCGCGGCCGAATGTTAGTTTCTCGGTGATAGGTTGGTACCTTGGCAGTGTAAGAAGCAAACTTCTGTTGCCACATCCACGGCTGAAGCTGAATACATAGCGGCTGCTAGTTGCTGCTCACAGGTTTTATGGATTCAACAGCAGATGCGGGATTACGGTTTGAGGTTTCTTACTACTCCAATTTACATAGATAATTCGGCCGCTATTTGCATAACAAAAAACCCCGTTAACCACTCTAAAACAAAACACATTGATATTCGTTATCATTTCATCCGGGATTGTTTTGAGAAACACCTGATTGATCTGCAAAAGATCCATACTAATTTTCAAAAAGCGGATCTTTTTACAAAAGCTTTTGACAAAACCCGCTTTCGTTATCTTTTGCAGAACAACGGCATACAAAAGTTACCGGTCGAGTAACTTTCGGTTGATCATTTTTGCTTATTGTTTGTCTTTTGATTGTTTCTTCTTTCTTGTTATAAAAAATACAAAAATAGCGTTTTGTATATTAGGGGGAGAAATATCATTAAATATAAAAAAATGCAAAAATGCAAAAAGCATAAAAAAATGGAAAAATTAAAAATTGAGAAATTGATCCGACCAAGCGAGAAATGATATCACATCGGCGTGTGTTCTCAACCACGGATAAAGTAAAATTGAAAAGCTGTAGCTTCTTGTTTGGTTAGTTAAATGTGTAAGGGTAAATCTAATATATGCTAGTATGATATAAACATAAAAATTTTGCTTGATTAATTGTGAGACACATCATGATGATTACTGTGTGATCTTGGCATTAAATAAAATGAAAAAGCAAAAACAGAATAAGAGATGTTCTGGTGTACGCATGTTTTCATTTTGCAAAGATTTAAACTTGTTTGATTTTCTTTATTTTGTCAAACGATCGGACTTTCTCTGCGTGTCGAAAGATCGACCTGATCGTTGTTCGTTTGACGTTCTGCTTTATTTTCTTTGGTGTTTCGTATAATTCATCGGACTTTCTCTGCATGTACGTGAGTACCGACCTGATTGTTGTTGGATTATACAACGTCTGCTTTAGTTTACATTTCTTATTTTCCTAAACAATCAGACTTTCTCTGCGTGCCTACCAGCCGACCTGATTGTTGTTTGTTTAGGGTTCTGCTTTATTTTTGCATGAAATACCATGAACGATAAAATTCATCAAAATCAGGGGTTATTTGTGAAAAATTTCAAATGTCCAAACCTGGAGTTCGGAGGGCCGAATGTGGAGTTCGGAGGTCCGAAGATGGAAGTTCGGAGGACCGAACCTCAGAATCAGACAGGGTTTGGAGGTCGCCGAATTGGGAGTTCGGTGCTACAGTTCGTCCGAACTTGGAGTTCGGAGGTCCGAACTTGGTCAGCTATATATACGCCAAACCTGAAGTTCGGAGATCATTGTTAACTGTTTACACTCCGAACTTGCACCGAACTGCTGCCCGATTTTCAAATTTTCGATTGACCGTGTTTTTGGCGATTTCAAGGCTGATTCTAGGTAGAACTTGATTCCGAACACACTGGTGGACTTAGATTAGGTTTTCATTCTGTTCTTGTTGGTTTTTGGTTCATAAAACTCGTTCGGACTCAATCCAGTTTATAGATCTGATAATACTCCATCGAAAACGTGTTTTCAACACTTAAAATTGGTTTCTATGTGTAGCTTATCAAAATCCGACCAAGGATGTTGTTTGTTTAAGTCTAATTTGGTCGTTTTCATCGAATTTGAGATTCAAACCTGTCGGAGTTCTTCAGGCTCCGAACCTGGGGTTCGGAGGAAGCTCGGACAGAGTTTGGAGTTCTTCAAAATTTTGATCAAATCTTGTTCGTTTACGCAAGCGACAATGATTTGACAAAATCGGTGATTATATCTGTTAATAACATTGAATTTAATGAATGTTTTCTTTTATGTGTTTTCAGATATGGCAAACGACTTAAAGATTGGAGATAAACATAATATTTGTGCGCATATCGGGGTTGCACGAGGCAAACTCGATAAGTTTGGAGGACCTGGGATATTCGAGTTTCTCAGGCATTCGAGGATTCATTATGCCATTACTCAGCAGTGTGACATTTATCGGGATATTCTTCTGGAGTTTTGGAACACAGCTCATACGATTACTGATTCTCCAATTAGAATCCTTGCAACTGTTCAAGGACGACCTGTTAAGGTAACTGAGGCAGATATTCGAAGAGTTCTACATTTAGAGTCTGATACAACAAACGCACGGATTGAGTTCCCTCATGAAGATAATGTGGCGTTCTTAAAGCGGATTTGGTATACTGACGATCCGAGTAAGGAATGGGTGTACAAATCGTCGTTGAGCGTGCCGTACAAGTATCTTGCACATGTGCTGTTGGTCTGCTTGGGACATAGAATTTCAGGTCATGATGAAGTCCAGCAGATAATACTGTCCTTGATGAACGCACTGGTGATGAATCGGTCATACAATGTCTCTAGAATTATTTTCCATTACATGAGAGACAATCTGACTCAACGTCAAAAGAAAGCAGCAATTTACCCAAGATTTCTCCAAATGATGTTGAATGACAAATATCCGGATTTGATAAACAATGCTGCACAAAGAATGGAGTTGAAGCACATGACGGAGGCTAGTGTTGGTGCTTTAGCATCTTACCAAAAGAAAGCACTAGAGTTTCAACCTAAACTGAAACTGTTGGTCCTCACTGATCTTAATCAGTGCTAATGATGATGTTTTGAGAAGAAAACCAATGAAATAACAACAATAGATGATTTTCAATAGCTAAAATGGGTTTCTAGTATTGAACAATCACAACTTGAACCAAAAGAAAGATAAGAGATGAATACAAGCTACAAAGATGATATGAAATGCTCCTAGCCGTCACCAAACTTACCAATAATCAGATTTTCTGTATTAGGGTTCTCAAAGTTGCAAAAGTTACAAGATGGTGCACAAAGGCGACAATTTATACACATCAGTAGACAGTTTCGCTGGTAGTTTCGCTGGCCAAGCGAAACTGTCACTGAGTCAGTCTAATCTAGATACCGAGCGAAACAACAGTTTCGCTCGGTAGTTTCGCTGACTACCAAAAGACCAACATTACAAATTAACTAATCTAGACAAGTTAACTAAACAAAACAACTATGAATTCCTCCCTACATAGATCTTCAATATTCCCCCTAGGGAGGGATTCAGCCTTTTGATCTTCACTCATCAGCTCCGGCTTCATTCAAATCTGTAGACTCCGGTTCCCCCAAAACAGTAGACCCTTCAGCAACGGGGATATCAGCCTCTGATTCCCCCATGACCATTGGCTCATTAGCAACTGGGGTTTCAGCAGGCTTATCAACTTGATCAGTAGATTCTCCAAGACCGCTCCATGTTTTGTTCATCTGGTTTGCCAGATCCCTGTCCTCTTCCATTCTATCTTCATCAGCTCGAACCTTCAATGCTAAATCCTTGATTTCTTTAATAATTCCCCTGGCTTTGTTGGCAACTCTCACAAACAAGTTTGCCTCTTCTGCTGTGTCATCTCCAGCCCCATATCTGATAGGATTCTCGCACAAGGTCTTTAAATCATCATTGCTAAAAGAGAGTACTTTCATTGGATCAAACAATCTTATCTCCGCATCTTCTCCAATTCTTATAACAGCTTCACCGGATTGATTGTCATAGAACCATTTCTTGAATGTTTGCAGCCTTGACATCTGTTGATCCGGGATTCTAATCCTGCTCATAGTTTTAGCCGGTTTGAACTTCAAATAAACCTTAGGCTTTCCGGTCACTTCATCGATTTCAGTCTTTGACTTCATCCTTTGACCTTTCATATACCCAAAAGATACAAAGTCGTCTTTTGCGGCTTGCTGAAGCATCATTCTCAAATTTCCAGCCCTTATACTTTTGTCTTCATCGATGAGGGGGAGCTCTGCCAACCTCCTCAGATCCCATCTGGGAAAGGTCTTGAAGCTATCACGTTTGCGAATATAGGAGATGCTACCCCCTCTTCTCTTAATCATAAAAGCATGAACATCAGTATTGAACTTCCAGCTTATGATGTACCTATCAGAATCTTTCCTTCTTGGATGTGAGATATTTTGAAATAGAGGGGTCTGATCTTCAATCTCCGGCTTAGTGAACCATTCTTCTCTTTTTAGATCAATGACTTCCTCGCTTACTGAGCTTATCTTAGCTTGATATGTAAGAGAATTTTCTTTCAAAGAGTAACTTTCAGGCTCTGTATTATCATCCACTTCAGCCTCGTCATCGCTTTCGTCAATAAGATGGAGAAATTGAGCCTGGATGATCTCAGGTTGTTTCTCTGTTTCAAAACTGTAGAGATTTACATCGCTTACATTGATGGCATTCAAATCTTTTTCATTTGGAGCACCACTTCCACCGGCCTCATCATTTCCACCAGCACCACTCCTACCGGCCTCATCATTTCCACCAGCACCACTCCCACCAGCTTCTTCAGTTGTAAACCTTGTGAAGTCAGTCATTGAATTAATCTCAGCTTCACTCATTTGATTTGGCAAATTCAGATGCTTCTTGATTTCATTCAATTCAATCATCAAAGTTTTGATCAGTGACGATTGTTTTACGATAATCTCATTCATGTTCAGGATTTGTTTATCTTTTTCTTTTTCTCTGATCTCTGAGTTCACCAGCTTTGTCTTAATCATTCCAAGTTCATTTGCCAGAGAGGTGTTTACATTGCGGATAACATCTTCATCTAACTCAGATCTGGGATCTACCCTTCTTTTCTTAGATGCCCTTACCTCTTCTTCTGTTGGTGCACTCTGTTTTTCTTTCGATTTCTTTCTTTGTTGTGCCAGGTTTTCAAGTTCATCTTCAATCACATCAGCAGGTTCTTTTCCTGAGCTTCTAACATACTGCTTCCTCTTTCCTTTTACATTTTCACTCTCCTTTCCATCAGTTCTCCTCTTTTTCTCATCTTCAATCAGCTTTTTAATGTAATCATACCTTTTCTCTGGATACATATGCTTCATCAAGTATGTAGTGTATCCAGAGAAATCTGGTCTCTTGCCAGCACAGTCAGAGAGGATTCTTGGGTGCATTGGGCTAACAATAAGAGCCACCCCCAGCTTTGGCAATTCCGGCTCGAGGTGCTCAATGATCATCTCCAAAAACCTTGGGTACAACAGCCATCTTGACTTCTTTAAAGCTTGGATGTTAGAAACCATCGCTTCAAAGATTCTTTGAGGAATGTTGGCTTTGTTTCCTCTACACACCAACAGCATGGCCTCTGCCCAATTCAGATTCAAACCGTCAGACCCACCTTTTCTGTCGTCAATGCAGGAAATGAAGACATGTGCGTTATATCTCCATTCCTTAGACATTAAGGACTTTTTAATCTCTTTCTTGCTCTTCCACAGCTCACCACCTTCATATCCCATCTCTTTCTCAAAACCTCTCAACACATCTAGATCATTCAACTTGGTTACATCACCGACATCCTCCTCGAGCTTAAGAGCTTCAGCAATGGTCTTCATTGTGATCACAATATTTTTCTGCATGACCTTCGCTCGAATACATTCAGGTTTAGCTTTAACATCATACTCAGCTGTCAGCCAGAATTCTCTAATGTGCCTGTCGTCGATGATCGGCATGTGAGAAATTGCATGAAAAATGCATGACCTTTTCAGCCATGCAATGCAATCTCTAAAACCGATAGCCTTCTTAGATCTATCATCCAGATACGCAGTTACATTACTTCGCGGCTCGTGCTTTAAGGAGGACATTTTTCTGCAGGTGAAACCGAAATTTTGTGAGTTAAAATGAATTTAAAATTAAATTAAATTAAAAAATTAAAGTAAATTAATTAAATTAAATTAAATAATTAAAAAAATGGTAATTTCGCTGCGAAACAATAGTTTCGCTAAGGAACCATAGTGTCGCATACGGCGAAACAGATAGATTCGCGACATTAGTCGAGGCGACACTGACTAGGTCAGTTTCGCCGAGAAACTGCAGTTTCGCTGCGAGACTGTAGTTTCGCCGATGGCGAAACAGCAGTTTCGCTAGGAATCACGGCGACACTGACAGCGAATTTTGGGCATAATCGCTGAACAGTTTCGCTGGGAATCACGGCGACACTGACAGCGAATCTGAGATGTGAAAGGAGTGAGTTCAGCCGAAGCGTCGTTCATCTTGTATTTCTTCAGCATTTCCAGAATGTACTTCTCTTGATGAATGAGAATACCGTCTGGCTTTTGTTCCACCTGCAAGCCCAGGAAGAAACACATTTCACCCATCATACTCATTTCGAATTTCTCCTTCATCACTTCCTCAAACTCGCGACATAGCTTCTCATTTGTTGACCCAAAAATTATGTCGTCTACGTATACTTGAACGATCAGCACTTCACCGTTGACCTCTTTCTTGAATAACGTCATGTCAATGGAGCCACGTGTAAAGCCTCTACCCAAAAGATATTGCGTCAAAGTCTCGTACCAAATTCTGGGAGCCTGATGTAAACCGTAGAGAGATTTGTCGAGCTTGTACACTTTGTCAGGAAATTCATGGTCTTCGAAGCCTGGAGGTTGATTCACGTAAATTTCTTCATCGATATCCCCATATAAGAAAGCGCACTTAACGTCCATTTGAAACACTTTGAAATTTTTGTGTGCAGCATGAGCCAGGAAAATACGAATGGCCTCAATGCGTGCAACCGGTGCAAACACTTCTGTGTAGTCAATTCCTTCTTCTTGATAGAAACCTTGAACCACGAGTCTTGACTTGTTTCTGATCACAACACCTCTATCATCTGGTTTGTTCCTGAAAACCCACTTTGTACCAATTGGAACCTTGTTTTCTGGAAGATCCACGAGTTGCCAAACCTTCAGCTTTCTGAACTGTTGTAGCTCAGACTGCATAGAGTCCACCCAACTTGGATCTGCTAAAGCTTCCTCTACATTTTTAGGAACGATCTGAGACAGAAAACACGCGAACAAGCATTCATTGATCAATCCAGACTGATGACGAGTCCTCACTCCATCCGTAATAGAACCAATGATGAGGTCATGCGGATGATCTTTTATGGTTTTGAAATTTGAGTCAATGTTGAGGGGAGCGGGTTCGGAGGTTTGATGGGATAATTCATGAGAGGAAGATGGACATTCGGGTTGATGCGTAGGCTGTGAGGGTGAGGATGGGTTTTGTTGAATTTCGGAGTGAGGGGTGATAACGACGAGAGGAGGATTATCATTTGCTTCAGCAAGGATAGGAAGATTGAATGACTTGAACAGAGTGTCTGAATCATAAAACCATTCTGGTCCAGACCCGGTGTTGGGAGTGTTTGATTCTTGCCAGTCAACATAGTAAGATTCCTGCACAATGCGAGTACGTTTGTTATAAACCCTATAAGCCTTTTGAGAAGAAGAATATCCCATAAAGAAACATTCATCAGAGACGGCTCCAAATTTCGTAATTTAAGCTTCGGTATTCAGCAATGTGCACGAGCATCCAAACGGCTTGAAGAAATCGATCAGTGGCTTCCTTCCATGATACAGCTCATATGACGTCTTCATCTTATCTTTCACGATTAGTACACGGTTCAGCACATAAGATGCACAGTTCACGGCTTCAGCCCAGAAGATAATCGGCAACTTTGACTCAATCAACATTGTACGAGCGGCTTCCACGAGTGTGCGATTCTTTCTCTCAGCAACACCATTCTGCTGCGGAGTTCGTGCAGCACTGTATTGTCGAAGAATCCCTTTGTTTGCACAGAAAGAGTCAAAGATCTGATTACGAAACTCAGTTCCATTGTCGCTTCTGATTGCCTTGACTTTCTTACTTCTTGAGCTTTCCACGGACAGGATAATATTCTGTAAAGCTTCAGTCGTGTCACTCTTTTGCTTCAAGAACCTAACCCAAGAGTACCTGGAATAATCATCAGTAACAACAAGACAGTAAGACCTTTCACCCAGACTTTGAACACTGATAGGTCCAAATAAATCAGTGTGAAGCAATTCTAATGGACTTGAAATGGAATTTTCCACTTTTGGCTTATGTGGCTTTTTATGTTGTTTTCCTTTGGCACATGAAAGACATTTTTCAACGACAGAAAAATCTTTGAATGGAAGACCTCGGACCAAATTGTTTTTGACAAGATTATTTAAAATTTTGAAGTTTATGTGTCCTAAACGTCTATGCCACAGGAAGCATTCAGATACAGAAGCTTTTGAAAGTAAACAAGTCATGGACGAAGAGTGAGATGCAGTGGATTTCATATTCAGCAGATATGTGTCATTGATGCGAGGTGCACACATTGCCACCATCTCTTCGGGCACTTTGAATTCTGGCTTGAGAAATAAACATTCATTGGATTTGAACAGCACAGGAATATCCTTGTCACAGATTTGTGACACACTTAGAAGATTAAACTGCAATTCGGGAACATAGTTGACTTGCTCCAAAGTAAGAGATCCATATGACACATCTCCTTGACCAACCATCTTTCCACCTCTCTTATCACCTGCAAAAGAGACAACTCCACCATCCACGATCCTGTAATTGGTAAGCAGGTCTTTCAACCCGGTCATATGCCGAGAGCATCCCGAATCAATATGCCAATAACTATTTGTAGAGTTCTTAGGGAGTGCCTGGCAATATAAGACAAGAAATTACTTAATAACAGGTACCCAGACTTTTGCATTTCCGGGATTTGTAACTTTTTGTTTCCCCCTTAGGAATTGTTTTACAAAACTGGTTACCTTGTGACCAAAAGATCTATCATGGTTTGTTCGATTTAATTTTTCTTTGCAATGTTTAACAACATGATCATCCTTACCACATCTGAAACAGTGAGATTTGTGACTTGTGCAGGAGGAAGTTTCTGAAAGCCTTTCCTCCTCACAATATGATGTGTTAAAATCAGAATCGCTGTTGGTTTCAAAATCCATCTTAGTTTTATCATTTGAAATCTTTGCATTAGTTTTCAACGATGATTTCTTCTTTTGAGAAACATGAATTTCTGTAGGTTTTGAAATTCGTATTGGTGTGAAAGAAGGAATTGGATTAGAAAGAAATTTGTTGAAGCAGTTTTGAGATGTACTTGCATGACATTGATCATTTTCATTTGAAACAAAACTTTCTTGATTAACAGACGCTGACTCATCACTATCACTATCTAAAGAAGAACAACTACTAGCTACACTACTGTCTGAGCTAGACTTCTTGGAATTCGAACTACTACTTGAAACAGACTCCTTAGAATTAAGACTACCGCATCCAAGCCCACTTGTGTTACCATATCCATTATCATAATCCTCCTTGATCTCCTTATGGTTCACTCCTTCTAGACCTGCATGCAGACTGTTAGCATCACTAGGAATTAAATCATTTAAGGGATGAGGTTTCGGAGTAGGTGAATAACAATGCGTGCTAGGAGGAGGATAAACCTTAAGAAACACATTCCCATTGTTCTGCATACCTATTCCGGTTTTTATTTTAGCTCCTCGTTGTTTAACGAGCATCTCTTCAACTTTCATTTGAGAAACGGTCCATCTATCTAACTTAGTCTGAAGTTGAGAGGTTTCAAATTGGGCTAATGTAACTCTTTCAGAAAGCATGTTTATTTGAACATTTTTTGCAAGAAGAGTTTGTTTTAAATGTTCATTTTCATGCATTGCCTCATTTAATTTCACAAAATATTTTGCTTCATTTTCCTTTAATTGGTTGTTCATGGTTTTTAATTCGTTGTTGTTGTCAATCAACAATCGATTTGCCTTGTAGATGTCGAACAAACGAATTCTACAAGGATGAGAGCACATATCTTGAATAGATTCATATGAAAGATCCATTATAACCTTTTCAGCAGCAAGAGCCTTTTCACATGTGCAAGCGGGTGTGCTTGCAGTTTTCTCATTCATCTTCTTCTCAGCTTCTTCCTTCTCACAGTTGTTAACTGTGTGGTCATTGCTATGTTCATGAATTTGAGCTGCAAGAGCTTGATTGATGGCTTCCTCGGCTTTAGAGACCTCCGAACTCCAGTCAAAGTTACTCAGAAGAGCCACTTCTTTGGTTGGCTTGGCTTCAGCTTTGTCAGTGATAGGGATGACACGAGTTGCAGGCTCAGAGGTCGGTTCAGTAACAATTGGACTTGGGCATTCTCTTTTGAAATGGCCAAGTTGCTTACAGTTGTAGCATCTAAGCTTAGCCTTATCGAAACCAACTCTTCCATTTTGATTCTTGAAGGTGTTTCTCCCAGTACGTTCGAAGAATTTTCTAGCACGAACAGTCAACATGGCCATTTGCCATTTTAGGTCAGTTTCTTCCAAGTCATCTGGGTCAACCTGGTACATATCCTCAGCAGTCAGAGTCGAACCTTGAAGTTCTCCAGCAGCGAAAGCTTGATAACTATTGGTAAACAAAGAGAACAATCCCATGTATTCAGGTGAAATCTGGGATGTTTGCTGAGTAGCGGCGGAAGCAGTTGAGGATGAACCAGATCCAAGATATGCAGATTGAATTTGAGATGAGGCTCCTTTGGGTGTGACAGCTGAGATGAGAGCCGAATTCGAAGAATAAACTTTAGTAGGACCCATAGTTTGATTGTACTCTCTCCTTTGAACATCCAACTCAAAAGACTTAAGCTTGTTAATTACATCCATAAGCTTGTAATCGGAGAAACCTCTTTCTTGTTTTAGCATGCGAACCTGAATGCTCCACTCGGGTGGAAGAGCATCCAGCAGCTTCTTGATTTGTTCAGAGTTAGTGAGTTTCGCATCATATTTCTTCAGATTGCTTGACACAGTTAGGAAGCGGTTTGTCAAATCAATTAACTTTTCATTCTTCATGCTTGTGAATGAATTGAATTCTTTAGTGGCTTGGGCTTCTTTGTCCTTCACAAGGTCTTCATTGCCGTCATAAAACTCACAAAGAGCATCAAACAAACCTTTTGCATCAGTGTGCTCAGCGAAACGATTGTAGATTTCTTGCGACAGGCATAGAGAAAGAGCACCGAGAGCTTTTTGATCTCGATCAATAAGTTTCATATCCTTCTCAGAAAAGGAAGATGGCTTGGTGTTGATCTGGGTTACTTCACCAGTAGTGATGGTTGGAACATGAGGTCCGTCGAAAATCGACAACCATTGATTGTAATCGGTGTACAGAAAGAACGATTTCAGACATCGTTTCCAATCTTCAAAATTGTCTCCGTTGATCAGCCTTGGTGGTTGGTTTGGAGCAATGCTTTCAGAGTCACCAACATTGGTACCTGATGCCATCTTAAATCAGCCTGATATAAGAAAGACACAAACAAACAAGGAACAAGACAATCTGATTAGTTTCGCTGGAAGAGATAGTTTCGCCAGCAATTTCGCTCGGAAATCCTGAATAATTTCGCTGGAACTTAAAATTTCGCCAGCAGTTTCGCTTGGGAACAATGAACCAATTCAGCAATTTCGCCAACTAGTTTCGCTGTATGCACGGGCAGCACTTTCGCTCGAAAATACCCGATGACACACAGTTTCGCTAGCTAGTTTCGCTGGAAACTGGTTTGAACTTTCGTTCAAGAAAAATGTCAATAGTTTCGCTTCGGATTTAGGGCGAAAGAATAGTTTTGCCCGGTAGTTTCGCAGAGAAACTACAAATTCGCTTGATAGTTTCGCTGTCTGAAGGCACAATTTCGCTGAATAATCAGCAGTTTCGCCCAGAACAGAAAACCCTCTTTTTGAAGAAGAAATGATCAACAATCAACCCAAATCACTATGAAACAATGATCAGTTGATTGCATAAGCTTCAGAACATCAAAACGCACAAAATACAACTAGTTTTCAGTCCAAAACAATCAGATTTCAGATTCAAATAGATTTTCAAAAGTTTTACCCAAAAACACTCAAAAACATCAAAAATCAAGAGCACAAAGGCTCTGATACCATATTGTTGGTCCTCACTGATCTTAATCAGTGCTAATGATGATGTTTTGAGAAGAAAACCAATGAAATAACAACAATAGATGATTTTCAATAGCTAAAATGGGTTTCTAGTATTGAACAATCACAACTTGAACCAAAAGAAAGATAAGAGATGAATACAAGCTACAAAGATGATATGAAATGCTCCTAGCCGTCACCAAACTTACCAATAATCAGATTTTCTGTATTAGGGTTCTCAAAGTTGCAAAAGTTACAAGATGGTGCACAAAGGCGACAATTTATACACATCAGTAGACAGTTTCGCTGGTAGTTTCGCTGGCCAAGCGAAACTGTCACTGAGTCAGTCTAATCTAGATACCGAGCGAAACAACAGTTTCGCTCGGTAGTTTCGCTGACTACCAAAAGACCAACATTACAAAGAAACTAATCTAGACAAGTTAACTAAACAAAACAACTATGAATTCCTCCCTACATAGATCTTCAGAAACGATTGATTGGCCATCTTGCAAATGTCAATTATGTGCCACCAGTAACGGGTGCGCCTCGTCATGATGATGGCAGTGATTCGGAGGAATTGGATTACAGTTGGATCGAAGAACAGAACCAAATACCAATACAAGGTAGGGTGAAGAGGCCTAAGAGGCAAGTCCCAGTGGTTCAGGAACCGGTACATCAAGAACCAGAACCAGTATCTCAGCCGCCAATGACTGAATCGGTGGTCTCAGCATCTGTTACTGTGACTGAGACACCGGCAGTGAATGTCCTTGATGATGAATCTGAATCTGATGATGACTTTCTGAATGCTGAAGCTGATTCTGAAGACTTCTCTGATACAAACGATCTGTTTGTGAGAGTCTTAATCAACTCGAAGTATGTTAAGCTCAGGAAAGGTAGTGCTGAACATTTTGCCTACCGGATCAGCAAGAACAAAAAAACGATCGTTACAAGGATCGTGTGTATGATGCAGTGGCCTCAGCTGAATCTGACAAAGATTATCATCCAGATGCTGATGAGGTTTCCGGAAAAGGTAAAAAGCCTGTTGTTGGTTCGTCATCAGTTCTTTCAGGCAAAAAGAGGCAGAAATCAGTGGCTGGAGATAGGATGAAGAAGAAGAAGAAAGGTGTACAACAGTTTATATTACAACCTCGTTCTTGTGTTTCTACATCAGCTACTCCTGCTATGTCTGTTTCTGAAGCAACAACAACGGTTCGGACTTCCGTGTCTGACGTTCAGGCTGATTTCCTGCAAAACCTGATGAATGCAATCGGTCGAAAACTGTTAGCACAGCACCTTCAGCAAGTGCTGGTGCGCAGTTTGTTAATCAGCCAATGGGATCTACAACTCCGGTGTTCTCAACTGCTACTACAACTGCTTCTACTCATTCTACACCGGCTGTAATGAAGATCCGTTGCGTTTTTTGAATGATGATCCCGATCAGGATGATCCTGAAGGGATTGTTGGTAGTGGACCAGGCCCATCTGGAACCGCAGGTTCGGGTGCTGGAACATCATCTTCCCAGATGGAGAAAGACTCTAGAGAAGCGGTGCCGATTACTTCAATCCCATCTGATCAAGCTGCAAAGTCAATGAGTGAATTTGCTGATATGTTACAGACGCTTGAAGAAGGGGAATTTATTGGAGATTTAACGGCTGAAGAGTGTGAGCGTTGGATCGGTTTGGTCGATTACAAACGTATACGTGAGAATATGTGAGAAAACAATACAAGCAAGGTAAATAAACTCAATCTCTCATTAATACGTGATTACAAGAGAATCAGAGTACACACATAAACTCTCAGACAAAAGTTCGCTCAGCTCTCAAAAACTTGACAATTACAAAGACACAAACATATATATATAGCCTACGGGTGTCCGAACTCCCTGGCTTGTCCGAACCTCAGATTCGGCCAGGGTTCGGCCGGAGTTCGGCCACCAGACTCAAAACCCTAAATCTTCATGTCTTCGTTTGATCCAGCTCATTGCCATATCGTGTATCAACAGTAAGGACTACAACAATGTCTTCGCTTCACCGCGAAAAGAAAATGGGAAAAGTCGCAATTTAATCGCCTCGGATGGAACCCCGTTTATCTTGAAAGTATCACAAATCTCAAGAAAGTCCGCGATATAAACCATTGGATCGTCATTGAAAAATCATCAGACTGAACGGTGTTAGTAATCATCGTGATGGTTTGTGGACGGATCTCGAAGTTGTTGGCTTCAACGGCGGGTCGAATAACGCTAGGTTGCGTCCCATCGACGTCAGGACGAGTGTAATCAGCGAGTTTACGTCTCGGTGGCGGATCTGCCATCAGAACTGGAACTGGTAATGCCTCCAAACGTTGAAGTCTATGAACAACCCTCTCAGGCTAAGATAACGGTGAAAAGTGACTCCTCCTTCGACGACGAATGCGCATAAACCGACGAAAAGACGGAACAGAAAACAGAAACAAAATAGATAGACACTAAACTAAGCTAATAAACTAACTAACACGAAAGCAAACACAGAAATAAGCAAACATACTAGAAACATGCAGATAACACAAGTAACAGAAAACAAGTAAATAGCTAAACTACTAGCTCTGATAGGTCTCGAAAGTTGACGTGTCCCCGATAACGGTGCCAAAAACTTAATGTGTCAGATTTGAACAAGAAAAACGATCAAGATAAAAATGGATATTACTGAGTGTCTAAATCGCACACTAGGGTAAACGTACCCATCGTATGTAATATAGTATCGTTAAATACCCGGTATCAATCCACGGACGCGTAATCAGTCTCCCGATAATGTACCATCACTAATATTTAACTGATGTATTTGGAATGATTTGAATTAAACAAACTCCGCAAGCAGTAAACAAACAGAAAACAACGCAAACGACAGAGAAACAGAATGAGAGAGATATCACCTAGCCTATCAACATGAAACAATCACCAAATGAGGCCCCCGGGAAGACATATCAACATGAAACTATCACTAAATGAGAATTTGCATAACGGTTTAACAGTTTCGGTCAAAACAAGCAAAACACAGATAAATCAGGAAACACCAAGAGATGTCTCTCTAGATGAATCCTAATACATGAAATGATTCTAATTTTGATTACCTAGGACCTAGATATCACTAAACACGAATAAATAGGCTCAAATCTTGTGGTCATAAGCACTCTAATCTATCAAACAATATCTAGCCAATAACTAGCAAATGAACTTGGTCAAGTTCATTCCATAAGGATGCACACAAAATCAGCCAATTATCAATGATATATCATCATGTAGGAGGTCTCCGAATCATGTATCAACCCAAAAACCAAATCAAGTATAAGGATTAACAATAAACTAATTAATAATGGTTGTAGTTCTACAAACCCTATCAATTAGCTCACACAATACATCATTAACAGCAGCCAATCAAGCACATATAATCATCCCAAGCAATTAAAATTAGAATCATGAGCAAAAATACATAATCATGATGAATAGTCAAACCGAGAAGTCAAAATGGGTCTAATTTCATCTAAACTAGGTAATATATGAGAAATCAGCCATAAATCATATTTCTAATCATCAAATCAGTCAAATCTAAGCAAAACATGAACATACAATCAATAACTAGAAAGAAGAAACCGATTTAGATGAAGAAATCTCAAAGTGAAGCTCCGAAATCTTCAATCTACACTCCAAGATCTTAAATCCGGCCTCAGATCGCCCAAAAATACGTCTTTGGTCTTGTTCCTCTCCCAAACATGCTCTCTGGTCGAATCCTCTAAAACCCTCGACTCAAAAAATTCTTAAATACACGTTTTGGAAATTTTAGCTGACTGGGAAGAATCGCGGACCGCCAGAAAATTGACTTATGGGACTGGCTGGTCGGGACAGGCACTTTACTGAATTCTGTGAACAAGACTCACGGACATCCAGAATTTCAGACAAGGGAGTGGCTGTCTGCGACTAGCACTTTTCTTCTTTTCCAAGCCAAAACTCGGGTACAGCTAGAAGATTATGCATGGGAGTGGCTGTCCGCGAGACGACTACTGTAGCAGAATTTTATATTTTTGTAACTTTCAATCCCGGGCTCCAATTCACGTCCCGTTTCCGCCAAAAATCACCACAAATCATCCTACCATCACTAGATCTCCTACAATTCAACATATGAACAATTAAGTACCAAAATCTCATCAAAACTCGAACAAAATCCGGATAAAATGCGGGATTAATCACTCGAAATATTTATAAGATGCGATGCATCATGCTTCTTCTTTAGATGAAGGACGTGAAGATTTTTTCAACTTCACCAAAAATATCTTCATCTTCCAAAAATGATGAACTGGAATCAAACTTAGGAGCTTCAACAAAGGTTACTTTCTTCTTTGATTTATTTTTCTTCTTCTTTGCTGATGTTGCAAATTTAGAATAATCAAGCAATTCAGATTGTAGGATCAAGAGGATGTAAACTCAGATAAATCCACCGGTTGGAGAACCTTGTGAATATCATCCTCTTTTGAACTATCTTCATTTATGTCCTTCTTGTATAAGAAATTCAACAAAATTGGTAATAAGTTACAGTTCTTGACTTGCCTTTGTAACTCTAGAATTTCTAGCTTTAATTCAGAAATTTTCTGTTAAGCGGCAAACACCTCTTTTTGTGACTTAATGAATTCTTCATTGAGATCATTGTACTTATTTGTTTGCAGCTTTCTGATTTCACATTCAGACAATACTTCTTCGTAACTTTCTCCCACTTCTTTTTGAATATCTCAACATCCTTCGTTAACACTTCATTCTTATCTCTGAGAAGAACATTTTCGTCGCGAAGTGTAGATAATTCTTCTTGAAGTTTCAGAATTGTATCAACAGTTTCAACAGCAAGTGCATTGGCTTGTTCATATTTCTGTTGAACTGGATAACTTTTCTCAAATAACGCCTCAAAATCTTCAGCAAATTCCTTAGCTTCAGTATTGGCCTTTTCACACTCTTAAATTAACCCACTTTTTTCTTTTACAAAATCTTAATTCACATGAACAAATTCATAATAATTTTTCTGAAAATCTTCCAATTCTTGCTTTAATTCAATAATTTCTTCAGTTGATAACTGAGAATCTCTTTCTAAACTTGCATTTTTGTTGCTTAGACTCACACATCCAAGACATTTAGATTCTTCAGCCGTTGAACTATTATTCATCTTTGTTTGAACCTCTTCGACTAGTGTTGCTTTGGAACTTGAATCAGAATCAGTTAGAATGCTATCATCTAAACGACGAGCTGTTAAAGCAAAATCATTGATGTCATCTTCAGAATGTACATTAAAATCAGCATGTGGCATTCTTGTAATTTTAGAGTCTGCATTCCAGGCAAATTCATTTGGTTGCCAAAATATTGATGTCATTCTGTTATCAACAGATGCTTTTTGATCCTTTTGAACTTGATTTGATGAATGTATAACCAAATGAGCATGTTGACCAGTCTTGAATTTATTGTCAGTTGACTTTGGGCATTCTCTGGCAAAATGGCCATATATTAAACAACTGAAACATTTAACCTTTGATTTGTCAAACCCGGTCTTTCCATCTTGTTTCAACCACTTATTCCCGGTTCTGTTAAAGAATTTCTTCGTTCTTCGAACCAACATAGCATACCGCTAATTTAAATCTGTAACATCCCACATTGGTGGGGAGGGGAACTAAGCATGCCTTTATAAGGGTGTGGATACCTCCCCCACCAAGACGCGTTTTAAAACCGTGAGGGGCGGATGTCTGAGGGCATGCCGGCTGCCAAAGCGGACAGTATCTTGGTTGCGACGGGTCTGGGCTGTTACAGATGGTATTAGAGCCGGTCGTCGGCCAGTGTGCCAGCGAGGACGCTGGTCCCCTAAGGGGGGAGGATTGTAACATCCCACATTGGTGGGGAGGGGAACTAAGCATGCCTTTATAAGGGTGTGGATACCTCCCCCACCAAGACGCGTTTTAAAACCGTGAGGGGCGGATGCCTGAGGGCATGCCGGCTGCCAAAGCGGACAGTATCTTGGTTGCGACGGGTCTGGGCTGTTACAAAATCCATCTCTTCGAGTTGATTATAATCAATCTGATCATAATCTTCATTTGTCAATTCTGCGTTACTAACTGACCTAGTAATAACTCCAAAATATGACGAAATCAATGCAGACAATAAACCCATATTATCATCAGTTGTTTGAACAGATAAAGCCTTTTGTGTTGAAGAGCTGGGAATTGAATTAGTACAACTAGAAGAATTTTCAGATTTACCGGTGATGAATGATGTAGGAGGTGCGGAATTTACAACATTTGACTTCACAGCATTGATGGTAGAATCATTTTCACCACGATATACAGTAGGATTCTGAATTTGTGCAGGAAGTGACTTATTCACAGTTAGCTCCATATCCCTTGCTTGTATTCTTTGAATCAAATCATTGAAAGATAATCCCGAATACTCCTTATCATGGGTAATCATCATGACATAATTTTCCCACTTCTCGGGGAATGCGTCCAAAATATTTTCTTTCAAATCAACATCTTCCTTTGTAAGACTTACCAAATTCTTCTCACTCATCAAAGATGCAAATCTAGCAATCAGATTTGAAGTTGATTCATTATGATAATGTTTGAAACTATCAAATTCCTTTTTGGAAACCTTTTAACGACTTTTCTTGTATTGATCACTACTCTCACATCTCTTCTACAAAGCATCCCATAAACTTTTCAATGTATAGTTAGCAGAAAATTAATGAAGCAACTCTTTTGGAAATTCCATGGTTAAAGTAGCATACGCCTTTTTCTCAGCTTGATACACTTTCTTTTGTTCAGAAGTGAATTTTATTTGAAGAATTGGCTCTCCAGAAGCATCTTTAGTCTACACATATTGTTCAGTAAACGCCAACCACATATCAACATCATTAGTATCAACGTAAGCTTCAAAACCTCTAACCCAACTATGAGAATCTTCTAATTTCAACAATTTGGGAACTTTCTGACTTGTTCAAATTTCATTATCATAGTTCATCATTGTTTGCATTGTATCTTGCATCGAATTTAGAATTGCAGCAAACGCTTGAAAATTTGACATCTTAAATGATTCTGGTTACTATTCAACCGAACCTAAACGAACTCAAATTTGCTTAACCGAACCTGAGACGAACTGGAATGAACTGAAAAGATCCAAACCAAACTCAAATGAACTCAAAACCTTGACTTTGGGTAAACGTACTGAACTCCGAACCAGAATGTAGCCGAATTTAATCCGAACATAAACAAACTGGCCGAACTCAATCTGAACTGGGACGAACTATCAATCGAATACACTCGAACCAACACTTCGTTTGAAAGAGAGTATCTGAACCTAAACGAACCATAAGTTTGTAGCGGTTATTTTGACGAACTATCAGATCCCACCCGAACTCAGACGACCCGGACCATTTCCGACTCAAATTTCACGATTTTCAGTGTTTTCGAACGAAATTCAACAGTAAGTCAGATAAACTCAATAGAAATGATTTAGGAGAAGATTATTCAAAGAAAGCACAACCAAGATGACCAAACGAACACAAAAACGATTAGATTTTTCAAAAATCCCACTTTTTGACTTGAAAAGCTGAAAAACACAGATTTCTGACCAGTATAATGAACCGAAAGCTCTGATACCATTTGAAATTGCGTGAGTGATGAACACGAGATGTAAATACAATATGAATTGTATTAAGACCACATAGAATACACCAAAAGTTTCACACAGTGGATTGGATAAGTTCTATAATTCTAAACAAGACTAAGCTATTTATAGTTGAATATGTCTATGCGAATACATGATCATCCGAACTGCCAGTTTGGACAAGTTCGTGTCAGTTCGGACAAGCACATTTTTGTAGATCTTTGTCTTGTTCTTGATACTTCACATGACGACCAAGAACTATGCACCAACAGCATATGATCAAGTCAGGGAGAGGGAGGTCATACCATTCATCAAAAGGAACATTCTGACATGGTTTGGCATATCTGCTGAGGTTGTGTGTGATAATTGGTCGCAATTCATTGGTAAGAGGACTACATGATTCTGTGAGAGTTGGGGGATAAAAATGATAACCTCCACACATGTGCACCCTCAGGCTAATGGTCAAGCAGAGTCCAATAATAAGATTATCATCAACAACCTGAAGAAAAAACTGAAGGAGAAGAATGGAAGATGGGCAGAAGAACTACCTCTAGCATTGTGGGCAGATAGAACAACTTCCAAGAAAGCCACTGGCCAAACTCCTTTTTCCCTGGTCTTTGGTACAGAAGTAGTAATCCCAACATAAAAGGTGGTCCCAACATTCAGGGTCAGTAGTCAGACCCAGGATGGTAACAATGAATCCCTGGCTGATGACCCGGACACAATAGATGAACTACGAGAACAAGCTGCATGGAGGATGGTTGTCTATCAACAAAGGATTTCAAGGACGTATAATAAGCATGTGAGGATTCGAAGATTGCGGGTAGGGGATTTGGTCTTAAGAAAAGCATTTCAGAATACTACAAATCCTAGGGATGGTAAGCCAACCTCCAAATTGGAAGGTCCCTACTTGATTGATTATGAGGATGGTAAGGGGTCATATTGGCTTGCTAATATGGAAGGAGTGTTGCTGCCAAGACCTTGGAATGCAATCCACCTGAAAGCTTATTTCATGTAAGTTTAGCTTTCCAGGATGTTGGTGTTGGATATTAGGTGTCCTGACCCGACAATTATAGTAACCGACCCGATGTTGACCCGTAAGAGTTACACCGGTGTCAACGAACTATAATACTAATTACTAGTTAATTAGTAAATGAACGATAAAATAAATAATTTAATATTATTTATTGTAACGAAACAAATTTTAATCGTAAAACGGTTTATGAAGCTTGACGGAATATTATTTAAGCGTTACCGGTTTAACAATTAATCGGGTTTAGTGCATTGGATCGCGACGCAGGCCTTTACTAAAATAAAAGCCCGTAAGGGATATTAAAAGAAGGTGGATTAGGATTGAGAAACCCTAATCACAAAATCTCCTCCTCTCTCCCCCTCCTCGCCTATGGACCCCACCCCCTCTCTCGGTTCCTTTGACCGCCGGCCACCACCACCATATCACCGCCGCCCGTCGCTGCTACAATGGTGAAACGAGATTCTCGATTAATCGCCGCCGCCATGCGTCTAGAAACCGTAGCCGTGGCCGTACGAACTTCCGTCACAGAAGAGAGAGCCGCGGATAGCACCGCCTCCATGGATGGTGCCGTCGAGAACGCTAGGGCGGACCACCGTGAGGTGGTCCTCGCCCTCCCCGCCCCGCCGTGTCCGATGTTTGAGCCTCCACGCGCCGCCGTCATTGAATCCGGAAACCCTAAGTGGTCGGCGCCACTGTACGCCACTGGTCACGCCGCCTCCACGAGCCACCGGTGAGATCGACTGCGTGATGACACTGGCTACGTACATCACCGAGATTTCGGGTTCGGATATGTAGAGGCTAGAAATATGAGGCTTGTAATATCGTTCTCGTTGATATCGTGGTTGAGTTGAATCGATCCTACAATTGGTATCAAAGCCAAGAAACTTCGTTTCGAGGCTCTCACGATATCTGGTTCAAGTTTGTCTTTTGATTTTCTTGTGCTGTCGATGATTTTCAGGTCATTTGTTGGAATTCGGTGTTGATGGAGATTGTTAAAAAATTTTAGGGTTCATATTTTTCTTGTTTGTTCTTGCCCGTAAGGTTCCCTATTTGGTGCTTTAATCTAATTTTTTTGTGTGTCTTAGTTGATTTGGGTGAGTTGCTATTTTAAATTGTTGTATTTGCTTAAAAAAATTGAAGCTCTTTAAAAAGGGGAAATCGAGAAAATGTTTGCGGTGTTACTCCAAAATTAAGAGATTGGATAAAGTCTGGTTTGGAAGGAACAATTACATTTTGTTTGTGGTGATTAATTTAGATTGATTCTGCAATATCCTCATGGTCTAAGAAGATTTCAAAATTGATTAAGTTATTAAAGGTGAATCACATGTTCCATAGCGTCCTTGGGTGTTTGGGATTTCTATTGTATTTCTTGAAATTTAAGAGCTTTAACGGTGTTGAGTCAACATTCCTCAAGTGGTGAAAGTTGGTGTACATTCAACATTAATTCTCAGTTGGATTTAAAGGAGTTTTCGGTCCAACGGATAAGGTCTCCGGCCATCTCAAGGCTCTTGGTCAACAATTCGGTCGTCTCAATAAGGTTTACGGTTGTTCAAGGTCTTTGGTTTGCTCCTCACGTATTCAATTCGGACCACGGGTTTTTCGGTCTTTAATTATCGGATTAAGGTTTTCGGCTGTGATTGGTGTGTTCGGGGTTGTTGGTTAAAGGGTGTTCTCGTCCGTCTCAAGGATCTCGGCCATCTCGGTAGTTCTCGGTCCATATTTAGCTCCTCGGTTGTTATCGGGTTTTTGGTTCACTCTCGGGTGTTCGGTTGTGATTCAAGGTTGCTCTCAAGCTTCACGGTTAGGCTTAAGTTCTTGGTCGCTTAAATTGGTCTTCGGTTCCGTCAAGGTTTTCGGAGAAGTGGTTCTCGGTCAGATTGAAGAATTCGGTTGTGTCTTTGGTTGAAAAGAAAAAGTTTCCAATTTAAATTGAGGATTTCGACTGTGTGAATTGTTCCCGGCTGGGTTGAGTTTTCGACTGACTTACATTTTCCGACCATAATATAATTATTTTCTCAAATTTCCGGTCAATTGGATTAGTGCATGCAATTTGATCTCACTTAAATTTGGAGCTTAGAAATTGTTAGAAATTCAGTAACGATTCAAGTGATCGTTTAATTACAATACAGAAACAATAATGAACAAACAACAAAGGAGATAGAATAGAAAACGAAAACCCCACAGAAATATGATCACGAACAGCAGCAAACTATGTTCCTGCAAAACAGAAAACCACAGAAGGAAAAACGAGAGGAACCGGGCTTGTGTTTGACACAATTCCCTTAAACAGATTCGTCGTCTGTTCCCAGGGTACACCGGTTCAAAACTGTGTGTACAGCCGGACAGGATACTTGCCTGAAACGAGACCGGAACGGAGGAGCGGTAGAGATCAGAGCAGCAGCAACAGCAGGACCAAATGTGTGTATTTGCGTGTATCTATTTCTGCCCCACACTCGTGTATTTATACACGCAAACGGAGCATACGAAAGGATCATCATTAACTAGTAGTGAATGATCAAATTATGTTCATTAACCAGTAATGAATGACCAGGTTTGGAATGCAAAAGGTTGGTTCAATGAACCAAAAATCTGTTCTAGAAAGGTCTCGAAAAATAGCAAAAACTGGTCATTACATGACCCCCGTTTCGGAGCTGCATTCGTGTCCGCATGTCGCGCGGGCACGAGTTTAGAATTTCAACCCGAATCACCATTTTTCGCACCCCCCCCCCCTGCGCGAGGATATGAGCCAGAGTAAAACATGACACAAGATATATCAAAGGCTTTGAAGTTTATCCTTATAAACCAATTCACCTTTTGTTCCCACACCAATGTGGGATAGCTCACATCACATTTTCCAAACTTGAACAAAATTTCTTTTGAGATAAACATCTCATTCACACACATTTTCCAACAATCCCCCACATGAATGGAGGTTGATCTCAAAAGCTACTTAATCCCGATCGAATTTCAACAGTTGAATCTTGCATACGATAGGTAGGTGTTACCCTTTGAACCTTCGCTCATGAAACACACTTAGTCTACTAGCTCTGAGTAGGCGGTGATGCCTTTGAACTCGTCTGCCGTTTGTGTAGGTGACAATGTGCTTCACACAAGACTCTCCTTGACAACATCAAGTCCTCATAGTTATGTTCGTTATGGTCATGAACATTAGCCTGGTTCTGCGAGAGCTCTTAGGTATTGTGCCCCCTCTCAATACCCTTCGAAGCGACCCCACTTCTCTCTCACATAGGTGATTCACCACGTGTGGCTGCCTCAGCTGAATCATTAAAAGCCATAGGCTTAACCTCGTACTTGTCACTTTTAGGAATGGACTAGGAGATGTATCGATTCCAATTATACATCCCCTTCTTAAAGTGCGTGGAGTTATCAATTCTTCCCCCCACAGTGACCTCACTAGTTCATACAATTAGGTTGTCCTATTGAACTCAGATCTTGGGATCTCCAGTCAACTGAGTTAGGTTTTCCTTCATATGAACTTTAATCTTTCAAGGGCTTCAGTCCCATTCCCATGCACGACTTCTGAACTACCTCTCTACTTAGGCCTTTTGTCAGCGGATCCGCAATATTATCCTTTGACTTCACATAGTCAACAGTGATAATTCCAGTAGAGATTCGTTGTCATATCGTATTATGTCTACGTCTTATATGTATGTTCTTACCATTATACATTGTGCTATGAGCTCTGCCAATTGCCGATTGGCTATCACAATGTATACATATGGCCGTTGCCGGCTTAGGCCATCTTGGTATATCCTCCATAAACTGACGTAGCCATTCTCCCTCTTCACCAGCTTTATCTAAAGCGATGAATTCTGCTTCCATCGTGGATCTAGCAATAACCGTTTGTTTCGACGATTTCCACGATATGGCTGCACCTCCAAGTGTGAATACATATCCACTCGTTGCTCTGGAATCCTTCGTACCCGATATATAGTTTGCATCACAGTGTCCTTCAATCACTGCAGGATATCTGGTGAAGTGCAACGCGTAATCCCTTGTGTACCTTAGGTACCTAAGTAACCTAGTCACACATCTCCAATGAGTTGAACTTGGATTACTCGTGTACCTACTTAGCTTGCTTACAGCATATGCTAAGTCTGGTCTGGTACAACTCATCAAATACATCAAACTGCCAATAATTCTTGAATACTCTAATTGGTTAACAGGTTGTCCTCTGTTCTTAGCTAGATGTTGACTTGTGTCAATGGGAGTTCTAGCTATATTAGAGTCATTTGCATTGAACTTTTCAAGAATTTTATCCACATAGTGGGTTTGTCCTAAAGCAAGTCCACTTTGGGTTCGTGTGATTTTAACTCCCAAAATCACATCTGCTAAACCCATTTCTTTCATATCATATCTTGCTTTCAAGATGTTCTTTGTTAATTTTATCATTTTGTCATTACTTCCAGCAATGAGCATGTCATCAACGTATAGACACAAGATGACATAACCATCTGGTGTGTCTTTCACATACACACACTTATCACATTCATTGATCTTGAAACCAGAATCACGCATGACATGATCAAACTTTTCATGCCATTGTTTTGGTACTTGCTTTAGTCCATACAAGGATTTGACCAGTTTACACACTTTCTTTTCTTGTCCAGAGGCTCTAAAGCCCTCTGGTTGTTCCATGTAAATCTCTTCCTCTGGATTTCCATTTAAGAAAGCGGTTTTCACATCCATTTGGTGAACTTCCAAATTTCTAATAGCTGCAATGGCAAGTACCAACCTTATGGAGGTTATTCGAGTTACTGGTGAATACGTGTCAAAGTAATCTAGACCTTCCTTTTGTTTGTATCCTTTGACCACTAGTCTTGCCTTGTACTTTTCTATGGAGCCATCAGGCTTCATCTTCCTCTTGAAAATCCAACGATGACCTAGTGGTTTGCATCCCAGAGGAAGATCCACTAGTTCCCATGTATGGTTTTGTAAAATAGAATCTATTTCACTTTTGATGGCCTCCCTCCATTGAGGTCCTTCTGAGGAAGTTACCGCTTCATGGTATGTTTTGGGCTCACTTTCTACCATGTACGTGTAGAAATCAGGACCAAAAGACTTTTCAGTTCTAGCCCTCTTGCTTCGCCTAGGCTCAACATCTTCTTCCTCAGATTGCTCTTGTTCTTCTGGAGCATGTTCTGGTTCTTCCGGAACACGTTCTAGTTCTTCCGGAATACGTTCTAGTTCTCCCGGAACACGTTCTAGTTCTTCCGGAACTAGATCATCATGAATTGTATTTCCATATTCTTTTGTAATGCATGGAAATATATTTTCAAAGAATGAGGCATTCTTTGATTCCATTATCGTTCCTTTGCGAATATCGGGAATCTTGGATTCATGCACAAGGAAGCGATACGCGCTACTGTGATCTGGATATCCAATGAATATACAGTCAACAGTTTTGGGTCCTATCTTTTGAGCCTTAGGTAGTGGAGCAACCACCTTGGCTAGGCACCCCCACACTTTGAGGTATTCGTAGGACGGTTTTCTTTTCCACCATAACTCGTATGGGGTTTCATCTCTTTTCTTATGGGGTATCCTATTCAAAAGATAGTTTGCCGAAAGGATAGCATCCCCCCACAAGTTTTGGTTTACACCAGAACTCACTAGCATGGCACTCACCATTTTTTTCAAGGTTCAATTTTTCCGTTCAGCAATCCCATTTGATTGTGGTGAATATGGTGCAGTGAACTCATGCCTGATTCCGTTTTGCAAACAGAATTCAGCAAATGGTGAGACATACTCACCACCTCTATCACTTCGTACAACCTTGATCTTCCTTTCAAGTTGATTCTCAACTTCAGTTTTATAAGCAATGAAAGCTTCAATTGCCTCGTCTTTACTTTTGAGCAAGTAAACATAACAATACTTCGTGCAATCATCGATAAACGTGATGAAGTATTTAAATCCATTTCTAGTTGGAATGGATTTCAAATCACACACATCTGTGTGGATCATACCGAGAGGTTCAGTGTTTCGTTCAACCGGTTTGAATGATGATCTAGTTAATTTTGCTTCAACACATGTTTCACATTTATAGTTTGAGTCAATATCAAAAGTTGGTATGCAATTCAATTTAATCAAACGACGAATGGAATTAAAGTTAACATGACCAAGTCTACCATGCCACACATTAGAAGACTCAAGCAAATAAGCAGAACTGGTACCAGTCTTATTCATAACATTGTTAACGACCATTACATTTAGTTTGAACATACTATTAAGGGCATAACCCTTTCCAACATACACACTATTCTTGGTCAACACGACCTTATCTGACTCAAACACCATTTTGAAACCATACTTATTCAATAGCCACCCAGACACAAGATTCTTTCGAATCTCAGGAACGTACAACACATTAGTCAACGTGAGTTCCTTTCCTGATGTCATTTTCAGGATCACATTTCCTTCACCTTTGACTTCAGCAGTGGCAGAGTTGCCCATGAAGAGCTTTTCTCCATTAGTAACCTCCTTGAAGGTGTTGAACAAGTTCTTGTCAGCACAAACATGGCGGGTGGCACCGGTGTCAACCCACCATTCCTTGGTATTCGAACCAACCAAGTTAACCTCAGAGATCATCATTGTGAGGTCAGAAATCATGGCAACAAGATTCTCATAATCATCAACCATATTGGCTTGACGAGAGACATCTTTCTTTGGTTGTCTACATTCATTTGCCCGATGACCTGGCTTGTCACAGTTGTAACATTTTCCGTCAAATTTCTTCTTCGCAACCCCAACTTTGGGTTTAAGATTAAACCCTTTCCCTTTGTTCTTCTTCTCAGCCCGTCCTCTATTTTTGTTACCTTTGGAGGATTGGCCATATTCAACAATATTGGCCTTTGCTTGCTCGGGGACATCACTCTTCTTTTGAGCAAGTTTGTTGTCTTCTTCAATACGAAGACGAACCACAAGATCTTCAACGGTCATTTCCTTTCTCTTGTGTTTGAGATAGTTCTTGAAATCAACCCAGCTTGGTGGCAATTTCTCGATCATGGCAGCAACTTGGAACGTCTCGCTGCGTGACATTCCCTCCGCATGGATATCATGAAGAATGATTTGCAACTCTTGGATTTGACTCATAACAGTTTTAGAGTCAATCATTTTAAAATCCAAGAACTTGGCCACCACAAATTTCTTTGTGCCTGCATCTTCGGTTTTGTATTTCCGTTCCAAAGATTCCCATAGTTCCTTGGCCGTGTTTACTTTACAATAGACATTGTAAAGCGAGTCCGCCAAACCATTGAGCACATAGTTCTTACACAAGAACTCAGAATGCTTCCAAGCTTGAACTGCGCTCACAGATTGAGCATCCATTTCCCCTTCAGACACTTGGGGAGCGATTTCAGTCAAGAACCTCGCAAGGTTTAACGTTGTCAAATAAAACAGCATCTTCTGCTGCCAACGTTTGAAGTTCAGACCGTTGAACTTTTCGGGTTTCTCAGCGTGGCTTGCAACCGCGTTAGGCAACGGTTCGACCATCACTGTGGTAACAGCAACGGAAGAGGTGAACACAGCAGAGACACCAGAGGTCGGTACACCAGAAGTCGGTAAAGGCTGAGATGAGTCCATTCTGAAACGAGACCCACAAGAGAACAGTCAGAAAAATTCGTACACAGAGTGTACACCAATCTGTTTAAGTTTGTTAGAAATTCAGTAACGATTCATGTGATCGTTTAATTACAATACAGAAACAATAATGAACAAACAACAAAGGAGATAGAATAGAAAACGAAAACCCCACAGAAATATGATCACGAACAGCAGCAAACTATGTTCCTGCAAAACAGAAAACCACAGAAGGAAAAACGAGAGGAACCGGGCTTGTGTTTGACACAATTCCCTTAAAAAGATTCGACGTCTGTTCCCAGGGTACACAGGTTCAAAACTGTGTGTACAGCCGGACAGGATACTTGCCTGAAACGAGACCGGAACGGAGGAGCGGTAGAGATCAGAGCAGCAGCAACAACAGGACCAAATGTGTGTATTTGCGTGTATCTATTTCTGCCCCACACTCGTGTATTTATACACGCAAACGGAGCATACGAAAGGATCATCATTAACTAGTAGTGAATGATCAAATTATGTTCATTAACCAGTAATGAATGATCAGGTTTGGAATGCAAAAGGTTGGTTCAATGAACCAAAAATCTGTTCTAGAAAGGTCTCGAAAAATAGCAAAAACTGGTCATTACATGACCCCCGTTTCGGAGCTGCATTCGTGTCCGCAGGTCGCGCGGGCACGAATTCAGAATTTCAACCCGAATCACCATTTTTCGCACCCCCCCCCCCTGCGCGAGGATATGAGCCAGAGTAAAACATGACACAAGATATATCAAAGGCTTTGAAGTTTATCCTTATAAACCAATTCACCTTTTGTTCCCACACCAATGTGGGATAGCTCACATCACATTTTCGAAACTTGAACAAAATTTCTTTTGAGATAAACATCTCATTCACACACATTTTCCAACAGAAATTACGAAATCGCCATCGCATTTAAAGGTTATGTAAATTGAATTTGAATTCAAGGAAATTATCAAGATGCTATTGGGAATTAATTAAAATTTGTGGTTCATATCAACCGGTTTTTAAAGCAAGAAACGGCCACTCATTTTAGGTTGGTGTAAATTAATTTTGATGAGGTTTTATTCGTTAAATTTTTCTACACCTCGTGATATAATTTGTGTCTTGAGATTTTGTGATCAGGTCTTCGGTTGAAGGTTTTCAGTTGCCGACTTTCGGTTGTCAGGGAATTTCCACTCGTGAAAAGATTATGGCAGGCATCCAAGCGAGTACTTCAAGTGTTAACTCTCAAACTCATGAATGTTCCAATCCCACATGTCCATTCTTAATTAAAGATTGGAAATCTAAATTTACTTATGAATGTTTGAATCACGAGAGAGCTGGACAAGAAGTTAGAGAATGTGAGGATCACACTAGAATATTTAGGGAAAAATATGAAGCTGCCAAATAGGAACTTAAATATGTTGAACATCAACTAAGTGATTACAAGTGTTTTTTTTAGAAAATCTCAAACTTAGGTAAAAGAGTTAAAAAAGGAAGTTCTAGAACTTAGAACTAAACTTAGCAATGTCCAATCTACCTTAGATAAACATCAGGCAATTCATTCAAAGATGATGGAAGCCAATCAACATTTTTGTAATTCTAATGAAAGAATTAGACATGTGAAATCTCAATCTGGATTAGGACTTTACTCTGAAGCAAACGTTGAACCATCCACTCACACTGTTTCTCCTCCTTTAATGTGTGACATGATTTATGTGCCTCTTACTGTTGAGGAAAAGGAAAAATTGCCTGCTGCTAAAAAAAACTGCAACGTATGGTAAAAAGGAAAGCATGTCTATTAAAAGTAAACTTGCCACATGTCCTATAAAAATTTATGCTCCTCCTCTCTCCTCGTCGTCGCACCCCACACCCTCTCTCAGTTCCTTTGACCGCTGGCCACCACCGCCCGTCATCGCTACAATGGTGAAACAAGATCCTCGATTAATCACCGCCGCCATGCGTCTAAAAACAGAATTCGCGACACGGGCTGCCGCCGCAGAAGAGAGAGCCGGGGCTAGCGCCGCCTCCGCGGATGCTGCCGTCAAGACCGCTAGGGCGGACTACCGTGAGGTGGTCCTCGCCTTCCCCGTGCCGCTGCGTCCGATGTTTGTGAAATTGCGTGAGCTTTGGATCGTCTACTCACTCTAGCTATATCGGATACAAAACGTAATTAACCGATTGTTTTATTGATCTCACGAACAATTAGAATCAGTAACACGAAGAACAATGACTCAAATAACACCACAGTAAACACACACTTAAGACTCAGCTCTCTCAGACTCTGCAATCTCTCGTACACAAAACAACGACCAAACTCCTTTTTATACACTACTGGCCGAATCCTGTCCGAACTCCAAGTTCGGCAGGTCCGAACTCCAGGTTCGGACCAGGTTCGCCCAACAGCAAACCTAAGCTTGAACTTGATCTTGTCTTGTCTTGAACCTTCACACTATGTTGTCTGATTGGATACATCACAAGATTCACAAATTAGGTATCAACAAACTCCCCCTCGTCGTGTGTTGTATCTCTTCAACATTAGTACTTCAATCGAATCTCCCTCAAGTGTAGAATCCGTCCGTTCAAAGAAATAAATCTTCAAACAATCTCTTCCTCAACTTGATCGTAGCTTGATCTTGAATACTTGACAATGTCTGGTAATTCTCTGGTCTTTATCAACAGCTTTAGAAGACTTGAAGTTGTGATTTCTTTCACTTTAGCAACCTGCTTAAAATTAAAATAATCTTGGCGCAAAACGTCTCTTCGAGACTCCAAGATATGATTTTGAAAATTGAATTTGTATCACGTGTTGATCAGATCGAAAATAAAGCAGAAACAAAATCTTTTTGGCTTTTAGAAAATTTATATCAAAACAAACCTAAAATCATTTTGAGTTTTCAAATTTATGCTAAAACACACCAAAAATATTTTTGTACTTTTTCCAAAATGAAATGAAATTGCATTACATCATCAAACTCTATTTTTGGTATGAGAAAGATCACTATATGGGATCATATTGGTCATGACGCACTGAACTACACTTCAATTTCAACTAATTGAAGCACATAAGTCTTGCTGATTGCCGGTATAATTTGTCCATCTTATACTCAGTCAGAACCATACTCATAACATCTGGATATGTTAAGGTATTGATTAGATTTTGCTTTGACTAGTGTATCCCACACTATTAGACATATTCAGACATTTTCTTTTTCTTTTGTTTTTTCTTGTTGTGTGATTACACTTGTAAATTTTCACAAAGTATAATATTTTCATGATATCGTCAACTGTGTTCCATGCAAAAATAAATAAGAACGTTAAATCGTCTACCTTAAGGTCGATCTTTCAATACGGAGATAATGCCTCAGATTTAACAAAATAAGAAAAATAAAACAGGTTGAAATTGTGTAACCCCCAACAACAATCAAACAAAAGTCCGATCGTTTGACAAAATAAAGAAAATCAAACAAGTTTAAATCTTTGCAAAATGAACACATGTATACATAGTGACTTCACAATTTACTTTTCACACTTATTTTTCTTTTTGTCATGAAATACACATCAAGATGTTATCCACATGGTCAAGCATTAGTATTTAGTGTATATCAGATCTAAATACTGTCTGATTTGCCAAGCCTACCAAACATATCAACAATGATCTTATGGCTCTTTGATCTACTCTATCCATGATTCAGATACGTCAGCCAATGTACCATCATTTCCCAATGATCAATTTCTCAAAATTTTATATATTGTGCATGTATTATATATTGTGCATGTATCCACCTTCATCCCATAACATGCATCTTTCACAATTTCTCCCCCTTACATGCAATTCTCCCCCTTAATATGAAAACTCTATTTTTGGATTTTCATTTTACAAATACAAGACTCTATTTTTAGATTTTTTTTATTAAAGAAAAATTGATTAATCAACACGGATACCTTGAAGTTTAGAATTTCATAAATGTTTGCAGGTTAGAAAAATATATTGCAAGAGATTTAAGTTAAGCAGAATACTCCTCTATCAACAACTTTTGCAATCGTCAATAGGTCTTCTAGAAGCACCTGCACACTGGTCAAACTTGTTAGTTTTTAACTTGACCCAAAACGACTGCTTCTGGTCGATTAGTGTCCTGGTTTTGCTTTGAAACCACCTTTGGTTTCCAGAATTGTGATTGTTTTGGTAACTCAGTTTTTTATGAATCAATCACATGTGGCTGTGACGAAGAACCTACATTTTGAACATTTTGAAACATAGGAACAAAACGTTTTTGTTTGAGAAAGAATGTAGGCTCAACTTCTTCAAAAACTCCACCTTGTTCATCAAAGAACTTTGTTTGGGCAAGTTTACCAAAAACTAGACTCTTTTGAAATCTTTGAGACGAATTAGCAGGAAGTGGACAATCTTTTGCCATATGCCCTTTTTGGCGGCAAACATAACATAATCGTTTAGTTTTGTCCCACTGTTTAGGTGCCTGCACAGATTCACAAATATGGATATCTCGAACATGATCAGAAAAAGAATCATATACCTGCCGGCGGTGATCATGAACCCATTTAGATGTTGGGCTACGAGAATAAGAACCATCAAAAGAAACTTTTTCATTCTGATTCTTTAAGGTTCTTGAAACTTCCTTCTTCACAAAAACTTCGGAAATCTTTGGAGCATCAACACAATGAAGAGGAAACACTTTATCCGAGAATCCCTATTCTGAACCCTTAAGTTTGTATAATTTTTCGGGTTGAATCTTCTCTGCCTGAAAAATATCCTTCTTCACATGTTTCATTTTAATCTTCTTCAAATCTCGTGGTATTGATGTTGGAACCTCCTCAGCTTTATCATGTTGTGCTTTCAAACCCTAACCAACAGTTTTCCCAAAAACGTTTTCCTCAGAATTTGAATTTTGGTGTCCATCCTTAGCTGACTTTGAAAATTCAGCTTTGATTTCTTTAATATTTTTCTGCTCAAAGAAGATTGTCTCATCAAATTCAGGTTGAGAACGAATCTTTTCACTTAAAGTAGCTGATTTCTCATTATCTGCGGAAGATGAACCAGAAACAAAATTGGGAGCTGGAGGAATCTCAGATTTCTTTCCTTTCTTCTTCTTAGCCTTCTTGTTTTTCTTCTTTTTCACCATTACCTCTCTTTTTGTAACAGATGATGAAAACTTTGAATAATCATAATCTTCCACCTCTTTGAAAGCTTCTTTGATAGTAGCAGGGGGTGAAGCTGTTTTATCAAACATCTTTTGAAAATTTTCATCTTTAGCTAGAAAGCTTGTGAACAATTAAGAATTGGAGACATTATGCAGCAATCGATTGGCATCAATTACTTTAATCTTTAAATCTGAAATTTGTTGTTGAGCTTCAGCCAACTCCTTCTCAGTAGCTATCGATCTTTTTGCAACTTTGTGTGTTTCAAATTTCTGCATTCGAAGATTTTCTAGCCCTTCAAATAACTCCTTCCTCAATTTATCTTCATTGCACTTTTAAATTTCCAAATTCGCTGTTTGAACTTTATTCACACTTACCTCCAAAAACTTCTCCATAATAGCTTGATAACTTTCTATCTTAGTAACATATTCTTCAGACTCCTTTTTAAGTAAATCAAGCTTGATTTTTTTACTTATAAAAAAGATTCTGAAAATCATTTGCAGCATCTTCTTCTTCATCCTTCCATTTCTTGACTTCATTAACCAACTCATCCTTCTCTTCACAAATATTTGCATTTGTAGCTTCAACATTCTTTCTATCTTTTTTTGATATTTCTGAAACTTGATTCAACAATTTGATCTCTGTAATCAAAAATTCATTTTTCAAACCTAATTCCTTCTCATGTTCCTTTGAAACCTCCAAATCTGAACTAACCAACTTAAATTCAGCAGTAACTCTTTTGACTTCTTCCACCAGAAATTCATTTTCCTTCATCAAACTTTCAATTTTAGATTCAAACTTTTCTGTTTCAGTAACTTCATATGAACTAGAATCAGAATAATAATCATCTTGCTCATGTGTAACAATCAAAGCAGATATGTCCAAATGTTGACCCCAATCATAAACACCATCAGTCTGAATCGTTAAAGCTGTCTTGTTTGCATTACTTGACGATGGTTGAGTAAAACCGAGTTTGCTAACATGTGCTTGTTAACATTCTCTAGCAAACTGTCCAAGTTTCGAACACTTGTAACACTTGATTTTTGATTTATCAAAACCCAATATGTCACTAAAAGCTTGTTTTCCAGTCTTCTTATAATATCGCCGTGACCTTTGAGTTAACATAGCAAGTTGCCAGGCCATATCTAACTCATTCAATTGATCGTCATGAAGCTCAATCAAATCTTCTTTAATCAATCGTGCCTTCCCAACATCATTAATAATCATCCCAAAAGATGAAGAAATGAGAGCAACAATCAGTTTGGCACATTCATCCACCGATTGAACAGAAAAAGAACTTTTACTTGATGAATTCTGATTTGTTGACTCTGGCATTGTAAAGTTACAACCCCGTGATGAATTAGTATCTGGATTTCCAGAAATATTTCCAATGAAAGCAGTAGGAGGTGCAGAACTCAGACTTGGTTTAGCCTTAGTCGTCATACTAACGGTATTTTCACCATGGTATAACTCTGTATTTTGCAGGTTTTCCTTAGACTTGTTGGAATTCACCATCTCCATCTCATGAGCATGAAGTTTGCCAGTTAGATCATGAAATTTTAATGTGGAAAATTCTTTATCATGTGTAAGCAGCAACAAATAATTTTCCCATTTTTCTTGTAACGCTTCTTCCATAATCTTTTCTTTTAGCTCTTCATCTGTTTTCTCAATTCCTACAATCTTTAATTCACTGATAAGATGTGACAACCTTGAGATAAGAGCCGTTATATTTTCATTCTCGTAATGCTGGAAATTGTCAAACTCCTTACTCAAAACCTTCTTCCGACTTTTCTTGTATTGATCATTTCCCTCACACCTTGCTGATAAGGCATCCCACAATTGTTTTGATTTCTTGCACGTATTAAATTGATGTAACAACTCAGTGGGTAAGGCCATAGTAAGATAACCGAAAGCCTTTTGTTCAAGCTCATATGATTTACTTTCAGCAATGTCGAAGGTATGAACTTCTTTGAAATCTCCTTGATTAGTTGGATGTTGATAAAGCTTTTTAATTGGAATCCACAAATCGATATCATTCGTACTTATGTAAGCCAAAAATCGTTGCTTCCAATTTTGGTAATCTTCCAACTTCAATAATTTGGGAACTTTCTGACTTGTTCCAATTTCGTTATCAAAATTCATCATTGTTTGCATTGCATTTTGCATTGCGGCAAAAGCTTGAAATTCCGACATCGTTGAAAATAAACAATCTGATCGTTTGAACCTTATCCGAACCTAAATCTGTGATCCGAACCTGTTCCAAACTCTTTCCGAACCTTAAATAGTACTCCAAACTTCAACCGAACCTAGCTGTGTCGAACTCTTGCCGAATGCTTGCCGATCTTTCTCTGAACCCTTTTCCGAATTAGTTCCGAACTCTTTCCAAACACAAATCTATCCAAACCTCGACCGAACCTCTCACGAACTAGAAAATTTCCGAACCTTGAATGAACTCTAAACGAACTTAAGCTTCGGAATGACGAACCCTCACCGAAATCAAGCCGAACTTGAAGTTCGGAGCGGTTATGCCGAACGTGAACAGTAACCGCCGAACCTCAACATTTTCGCTCAAAAATTTTGATTTTGGACTGATTTTGACGAGATTTGCAGCAGTGGATCAGAAAAAGTGATAAGGAATGATTTAGGAGCAAAATTTTCACAAAAACCGCGACCAAAGTGATCAAGAACTCATGAAAACACTGATAATCACAAAAAATCACACGTTTTGTTTCAAAGAATACGAAAATAGCAACCACGGTTTAGTAGAATGAACCAGAAAGCTCTGATACCACTTGAAATAGCGTGAGCTTTGGATCGTCTACTCAATCTAGCTATATCGGATACAAAACGTAATTAACCGATTGTTTTATTGATCTCACGAACAATTACAATCAGCAACAAGAAGAACAATGACTCAGAGAACACCACAGTAAACACACACTTAAGACTCAACTCTCTCAGACTCTGCAATCTCTCGTACACAAACAACGACCAAACTCCTATTTATACACTGCTGGCCGAACCATGTTCGAACTCTAAGTTTGACAGGTCCGAACTCCAAGTTCGGACCAGGTTCACCCAGCAGCAAACCTAAGCTTGAACTTGATCTTGTCTTGTCTTGAACCTTCACACTACATTATCCGATTGGATATATCACACGACGCACATATTAGGTATCAACAGTTTGAGTCTCCACGCGCCGCCGTCATTGAATCCGGAAGCCCTAAGTGGCCGGCACCACTGTACGCCCCCATCACGCCGCCTCAGCCGCCTCAGCCGCCTCCACGCGCCACCGGTGAGATCATCCGCGTGACGACACTGGCTACACGCACCGCGGAGATTTCGGGTTCAGATGTTGCGATATGCGACATCATTTCGTTACCGCTGCCACCGTCATTTTACCCGGTGAACGCGACATTGGTGCCTGAGCCGCCATCTTCGCTCGTGGTCAAAAATTTGACTCGACATTTCGAGTCAGGCGTTCATGTTCATACTAGCGCTAGTTCGTCGAACCCCGATGTCTCGAATGGATGTTCGGATCCTGCCAAGGTATTTCTAACGTGATTTAGATATTTAATTTATTTTTATTTTATGTTTTTACGCGTACACGGTGATCAGATCCTGTCTATGGTTTTTACATTATTTGTGTTATAAAAATTTTTCGTTGCGTAACTGATTTTAGTTAATTCACCCATTAAGTTATTCGGTAATAAATTCTAATGGGCAATCCGGATACCACTGTAAAACCCAACAACTGCATCCCAGGTATGTTTCCTAACCATTAAACCTTTCAAGGTATTTGTCTTACTTATTTTCCTATTTTTTACTTTTAATTCATGTTTATTACATTTTTAAAACTTGCTAACATCCATCGTGAAGACATTTCACTGAAGACAGGTACTCGACTCTGGATGCACAAGCTAAGTATATGTTTCTCCTAAGTTAGAGATTGGGTCATCTATCCTTCGTTCAAGGTATCTTGCATATGTAGAAGCATATATAGTTGTCTAGTGCTAGGTCTTGTTCTTTTGAGTATGTAATTTGTAAGTCTAGGTTTTCTAGTTCTAGCGGACCAGGTGGTACGCTGGACCACCTGGTACGCTGGTTAGTTGGTCCGCTGGCCAGCTGCCTATTTATAGGTCTTAGCTTGTTGAGAGAAGTAGCGAGTAAGGTTTGAGCGTTCTTAACTGTGTGTTTTCACTGGTGTAAACCTGTAAACTCTATGTTCTCTCTGTTACGAGTTGTGATCAATACAAAGAAGTTTATTTACCTCGTTGTGCTCAAATCCGATTGTAATCATGCACTAGCAAGATCGTTTAAGTGTTCTACAAGTGGTATCAGAGCAGGTTTGCTCGTTTGCTGTGATTTGCAGATCGGTTTTGGGTTTTGGAGAGAAAAACTTTGTTTTTGGTAAGAATTCAATCAATTCTTCTCAGTTCTTCATCAATTCAGTATGTTTTCTTCATTCGGATTGCTTCTAGTTCATTTTCGCCGAGTTGTACATTGTGTTCAAGCATTAAAAGTATAGTGAAAATTATGCGTTTTGGTACTGGTCCGTGGGTGGTCCGCTAGTGGTCCGCCGGTTGAAGGTTTTGGTCCGCAAGAGAAAGTTCGTGAGTTCAGTGATCCGCTGAATCTGGCCCGCCAAGTAATCTTCAAACACTGGTCCGTGGCGGTTATCGGTTGGTCCGTGGCAGTTACAGCGTACCAGTGAGCAGCGTACCGGTTGGTCCGCGGGTAATTTGTGGTCCGGTAGAAGAATTCCGGTCCGCGGGTTGAATTTTGGTTCGGGGAGAATATTTCTGGTCCGTTAACTTGGAATTTGGTTCGGAGGTCATTATCTGGTCCGGGGTTCGATATTTTGGTCCGCTGACAACAGAATTGAAGTTTTGTTAATCATGGATCCGTTCCAGGCCTTTGCTGCGATGTCGTCAACTGTACAAGCGTTATTGAACTATGATAATGAAATAGGAACTACCAATAAGGTTCCTAAATTGATGAAGTTTGAGGATTTTCATAATTGGAAAACCCAATATGAATCATACATCGGTGTCACGGATGTCACCGTTTGGACTCCAATGTTAGATGGCTATACAATTCCAAAGTTTACCACGGGTGAATTTGCTGGTCAAGAAAAGCCATACAACAAAATGAATGATACTGAAAAGGAATCTTTCAAACTGGAAAGAAAAGCTTACTCAAATTTGTCAATGGCATTACCAAAGGATATATTACATCAATTTAAGATGCACACAACATCAAAGGCTTTATGGGAAGCGTTGTGCCATAGATGTGAAGGAAATGCTCAATATAAGAAGAGTAAGAAAAAGGTGTTATTGCGAGAGTACGATAACTTCTGTCATGTCTCTAATGAAAGCATTAATGATTTGATTTCAAGTTTATCTCATTTGGTGAGTGAGCTGGATATTGTTGGGGTGAAGAAGGATGCTGGAGAAGTGAAAGAGAAACTTTTGGATGCTTTGCCAGCAACTTGGGAAGGATATATTCTGTTGTTAACTCATAACAAGGATTTCGATGATATCTCATATGATGATCTTACTCGAAATTTGCTAGCCCGAGAGTTGGATATGAAACGTGTGAAAAATTTACCAACTCAAGTTCAAAATCCAGATGTCTATTTTGGTGATAATGCATCAACGATGCATGCAAAGGCTAAAGCAAATTCTAATCCACCAACAACGGCATTTTATGTGGAAAACACTTCGAGTAGTCATGCAAACATGTCAAGAGGTTCATCCAGTGAGGGATATTCTACCAAAGCTGCTGTTACATATCCGGTGTATTCTAATCAGTCTTCACCTGCTCCAAGTCAGATTGTTTTTCAGCAAAAACCACAAATGATTATATGGCGTTATTTTCAGCAATGATTTCGTCCTACGATGGAGTGATAGCTGGAAAGCTAACTAGTGCTGAACTGACTGAAGAAGATTATGAACAAATTGATCCAGATGATGTTGAGTTAATGGATATAAATTGGTCAATGGCAATGCTTGTTAGAAGAGGTAAGAGATTTATGGAGAAAACTGGTCGTAAAGATCTTAATCCTGAAGGCAAATTGGGGTTTGATAAATCCAAGGTTCGATGTTATAACTGTCAAAATTATGGACATTTTGCAAAGGAGTGTACCAAGGCAAAGAAGCAGGAAACTTCGAAATTATTTCAGAAATATGCCTCTAAGAGTAACCAAGGGTCGAGAAGTTACGCAAGTCCATCAAGCTCAAATGCAGATGCTAGTGGATCCAACACAGAATCTAAAGCGTTAGTCTCGCAAACTGGTGAAGGATACGACTGGGCTGCAGATTGTCTTGAGAGTCAGCGTTGTTATGCACTGAGGAGAGGAATGTTATATCTGAAGATAATTCTGATCTTCCAGGAGAAGACTTCTTTGCTGAGGGTCATCAAGCATTCATGGCTGATGTTCAGGTACATTCTAACATCTGTGAATTTTGCACAACAACTGCCAATCAACTGAAAGAACTTTCTGATGAGAAAGTCATGTATTATGATAAATACACATTGGCAGAAGAAAATGTTGCAATCTATAAACAAAGGTGGGAGGTCGTTAAGGCAGAATTAAAAAGTGAGCATGCCTTGATTCTAAGCACGAAAATTGAATTAAATATCAAAACTGAGGACTATATTTTTTCTGAGAAAAAGCTTGCAGAAGCTAATTCTAAAATTTCAGAATTAAAAATTGAAATATTAGATCTTGAGAGGCAATTGGACAATTTCAAAAATTCATCTTCCTTTGCTAATTTTCTGTGCAAAGATGAAAATTTAAAAGATGTGCTTAAAGAATCAGGGTGTACTTCTGTTCCACCACCAATTGTGCATGGGAAAGGTCCAAATGAATCGAATATCAAACCAGCTGTTGTGTTTGATTATTCCAGTTTTACTGAAGGAGTATCTGACAACTCCAAAGGCACTCATAAGAGGAAGCCTTTGAAAAATGTGTCCAAAACTGTCAATGTTGTTAACAAACAGTCTGAGACTCATGATTCTATGGTAAAATCATCTAAAAGTGTAAATCTTACACCTTTAGAAGCTGCTGAGAAGGTCAAAGAAACTGAAAAGGAAATGAAAGAATTTGAAAATTCGAAGTTTGCAAAAGGTCGTAATTTGTTTTATAAAAAAGAATCTGTGACTAAGAGCAACACAATCACACCAGATGTTCATTCAATACCAGTACCGTTGTCAAAGTCAGAAAAATTTAATGGTATTGGTTTTGGACATCCTGATGAACTTTCTAAGGTCAATCAGAAGAAACCTGAGAAAGTTCAACAGCCTGAAAAGCAGAATGTAGATGTCAAACAGAAAGGTAAAGTTGAGATGGGTGAGTGTTCTAAGAAAGTGCAAATGTATTCTCTGAAAGGTAGTGATACCATATTTTCAGATGAAGAATTTCCGCTATGCTGTGTTGACCCAACCAAAATTTCCAAAGTGTTTTATGTTGATGAAAACGAAGAATCTGTGTCTAAACATAAAACTGAGAAAACTGGTTCCTTGTTGAAACTTAAGTCTAGTCCTGATGATCAGAAAGTTTTCACAAAGTCAAAAGCGTCAAAGTACTCACCTAAGAATTTTTATAATTCTGATGGAAGATTTTCAGCTAAAACAAACCGTTTTGACTATGAAGCATATGGTTTTTGTGAAGATTATGATTTTTACGATGATTTTGGGTCATATGAAAAACAGTTTGGAAAGTTTGAGAAAATCAAGCATGACCGTGCCAAACCCAAAGGGTATGCTGATCAATGTGGTGTTGATGAGTTTGGTTTTTATAGCCAATTTGGTTATGTTAAACCACTGTTTAAACCTCTTCCTAAGCACAAATCGCAAGGATTTAATGCTAAGGCTCCAAGGAGAGAGGCACGACACATGTCTGATGATAACATTTCACTTGATTCAGGATCCCATTTTCCTGTTATGTTTGTTGATAGAAGGAGATGTTATCACTGTTATCAGAAAGGTCACATACGCAATCGTTGTCCTGTTTTGGCCGAGAAACGAGCTTCCGCTGCTGAATCAAAGAAATATGATAATGTTTCTGAGTCAAAACACACAGATGGAAATGTGGTTACAAAACATTTTTTCAAAAGAGAAAAATTTTCTAAAACTAAGAAATCGGTTGATAGTTCATCTTCAGACAATGTCACCACAGATTCATCTGTTCCAGTAATCAGGCAAAAGTGGCTGCCTAAAATGACTTCTAAAGCCACTGAAGATTTTTCAGAAGACACAAGTCGACCCAAAGCTGAATGCTTAGGTCCAGATTCTCACTAACTTTTTGCTGCTATGTGCAGGGTGCTCGAAAGCCAGCTGTCAACAACTTTTGGGTTATTGATAGTGGAGCATCCAGGCACATGACTGGTAATCTCTCCTTACTTACCGATGTTAAACCAATCAATGGTGGGGGAGTTACCTTTGCTGGCCATAAAGGAGGTAGAATCACTTCACTGGTGAAGGAAAAATGGGAAATGACAAAGTTACATTTGACAAAGTTCAATTTGTGGAAGAGTTGCAGCACAATCTTTTGAGTGTCTCACAAATATGTGATAAGCAGTACACTACTGCATTCACAAGTTCTGAATGTATCTTTTTGAAGCCCGGATTTCAAATTCCTGATGAATGGATAGTGATGCGTGCACCTCGGTTTCGAGATTTATATGTTTTGAATATGAATCAGACCTCGTCTACAGTGTCGGCTACATGTTTCATATCCAAAGCCACTGAAAAAGAGTCAATTTTGTGGCATCGTCGTATGGGTCATCTTAACCACCGCAAGATGAATTATTTGGTTAATCATAATTTGGTTGAGGGAGTTTCTAAGAATCGTTTTTCGATTGATGATGTGTGCGTTTCATGCAAAAAGGGGAAGCAACAGAAAAAGTCTCATCCGTACAAACGTGTTAATTCCATTGTTACTCCTTTGGAGCTACTTCATATGGATCTTTTTGGTCCTATGAATGTTAGCAGTGTGGATGGAAGTTTTTACTGTTTGGTAATTACAGATGATTTTTCGCGTTTCTCTTGGGTCGCGTCATTACATTCGAAGGATGAAACTCCAGCAACTATTCAGCGTTTATTGTCCAAGTTTGAGAATCTGTACAAGCACAAGATTTGTCGTATTCGTACCGACAATGGTACTGAATTCAAGAACGCATCGATGAAAGCATTTTGTGATTCTTTTGGAATTTCACATGAATTTAGTGCTCCATACACTCCACAACAAAATGGAGTGGCTGAGAGAAAGAATCGAACTTTAATAGAGACCGCACGAACTATGTTAGCCGATGCAAATCTACCAATCAAGTTCTGGTCTGAGGCGGTTCATACTGTTTGTCACGTGCTTAATAGAGTTCTTATTGTTAAGCGGTTCAACAAGACTTGTTATCAATTACTCAAAGGTAGAAAGCCGAATTTAGAGTTTTACGGAACCATTTGGGTGTTTATGCACCGTTCTCAAAGGTGGTGGTAAATTTGAAGCTAAGGCTATGGATGGCATTTTTGTTGGTTATCAGCATCCAATGAAACGTGTCTATTTAACATCTTCAACGACCATTGAGAGCCATTTGCATGTGGATTGTCGAAGACATAGTTTTCTGAAACCCAAATCGGTTGATGGTTCTATTTTTTATTATAAGACGTTCTTTGATTCTTTCTTGGATGCACACAATGAATCTGCTGATGAGCTTACTGATGATATGACTGGTGTTATCATTCATACCATGCTTAATTCTGGATCATGTATTCCAAAGTTTTCAACTATTTCTAGTTCTGCTTCATCTAGTCAGACTGTTTCTGATCTAGAAACCATGAGTTCATCTGCTGATGATGACAATACATTTCATGAAGCTGAATCAATACCTTTGATTGATCCAATTTCTTTACCAAGCACAAGTTCGTCTGTCCCAAATACTTTATTGCCTGGTGAATTGTCAAGTTCAAAGGATGCAGATGCTACACTAAATACTCTTGATGATACTGTTGAGGTTCCTGATTCGACTAATCTCCGAATTCATTCTATTCATCCTCAAGAGAATATTATTGGAGATTTGACTTCTGGGGTGCGCACACGCCATCAGTTATCTGATAATGTCGATGCTTTGATTACTGAAATTCGCGATTCGGGTGTTCAGAATGATATGTTTCATTCGTGTTTTCTGTCTCAAGTTGAGCCGACCAATGTTGAACAAGCGTAGGAAGATTCTTCTTGGGTTGAGGCTATGCAGGAGGAGTTGCAACAATTCCAGAAGTTGGGTGTTTGGCATCTTGTTGATCTTCCCAAAAATGCTAAGAAAGCATGTGGTACTAGATGGGTATTCAAGTGTAAGAAGGATGATCGTGGCATCATTGTTCGTAACAAAGCTCGATTAGTGGTTCAAGGATTTTCTCAAATTGAGGGTATTGATTTTAATGAGGTCTATGCTCCAGTTGCGCGGATTGAAGCTATTCGAATCTTTTTAGCTTTCGTAGCATTTCATGGATTTAAAGTATATCAGATGGATGTTAAAAGTGCTTTTCTCAACGGGAAGATTCGTGAAGAGGTTTACGTTATGCAGCCACCTGGATTCTATGATCCTGACTTTCCTGACCGTGTGTACAAACTCGACAAAGCATTATATGGTCTCCATCAGGCCCCGAGAGCCTGGTATGAGACGCTTTCTACACATTTGCTCGACAACGGTTTTTGTCGTGGCACTGTAGATTGCACACTCTTTTCAAAGCGGTTTGGGAAAGATTTATTGCTTGTTCAGGTGTATGTGGATGATATCATATTTGGGAGCACAAATGACACATTGTGTAAAGAATTTGAGCGTGTCATGCAAACGAAATTTGAAATGAGTTCAATGGGCGAGATGGGATTCTTTTTAGGTCTTCAAGTCCACCAATCGGCCAAAGGCATCTTTCTACATCAATCGAAATATGTTACTGACATTTTGGCTCGGTTTAAGATTGGTGATGTTCGGATTCCAAGCACACCGATACAGGTTTCTCATGGTCTTGGACCAGATGAGTCTGGTGCCAAAGTGGATCCAACATTGTTTAGGGCTAAGATCGGTTCTTTAATGTATTTAACTGCTTCTCGTCCTGACATCATGTTTGCTGTGTGTTTATGTGCTAGATATCAAGCTGCTCCGAAGGTTTCTCATATGATGGCAGTGGACAGAATCTTTGCTTATTTGAAGGGTAACCAGGATCTGGGTATCTGGTATCCTAATGATAATAAGTTTGATTTTACTGCATATTCTGATTCCGATTATGGTGGATGCAAGATAAATTTCAAATCTACAACCGCCGGGTGTCAATTTTTGGGAGAACGACTCGTGTCGTGGCAGTGCAAAAAGCAAACCTCGGTTGCAACGTCGACTGCGGAGGCTGAGTACGTGGCGGCTTCCAGTTGCTGTTCACAGGTTTTGTGGATACAACAGCAATTGCGCGATTATGGTTTGACATTTCTAACTACTCCCATTTTTATTGATAATTCAGCTGCCATCTCTATCACGAAAAACCCCGTGCAACATTCCAAAACTAAGCACATTGATATCCGTTATCACTTTATTCGTGATTGCTACGAAAAGAAATTGATCGATTTGCAAAAGATTCACACTGATTTTCAAAGAGCTGACTTATTTACAAAAGCATTTGATAAAGTTCGCTTTCAATTTTTATTGAAACTCAATGGGGTTACTCGGTTAACTGCTATTTGATCTGGTTCAGTTGATCATTTTTTGTTTTGTTATTTCTTTTGTTTTTCCTGCTTTTTAGGGGGAGTAATTGAAAAATACAAAAATAGTGTTTTTTTCTGTTTTAAAAAAAAAGCATAAAAAATTGAAAAAGCTAAAACATATAAAAATTGAAAAATTAAAATTGAGAAATTTTGATCCGACCTTATGAGAAATGATGGTACATCAGCATACGTTATCTGCCATGGATAGAGTAGAAAGAAAGGCTGTAGGTACTTGTTTGTTTTGCTTGAATGTGCTGAGTAGTCTGATATATGTGATTATGATATAAAGATAATGCCTGCTTGATAATTGTGGTTACACACTGTGATGGGTACTGTGTAAATCTGGCATAATGAGAGGTGAAAATACCAAAAAGAGAATAAAGAGATGTTCTGATGTATGCTTGCTTTATTTTGAAAGATTTAAACTTGTTTGATTTTCTTTATTTTGTCAAACGATCGGACTTTCTCTGCGTATCGAAAGATCGACCTGATTGTTGTTCGTTTGACGTTCTGCTTTATTTTCTTGGTGTTTCGTATAATCCATCGGACTTTCTCTGCGTGTACGTGAGTACCGACCTGATTGTTGTTGGATTATACAACTTCTGCTTTATTTTATATTTCTTATTTTCCTAAACAATCGGACTTTCTCTGCGTGCCTACCGGCCGACCTGATTGTTGTTTGTTTATGGTTCTGATTTCTTTTTGCAAGAAACATCATGAGCAAGATATCTCTGTGAAAATCTGTTCTGTATAAGCAAGTTTGCATTATCAGTATGAGAAATCTGCTGCAAGTAACTTGGCTTGAATAAACGAAAATATAATAAAAATAAATAAGCAGTTTGCCAGTATTCCTGATCGTGTGGGTACCATGTTATTAATGCTTGATAAATATACTTAATTTCATATCAGAAAGCTATAAATATGACTTGCTTTAGCTGAAATAAACCAAATGGTTGTATTCTCAGACAACTTGGCTTGCATGCTTAGTATTTTGAAATTGAAGTGTGTATAATGCGTTATGTCTGATATGATCTCACGTTGTGATCTTTCTCACAAAAATATAACTTGTTGCATTTTGATTTCCTGATTTCTGTTGGTTTGTTGTTTTTGCTTATTTTAGAAAATCCAAAAAGATTTTAGGTGTGTTTTAGCATAAGTTCGAAAAATCAAAAAGATTTTAGTGTGTTTTTGATAAAAATTTGATAAAAGTCAAAAAGATTTTCATTCTGGTTTATTTTTGGTCAATTGAATTCAGTGATGAAAAATTCTCGTTTAAAATGAATCACAATCGATGCTAAATCAGCTCATCATATTTGAAATTGAAGAAATTGAATGTTTTTGATAAAAAATGAGAAATTTGATGATCGGGGGCAAAGTGGTCTTTTTCTGATCCGGCGGACCAGCTGGTCCGCCGGCGGACCACATTGGGTATAAATGGGAAATCTGGTCCGTGAGTACTCATAATTTCCGGACCACATATTTCAACACAGAAAACAACCCCAAACCCTCTCAGCCGTATTTCTTCGATTTTTCATTCGATAACGAAGTGCTGCTCAAAATTTTTGTTGCTACAGGTAGATTGGATGAATACGCACAGATTCATGGTCTTGATTTCTACAATGATTGTTTAATTTGGTTTATAATTGAGATTCAAGTCTTGGTTTTTAATTGAAACCGACTTGAACTGTGTTCAACAGGTTTAACTCAATGTCCATGAGTGTGAGACACAGTAATAGGGTCGCAATATAGTCTAAAATGAATTCCCAGTGTCTGATTCCGAAACTAATACTCTTGAATGCCTGAAAATCAAAATTGACTGTTCGATGAACTGGTCGTCCGCCGGACCAACTGGTCCGCCTGACCACATTTTGGTCTGTGATTTCAAACCGGTACGGAGCTGGTCCGTTTGACCAAACGGATCCACAGTCAACGAATCTGATCCGCTGGACCAAGTGATCCGCATGATAAATTGATCCGCAACTGGTCCGGCGGACCAGATGATCCGGATGCACAAAATTGATCCGTGGTTTGGTCCGCTCATCAAATTTTCAAAAAGTTATTCGTTTGAGTGGTTTACTTAACCTCAGAGTTAGTCATTGAGAATTATGATTATATTGACTGATTTTAATGATGTTTTGTTTTGATGATATGTACAGCAATGGAAGATTTCAAATCAATTGGCGAACACAATGTCTGTGCTTTCCTAGATGCTGCAGAAAAGTGGAAGCCTCAATTTCTTAACATTTTTTATTTCATTAGACGATCAAGGATATTCTATGCTGCCACTCATGAGTTTCCTCCATATAAAGATTTGCTGGTAATGTTCTGGAATTCAGCACAAGTGGATTGCTCAGTGACTCAATCTGGAATTCGTGCAAAAATACTAGAGACTGATGTGATTATATCTGAAGCTGATGTGCGAAGAGTTTTAAGATTGAATGATCAAGCTGATTATCCAACTGAGTTTCATGAAGCAGATTTGATAGCTCTATTAAGAAGGATAAAGTACGATGGACAATTGTATGTTCCGTGGTATCTCAAAGCCAATCTGAGTCCTCCATATAAATATTTGATGCATGTTATCATTAAGTGTTTTGGAAATCGAACAAGGGGTCAGGAAGAATTTGATCTGAGGGTGTTATCTTTTTTCTGTGCATTAGTGCTAAATCGAGAATTCAATTTCTCTGGATGGATTTTTAACTACATGAGGGAGAATATCTTGGTGAAACAAGTGTGAAGTATCATGTATCCAAGGTTTATACAAATGATTCTGAATGATATGCATCCAAATCTTCCAAAGAATGTTGCTGCAATTATTGATATGAAGCATATGAACAGAGTGGCTGTTGGAAAGATTCCTGCATATTACAAGCGCAAAGGAAACACAGCTGCTCCACCGATTAAGCGTTTGATTGGTCATCTTGTAAATCCTGATTATGTAGCTCCGGCTAATGGTGCTGCTAAACATCCAGATAGTTCTGATGATGAATTACATTATGATGATAATGGGTATCCAACTGAGATTGTAGAAGATGATGAAGTTGAGCAACCAGCAAATCAAGAACCAATTGTGCAAGAACCTGTTATGCAACAACCAGTTGTTCAAGAACCTGTTCAGCAACAACAGAATACCGAGCAAGTTACTTCTGAAAATGTAAATGATCCTGACCCGGTGAATGTTCAGGATGATGATGTGATGGGTGATGATGATGGTAGTTCGTCTGAGACAGAGTCAGATTCTGGTAGTTACATGTCGATTACTATAAATGCCAGAAATGTCTCTGTGAGAAAAGGTTCAAGGCAGCATATTGAATACTTGAAGTCCAGAAATTTGGATACTTCTAAGTTTGAAGTTAGAACCAAACAGACTGAGGACAGAAGTAATCCTGCTTATTCTCCTAGTTTGGAGGAGTCTGTTAGAAAATCGGCTGCACATAAAGGCAAAGCTCCTGAGGTTGTTACTGGCAGGCGTATCAAGCATATGGCTGTTAAATATAAAGGAGTGAAGAAAGGCTCTTTTCTTGCTGATGCCAGAAAGTCTGGGCAAATTCCACCAAGTAAGAAGCAAAAGGTGACTACTCCGTCTTCAATCCCAATTCAGCCAACCACCAAAGCTGCAGATGTTCAAAGTTCAAAACAACCACCAGTCAGAAAGTTGATTATTAAGAGACCGTTTGCTACTGGTCCTGCTTCCACATCTGCTCTATCAACCGCTTCAACAATTTCTGCTACTGATTTGAAGCTCGCGTTGTATCAAGCCAGATTTGAAAAAATAGAGCATACAAACAAGTTGCAAGCTGAAGAAATTTCTGGGTTGAAAAATTTATGTAAAGATCTAGTATCCAGAGATCAGTCTCATACACGGGAGATTGCCAGATTGAAAGCTCCTGGATGAAGCAAAGGATCAGGAAATTGCTGAGCTGAAGCAATTGTCTCTTACTATGGGTGAGCAGCTTAAGCAGATGCTAACTGCTTTATCTGCTCAGGGGGAGAAAAGGCCCAATCCTGAGGAAAGTTGCAGAGAAGAAGAGGAAGTCATGAAATTTTTGAATGATGACCCTGATAATCCAGAAGGTGGTGTTGGTGGTGCTGGTACTGGTACTGATGCAGCAGGAACATCATCTGCTACTGCTGGTACAGCCACAACATCTCAGGGGGAGTCTGCAGATAAGGAAGTTTATGATGTAACTCCGGTATCAAGGGTAGAAATGAAAGAAGGAGAGTTTGTTAATCCTTATACCAAGGAACAGCTGGCTGCCATATTTGCTTTAAATGTTGATGATGTTAACAAGGTGCCAGTTGCTGATCCATACAAGGAGAATTCAGAAGAAGAAGTTGTGTATGAAGATGAGCAGGTGGAGGTAGAAGATATGACGGCTGAAGAATATCCCAATGATCCGAAGATGTATGGGAATTTTTCTGATAATGATTATTCTGAGGGTTTTGATTTCTTTGGTAAAGATAGTGAAGAAAAGGTTGAATCATAGCAACAATCAACTCAACTTGAGGCATCTGAGAATGTTGATATGGCTGAAGAAGAGGAGAAGAAGTTGTTGTTTGAAGCATGGCTAAAAGAGCAAAGGGCAAAGAAGCTTCCAATTCATGTTGAAAAGTTTTCAAAGATTGTTGATCAGAAAAAGTATTTTGACAGAAAAGGCAGACAAGCTTCTGGGAAAATTATTAGCTGGATGTATGATTCTGAACTCAAGTGTTATGCTATAAAAAAGGAGTTTGGGATTACATATTTGAAGAATGCTTCAAGGTTCAACACTTTGCCTGTTTGTGATGTGAGGGACTTGTCTAGAAGTCCGTTTCTGAATCATGGAGGAAACATTTTGGCTGATGTGTTTAAAGAGAAGTTGATTGAAGAGTGTCAAGGAAGGTTTAGGTTTTTGACTCCCCAAAGACCGACTTACTTTGATCATCCAACGGATATTCATCCAATCACAGGCAGACCAGTGGTGATTTTGAAGTATAAAAAGCCAGTTCAGATTAAGAAGATACCTTTGAAACGGCTTGAACAGGATTTCATCAAAACTTTGAGATGGTGGTACTATGATGAAGTTTCTAGAGAAGCGGTAATAGTGATTAAAGAAGATAACAAGGTTGTGAGAATCTACGACCCAATGTCATTGATAAATCTGTCAAAGAATGATATTGAGAAGCTACATTCTAACAAGATTCTTTACAAGCCTGAGTGTTTTGATCAAGCTATGCAATTTCAGAAGGTTATAAGAGTTTGCTTTGATGGTGGAATACACGCAGGAAATAACAGAAGAAGGGATTGGAAGAAGACAGAGTCAAGGGCTTCTGAAGACTAGCACAAGACAAGGGGGAGTTTGTAGAAGCATATATAGTTGTCTAGTGCTAGGTCTTGTTCTTTTGAGTATCTAATTTGTAAGTCTAGGTTTTCTAGTTCTAGCGGACCAGTGGCGGACCAGGTGGTACGCTGGACCACCTGGTACGCTGGTTAGTTGGTCCGCTGGCCAGCTGCCTATTTATAGGTCTTAGCTTGTTGAGAGAAGTAGCGAGTAAGGTTTGAGCGTTCTTAACTGTGTGTTTTCACTGGTGTAAACCTGTAAACTCTCTGTTCTCTCTGTTACGAGTTGTGATCAATACAAAGAAGTTTATTTACCTCGTTGTGCTCAAATCCGATTGTAATCATGCACTAGCAAGATCGTTTAAGTGTTCTACAGAATACCTTCTGATGTTTGAGAGGTTATCACCTCTCCTATGTTTGGGTAATCGCCAGTAGCGCACGACCCTCGCCAGTTGCATACAATGGCTTTGTATGACCTAGGATTATGGGATCGACCTGTGTTAACGGCATGGGCGAAAACCTTATGATTCATGGACATACACAAGTCCCTTAAGGTTTTTGATATTTTCATATCAACTTAAGAGACGCAAGGCAATTCCCTAGTTCGTCGGTACGACACGAGGATAGACCCTAGAATTCGCCAGTGCGGCACTGGGATTTTCCCCAATTCACCGAATCGGCACCGGGTTTATCCACGGTATTTTTGGGCTTGACCCCAGTATTTTTGGGCTTGACCCTAGTGTTTCCGGTTTATCCCCTATATTTTCGAGTTTAACCCCAGGAATCTTAGGTTTAACCTCAATGTTTTTGGAATTCACCCCAAGATTGTGACATAGGATGGCATGAAACATGCCAAATCCTGGTCATAATAAGAATTTGATAAGTCCCTATTAGTTAAGAGATAGTAAATGACTTATGCTACTCCTAAACATACGGGAAACAAAGAGAAGTGGTGAGCACACAAGACAAGAAGTAGTAAGATTATACTACGAGAACCCAACACCCTGGGTTTATCCCAGGATGAAGAAGGTAATGACCTGTCTCCTGCAACCTGTATACATGTTATATTTATATCTATGCAGGTAAATAAGCATTTATGACATGAGCAAATAGTTAAAAGCGTACTAATTATTAAAATCCATCTTGAGGTCGGGTTAAAAGTACCCGCCTACCCCAGGATGGGGCATGTCAAAAACCACAAGGTTGCTGCTTGTGGTTGGAGCATTGTATTAACTGGGAAACATCCACCGGCATCCATTACAAACAGAAAATAAAAATTGTTTCAACAAAAGATAAGGAAGGAAATAAAGGACTATGGATTATTAAACGATATCCATGGCTGCTTCATCCTCAGCCCCTCCATCTCCTTCCTTCACCGCTTCCTCCTCAACATCCTTCTGCGCCCCATCATCCTTGGCCCTTGGCTGCTCCGCTTCCATCCCTGACCCAGATGCACCAACAGGGGCCACCACCTTCGCACCCTGGGTCTCCTCGAATTCGCATTCTGAGGGCACAGTGCCTCCCAGGTTGCGCAGCTTCTTCACCCATAGCTGCATGCCCCAGTTGGGGTTGGTGTGACCCGAATCCTTTGCCTCCTTGGCCATATTCAGCTTGGTCTGCAGGATCGAGATCAGAGCCGGTTTCCTCGCCGTCTCCACAGCCTTAACCAGAGCCACCTCATGCTGAAACCGAGCCTCCACTGCCTTCTTTTCATTGTCAGCCACCAACTTTTGGGCCTTGTCGTGCATAGCCTTTGCCTTGGTTGCCTCCTTGTTAGCCTGAGCAACCCTAGATTTGGACAAGGCCTCGGCCTTAGTAGCGCGCCTCTTGGCGGCATCGAGCACCTCCGAGAAATGAGAGCTGATCTAAAACAAGGTATGCAAAAAATCAAATACTTATGACTAACAAAATCGAAGTGTATACAAAATAGGAACTGCTCAGGATTACCTAGGCGAGTGGCAACCTCAACATAAAGCACCAAATCCTAGGGTGGCATCTCAGAGAGAGGGGTTGGCTAGTGGCGGCACCAAAACCTCGGGTCTTCCGCTTTGTGCCGGAAGTCCTGGATGCAGAGGCTCTGGATACAGGAGTGAGTTCGATCTTTGCAAAATCTAGGCTTTGGAGGTCCTCATCTACCTCCATCCCTGAGGTCAGGGCAGCTTCAAGGTTGTCGGCATCAAAGTTGTGGGCAACTGCGGAAAAGCACATCCAAGGATGTTAGACAAAAGGTATTAAAGAAAAAGGGACGAATCCTAAGGTACTTATAACTCGACATGATGGGCATGTGGTAAGAGGTAGCAAGATGATCGTCGACTTGGAATGTGCGATCAGACTCAAGAATCCCCAAAAACTTCTCTAGGTTGGCTTCGATAGCTTCTTCTTCAAGACCAACCTCCAGCAAACTCGGCACTGCAAAAATAAACATCCAAGGTCGGTATTTCAATATTTGTATATAAAAAACCTAACATCTATGACAGGTCATCCTACCTTTCACAATCCATCTCTGAGGAATTCGTCACTCCCCGTGATGCTTGAACGCTTAACGAAGAAGAATCTCCCCTTCCACTCATCACAATGGGTTGCATGCATGACTAATTGTTGATCCCAGGATAGGCATTTGAGAAGGAAACGGTTTGACCGATGAGATTTAAGCTCATTGAAAGTTCGTGAGCATCGGATCGTATACTCAATCTAGCTATTTTGGAAAAGAAACGTAATTAAACCGATTTTTTATTGATCAAAGTGAATAATTACAATTAGTAAACACAGAGTACAGACACAAAGAACACACCATAGAAACACACACTTAAGCACAAACTCTACACGCTTCGTTGTCTAATTACAAGACAAATTTCCTCTTTATAGTCGACTAGCCGAACCCTGGGCGAACTGCTAGTTCGCCCTGATCCGAACTGCCAGTTTGGATGTAGTTCGTTTGGCAGCTTGAACTTCATCTTGATCTTCACATTGTCTTGTCTTGATACTTCACACGACGCACATATTATGTATTAACAAACTCCCCATCATCGTGTGCAGTATCTATAACAACGTAACAAAACTGTATCTTCAATCAAACTCCCCCTCAAGTGTAGAATTCGTTCAAAATATCTTCAAACAAACTCCTCCTCAACTTGATAGTAGCTTGATCTTATGATTTTGAAAATATGAGTTGTATCACGTGTTGACCAGATAGAAAGTAAAGCAGAAACAAAATCTTTTTGGATTTTAGAAAGTTTAAATCAAAACAAACCTAAAATCTTTTTGATTTTTTAAACTTATGCTAAAACACACCAAAAATCTTTTTGTACTTTTCTGGAAATGAAATGAAATTGCAATACAGAATCAAACTCTATTTTTGGTATGAGAAAGATCACTATATGGGATCATATTGATTATGACGCACTGAACTACACTTCAATTTCAACTAATTGAAACACATAAGTTATGCTGATTACCCGTATAATTTGTCCATCTTAAACTCTGGCATAATCATACTCATAACATCTGGATATGTTAAGGTATTGAGTAGATTTGCTTTGACCAGTGTATCCCACACTATCATACATATTCTAACATTTTTTCTTTTTCTTGTGCAATTATACTTGTGATTATCACAAAGCATAATGTTTTCATGATATCATCAACTGTGTTCCATGCAAAAAGAAATAAGAACGTTAAATCGTCTACCTTAAGGTCGATCTTTCGATACGTAAATAAGGCCTCGGATTTAACAAAATAAGAAAAATAAAACAAGTTGAAATTGTATAATTCAACAACGATCGGGTCGAAACTTCCATATATGCAGAGAAAGTTTGATGAATTATACGAAACACCAAAGAAAATAAAGCAGAACCTCAAACGAACAACAATCAGGTCGATCTTTCGATACGCAAAGAGAGTCCGGCCGTTTGAGAAAATAAAGAAAATCAAACAAGTGTAAATCTTTGCAAAATGAACACATGTATACACATTGACTTCTCATTTTGTTTTCTCAAAATTTCAAGATCAACATACTTTGTATGTTTGGCATTTGATGATGAATTGTTAGTTGTCGTAGGACAACTATTTGCATAATGACCCTTCTGACGACAAACATAACAACGTCAACGACCAGTTAGATTGATTGAAATTGGTTTTCCAAACTGTTCAATCAAACATTCTTCATAAACTTTTGAAATCACATGTTTTAATCTCTTTAGTTTCTAAAATTTTGGAAAACATTTTGGAGAATCATAAAACCCAGAATTCATCTCCATAACAAAATAATTTATCTTGATAATAAAACCTATTTGACTTAGCAGAATGAAAGGAATCTGAATTGTTACCATCTTGTGGTGTAGCATCAGATATACAAGAAGACTCTTCAGAAGAAATCTTTTCATTGGCAGATGGTGAAGATCCTTTCTTCTTCCAACATAGAGTCGTCTTATCTGAAAACATCTTCTTTTTCTTTTTCTACTTAGCTTTGAATTCCTTCTTGTTGAAATCCTTACATGGAATTTCTTTTTCTTCAAATCCTAAACCACCATTTTTCTGCTTGAATTTATCTTGAATAGAATTTAGTATCTCATGACCTTGTTTGGCAAGTTTTGTAAATTCAGACTTGATTCCTTTCAAATCATTCTTTCCGGAATTTAATGAATCTTTGAAAACTTTGGCACTATCACTTTTCCTGTATCTCCAGTAAAGACCTTTTCTTTTTCAAGAAATGTAGATTTTGAATCAAACTTCAATCCATTACTGTAATCAACGTGTTCTTTACTTTGCTGCTTAGATTAAGACTTTGTTTTCTTTTCTAAACTGGTATCAGCAAATTTTGAATAATCATGTTGTTCAATACCAGTTGGTATAGCTGGTATAGATATTTCCGAAATTGCTTGAGCGTGTGGATCTTCTACTTAGTCGTAATGAAATCAATGTAAACGAATAAAACACAGGGAGTAAATATAATTGAGACTTGTATTAACCACAGAGAATCACCACAAAGTACACAGAGAATATATGACGTGGAAGCCTCACAATTCTATACAAGATGAACTATTTATACATGCTGAAATACGATTGGCCGAACCTCAAGTTCGGCCACAAGTTCGGAACTGTCCGAACTCCAGGTTCGCTGGGAGTTCGGACCTCAGATATAATGTGTGAACCGTCTTGTATTCAATACTTCACATGACGATCAAGAACCGTGTATCAACAAACTCCCCCTCGGCATGTGCAGTATCATCTCCTCTATTAAACTTGTATCTTGTATCTTCAATCAAATTCTTCCTCAATCTTTGACGATGAGTTCAATCATGAATACTTGATATTGCATCGTGTGTAATATCTTTATCAACAAGCTTCAGAAGACTTGAAGTTGTGATGTTCTCTTCCCACTTAGAAACCTGCCAACATAAATAATCTTGGTGCAAAATGTCTCTTCGAGACTCCAAGATAGTTTGATATTGAAAATTGATTTTGTACTTCGTGTTGATCAATCGAAAACAAACAAGAAACAAAATCTTTTTGGCTTTTAGAAATTTTATATCAAAACACACCTAAAATATTTTTGGTATTTTCTGATAAGAAAAGTAAAACATTACAGAATCATACACTATTTTTGTCTTTTGTGAGAAAGATCACAACTTGGGATCATATTGGTCATGACATGCTGAACTACATTTCAATTTCAATTATTGAAGCACATAAGCCATGCCGATTGCAGATATAATTTGTCCAACTTTAAACTCTAGCACAATCATACTCATAACATCTAAATATGTTAAGGTATTGATTCGATTTGCATTGACCAGTGTACCCTACACTATCAGACATACTCAGATATGCTTTGCTATCACATTTTGTGATTTCATTTCTGATTTTAATCACATAATGATTGTAACCATGATATAGTCAACTGTGTTCCATGCAAAAAGAAATAAGAACGTTAAATCGTCTACCTTAAGGTCGATCTTTCGATACGCAGATAAGGCCTCGGATTTAGCAAAATAAGAAAATAAAACAAGTTGAAGTTGTATAACTCAACAACAATCAGGTCGGTACTTCCGTACATGTAGAGAAAGTTCGATGAGTTATACGAAACACCAAAGAAAATAAAGCAGAACGTCAAACGAACAACGATCAGGTCGGTCTTTCGACACGCAGAGAAAGTCCGATTGTTTGACAAAATAAAGAAAATCAAACAAGTTTAAATCTTTGCAAAATGAACACATGTATACACAGTGACTTCTCATTTTATTTTTCACATATCTTTTTCTTGATATATCATGAGATATGCATCAAGATGTTGTCCACTAGGTCAAGCATCAGATTTAGTGTATATCACATTTGTATACTTTCTGATTTGCTGAGCCTACCTTGCACATCAATCAAATGGTCTTATGGCTTTTTCATCTACTTTATCCATGAGTCAGACAATGTCAGCCAATGTACCATCATTTCCCAATCATGTCGGATACAATTTCTCATTTTTCAATGTTTTTGGGTTTTTTACATTTTTCAATGTTTTTGTCGTTTTCAAATTTCTCCCATTAAAAATGACAACTCTTATTTATAAATTTTCATTTTTACGATCTTGAAAAACAAGACACTATTTTTGTATGTTTGCAAAAACAAACTCCCCCTCAGAATGAGACGAAGTGAAAAACAAGAAAAAAATAATCAACCACCACGAATACTAGCAGTTTAGCATTTTGAAAAACAAAATTGATTTTGAAAGTCAATTTAATTAGAACAGATATTTCACAATCATCAATTTTCCAATCACCGAAAGGTCTTCCTAAAACACCTGCTTGACACCAAATAAAACATTAGTCGCGTTGGGATCGACCCGAATCAACAGCGTCGGGTCGCCCGGTGTCTTCCACAAAATCCGTGTTGTCCTTGGAAACAACTTTTGGTTTCCAAATTTGTAAAAGTTTTAATTTTTGATCGGAACCCGAATCAGATGCAATCGACGTACTCGGTTTAGACCAAGACGATTTATGAATTGATTTAATCTTCGGGGACCACGGTTCATAAAAAATGTGACCTTTGTTATCCACATATTTTGCAGTGTTGTGGATATATGCAGTCGTCAGACAATCAGCAGCAAGATGTCCCGGTTGACGACATACATAACAAAGTCTTTCTCTAAAAATTTTAGAAAATTGGTTTGATTTATGAGAATCGGATGAATGTTCAGATTGAAAGTTATCAAAGAAACCATCAGAAGAATCATACCTAGGAGATGGACTCCTTGAAGATGAAGATCTTCCAGAATAATAAGAAAATTCCATCTGAGATGGTGATTTCTTTGTAACTTTTGCTTTAGGAACTTTGTCTGCTTTCACCGGTTTCTTCGTTTCAACTGAAACTTCCTTCAGAACAAAACCCAAACCTTTGTGTTTGTAACCTGAAACCTTTGAAGAACTTAAAGAAGAACCTGAAGCTTCTCTTAACTTAGCTTCACTATTGAATTTGGCTTTGATATCCTTTAGCTTATTCTTCTCAATTAACCCTTTTTCTTCGTCAGTTGCGGATGAAGAACGTGAAGCAACCTTATCAAAAACTTTTTCATTTTCCAGCAAAACAGACTTTGAAGCAAATTTTGGAGCTTCACCCAAAGACTTGTCCTTCTTTTTAGACTTAGACTTGTTCTTCTTGGGTGGAGTGACAAACTTTGAATAATCATGTCCTTCAGCCTTAGGATCAAGCGGAGCAGAAGTAACTTCAATTAAATCCACTGGTTGAGGAACCAAATGAACATCCTATTTTTGAGAACTTTCTAAACTCTGATCCTGTTTGTATAAGAAATTTAGCAATGTCGGAGACAAATTGCAATTCTTCACTTGTCGTTTTAGCTCTAAAATTTCCAATTTCAAATCATTGATCTGTTGCTGAGCCTCAAACACCTCCTTTTGTAACTTGATGAACTTTGCATTGAGATCATCATATTTATAAGTTTGTAAATTCCTGATCTCACATTCTGCAAACAATTCTTGAGGAACACTTTCTCTCTTCTGTTTATAGATCTCAACATCATTAGTTAATACTTCATTCTTGTCCCGGTACAGAACATTCTCATCTTGAAGCATAGAGATCTTATTTTGCAATTTTTCAATAGTAACAGCAGTTGTAGCAATAAGAGCAGTAGCTTCTTCATATTTTTGCTGAACTGGATAACTTTTATCAAACAGATTTTCAAAATCTTGAGCTGCGTCTAAAGCTTCAACTTTAGCCTTCGCACATTCTTCAGCCAATTGAGCCTTTTCTTTCGAACATCATCATGAACATGAACTAATTCATAATACTTCTTTTGAAAATCTTCCACCTCGTTCTTGAGCACCACAATTTCTTCACTTGATAATTGACATCTTTGTTCAAAACCTGCAACCTGCTGAAGCAATCTTTTACATTTAAGACATTCACACTCGTCAACCTTTGAACTTGTAGAAACTTTAGGTAATTCTTCTTGAACCAAAGATACACTTGAAGAAGAATCAGACTCAGTTAAAAAACTGTCATCATCAGCATGTTGAACAGCTAAAGCAATTGAGATTGGAGTATGATTCTTTTTAACTGCTGAATCTACATTCCAAGCAAATTCATTTGAATGCACAAATGTATCAGTCCAATCATGAGCAAGAGTAGCAGATTTTTGCTCAACCTTTTCAGTTTTATCTGATGGATGAAAAACTAAATGGGCATGCTGACCAGTCTTTAATTTACTTTCTGCAGAACTTGGACATTCTCGAGCAAAGTGACCATAAACTGAACACTTATAACATTTCACCTTAGACTTGTCCAATCCAATCTTCCCTTCCTGATTCAGTCTCTTCTTACCAGTTCTATTGAAAGATTTCTTTGTTCTACGAACCTACATAGCATATTGCCAATTTAGATCCATTTCCTCCAAATGATCATAATCAATCTGATCGTAATCTTCATTTGCTAACTCAGCATTACTCACAGAACCAGTGATAACACCAAAGTATGAAGATACTAATGCAAACATCAACGCATTATAATCATCGACAGTTTGAACAGACAATGCACTTTGAGTCGAAGAACTTGGAATTGACACAGTACAACCAATAGAAGAATAACTTGGAATTTCAGATTTACCTGCCAGAAATGTTGTAGGAGGAGTAGAATTAAGAATATTAGACTTCCCAGCATTCATTGTAGAGTCATATTCACCATGATACACTGCAGGATTCTGAATTTGTGTAGGAAGTGATTTATTCACCATTAATTCCATATCTCGAGCCTATATTCTTTGAACCAAATCATTGAAAGACAATCCTGAAAAATCCCTATCGTGAGTAATCATCATCACATAATTCTCCCATTTTTTAGGCAAAGCTTCCAAGATCTTTTCTTTCATATCAACCTCTTCTTTAGTAAGATTCACCAAACGCATTTCACTCATCAAATGAGCGAATCTTGCAATCAAATTGGGAATCGTTTCATTTTGATAATGCTTAAAACTAGCAAACTCTTTTCTTCAAAACCTTTTGTCGACTTTTCTTGTATTGGTCATTGCCATCACATCGTTTTTCCAAAGCATCCCATAGACTTTTTGATGTGTAGTTACCAGCAAATTGATGAAGTAACTCTTTAGGCAATGCCATCGTTAAAGTACCATATGCCTTTTTCTCAGTTTGATAAGCTTTCTTTTGTTCAGATGACATTTTTCTTTGAAGAATAGGTTGACCAGTTTCATCTTTAGGGTAAACATATTGCTCAGTGAAAGCTAACCACATATCAATGTCATTTGTATCGACAAACGCTTCAAACCGTTTAACCCAACTATGATAATCTTCCAATTTTAGCAATTTGGGAACTTTCTGACTTGTTCCGATTTCATTATCATAATTCATCATTGTTTGCATCGTAGCTTGAACCGAATTTTGAATAGCCGCGAACGCATGAAAATCGAACATTTTCGAAAAAATGATTACTGTTCACTCCGAACCTCGACCGAACCTCCTCCGAGCTTAGACCGAACCTTGCTACACCGGACTCTCTCCGAACCTGACCTTCAGACGAGCACAAACTGTTAGAGCATATTCCTATGCTACAATGTGTTTCGTGTAATGTATCTAAGTGAGCATGTATATGAGTTCAAGGAGCAGCGTACCAGTTGGTACGCCGTACCAAATGGTACGCACGTACCAATGGTATGGAGGTGGTACGCAGCTCAGTTAGTGTCACCTATAAAAAGGTTGACTAGCTTAGTATGTTAGAACTACTGGTCATATCATCTCCACTAAGTGTGTGTTTCTAAGTGTGTTCCAGAGAGAGAAACAAAAGCCTTGTAATTGTTTTCTTGGTGAATCAATAAAACAAAGCTTATTTACATTCTCGTGCACTAGATCGATTGGTTCATCCAGTAGTAAGATCGTTACTGTGTTTTACAAGTGGTATCAGAGCAAATCCAGGTTGCTCTGCTAGTTTGAATTGATCAAAACTTGATTTTTTTAGTGAGAGAAAGTGGGTTTCTATGGTTTTTCATCAAATTTCTCTAATTCCGAGTGTTTCCGAGGTAAAAAATGATTTCTAAGTGTTCCTAGTGAGTTTTCGCACCTTCCTGATCCATATTCTAGCTCAAAACATCAAAAAACTCGAAAAATTCGTCGATTTCAGTCTGGTCCGCTACTGGAAATTCTAGTCCGCCTGAAGAACAAATCTGGTCCGGAAGACAATCTTCAAATTTGGTCCGCGGCAGTTTCAGCGGACCATTTGGTCCGCCCCGTACCATTTGGTCCGCTGGGTACATTTGGTCCGCTGGCAGTTTCTTAAAAGTGTCATAACTTTTGCATCGTAAATCGCTACGAGAGCTATAAGTACTCAAATCGATCGTCTCGACGAGCTCTACATTGTTCGTTCAAAGTTGATTTTCAAAATCAAATTCTACCATCTCCGTTTTCGAGTTTGAAGTTTTGTTATCCAATTTCACAATTTTCAAAATGTATGAAATTGATGCATTTATTGAGAGACATAGTCAGAATGTGCCGAAGTTGATAAATCTTGAAGATTATCATGGTTGGGCAACAAATTTTAGAGCATATATTGTTGACTTGGATAAACGGTTATGGTTACCGATTTCAAATGAATATCGGTATCCAACAACTTTTGGTGGTCAGTGTAAGATGAGATGGAATTTTTCAATTGAAGAAAAGGAAACATACGATCAAAATGAAAAGGCCAAAGCACTTGTTCGGTTAGCTTTGCCTATAACTCTTAGAAATCAAGTCAGAGATTATGGAAACGCAAAGCTGATATGGGATTTTGTAAGAAACAGTGTGAAGAACATATGTCTACAATTACTCAGAAAACGCAAGATTTGAAGTTTAAAGGTAAAATTAAAGAATTAGAGAAGAAAGAAGCGAAGTTATCTAAAGAGAATAGTGCTCTGAGAAAGGAATTGGAGGAATGGAAAAATAATATTCATGATGGTTACGAAGCAAAAATTCAACAGAGTGCATCTTCCTCGTGTACAACGTGTATTGCTTTTGTTAAAATTAAGAAAGATTGGTTGAAAGAAAAAGAAGTGTTAATTGAAGAATGCAATAAAGCTAAAGCTAATGAAAAGGAAGCTGTTGAAGATTTTGATGCTTTATTTGCAAAATGTTATCCTCTTCAACAGAAATATGAAAATGTTAATAAAATTGCTGTCGAAGCTGCTGATAGAATAATCCAACTTCAGGAGGAACTCACAAAGTTGCGTGATGAAAAAGGTGAGGTTCAAAGTCAAAATGACATTTTGAAACAAGATGTTGCATATTATAAGAAACGGGTAGAGAAAGTTACTGCCGAAGTTCTTGCTGGATGTGACAAAATGTATAGTCAAAAAGCTTAAGTATAACGAATTGTCTGAGCAATTGATTGCTTCTTATAAGGAATTACTGGAAGCTAATACATAGGTTTCTGAGATAAAGATTGAAATGTTTGATCTTCAACGAAAACTTGAGAATTGCAATATATCAAGTGTGTTTCAGAATTATATATATCATCTAGAACGAGATGGCAAACCAAGCAAAGATGTTGCTAATCATGAAGTTCCTGCTCAAGTAATTGATTTGAAAAAGCCATCTAATGATGATTTAACCCAGAAGTTTCAAGATTATCCTGAAGGAGATGGTGTTAAGTCTGGAAAATAAAAAAGTCAAAATCTAAAAAGAATAAAAAGGAGGTTGATTATCGCAAAGGATTGAAGTTTGATTCCAAGTCTACATTTCTTGATAAAGAAAATATTTTTGAAGGGAATCCAGGTCATGTGAAGATTCTTAATTTTTCTGATATTGTGATTTGTGAATCTTTACTAAATAAGGAAGTTAGTGTTAAAGCTATCAAAGATGAATTTTCTCGTCTAGCTTCACAAGGGCATTCTGTGAAAGAACATACTAAGCAGAAAAATGGTGGTTTGGGATATGAAGAAAAAGAAGTTCTGATTAATGATTCCAACAAGAAGAAGTTGAAAGATGAGCAGAAACAGAAACAGAAGGTGTCTACAGAGAAGAAGCCTCAGTTTTGGAAGAAGAAAGTATCTTCACCATCTGCAGATGATAAGATTTCTTCTGAAGAGTCTTCTTGCATATCTTATGCTACACCACAAGGCGGTAAAAATTTAGATTCATTTTATTCTGCTAATTCTAACAGGTTTTATCATCAAGATAAATTCCTTGGTTATGGAGATAATTCTGGTTTTTATGATTCTCCAAAATGTTTTCCAAAATTTTAGAAACCAGAGAAATTTAAACCTGTGATTTCAAAAGTTTATGATGAATGGTCGACTGATCAGTTTGGAAAACAAATTTCAAACACTAAAATTAATCACCGACTGTGTTATGTTTGTCGTGAGAAGGGTCATTATGCAAATAATTGTCCTACGACAACTAACGATTCATCATCAAATGCCAAACATACAAAGTATATTGATCCCGATGGCATTATTTTTAGTGAGCCAATGCCCAACACTACATTTTTCTGGAAAAAGAAACTTAACACAGACACGTTGGGTAGTAGTTCTGATTGTCACTCATCAGTTGACAATGGTTCACTAGAAATGTTAAAACCAAAACAGGAATGGAGACTAAAGGTTGTCTCAATAGCCAACACTGATTTTGTTGAAGACACTGGACGACCTATCTCCAATGTGTATGAGGGTCGAGGTTTTACGAACTTATTATTTTCCAGTGTTTGCAGGTATTTCAAGAAGACCTGTTAGTAATCAGGAGGTTGCTGACAGTGGAATACTTGTGGTTGACTTATGTTAAAATGCATCGTTCCTATCTTTGAAACACATATTTTTACAAAAATCATTTTAAAAAATGTGTTAAGTGTTGATCGCTCATTTTCTTTTTGTTTTTCATTTTCTTTCGTTCATATTTTTAGGGGGAGACAATTTGAAAATTCAAAAAATAGTGTTTGTTTGAATTTTAGGGGGGGGGGGGGGATTGGAAAATATAAAAAAAATTGAATGAAAAATTGAGAAATTGATTCGACAGAAGCAAGAAATGATAGTACATCAGCATATACGTTATCTGCCATGGATAGAGTAAGTCTAAAAGATGTAGGTATTTGCATAATCTGTGAATGTGCATGACTAATCTAATATCTGTAAGTAAGATATAAACATAAAGCTTGCCTGATGATCTTTGGTTGTTTGCTTCTTGATGTATGCTGTGTGATGATTCCAAAAATAGAATAAATAGATATCCTGATGAATTCATGTTTTCATTTTGAAAGATTTAAACTTGTTTGATTTTCTTTATTTTTTTCAAACGATCGGACTTTCTCTACGTATCGAAAGATCGACCTGATTGTTGTTCGTTTGACGTTGGCTTTATTTTTCTTGGTGTTTCGTATAAGTCATCGGGCTTTCTCTGCGTATATAGGAGTATCGACCTGATTGCTGTTGAATTATACAACTTCAACTTGTTTTGCTTTCTTATTATCTCAAATACTTGGGCTTTCTCTGCGTGTCCACAAGACCGACCTGATTGCTAGGTATTTGAGGTTCTGATTTATTTTTGCATGACTCATCAAGGATGATTAAATCTCAAAGAAAGTTGTTTCTATAATAAATATGATGATTTGCTAGTATTTTTGATAGAGTGGAGGCCGAGTTATTAGTGCATGATAAAAATTACCTTAAGCATATCTGAAAACGATAGAAAATGATTCGTGCATGCTGAAATAAACATAATGGTTGTATTTGCGATTATCTTGGCTTGCATGCTGACTAAGACCGAAATTGAAATGTGCTAGCTGCGTTATGTCTGATATGATCTCGTGTCGTGATCTTTCTCGCAAAATACCAAAAATAGAGTCTAATTTTGTATTGCACTTTAGTTTTCCATTTCAAAAAATCGAAAAAGATTTTTGGTGTGTTTTAGTATAAACCTCATAAAAGCCAAAAAGATTTTCTTTCTTGTTTGTTTTGACCGATCAACACAAGATACGAAAAAAAATTTCAAATCATATATCTTGAATTCTCAAAGAGAAGTTTTGCGCCAAGATTAACTTATGTTGGCTTGAAAATGGAAAACCGCGTTTCTGTCTTCTGAAATTGCAGGTTGTGTGCTGTCAAGACTCAAGCATGGTAAAAGGGGGAGTATGAAGTATCTTTTACGAATGGATCTTGAAGTTCAAAGATTGTATAAGAAGTGATCCAGCCATGCAAGCTCTATAGCTGACAAGAAATTTCAAGTTGAAGATCAGATGCAGCGATGCTGAAGATTGAAGACTGAAGTTTAGTTAGCATAGCTACATTACACGTTAAGGGGGAGTTTGTTAGAGCATATTCCTATGCTACAATGTGTTTCGTTTAATGTATCTAAGTGAGCATGTATATGAGTCCAAGGAGCAGCGTACCAGTTGGTACGCCGTACCAAATGGTACGCACGTACCAATGGTATGGAGGTGGTACGCAGCTCAGTTAGTGTCACCTATAAATAGGTTGACTAGCTTAGCATGTTAGAACTACTGGTCATATCATCTCCACTAAGTGTGTGTTTCTAAGTGTGTTCTAGAGAGAGAAACAAAAGCCTTGTAATTGTTTTCTTGGTGCATCAATAAAACAAAGCTTATTTACATTCTCGTGCACTAGATCGATTGGTTCATCCAGTAGTAAGATCGTTACTGTGTTTTACACAAACCAAACAACTCCGAACACTCACCGAACTCTATCCGAACGTTGACCGATCCCTCACCGAACTCTCACCGAACCACAATAATGGCCGATCTCCCTCCGAACTTGGAGTTCGGAGCGGTTACTCCGAAGTTGTCCGAACCTCAGACGAGACAGATTTCACTCGACGTCATTTTCTCGATTTTCAACGTTTTTGACTGGAATTTTCATCAGGAATTCAAGTAAGCTCGATAGAAACAACTCAGGAATGAATTTTTGACTAAAAGCACACTCGAAACAATCAAACGAACTAAAAAATTATTGACATTTTTGTAAAAACGTGAATTTGAACTCAAAACTCCGAGAAACACTGATTTCCGACTAGTAGAGCAAACCTTGCTTTGATACCACCTGAAATTGCTTAAACGTGTGGATCTTCTACTTAGTCGTAATGAAATCAATGTAAACGTGAAAAACACAGGGAGTAAATACAATTGAGACTTGTATTAACCACAGAGAATCACCACAAAGTACACAGAGAATATATGACGCGGAAGCCTCACAATTCTATACAAGATGAACTATTTATACTTGCTGAAATACGATTGGTCGAACGTCAAGTTCTATAATTTCAATGTCCACAAGAGCAGGAACTTGATGAAGACTTGCATCTTTACCATTCTCCTGACTCTTCTCCAACGTATACAAATAATTCAGGAAAGTTGGTGAATTGTTACAATTTTTTTCAATTTCCTTTGCAAATCAAAAATCTCTATCTTTTGTTCACATATTTTCATATTAGTTCCCATCAACTCTTTCTGCGAAGCAATGTACTTGTCTGACAATTTGTTATAATCACTTATATGACATTGTCTCAAGTTACACTCTTCCAGAACATCTGCATTAACTTTCTCTACATGTTTCTGATAATAGACAACATCTTGTTTCAAAATTTTTATTTTGCATTCGAACCTCACCATTTTCATCACACAACTTTGTAAGTTCCTCCTGAAGTTGAATTATTCTATCAGCAGCTTCCACAACAATTTTATTGATATTTTCATATTTTTGTTGAAGAGGATAACATTTCTCAAATAAAGCTTCAAAATCTTCAATAACTTCCTTTTCATTAGCTTTAGCTTTATTGCATTCTTCAACCAACATATTCTTCTCTGTCATCCATTCTTCCTTAATACTAGCAAATTCCAAATAATTTGCACATGATGCAGACACATCCTTTTGAATTTCTGCAGCTAAACCATCACAAACTTTATTTTTCCATTTTTCCACTTCTTTTGTCCGAAAAATATTATCTTCAGTCAACTTTCCCACCTTATTCTCTAACTCTTCAATCTTACCTTGAAACTTCAAATCTTGATCAACTATTTTCTGGGAAATGTTAGACATATGTTCCTTATACTGTCTCTTTACAATATCCCATATCGAAGTGCAACAACCTTTTCATTTTGATCATATGATTTCCTTTCTTCACTTGAAAAATCTCGCATCTCTTTAAAACCACCACCATAAGTTGGATATTTATATTCATTTGTAACTGATAACCACAATGTTTTATCCAAATCAACAATATATTCTCTAAAATTTGTTGCCCAACCATGATAATCTCCAAGATTTATCAACTTTGGCACATTCTGACGATGACACGCAATGAATACATCTATTTCATACATTTTGGAAATTGTGAAATTGAATATCAAAACTTCAAACTTAAACCCCGATAACTAATTTGCTTCTTGTGAATTCCCACGTAATGGGGGTTCGGGGGCAACGCCCCTGAGAAGCGAGATTCAAGGGGTAGCATATCCGAACCTCAAACGAACTGTGTCCGAACTGAAAATAAGCTTGTCCGAACTCTGCTGAACTGGAGACGAACTCACAAAGCCGAACTGTATCCGAACCCTATCCAAACACGAAACGAACTGGAACTTTTTAGGCGAACTCAGGGTTCTGAGCGGTTATTCAGGCAAACTCTAGGTTCGGACAACGATTATTATGCAGCCCCAAGAACTCGAACGAACTGAAGATGTTTTTTATAATAAAAACTCGATTTTGAGCAGATTTGAATGAAACTTTCAGTAGTCAACGTGGTTTTAGCAACAGGAATGTTTTGGAAACAAGGTACACTCGAAAGCTCAAAAATTGATTCGTTTTTATTGAAAAACACTCGGTTTTATCAAGAAAACGAAAATAATTAAAGCAAACGCAATAAAGCAACCTGGATTTGCTCTGATACCAATTGAAAAACCGTTAGACGGATCTTACTAGGGTTTGCTCGATCGTTAGAGAGAGAATCAAGATGTAAATAAAGTTTGTTTTATTGAAATCAACAAAGACTCAATTACAAACTCTCAAATCAGCTCCAACAGAAAAGCACTCTAAAAAACACATAGTTAAGATCTGGTCTCTCTATGTTCTCTCTCAATTCCTAAGGAAATAAAAGCTAACATATCTATATATACTCGATGTGCCGAACCTCAGGCGAACTTGAGTTCGGCCTAATCCGAACTCAAGTTCGGATGGAGTTCGGACATCAGCAATCTTGCTTTGTCTTGTACTTCACATCGTCTTGTCTTGATACTTCACATGATGCACAAATTATGTATCAAAAAATATAGCATGAAATTCAAGTTAAGCAGAAAACTCCTCCATTAACAATTTATCAATCGTCGATAGGTCTTCAAAAACACCTACACACTGGTCAAATTTAACAGTTCATAAATGACCCGAAGCGAAGTGCTTCTGGTCGACCAGTATCCTAGTTTTGCTTCGAAACCACCTTAGGTTTCCATTGTTGTTGTTGTTTTGGTAATTCAGTTTTTTTTATGAATCAGTCACAGGTGGCTGTGATAAACAACCCACATTTTGAACTTTTTGAAAAGTTGGAACAAAATGTTTTTGTTTTTGAAAGAAATTAGGTTGAAATTCATCAAAAACTCTGCCATTTTCAACAAGAAACACTGATTTGGCAGATTTACCAAAAACTTTGACCTTCTGAGGTTTAGTGTTAGAAGCACCAGGAATTGGACATTATTTTTCCATATGTCCTGTTTAACAACAAATATAGCACAAACGACTAGCTTTGTCCCATCGTTTATGTACCTGCACCGCTTCACTACATTTCTATTTTCACACTGATCATAAAATGTATCATATACCTGATGTCGACGATCATGAACCCATTTGGAATTTGGGCTTTTTGAAGTAGAACCTTCAGAAGAAAAATTAGCAGCTTGGTTCTTCTTGTTCTTTGGACCATCAGCTTGCACAAAGCATCCACGCAATGAAGTGGAAATTCTTTGTCATAAAATATTTGTTCCGAACCCTTGAGCTTATAAAACCTCTCAGGTTGAACTTTATCAGCCTTGAATACATCCTTCTTGATTTGCTTCATCTTTATTTTCTTCAGATTTTGTGATGTTGAACGTTGAACCTTCTCAGTTTTAACATTCTGTTCCTTGAAACCTAAACCAATATTCTTTCCAGAAATATTTTCTTCATTGTAAGATAACCAAACACTTTTTGTTTAAGTTCATAAAGTTTCCTCTCAGCATTATCAAAAGTATGAACTTCTTTGAAATCTCCTTGATCAGTTGGATGTGTGTAAAGCTTCTTAATTGGAATCCATAATTCTATATCATTTGTGCTGATATAAGCAGAAAATCAAAGTTTAGCATTGTTTGCATCGCACTTTGCATAGCGGCAAAAGCATGAAATCTAACATTTTAAAAAAATTTCAATTTCTGATCAGTCGAACCAGAGCCGAACTCAAAAATTCTTAGCCGAACTGGAAATCTAGCCAAACTCAGCTCGAACCGAAAAACTGTAGCCGAACTGTAGCCGAACTGAGATCTAACCAAACTGAAAAACTATCGGAACTTGTCTGAACCAAAATGTATTTGAACTAGTGCCAAACCTAAACTGAAACGAACCTCTGAACCAAACCTAGAACGAACTTAGCCGAACTTGAACTTTGGATAAGATGAACACGAGCAGAACCGTGAGTTCGGATGATGGTTATTCCGAACAGGAAGATCTTCAGCCGAACTGAAACGTTTTCAGTCAAAAATTTCAATTTTAGACAGATTTGAATGAGATTTGCAGCAGTGAACCAGAAAAAGTGATGAAGAATGATTAGGAGCACATTTTTCACAAAATACTCAACTGAAACTTAAAAACTCGTAAAAACACTTCAATTTTTCAAAAACCCACACTTTTTGTTTCAAAAACTTCAAAAATAGCAACCACAGATCAGTAGAATGATCCAGAAAGCTCTGATACCACTTGAAAGTTCGTGAGCATCGGATCGTCTACTCGATCTAGGTATTTTGGAATAGAAACGTAATTAAACCGATTGTTTTATTGATCAAAGTGAACAATTACAATCAGAAAACATAGAGAATAGACACAGAGAACACACCACAGAAACACACACCTAAGCTCAGAGTCTACACGCTCCGTTGTCGAATTACAAGACAAATTTCCTCTTTATAGTCGACTAGCCAAACCCTGGGCGAACTGCTAGTTCGCCCTGATCCGAACTACCAGTTCGGATGCAGTTCGTTTGGCAGCTTGAACTTCGTCTTGATCTTCACATCGTCTTGTCTTAACTTCTTCACCCATACTGCTTCCTTGGTAGCTTCTGAGGCGGTTGTGTATTCAGATTCAATAGTGGAATCAGCCACTACTGGCTGTTTGGAACTACACCACGAAATAGCACCTCCATTGAGGGTGAATACGTATCCGGACTGCAAGCGAGAGTCATCTCAATCAGTTTAAAAACTAGCATCGGTGTAACACTTTACAGCGAGCTCATCAGTTCCTCCATATACCAAAAACATCTCACTTGTGTTTCTAAGGTATTTCAGGATGTTCTTTACAGCGGTCTAGTGAGCTAGACCGGGACTCTATTGGTATCGACTTGTCAGGCTCAATAAAAACAAGACATCCGGTCGAGTGCAGAGCATGTCATACATAATTGAGCCTATAGCAGAAGCAAATGGGATCGAAGCCATTTGGTTGATCTCCTTCTCCGTTTGAGGAGATTGAGATTTGTTCAAGACAGCACCCTTTTTCATAGGGACGACTCCTTTCTTGGAGTTGCTCATGTTGAACCGTGCTATAATCTTGTCAATGTATGTACTTTGACTGAGACCCAGAAGCCGCTTCGATCGATCTCTGTGAATCTTAATTCCGAGAATAAAGGCGGCTTCCCCAAGATCCTTCATAGCGAAACAAGATGAAAACCATTTCTTAAGGAGGAATGATATAGCACTCCCACTTGCCTTTCTGTAAACACAAGGCTCATCTTCGTTTTGAGCAAAGCCAAACTCCTTGACTTTCTGGTCGAAGCGAAGATTCCACCTTCGAGATGCTTGTTTAAGTCCATAGATGGACTTATTCAGCTTGCAAACCCTATTTGGATATTTAGGATCGACAAAACCATCGGGCTGAACCATGTAGACATCCTCAGTGAGTTGTCCATTCAGGAATGCAGTTCTTACATCCATTTGCCATATCTCATAGTCATAGTATGCGGCTATGGCAAGCAATATCCTGATCGATTTGATCATGGCCACGAGCGAGAAGGTTTCTTCATAGTCAATCCCTTAGGTTTGAGTGAAACCCTTCGCAACAAGCCGTGCCTTATAGGTTTGGACGTTCCCATGCATGTCAGTTTTCTTTTAAAGATCCACTTTCTCCCTACTACCCGAGAACTGGGGGTAGCTCAAATAAGTCCCATACTTGATTATCACGCATGGATTGCATCTCGGCGTTTATGGTTTCAAGCCATTTGTTAGATTCAGGATCTGATACAGCAACTTTGTAATTAGTAGGTTCATCATCAGAATCAGCTACTAACAGGATATCGGAAGCTTCTAGATGACCGAGGTATCTATCAAGTTCCCTACGTGTCCTTTCACTCCTATGAATGCTTGTGTTTGGGTCTGATTGTGCGATAACCATTTGTCGGTCAGACACAGCAACCGTCTCAGGGTTTTGTGTATCTCGAACTTCTTCGAGTCCACTGGATCACTATTTGTTCCTCTATTAAGAAACTCTCTCTCAAGGTATAAATAATAGCCGGTATTACAATAGTATCTGATGAAAATCACCTTTTCACCTTGAGGATCAAGCTTGTTGTCAGATTCGCTAGTGACATAAGCTTCGCATCCCCATACCCTAAGGTAAGAAAGATTGAGAGAAGAATTATGCCATATCTCATATGGGGTCTTATCCACTTTCTTGGTCAGTGCCAGATTGATTAGGCGAGCTGCGGTTAAAAGAGCATAACCCAAAAGGAGTGGGACAAGGTAGTCCTACACATCATCGATCGAACCATGTTTAACAAGGTTCGATTCCTCCTTTCACTAACACCATTCAACTAGGAGGAGTGCGGTGTGAAATAATTCCACAAGCCTTGAGATATTCGAGGAACTCGTTGCTAAGATACTCACCACCTCTATCCGATCGAAGTATTTTAATAGTTCGATTTAGTTGATTTTATACTACTCTTTGAACTTGTCAAAAGTTTCGTGCTTGTGTTTCATTAAATTGACATAAGCATACATGTTGTAGTCATCTATGAAAGACATGAAGTAGCGTTCACGATTTTTTGTTTCAGTCCGAAAGGTTCTGCACACATCAGTGTGTATTAATCCCAACAAACCTTCAGCTCGTCACCAACATGGGTGAAGGGTGACTTGGTCAGTTTACCAGATAAGCATGATTCGCATTCGCCGAAGGTATCTGCATCAGTGGATTCGAGAATCCCTGCAGTTTGTAGCTTCTTGATGCGAGCCTTGCTTATGTGACCTAGCCGATGATGCAATAACGAAGAAACGTTATCAACTTTGTTTCGTTTAGAAACATGAAAGAGCTGATCATATGTTTGAACAATTATCTCATATATTCCATGTCGAGGTTTAGCCTCGAAATAAAAGATATCGTTAAAGTAGGTAAAAATGAATTGCCATTAAACTTGTACTTAAAACCTTGTTCAAATAGGGAAGAGATAGAAATAATGTTTCTGGACAATCCAGGAGCATATAAACAGTTATCTAAAGTAACTACAAGGCCGCTTGGACATGTAAGAGCATATATGCCGGTAGCCATGACCAGGACTCTTTTGCCATCATCAACGATGAGCTCCATACCGCCTTGTTCTATCTTCTTCCACTTCTCAGGTTCCTGCAAAACATTAACAATGTGGAAACCACATCCAGTATCAAATACCCATGTATTGGATGAAACAGTGAAAAGTTCAATAACATTTATTGACATACCTGATGAGGAACCCTTGCCGGAGTTTCTAGTCATCTTGATCTTAGCAAGGTAGATGGGCAGTTACGTTTCCAGTGGCCCATTTGATTACATTTAAAGCATTGACGTTCCTGAGGAGGAGGCGCCAATGGTTTCTTGCCTTTGGTCTCTTTAACCTTGTTTTTGGACTTGGTTATACCTGTATCAGCAACCCTGAGCACAGCCGGTGTGGTCCTGATCTTGACATTTTGAAATAATGTCAGAACCTCATTTAATGTCAGAGCCAAGCAGTTAATCGCATGCATGCGATAATGCTCAGGTAAAGATCCGAGGACTACATCTAAAGCCATCCCTTCAGGAATGGAGTAGCCGAGGTCGATCAGTCTGTCGCGATACCCCTTCAACATCATGACATGATCATAAGCAGAGGAACTAGGCGACATATGGCAGTACACAAAATGTTGAAGTGCTTTACATCGTTCACCTCTCTGGCTCAACTCAAATAAATCTTTGAGTTTTCTCATGATCTCATATGCTCCCATGTCGGTAAAGTTATACCGAAAATCCGGTGTCATGCTAGATAACATAAGCTCAGTGACTTCCCGAGAGTCGTCACTATGCTTCTGGGTTTCCAATCGCGAGCGAATGTTTAGCAAGTAAGACGGCAAGCTCGGGATGGGTCGGTCAAGAACATATAGCTTTCCAAAAAGCCTCAAGATGTTCCTTAGGAGGGTTTTTCATGACAAGAAGTCCGTCTTTGTGAATGGGTCGAGGGATACCATTGAACTTAGAGGAACAGTGTTTTCATTAGCCTTCTTGAAATAATGCAAAGTAATTTTAAATTAGTATTTTCGGTGTATAATATTTTCTTATATAAATTGGTAAGATTTATTTAATAAGAAAATTGAGAACTCGATTACACGATTTTACTTGAGACCGCCAAATGAGCCTCAGGAGCAAACTCGTGTAACCAAACCGACAACGGTTGTCAATCTCGAAGTCTCAGTCGCGACCGCGTTTATGAGGCCGCAAAATAGAATATATTTTGCGATACGTTTAGTCTCATCCATGCCCACTTTGTCTATATACGTTCATAGTGCGGTGTTGAAATACTCCAACACTACAAATACACATAAATTAAGTGATAATAATCCCAAATGGTCAATGTGGCTTTCACGGTGTTGAAATACTCTAATGCCCTCACCCTGGAAGGTACCCTCGGCACCAAGTGTGGTTTTGAAAAACTCCAACACTGATGCTCCTGTCAATACGTTCCAAGTTAGACTTGATTTTGGACGGCATGAACTATCAATTTTTATTTACTAGATAGGGATATTAAAACCCATTTTATTATTTAGTGATCGTTAGACATAAACGATAAACCCTATCATCACTCGGGAAAATTATTTTAAATCACCTATTTAAGATATCTAAGTGTCGCGAATGGTCAATTGTGTGTTAACGGCATAATGGCATGGTCTTGCTAGAGCCATTTAGCAAGACCATTAGAGACATGACAATTAAAAGTGAACAACCACAATGAAGGCAACCCTTTGCGTTCGTGGATCCGGTTCAGCTCCACTAGCCTTTAGACTTCCCTTTTGGCGAGTGTCCGATCTTCGATCTTGGTTTTTACAAAATTAAAATTTACTAACAACTTAGTAAACCTAGCTCTAATTTACAATTTTGAAACCCAAAACAGCAGGTCCACCAAAACCAATAAAGATACAATTGGGCCAATCAAAGAAAAATAAAACGCGCCAAACATACAATCATGTATTAAAAATAAAGGGGTCGGCCGTAACAACAATTAATTAAATATTGAATTAGACAAGTAATTCCGTTCGCAATTTGGAAACGAATCGAAATCGCGAACCACCGGTTAGGAAAAGACCGGTTCAGATTTACGCTCAAGGATCGTGGCTCGGATACCACAATTGGGTTTTACAGTTAGTATCCGGGTTGCCCGTTTTAATTATTTACCGACTAAATATACGAGTTAAATAATCAAAATTAATTACACAGCATAAAGATGTTTTACAATGCGAATTTTAGTAAAACCGTAGACAGGATCTGATCACCGTGTACGCGTAAACACAAAAGATAATTAAATTAATTTAAACATCTAAACAATTTAGATATACCTTGGTGGAGTCCGAACAACCATTCGAGACACCGGGGTTCGAAGAATTGGCGCTAGGATCAACGGTAACACCCGACTCGAACCGGCGAGTCAAGTATTCAACCGACTTTGAAGACGGGGCCTCAGGCACCACGGGCGCATTCATCTCATGAACCGGCGGTGGTGGCGGTAATGAAACAATGATATGCATCATAGAATTCCAATCGAATGGTTCCATCGTGCTTAACGACGAATCCATTGTAGAAACGATTACATCTGTCGCGCGTGGAGGCGGTAGAGGAAGTGCCTTAACGGCGGCGGCATACAATGGCACCGACCACTTAGGGTTTTCACCCGATTCGACCATGGCGGCACGCGAGGGCTTAAACATAGGCCTCGATGGCGCGGGTAAAGCGAGAACCACCTCGCGGTGGTCCTCGCCGAACATGTTGGCGGCGACAGTGGCACGAGCCGTGACAGCGGCGACAGCGGTGACGGCCCGCTCCTCAGCGTTGGCGGCTGTTGTTTCCAACTTCATTGCAGCGGCAATCAAACGTGGATCTCTTTTCACCATTATAGCGGCGGCGTGCGACGGATGGTGGTGGTTTGTGGTTGCGCCGAAAAGAGAAGGAGAAGGGGAGGGGAGGGTTTGCGACGACAAGAAAGGGGAGAGGAAGAAAGAGGTTTTGAGATTAGGGTTCTCCCTAATCTCCTCTCTCTTTTAATCACCCTTTCGATGGGCCTTTTAGGCAAGCAAATCCCATCCCACGTCCAAAACTCTAAACCCATTGATTAACTAGTCCGTTAACCGGTAACGACTAGATAATATCCCGCCGACAATTCTCGTAAACTATTTTACGATAATCTTTGTTTTGCTACTTTTAATTAAATAAATATAAAGTATATATTTATATTAACCATTTAAATTAATTAATTAACAAGTAATTAATTATTTAGTTCGTTGACTCTGGTGTACTCTTTCGGGTCGAACCCGGTTCGGGTACGTTAAATGTCGGGTCAGGACATCTAATATCCAACAGTTTCTTCCAGTTATGATAATTTTCCAGCCTTAACAGCTTTGGAACTTTCTGACTTGTTCCTATTTCATTATCATAATTCATCAATGCTTGCATTGTAGGAAGAGCTGAAAAAACTTGATAATCACTCATGTTGAAATCGTATCACTAAGTATAAAAACTTGAAATGCAAAACGGAGGTCTTAGAAGTGGAATTTGGGGGTCAGTTTTAGTGAACACAATGTTTCTGTCACCGAATTAAAAACACTTCTAGCGAACCAATTGATATCCAGCAAACCAGAATTACTCTGACCGAACCAAAATTATCACCGGACCAAAAATACTTAGGTAACCAGTGCTTTACGTGAACCAAAGATTGTCAAAGAACCAATGACTTGGACAAACCAATGATAAGTTGTGATGACTACCGCGAACCAATATGAAGATTGCGTGGCGAACTTGTTTGAATATGCACTAGCGAACCAAAACACGACGAACCAATGTTGAAGATGAACCACTGAACCAATATGAACTTTCCCTAGTGAACCGTTACACTCATTCAGTGAACCAACATGTTCATCTGGCGAACCAAACTGAAAATTTCAGAATTTCGCGAATTTGAAGGTTTGGACTGTCATTTGCAACAGTACTCAAAGAAAACACACTAGGAACGATTTGAAATCAAGTTTGACATCAAAAAAAACTCGGATTTGTGAATAATTGATGGAAAATGGTGAAAACCCCACTTTCTCTCACTAGAACACTCAAAATTGACCAATTAGAATCAGCAGAACAACCTAGATTGCTCTGATACAACTTGTAAGAGCTGATACGAATCTTACTACTAATTGAAATGATCAATTATGATGAAAACAATAGTAAATAAACCTTGGCTTTATTGATTCACTAAGAGATAGTTACAATGATCTAGAGAGAGAAACACCTTAGAATACACACAGTTAAGATGACTTAAATGACTAGAAGTTATGAGCTCTCTCTACAAGTCAATGTATTTATAGTAGACAACTAACTAACCAGCGAACCAACAAACTAACCATTGCTTCGCTGGCTAACCATCCAGCTAACCATTGGTTAGCTAGCACCTATTCAATGGTTCGGATCTTAGTTAGTTGAGACCAGGACTTCCATTCTACCTACACTTAGATACAACGCACGAGACACAAAATTATGCTCTAACGAAAAAGTCTCAAGATTCTTCTCAGAATCAAAGTGTCGATTATATCATGTTTATGATTATGTTGATAACTATGTAAAATAGATCGTTAGGACAAGTAATAGAATATAAAGTATTTAAGGAAAGATCAAATACATAAGATAGAAGGGAGTAACAGAATCGGTCATTTGACAGATTATGTAACTTCACATAATTTCTATGAAGCCATTTACAGAGCTTATGAATCTCTCTATGAAATTCTTTTTCACACAATCAGAGAAACTATTCATGTATGCTTCTAACCGGAAGCAGCTAAAGTCTTCAACAAAGCAATCTGGAAGGAGTTCGAGACTAACAGAAGATAAGAAGATTCCGAGAAAAGAAGAAGACAAGAAATTAATGACAAAGAGTTTCTTACTCGGCGGTTCCCTTCACTAAATGAAGTGGTTGAAAAGCGGTAAATACAATATCTTATTTAATTTATATCAATCACTTTATTTCTTACATCTAAATAGAAGGACTTTGTCAACAAGAAAAGACAAGGCAAACAACTACAATTCTCAAGCATCTTCAATGAGCTTAATCAATACCCTTCTAGAAAGATTTTTATGTTCTTAACATTTAAAATCATAAACTCTTGTAACCATTTTTTACATTAAGATATACAGAAAAAATCCTTTTATTAAACTTTTGTCTTCCAGTGGATTTTACTTTTCGCACAATATATAAAATTATTTAGAATTAACTGAACCAACTCTGATTAGAGCCTTCAGGTCCTCTTAGATCCGAGAATCTCACAAGTACGAGATCAAACGAGGCGGAATTCAAGTTTGATCAAGAAGCTCAATCACACAATCAATGAAGAACACGAAGAACAATCTTTAAATTCTCAATGTTTATTGTTATATTCAAGTTCACAATGGATTACAAGAGTTTAGAGAGAAAACAAGGTTACACCATGGAAAACACACACTTAGGCTACCTCACCACTATCTCATCTCTCAAACTCTCAAATAATCTAAGTGCTCTATATATAGCAACAACAAAGAGTGAAACAAAGTTAAACAAATTAAGCTACGTTTAAGGTAAACGACCCGCCCGATTCGGCTCGGCTAAAGCCCACTCGCGTGTCGCCTTGTGCGTTGTTGAAGTTGACTTGACGTTGACTTGAAAAAACAGGCCCGACCACTGAACTTGCAAATCTAGACCTTATAGAGAAAATATGATCTAGACCGTATGGTGCAATCTGGTCTAGATTGTATAGTGCAATCTGGTCTAGACCGCATAGTGCAAACTGGTCTAGATTGTATAGTGAAATCTGGTCTAGACCGTATAGTGCAAACTGGTCTAGATTGTATAGTGCATTCTTGTCTAGACCGTATAGTGCAAACTGGTCAAGATTGTATAATGCAATCTTGTCTAGGCCATATGTGCAAACTGGTCTAGATTATAGTGCAATCTTGTCTAGACCATATAGTGCAAACTGGTCTAGATTGTATAGTGCAAACCTAGACTGTATAGAATTGTTCTAAATGGTCTAGATTCCAAACTTGGCCAAAATATTTTTCTCATCACGCCATTACTTTCAAACTCAGAGAATAAGTTAATTCTACGAGATCTTCGCATTTCTGAGACTTGACCCGTTTTGAATAAATTCAATGAATGTCGTCTTCTTCACTCAGCCAACGAGCCGGTCTGGAATATCTTGGATGTTCCAAAAATTCCCCCTAAGATGATATTCAATGAGAGTCTTCACAAACATGATTGCTGGTCTTGAAACATTTGCAAAGATCAGGAGAGACATCGGATCTGGGATCCTTAAGATTTAAACTCAAATGATATATGTGTGGAAAATATAATTTTGAAAAAAATAAACATAAAATAAAATAAAATAAGCTAAAAATAATATAAAATAAAAGAAGCCAACTATGTGTATTTTATTTAATTTTATAGTTTTCCAATTTTATAGATTTTTGCGAAAAGTATTTGATATGAGATCATATTTACCTGTAACACAAGACATACTTCATATTTCAGACATGTACAGAATAGCCTACTGTCACACCCCCGCCGCACCCTGCCAGGTGCGGAGGAGGTGTGAGGGCAGGCTGTCAATATCATACACACGGAAGCAACAGATATATATAAATACTTAATCAGTAACAATACATAGATAGCCTGATTTATTTTACAAACACATAATATAAGTTTTATCCTGGTAATAATGTACATTACAAGGACAGAGGGCCCATAAGTTCTAGGGTCTTATTCAGACGGCTATACAGACGATGGAAGATTGTTTACGGCTTAAGATCATAATTTCCTAAAGCTCATTACTTGCAGTAGATCACTAATTGCCTGCAAAACTTTTTAAATCAACTGTATCAACAACAATGAAGTTGTTGGTGAACTGGAACCTGTTTCACAATACATCAACATTGCCACTATCTCAACATAAATTTTTCCGCAATGCAATGGCTAGAATTAACCAGCAGATTATATATATAAACTACGGGGTACAACACATGCACCAAATAAATTCTAGCATACTATAGCACGTAGTCTTTTCACATTCCACGCCATTTTTCTAATGTATTCGATAGTGCAATAACCAGTTTATATAACTTGATAAATGGTATATTTTATCATTGTGGCCCATAATGTTTTAAAGCATAAAAACAGAGCTAGGTATATGGAATTCACTTGATTAATTATCGGGCACTAAAGGAAACACTTTAACAGCTAAACGTCATTGATGTAACAAGCCTACAATCAATTTATTTAATGGGGTCATAAATTATATTTTGATATAATATTTGCTGCTTATGCGTACTACTTCTAATAGTTTATTATTTATTCAATATATATATATATAACTAAATTTTTATAAATGTTTATGTAGGGAAATATATTTTGAGGCTTGTACATTAGACTTATTTTGTTTAGTTATTAGTTTTGGGCTTGGCATTGGGTATGTTAGGGTTTACGATTTGGGCTTGGTTAACTTGTCATGTGAATCTCGTTTTGTATATAAACCAAATCACTTGATGTGATTCGGTTAGACCTTTAAATGAAATTTTGGGAGAAGGTGCTAGAGGATTACGATTTGGTTATCTATTGCTTGTAATCATACAATCACTTTGATCAATAGTAAGTATTTTCTTTGGTTTTTGTTTGATTATTATTCATTACATCGTTTTCTTCTACTTGACACATACTAAACCGGATTCCGCACAGTTTAGTGTGAAGATATCGTGTAACGTTCAAGGATTCTGGACTTACAATTGGTATCAGAGCCAAGAAACTTGTGTTTCGTGGCTCACATGATATCTAGTCAAGTTGTACTAACTGTTTTCTTGGAGTTTACAAGTTTTCGATTCTGGAAATAGGTTCTCGATCGACTGGTTTGCGTAAAATCAGAAGTATTATTGTGACTAACTTGCTTAGTTTTATGCAGAAATCAATTTTGGTGATTGTCGTGCATTAACAGGTGGTTCTCGATTATCATCTGGTGGTTCTCGATCGCTGTCTGGTGGTTCTCGATCTCAGACTGTTAGATTTCGATCAGACTGGGGTTTTCAACTACTGAATTCTATTTTCGGAAAACTTCTGGTTGCTGAGTTGTCAAGATTCGTGATTTGGAGAACAAGTTACCTGATTTTCGATCCAATTTGGAGAATTTCGATTGAGGCAATATTTTTGGAAAGTCGAAAATATCGGAATTATTACTTGATCAGTGGTTCACGTTTACATACAGTGTTTGTCGATCGAATTTAACTGGTTTTCGATTCTGTTTGTGGTTTTCGATCGTGTTTCTCGATCTCGTGAAGGTTCTCGATTGCCTGCAGCCTTTTCAATCGAATTACTCAGATTTCCGATTGTGTTGGTGGTTTTCGATCGGGTCTGATCGAGTTTCTCTGGTTCTCGATCGAATTTGTGAGTGTGTTTGTGGTTTTCTATTTGAGTTGTGGTTCTCGATCGAATTCAAGGTTTTTTATTGAGTTGAGATCTAATTTTCTATTGTGATTCTGAGATTTCGATCGTAAACTTGTATCATGGATTACGACATGGGAAATGCTAAAACTATGATGTATCAGAAAATGGATGCTGAGATTGGAACATCCACTCGACCTCCTAGATTATTGTCTCCGGATGGTTTTCAGAACTGGAAGTATAGGCTTACAAATCATCTAAAGTGTGTCGATTCTAGGCTATGGAGCTCAGTGAGTGTAGGTCCTTACAAACCTAAACATGAAGGTGGAGAGAAAGATGGAGAGGACAAAACAGCTAGAGAATTCGATGATGCTGACTGGGATAGAATCACCAAAGATGAAAAGGCATATGCAATCATGACAATGGCACTATCTCCTGAAATTTCTCAAGCTTTCAGAAATATCAGACAGCAAAAGACCTCTGGGAAACATTGATAAAGGCTTATGAAGGAAATGAGGATATGAAAGCTAGTCGTCAAGAAATTCTCAAACAATAAATTCAATATGTTCAATCATGTGATGGGAGAAAACCTTGAGGCACAGATACAAAGATTTGTTATGTTGATTACTGAGATGAGCAATGAAAAAATAGAACCCCTGTGTTTGAGCAAAATCTAAAGCTACTGAAGAGGTTGCCAAAGAGCTGGGATATGAATATATCCATCATCAAGAATACAGTGAACTTGAGAGAATTATCACTTGCTGGTGAGAAGACTGCAGGAAAGGATAAGAAGCAAGGTGAGAAGAGTCAAGCTTTGGTGGCTCAAGATTCTAGAGGATATGATTGGAGTGATCAATTGAAGGAGGCGAGACTGGCTCCTCATGCATTTCAAGCCCATGTGGAAGAAGAAGGCAAGAATCATGCTTTTTATGGCAGAAAATGATGATAAAAAGACACAGGTTTGCTTTAATCCTTCTTGTGCTCGATTAATTAAAAATCTGAAAGAAATTCGTACAAATCATGAATTGCTATTGTTTGATGCTGAGTGTGCTAAGAGTTCGTTCAAAGGTAGATTAGCTAAGAGTGAGGAAAAAGTGAAAGCCCAATCTGAGTACATTAAGAAATATCATAGCCTTGCTACTGAAAAATCTATTTTATATGATCGAGCTAAATTTGAAATTTTCCAGCTAAATTTGAAATAGGAAAATTAAAAGGTGAATTAGATAATCTTCAGCATAAGTATGATGAACTAATGGTTAAGTATGAAACTAACAAAGGAAGAAGCAAGCGTATGATGGAACAAACTAAAGGTCTGTCCTTACTATTGTTGAAGGTAGGCTTGAAAGGGATAAGTCAGGTCTTGGATCAGATAATTCTAGTTTAATGAGAACAGGTGTTCATCCTCCTATGCCTAGAGACATTGTGAGAAATTTGTTTGAGGAAGATTATGTTGAAAGATCAAACCGAGATTATAATGAAGTTGCTCCACCTCTAGATAGTGTGCTAATAGGTGTGTCCCCAAGAACTCAAGAAGAAATAGATAGAATGAATTCTTCTAATATAGGATCTATGGCTGAGAGCTCTAATCTTGAAGCTGAATCAAAACCTGCTGAAAACAAAGTTGAAATTCCTTGTGCTAACATTTCTGTTTCTTGTGAAGATGATGTGAAAATTAAGGATATTTATGACAGGGATCATGAGTGCTAATGGGTTGAAGCTTGTCATAAGTCTATACCTTTTGAAGCCTTTTTAACTAAGAACAATGTTTTTGAGTCTGTTTCTTTTTCGAAACCTTCAGTGTTAGCGTCAAATAAGTCAGATAAAACTAAATCTGACAAGTCGAATGCTAAAACTTTGAATGGTTTGTGTGGTGATGAATTTAAAGGTTCTAGATTGCGTGTGATGAATGTTAAAAATATGCGTGAAACTCGGCCAAATGATTTTGTAACTTATCCTCAGGTTGTAACTGCTTTTAACCGACCAAAAGGGACAAAGGGTGATTAATTTTGTTTGATAACTCAACCTGGGGAAAATAAGGTCAAAATTCACAAATGGGATGACAAGCCTCATGGCAATCGTCCTATCCAAGACGATCATTTGAATGTAGTAGCATACATGGTCCTAAAAAATTAATTTGTTATAATTGTGGTAAACCAGGACATTTTGTTGCTACATGTCTAAACAGACCTTATGAACCATAATTTCCTCAATCACATCAAAGAGGTCAAAACTTGAGTGTTGGAAATGTCAGGTACACCAAGAACTCTCAGAATGTTTTGTCTAAGGGGAAGCATGACTCAACGCCAATGAAGTTTCAAATCTTTAAGGCTAAGATTAATGATTCACCTAAGCCAAAAAGGGCTGAACAACAGTGGAATGTTGACAAATCTAAAAACCACAGGTTTGTTCAAAGGGGAATTTTCAACAAAAAACAGAGATTTTCTAATGAAATTTTTGATCTAAATCAGGCCAAAGCAGATTTTAAAAATGAAAAGAGACCAAAAATATTTCAATTGACCCCATTCCAAAATAACATTCCACTTGAAAAAAACCAAGTTGCTGTTTGGAGACCAAAAATTAGTCCAAAAGATGAACATGTCTCAGGAAAGAAAATCGAAAGCAAGTTAGTACCCAGAAATGCTAAAACCTGGGTACGAGTTTCTAACTAATCTCGTATGTTGTGCAGGTACAATCAGGGAGGACTGTCAACAATCTCTGGTATGTTGATAGTGGTTGTACTAGGCACATGACCGGAGACATATCCTTGCTACAAGATATTCATGAATTTAATGGAGGATATGTATCGCTTGTGGGGGTTAATGGAGGTCAGATTACTAAGAAAAGAACTGTGAAGAATGGTTGTCTGAGTTTCTCGGACGTTTATTATGTGCAGGAACTCAATCATAGTCTTCTCAGCGTGTCACAAATTTGTGATAAAAGATTTCCGGTGTTGTTTGATGAAAAGGAGTGTATCATTTTGAAACCAGGTTTTGAAGTCCCAGATGAATGGGTGTTGCTGCGTACCCCCAGAAAAGGGAATTCAATGTTCTGCACATGAACGATCCTCCAGTGTTAGATGCCACTTGTCTAATTTCCAAGGCAAATGAGCAGTTGGCTTTGTTGTGGCACCGATGCCTGGGGCATGCGAACTTAAAGAACCTGAACAAATTGGCCAAAGGTGATTTTTTAAGAAATGTACCTGTTAGTGAGTTCGCATCAGTGGAGAAATGCAGATCATGTGCCAAGGGGAAGCAAGATAAACGTCCCCACAAACCAAAGATGTTTAATTTAATTTCTTCGATTCTCCAACTCCTACACATGGATCTGTTTAGGCCAATGTCAGTCAAGAGTGTGAGCAAGTTTTCATATTGCCTTGTTATCACTGATGATTATTCTCGTTATACATATGTATTCTATATGGGAAACAAGTTTGAGGCACCAGAGTTAATAAAGCAGTTCATAACCCTGATTAAAAATCAAACGAACTTGAAGGTGAAAGCCATCCGGAGTGATAATGGTACTGAATTCCAGAATGCTGATATGAACCAGTTTTGTGCTGCAAAAGGAATTGCCCATCAGTATAATGCTCCTTACGCTCCTCAATAGAACGGAGTGGCTGAAAGAAGAAATCGCACATTGATTAAAGCTGCTAGAACAATGCTTGTCGACTCAAAGCTTCCTATATTCTTCTGGGCAGAGGCGATCAATACCGCATGTCATGTCCTAAATCATGTTTTGATAAATAATCATTTACAGAAAACGCCTTATGAAGTGTTCTTTCATGAGAAACCAAATGTGGGCCATTTTAGGGCGTTCGGATGTCCTTGCACTGTGCTTATTTCTTCTGATATTAGTAAATTTGATGCAAAAGCTGCTGATTGCTATTTTGTAGGTTACTCTGCAAGCAATGCTTATCGTGTTTACAACAAGATAACTTATGTGATCATAGAATCGACAAATGTGGAATGGATGGAAGAGAATCTTACTGATGCTGGATCTGGGCCTGACTGTATTTTCAATTATGGTTTTGTCTTTGAACCATTTCGATTGGCAGAAATATTTCCAGAAGATGAAGACATCATTGATGACACTTTACCTGCAAAACATCCTAGCATCGTAAATGTGTCTGATATTCCAAGTACTTCTGGAGTCAAGAAGAATGTAGAAAGTTTATCTGAATCAAGCTCAATGAAAGATAAGTGTGAAGGGTCAGTTCTTGAAGATACAATTGCTGATGCTGTTGCCTCGTTAGAACAACAGAATGTGGAAGTTAACTTGCCAGCTGTGTCTTCTGTTCCTTCAATTGGGGAGCTCAGAATTTATAAGGATCATCCTATAAGCAATGTTATAGGCCCAGTTGGTTCAGGTGTAGTTACTAGAAGTCGTTCTGGGGATATCAACAGATGTTTATTTTCTTGTTTCATCTCTCAGATTGAACCTCCTAATATCGTCATGGCTCTGAAAGATCCAAATTGGGTAGAAGCAAAGCATGAAGAACTAAACCAATTTGCTAAGCTAGGAGTGTGGGAATTAGTACCGAAGCCCTCAGACTAGGCTGTCATTCCTACCAGGTGGTTATATAAGAATAAGAAAGATGATTCATGGGTAATTGTTCGCAACAAAGCACGACTCATTGTGCAGGGATATAAGCAGGTAGAAGGGAGTGATTATGACGAGGTCTATGCACCGATCGCCCGTTTAGAGGCAGTTCAAATTTTTCTTGCCGTTGCATCCTATCTAAACTTCATTGTACGTCAAATGGACGTGAAGACAGCCTTTTTGTATGCTAATATGGCAGACGAGGTTTATGTGGCTCAACCTCCAGGCTTTGTGGATGCTGAACATCCAGATCATGTGTACAAATTAGATAGAGCTCTCTATGGTTTGCATCAAACACCACGCTCTTGGTATGATACTCTGACAAAGTATCTGGTGGAAAATGGATATACAAGGGGAGTGATTGATCAGACGTTGTTCAGAAAGAGGGTCAATGATGACTTTATCTTCAAGTTTATGTTGATGACATCATATTTGGCGCAACAAATGAAGACTTATGCGTAGAGTTTGAAGAAGTCATAAAGAAAAAGTTTGAGATGAGTGCGCAAGGAGAAATGAATTTCTTTTTGGCATTGCAGGTGAAACATGATGAAACTGGGATTTTTATTCATCAAGGGAAGTATGTGGATGACATTCTGGCAAAATATAATATGAAAGACTGCAAGCCCATTTCAACTCCTTTGGCATCCAGGCCTGCTTTACTTCCGGATGAAGATGGGGAGGATGTGAGCGAGAATCTATACCGCTCAATGATTGGATCGCTGATGTACTTGATGGCAAGTGGGCCTGATATCATGTTCGCTGTTTGTCAATGTGCACGATATCAGTCCAAACCTAAATTCTCTCACCTTTCTGTTGTAAAAGAATTTTTCGATATTTAAAGGGCATGCCTAGGCTTGGACTTTGGTATCCTAAAAATTCTGAATTTGACTTATATGCTTTTTGTGACAGCAATTATGGTGGTAAGTCCCTTGATAGGAAATCAACTCCGGCTGGATGTCAATACCTGGGTGATAGGCTAGTTTCTTGGCAATGCAAAAAACAGCAGACTGTGTCAACTTCCACTGCAGAAGCTGAGTATGTGGCAGCCTCTGCTTGCTGCTCACAGGTGATATGGATCCAGAATCAGCTCTCTGATTACGGTATGAACTTTGAATGCACTCCAATTTATTGTGATAACACAGTTGTCGTGCAAATAGTGAAGAACCCGGTAATGTTCTCCAAAACCAAGCATATTGATATTAAAATTCATTTTATTCGTGACTGTTTTGAGAGAAACTTCATTCAGATGGAGAGGGTAAGCTCTGACCAAAATGTCTCTGATATGTTTACAAAGGCCCTTTACCGAGCTAAGTTTGAAATGTGTGTTGAAGGTCTGAAAATGATCTCTTTCACTGACTGATCTTGCAAATAAATTTTGGTTATTTTGTATTGTTTATTTTCATTAAAAAATGATGAAAAAAATGATGAAATTTTTTTTTTAAAAATGTGTTTTGTGCCATTAAAATCAAAAAGGCATAGGAAGCTTGTTCCTATGTCTCTCCTAAATAAGGCTTTTCAATTTTAATTTTCTGTTTGCCTGTCTCTAGGTATTGGTGGAAAATGAAATGAATTTATGGCTTTTGATGACTGATACGTGTAAAGCTAAGGTGAAAGACGTGATCCACGGTGATATACTCGGTAGGCTCTGTTTCAAAACAAGGTATGCGTTACACACTTGAAGATAACGTATGTCATTTGACTGGCTGCACACACTTAGGTTAGGTGTATGTTCTATTTGACTGCGCATGTGTTCCCGATACACACGTCGGACTCCAAGGTATCCAAACAAATCTCAAAAATCGGTGTCTCCTCTGTTTTGCGTAAGCAAAAACCTGGGGATGCTTAAGCCGTTAGTTGGTCTCGCCTCTGCTTTGCGTAAGCACTGACCTGGTGTAGATTGTACTAACGTGTTAGTAAACCTAACCTTTGTTTTGCGTGAGCAATGACCTGGTAAGGATTACTAACGTGCTTGCAGATCGTTGTATATTATTATAAACCTAAAAGAAGCCAAAGTGCACACTAAAAGAGACAATCTAGTGGCCAAAACCCTTCAGCCTTGACTTGTGATGATACTTATGTTTTTTAGGAAAGGTTAACACCGGACTGAAAAATGCCTCTAAGTTGAAATCAAATGAGTCTGTGTATATTATACCCATCTTCTATGATATGTTCTTTTCTTTTCTCAACCAAGTCTGGAGAAATGTTTGAAGACCTTGGATATGGATTGTGAAAATATGTGGTAGGGAATGTGTGTGCTTTGATAGACTACATGTTAAATTACCTAGGATTTGTGTGTGACGGTCTAATGTTCATAAGTAATGAACCTAAAAGATAAAATAAGTGACAAACAGCCAGGAAAATGAGGAACATGAGTTTAATACGGACCAATATACCGGCAATCACCTGGACATGCTCAAGTAATGTGGCCTAAAAAGGTTCTTCAGTTCTAAGGAAGCCGGTTTGATCCCTATGAACCATCTCAGAACAGGTTTGGTGATTCGTGTGTCTCTAAATTATTTATATATTTTGTTATCATTTTTATAGTTTGTTTGTTTGGTTCTGCTCAGTCAAAATTTTCCCATGCTCGGTCTGAGGGGAAGCATTGAAAAGCATTTTTCTTTGAAAATGGTCATGTAATTTTTAAAAGGAAAATGGTGAACATGGTTTATTTTTATTTAATCCTTAAGTAGTTTGAGGTGGTTTTTGAATACATTCATTTTTTTAAGGGTGAGTTGTGTTTTTTTTTTAAATAAAAGGAAAAAGGAGGGTCGAAGGGCTGGAAATGCTTTTTTCTTTTATTTTGGGTTGTTTTTAAAGCTTGAACATTGTTAAGGGGATAAAGGGTAAAATATGAATTTGGTTAAAAGATATGGGGAGGAGAATTTCAGTTTCTCTCTCTACCCTAATCCTCCGCCTCCCTCTACTCACGCCGCCTCCCTTCACCGCCCAAACACCACCAACCACCACCGATCACCGCCACCATCTACTCAGTCGCACACCGCCACCGTCTACCGCCATATTCACGACGGCTCTCCTCACCAAGTTGCGCCGATTTTCAGGTTCTCACCACCCACCTCCGTCGACTGCAACGGCCTGCACCACCTCACCCCGCCGCGTCTTTTACTTGCTTCTCGATCGGTCGGATTTTCAGTGTTTTTTTTTAGTGACAACCTTTAGATCTTTTGTGTTTTTCTTTTGATTTAAGGTATAGTGTTGTTAATATTGTGGAAAATTTGTATTTGTGTTAAAGTTGCAGGTGCGTATCGAAGAAGATGACTGGTTTTGATCGAACCGAATTGAAAACCATCTGCCAAATCGTACCACCAGGATTTCGATGACTGATTCTCGATTGAACCAGATCAATAACCGTCTGCTGAATCGAGTTCCTCCTGAGTTGAACCGGGTCGTAAACCGGATTTGGATCGTAAAGCTGTTGAACCGGGTTTTGTTGAACCTGATCGAAATCTAGGATTTCGATCAATCGAGATCCAAAGTTTGGATCGAAAATCAAATATATCGAAATCCTGATCAAAATCCTAGTACTTGAATCGAAAACCTGATCGAATATCTTAAGTGCTATCAAAATCTCATACTTTGTTGGTCTGGTTTTCGATCAAGTTACAAAGAAAATGATTTCTCAATTTGTGACTGAATTTTGAGAGTTGATGCCACATGTATCTAAAACTAACATTTGTTTTGCAGAAATGGATCTTCTGTTTGCTTCTGATCATAACCAGACAACATACTTGGGTAACCCACCGGAGATTGTTAAAGATGTTTTCAAGTCACTATCGTTGGACTAAACGTTTGCAAAATTTCTTATGCTTTAAGAGAGGAGGTTGAACTTGATGAACAGATGCTCAGAGAATTATGGGATACTGCAAGTACTAACAGCATTCAGACTGAGATTCAAGCACGTATTTAGAATACCAACATTCTTGTAAATGAGTCTGTGATTAGGGAGGTACTGCATATTAGTGATAATCCAGAAGACCCAATCAAATACTCTACAGAAGTTATTAAAGATGGTCTGGATGTGATGGCCTATGAAGGTGTTAAGTTTCCACTGATTATGAAGAAGTTGTTTACTGGTTATTGGAAAGCCATGGCACATTATTTTTAGATGTGTTTTATCGGAAAACGAACCTCTACAGATAAGTTAAATGAACTGCATGGAATTGGGTTTGTTGCCTTGGCTCTGGATTTGGAATTTAATTTCTCAAAGATGTTGTTGATGGATTGGGTCAGGAATATGACTGAAGATCGTGCGAAACGGTTCATTATGACTCCAAGTTTTGTGCAAATGATTGTTAATGCAAAGTACCTAAGTATTGAAAAAAGAGTTGACAGGTTCGAGCTGAAGCCTATGACAATGTTATTAATCTATTGAAGACATCTAGATCTGGGAAGCTGGTATTTGAAGGAAGGAAAGAATTTGTGAAGTTGGGTGCTTTTCCAGAAACAGAAGGTGTTGAACCCACAATAAATGCAAGTGTTGCAGATGATCAAGAGGGACCATCAAATGTGCATGAAACTATGGATACACAATCGTCTGAGTCTGATTTTGATATGTATGAATATGTGAATGTTGTGCCGGAAAATATTCTATCTGATGTTGAAGCTGAGGAAATAGATGATTATGTTCCTCTTGTGACTAAGAGACGAAGAGGAAATATGAATCCTTGTTGATACACGATATGGCAATGAGCTGGATCAAGCGAAGACATGAAGATTTAGGTTTTTGGTCTGGTGGCCGAACTCCGGCCGAACCCTGGCTGAGCCTTGGCCGAACCTGAGGTTCGGACAAGCAGGGAGTTCGGACACCCGATGGCTATATATATATGTTTATGTCTTTGTAATTGTTAAGTTTTTGTGAGAGTGAGCGAACTTTGTCTGTGAGTTTTCTCTGTGTAACTCTGATTCTCTGTTAAATACGAGATTGAGTTTTATTTACATTTGTGTGTTGATTTCTCACTTGTTTACGATTGTATTCAATCAATTCGACCAAACCGATCCATGATCAGTCACTTTCAAGTGGTATCAGAGCAATCTGGTGTTGTTTGGTTCGAATTGTTGCAAATCGTTTACTCAAAGTTCGTTTTTCGTGTTGCTCTCTGGAATTTTACGTGAAAAACATCATGTTTTGTGTCAAAACTCTTTGTTTCTGATTGCTTGTGTTCGTTTGAGTGTTAGAGGTCAGTTCTGAGTGGTTTCTGGTGAGATCCAAAATTTTTCGAATTTTAAGTTCGGCCGAACTCCAAGTTCGGTGAAACCGCTCCGAAGCCAGAGTTCGGAGTGAAGTTCGGTCAGTTTTCCTGATTCGGTGAGAGTTCGGAGTTCGATCGGAGAGAGTTCGGTGAGAATCTTGTCTCGGAGGAAGTTCGGACTAGGATCGGAGATAGATCGGCATTTCTGTGTTCGGTGATACGTTCGTTGAGAGTTCGGACTTTTGTTTTCAGTTCGGTGAAGGTTCGGAGTAACTTCAGAGCTAGTTCGGAGATAGTGTTGAGTTCGGATCAAGTTCGGCGATATCATAATACAAATTTCTCAAAAATGTCGGATTATAACGCGTTTGCTGCTATTCAAACGCAGATGCAAACGTTACTCAATTACGACAATGAAATCGGAACAACACAGAAAGTTCCAAAGTTGCTTAAATTTGAAGACTATGCAAATTGGAAGAAACGGTTTGAGGCTTATATCGGAACAACGGATCCAGATCTATGTATCGCTATGGATGCACCATATGTGTATCCTGTTGGCGTTACCAATGCTCCCATTATGCAACGGAATCTGGATCTTACACAAAAAGCTGATTTTGTTCGTGAACAGAAAGCATATGGTTTAATCACTCAAGCTTTGCCAAAGGAATTATTACACCAATTCAAAAGTTGCAAACACTCTCATGAGTTATGGACAACACTGAAAGAGAGGTGTGAGGGCAACGAACAATATAAGAAAAGTAAGAAGAAGGTGCTAAACAAGGAATTTGACAACTTCAAACATTTTAATGGCGAGGGCGTTCCTGAGCTAATTTCAAGATATTGTCATTTATTGTCTGAAATGGATAATGTCCAAATTAAGAAAGATGACGAAGAGCTGAAGGAAAAGCTGTTGGAAGGTCTGCCATCGAAATGGGAATCTTATGTTTTGATGATCATGAATGATAAAGACTATGCCGATTTAACATTTGTGAAACTTTTGGGTAAATTGCAAGCTCCTGATTTAGAAATGAAGAATGTTAACACTACTCCAGCAGCAGTTCAGAATCCAGATGTTTATTATGGGTCAAATGCAGCAACAATCTCAGGGAAGTCAGCAAAGATAACAAGTTCTGCACCTGCTACGACATTTGTGGCTGGAAATTTACCTTGATATGTTTCAGGTTCAGGAACTGGAACTGGCTCACAAAGTGCTGATTACAATTATAGTTCTGGAATAAGTGGCACGTCAATCCCAGCAAGTAATCTGGTGAACACGGGAAAGATGGCTATGTCAGTATCTACCACTGAAGATTATATGGCTCTTGTTTCTGCATTAGTGTCATCTTATTATGGATTGATCACTGGGAATGTCAGTAATGCTGAATTGACAGAAGAAGACTATGATCAGGTGGATCCTGATGACTTGGAGTTGATGGACATCAATTGGTAGTTTGCCATGCTGGCGAGAAGAGTAAAAAGGTTTTTAAAGAAGACCGGAAGAAAAGATTTGAATTCTGGTGGCATAATTGGATTTGATAAGTCTAAAGTTAGATGCTATAATTGTTCCAATTTTGGTCATTTTGCTCGCGAATATCAGCAGCCGAAAAAGCTGGAATTTCAGAAGTTCACTCCTAAGTCAAATGTTTCTGGATCCAACAATCCTCCGAGTTCAGGGAGTACTTCTAACTCAAAATTTGAATCCACAAAAGCTCTTGTTTCTCAAGTTGACAAAACTTATAATTGGGGTAATCAGTTCGCTGATTCATCTTCTTTAATTGTTACTCACGTGCAGGATGAAGAAACTATGACTGAACCTACTGAAAATGAATAAGAAGTGCATGGTGAAGCGACTGATGGAACTTTTGATGGAATTAATGATGAAGATGAAGTCTCAAATTCAAGGAGTGGTCATAAGTCTGTGATTGAAGAAAAATTTGCATTTATGGCTGATGTGTCTGAAAAGATCGAGTCAGATGCAATTCTCTTGTTGGAAAATCAAATTAAACTTCTGACTAAGGAGAAAGAGGCATTGATTCGAGAATGTGACGCAACGAAAGCCGAAGCAGTTGATGCAGCAAATGATTTTGAAAATCTTTATCAGAAGAGTCTTCCACTGAAAGAAAGATATGAGATAGCACAACAAAATGCTGTTGAAATTGCTGATAAGATGCTTGCATTGCAGAAGGATATGCAGAAAATTACTGATGAAAATTCAAGTCTGAAACAGGAGATCGGTTCATTGAAAAGGAGCAATCTTACTGAAACAGTTGCTCTGATGGCCGATTCATCAAAGGTAGTCTCATATCCTTTGATGTGTAAATCATGTGATGACTTTGCTACTGCTAAGAGTGTGCTCTTAGATGAGAAGACAAAGTTAAATGATCTTCTGGCAGTAGCAAAAGCTGATAAAAACATTTATAAAGAACGATGGGAGGGGACAACCCAGGAGTTACTGTTAGTACATGAGCAATTGCGTTTGCAAAAATTTGATTTTTCGAATCAGTCTGAATTGCTCGTGTCTGTACAGAAGGATTTGGCTGTTAGTCAGAAACTAGTCGCTGATTTGAAAATCGAGGTTTTTGAGTTAAAACAAAAATTGGATTATGTTCAAATGTCATCTTCTTTTACAAATTTTCTTTATAAAACTGAAAAAGAAGATGTTTCTGGCAAGCTGAGTCAAGTTCCACCTCCGGTGAATATCACACTTGGTCGTTCATCTGAGGAGAAAGTAAATGTTTTTAATCAAGCTGAACAAAACAAATTTGATGAAGTTTTAACTGAAAAATCCATCTTGGATTCAACAGTTGATAAGCTTTTCTATGACGTTTCTGATTTTGACAAAGTTGATGACTTAGTGTCTGAAACTGATGTTGAAAATTCGATGCACACTCAGTCTAAAGTTTGTAAGCCAGATCATAATGATTTAATTTCCAAACATGATTTTCCAACAATTAAATCTGAGCTTTCAAAACTGAGTGCATACGAACAAAAGCAGATTGCTCGGAGCAAATCTGTGGAAGGTAAGAAGGTTAAGTACGGTGGAGTCGGATTTGAGTCCTCAGCTAAATCTAAAACTGTTGCAAAAGATTCTTCTTCGAAAATTTTGAAACCTACAAATGCTAAGGCTCGAAATCCTACTTTGGACACCGACTGTGATAAGGTTGAACCATGGGTGACTTATCGGTTAAAGGGTTCCAATTGGATTTATAGTGACAAAGAATTTCCTTTGGATATGGTGAACCCGAATTTAATCGATCAAATTTTCTCATGTAAATATGATCCAGCATATGATCCTAAAGTGCAAAATGTGCCCATTAAGAGGGGAAATAGCAGCAGTGCTAATGTAATGGATACATTCCAATCTGAATCTGAGTCTGGGTTGGTGAACAGAGTAAACAGAGTGAAAATTTCTGTTGAAAAATCGTCAAATAAGAAAACATCAAAACCAATTGTTCAAACACCACCGAAAGGTTTTTATGATAAAAAACAACCGAATTTCAAAAAATCCAGTCCATTTTTTAAAAGATCTCAATTTTATAATGATGAAGGATTTTATGATGAGTTTGGGTTGTGGATCAAATCAATCTGGTTTTAGGAAATGTTCAAAATGGGTTGATTTTGAAGGTCAAAATGAATATGATTCAAGGTTTGGTGGGTATAGAAACAGATCTCAGAATTTTAGGGATCATCGTTTTTCTGAGAATCCTTATGCTAGAAATGAGGCTGGATTTTATGATGATTGTTCAGGAAACGTGTCTGGATATGAGTCAGGACGTAACGATGAGTTTGGACATCGTTATGTGTCTAAAAAGCAAGGTGTAAAACCTAAGTTCCAAAAACGGGTTGTTGAGTCCGAAGTGGATGACAATGCGAGTGAAAAAGTCATAATTGATAAAAGAAAGTGTTTTAAATGCAAAACTCGTGGTCATACATATCGGACTTGTCCGTTGAAGAAACCCAAATCCACAAAATCTGACACAGAAAAGTATGACGATATGTCTGAAGGCTATCAGACTGATACTAAGAAAAAGGTCAGATTTGTGGATGAGCAAGGCAGAATTCATTCTAATGAGAAATCATCAGATTTTCATAAAAATGAAAAGAAATCAGAAAATGAATTTTCAAAGACAAAATCAATTTTGAAAAATTCTGCTGCAAACTCCAAGGATTCTGCAACTGATGGACAAAAACCTAAGGGTTCGTCCATGGCAGGTAAAGATTTTGTTGAAGATGACGGTCGAACCAAAGCTTCAAGATTGGGTACGTCCCGAAACTAATCTTCTGTCGTAATTTATGCAGGGATCTTCGCGACAACTGATGAACAACATCTGGGTTGTTGATAGCGGAACATCTCGGCACATAACCGGAGAGATATCTTTGTTGCATGATGTGAAATACTTTGACGGAGGTAAAGTAACATTTGCTGGGAACAAAGGAGGTCAAGTAACCGGTATTGGTAAACTTTCGAACGGTGCTGTCACATTTGACAAAGTTGAATTTGTTCAAGAATTGGAGTACAATCTTTTGAGTGTCTCCCAGATTTGTGATAAGCGTTTCACAACTGCTTTCACTGGGAGTGAATGTTTAATACTGAAACCTGAATTCAAGATTCCTGATGAATATGTGGTAATGCGAGCACCGAGATTCTCAAACTTGTACATGCTCGACATGAATTCAGCAAAAGCAACGGTCGCAGGTCAATGTTTCTTGTCAAAGGCATCCGAAAGAGATTCCGTTCTGTGGCATCGCCGCATGGGCCACATCCATTACAGAAAGATGAACGAACTAGTGCGGAGGGGTCTTGTTGAAGGGGTTCCAAAGCAACAGTTTGTGTTTAATGATGTGTGTGTGAGCTGCAAGAAGGGTTAACAGAAAAGAAAATCCCATCCACTGAAGAAATATCTTTCTATTGAAGTCCCATTAGAGTTACTTCATATGGATCTTTTTGGTCCTGTGAATCGACAAAGTATCTCGGGAAATTGGTATTGTTTGGTGGTTACTGATGAATTTTCAAGATATTCGTGGGTTGATTTTCAGGTCTCTAAGGATGAAACGCCAAGAATTCTTATCAATTTGATCACAACACTTGAATCTTTGTACAAATTGAAAGTTAGAAGAATTCGGAGTGACAACGGCACGGAGTTTAAGAATCTAACCATGAGGACATTTTGTATGGAAAAAGGGATTGTGCATGAATTCAGCACACCATACACACCTCAGCAAAACGGCGTGGCAGAAAAAAAGAATCGCACAATTATTGAAACAACACGTACAATGTTGACTGATGCTCAATTACCTGTTCCTTTTTGGACAGAAGCTGTCAACACTGCGTGTTATGTGCTAAATCGAGTGCTTACCGTAAAGCGTCTTGGAAAGACATGCTATGAAATTCTGAAGAATCGTAAGCCAAATCTCGATTATTTAGAGCCGTTTGGGTTTCCCTGTACCGTATTGGCTGCTGTAGGAAAATTTGATGACAAGGTCTTTGAGGGACTGTTTGTTGGTTCTTCAAATTAGAAGAAACGTGTTTTCAATAAGCAGACCGGTACGGTGGGTGAATATCTGCATGTGGATTTCCAATCATATACTTTACCACCCAAAGGCGTTGGACCGGACTGGATGTTCGATTACAAAACTTTGTTTGAAAATCTTGAATCGACGCCAGAAGTATCTGATGAACAACTTACTAGAGTTTTCATTGAATTACAAGATGATACTCCGATGTTAAACATTCAAACTCTGCCAACTCCGATAGTGCCTGTTGCTGATGAGTATTTGACCGAGACATCTAATGATACGACTTTTGCTGCTGATGATATGTCCTCTGAAGATGATAGTGAATTTCATGAAGCCGTGACACATCAGGTGGAAATTTCTGCTCAGCAACCTGATCCACAAGTTGAATCTATGTCTGGTGAAGCTGATGTTAATACAACTAAGAATGTGGTGGTTGAGGAAGATCCTGTTCCTGATTTACCTGAAGCGATGGTTGTTCCTATTCATCAAACACTTCGGATAAACACCATTCATCCACAAGAAAATATCATTGGTGATTTAAATGAAGGAGTTCGTACAAGATATCAAATTGAGAGTGGTGCTTTACTATCTGTTCTGGAATCTGGTATTCAAGAGGAAGTATTTCATTCATGCTTTATATCCCAGATCGAACCGACAAATGTTAAAGAAGCTTTATTAGATGGTTCGTGGGTTGAAGCAATGCAAGAAGAATTACTACAATTTCAAAAATTGGGTGTGTGGCATTTGGAAGATTTACCAGCAGGAAGTAAAGAGCCGTGTGGTACACGGTGGGTTTACAAGTGCAAACGGGATGATCGTGGGATCATTGTTCGAAACAAAGCTCGTTTGGTTGTTCAAGGTTTTTCACAAGAGGAAGGAATAGACTTTAACGAAGTGTATGCACCTGTAGCCAGAATTAAAGCTATCAGAATATTTTTGGCGTTTGTTGCACATCGTGGGTTTAAAGTCTTTCAAATGGATGTAAAGAGTGCGTTTCTGTACGACAAGGTTAAAGAAGAGGTGTATGTCAAACAACCTCCGGGATTCTTCGATCCTGATTATCCGGAGAAGGTTTATAAGTTAGACAAAGCTTTATATGGTCTCCATCAGGCTCCTCGAGCTTGGTATGAGACCTTGTCTACTTATTTACTTGACAACGGGTTTAAGCGTGGGTTGGTTGATCCTACTCTTTTCTGTCGTAAAACGGGGGAGGATTTGCTTCTGGTACAGATTTATGTCGACGATATTATTTTTGGCTGTTCAAACGAGAAGTTATCGAAGGATTTCGAGACTTTAATGCAAACACGGTTTGAGATGAGTTCGATGGGAGAAATGTCTTTCTTCTTAGGATTGCAAGTTCAACAATCTGATAAGGGTATCTTCATACATCAGACGAAGTATGTAAGAGATGTCCTGAATCGATTTAAGGTGGAAGACGTTCGAATTCCTGGAACTCCTATTCAGCTGTCGCATGGCCTATGTCCTGATGAAAACGGTGAAGAAGTTGAAGTCACTCGTTATCGGGCTATAATAGGTTCATTAATGTATTTAACAGCTAGTCGACCTGATATAATGTTTGCTGTTTGTTTGTGTGCCAGGTACCAGGCGGCTCCTCGTGTTTCTCATATGAATGTGGTTTTGCGAATTCTTGCTTATCTGAAGGGTAATTCAGATCTCGGGATCTGGTATCCTCATGATGATAAGTTCGACTTATCGGCATATACAGATTCAGACTACGGTGGTTGCAAGATTAATTTCAAGTCAACCACGGCCGGATGTCAGTTTCTCGGCGATAGGTTGGTATCTTGGCAGTGTAAGAAACAGACTTCTGTTGCTACATCCACGGCTGAAGCTGAATACATAGCAGCTGCTAGTTGCTGTTCTCAGGTTTTATGGATTCAACAGCAGATGCGGGATTACGGTTTGAAGTTTCTTACTACTCCAATTTACATAGATAATTCGGCTGCTATTTGCATAACAAAAAACCCCGTTCACCACTCTAAAACGAAACACATTGATATTCGTTATCATTTCATCTGGGATTGTTTTGAAAAACACCTGATTGATCTGCAAAAGATCCATACTGATTTTCAAAAAGCGGATCTTTTTACGAAAGCTTTTGACAAAACCCGCTTTCGTTATCTTTTGCAGATCAACGGCATACAAAAGTTACCGGTCGAGTAACTTTCGGTTGATCATTTTTGCTTATTGATTTTCTTTTGTTTGTTTCTTTCGTGTTTTAAAAATACAAAAATAGCGTTGTGTATTTTAGGGGGAGAAATATCAGAAAATATAAAAAAATTGGAAAAATGCAAAAAGCATAAAAAATGAATGAATAAAAAATGATGAAAATTTGAGAAATTGATCCGACCAAGCGAGAAATGATATTACATCGGCGTGTGTTATCAACCACGGATAAAGTAAAACAGAAAAGCTGTAGGTTCTTGTTTGGTTAGTTAAGTGCGTAAGGGTAAATCTGATATATGCTAGTATGATATAAACATAAAAATATTGCTTGATTAATTGTGAGACACATCATGATGATTACTGTGTGATCTTGGCATTAAATAAAATGAAAAAGCAAAAACAGAATAAGAGATGTTCTGGTGTACGCATGTTTTCATTTTGCAAAGATTTAAACTTGTTTGATTTTCTTTATTTTGTCAAACGATCGGACTTTCTCTGCGTATCGAAAGATCGACCTGATTGTTGTTCGTTTGACGTTCTGCTTTATTTTCTTTGGTGTTTCGTATAATCCATCGGACTTTCTCTGCGTGTACGTGAGTACCGACCTGATTGTTGTTGGATTATACAACTTCTGCTTTACTTTACATTTCTTATTTTCCTAAACAATCGGACTTTCTCTGCGTGCCTACCAGCCGACCTGATTGTTGTTTGTTTAGGGTTCTGCGTTATTTTTGCATGAAACACCATGAACGATAAATCTCTGTGAGAATCAAATTCTGTGAAAAGTACAAAAATAATAAGAATAAGCCAGATTACCGGTATTTCTGATTGTGTGGGTTTTCACATTATCAATGCTTGCTAAATATATCTTAACATATCAGAAAGCTGTAAAAATTGATCTACCCAAGCTGAAATAAATTGAAAAATTGTATTTGCTGCCAACTTGACTTGCATGCTGATTAAAAATGAAATTGAAGTGTGTCTGATGCATATTGGCCGATATGATCTCGCGTCTGGATCTTTCTCACCAAAAATACTTAAGTTATATCAATTCTTAGTAATTTTGTTTCAATTCTGTTTGGTTTGTTATGTGAATGTCTGAAAAATCACAAAAAGATTTTAGGTATGTTTTAGCATAAGTTTGAAAAATACCAAAAAGATTTTAGGTGTGTTTGAAAATTTTACAAAAATCAAAAAGATTTTATTCTGCGTTATTTTCGATCAACCGATTAGTGAAAGATGTCAAATTATGCCGGAAACAACCAAATGGACTTGATTTGAGAAAGTTCATCAGTAAAATTGAACGAAGTTTGAGGAAAATTGATAAATTTTAAACTTTGGATGTTCAATTTGAAAAATTCATCGAAATCAGGGGTTAATTGTGAAAAAAAAATTTCAAATCTCCAAACCTGAAGTTCGGAGGGCCGAACGTGGAGTTCGGAGGTCCGAAGATGGAAGTTCGGAGGACCGAACCTCAGTATCGGACAGGGTTTGGAGGTGGCCGAATTGGGAGTTCGGTGCTACAGTTCGTCCGAACTTGGAGTTCGGAGGTCCGAACTTGGTTAGCTATATATACGCCAAACCTGAAGTTCGGAGATCATTGTTCACTGTTTATTCTCCGAACTTGCACCGAACTGCTGCCCGATTTTCGAATTTTATTTTCACTGTGTTTTTGGCGATTTCAAGGCTTATACTAGGTAGAAATCTTGATTCCGAATACACTGATGGATTTAGATTAGGTTTTTATCTTGATCTTGTTGGTTTTTGGTTCAAAAATTCGTTCGGACTTAATCCAGTTTATAGATCTGAAAATACTCCATCGAATACATGTTTTTAACAGTTAAAATTGGTTCCTATGTGTTTCTTATCAAAATCCGACCAAGGGTGCTTATTGGTTAAGTTTAATTTGGTCGTTTTCATCGAGTTTGAGATTCAAAACTCTCGGAGTTTTTCATGCTCCGAACCTGGGGTCCGGAGACTCCGAACATGGGGTTCGGAGGAGGCTCGGACAGAGTTCGGAGTCTTCAAAATTTTTGATCAAATGTTGTTCGTTTACGCAAACGACAATGATTTGACGACATCGATGATTATATCTGTTAATAACATTGGATTTAATGAATGTTTTCTTTTATGTGTTTTCAGATATGGCTAACGACTTAAAAATTGGCGATAAGCATAATATTTGTGCGCATATCGGGGTTGCACGAAGCAAACTTGATAAATTTGGAGGACCGGGAATTTTTGATTTTCTGAGACGTTCAAGGATTCACTATACCATCACTCAGCAGTGTGAAGTTTATCGGGATATCATTCTGGAATTTTGGAACACAGCTCATACAATTACTGATTCTCCAATCAGAATTGTTGCAAATGTACAAGGACGACCTGTTGAAGTCTCTGAGGCAGATATACGCAGGGTTCTACATTTAGAGTCAGACGCGACAAATGCACAGATTGAATTCCCACATGAGGATAATGTGGCTTTCTTAAAGCGGATTTGGTATACCGACGATCCAAGTAAGGAATGGGTGTACAAATCATCATTGAGTGTGCCGTACAAGTATCTTGCCCATGTGCTGTTAGTCTGTTTGGGACATCGAATTTCAGGTCATGATGAAGTCCAATAGAAAATTCTATCCTTGATGAATGCACTGGTGATGAATCGGTCCTACAATGTCTCTAGGATGATTTTCCATTATATGCGAGATAATTTGACTCAACGTCAAAAGAAAGCAGCAATTTATCCCAGATTCCTCCAAATGGTGTTGAATGACAAATATCCGGATTTGATAAAGAATGATGCACACAGAATGGAGTTGAAACATATGACGGAAGCTAGTGTTGGTGCTTTAGCGTCTTATCAGAAGAAAGCACTTGAATTTCAACCTAAGCTGAAAAGATTGATTGGCCATCTTGCCAATGTCAATTATGTGCCACCGGTAACGGGTGCACCTCGTCATGATGATGGAAGCGATTCAGAGGAGTTGGATTACAGTTGGATCATTGAACAGAACCAAATACCAATACAAGGTCGAGTGAAAAGGCCTAAGAGGCAAGTCCCAGTGGTTCAAGAACCGGTACATCAAGAACCAGAACCAGTATCTCAGCCGCCTAGAACTGAAACGGTGGTCTCAGGATCTGTTACCGTGACAGAGACACCGTCGGTGAATGTCCTTGATGATGAATCTGAGACTGATGATGACTTTCTGAATGCTGAAGTTGATTCCGAAGACTTCTCTGATACAAACAATCCGTTTGTGAGAGTCTTAATCGACTCGAAATATGTTAAGCTCGGGAAAGGTAGTGCTGAACATTTTGCCTACCGGATCAGCAAGAACAAGAACAACGATCGTTACAAAGATCGTGTGTATGATGCAGTGGCCTCATCTGAATCTGATAAAGATTATGATCCAGATGCTGATGTGATTTCTGGTAAAGGTAAGAAGTCGGTTGCTGGGTCGTCCACAGTTCTTTCAGGAAAGAAGAGACAGAAATCAGTGGCTGGGGGTAGGCTGAAGAAAAAGAAGAAAGGTGTACACCAATTTATCTTACAGCCTCGGTCTGGTGTTTCTACATCAGCTACTCCTGCAGTGTCTGTTTCTGAAGCAGCAACAACGGTTCAGACTTCAGTGTCTGACGTTCAAGCTGATTTTCTGCAAAACTTGATGAATGCCACTCGTTCGACAACTGTTAGCACAGCACCTTCAGCAAGTGCTGGTGCGCAGTTTGTTAATCAGCCAATGGGATCGACAACTCCGGTGTTCTCAACTGCTCCTGCAACTGCTTCTACTCAGTCCACACCGGATGTAAATTTCAATTTTGAAGAAGGTTCAGTTTCTTTCTCTCAGGCGAGTATCTTACAAAGCGCATTATCTGATCAACAATCACAGATTGATGCCTTGAAGGCTAAAACTGAAGCTCAAGAGAAGATGATTACAGTGCTGCGTTTTGATAATGAAGATTTGAATCAGCGGGTTGTATCTCTGCAACGTCGGGATGAAATTAAAGATCAGGAGATAATAAGATTGAAACGGGTTTGTCAGAACCAGTCTAAGATGCTTATGGAAATGAATGAGCAGTTAAAATTCTTGATCGAGAAGTTTAATGCTCAGGGGGAGATTGGAGACGGTACGGGCTGTAATGAAGATCCGTTGAGATTTTTGAATGATGATCCTGATCAGGATGATCCTGAAGGGAATGTAGGTGGTGGACCAGGCCCATCTGGAACCGCAGGTTCGAGTGCTGGAACATCATCTTCCCAGATGGAAAAAGATTCTAGAGAAGCGGTGCCAATTACTTCAATTCCATCCAATCAAGCTGCAAAGTCAATGAGTGAATTTGCTGATATGCTACAAACGCTTGAAGAAGGGGAATTTGTTGGAGATTTAACGGCCGAAGAGTTACAACGGGTGTTTGATTTAAACGATGAGGAAATGAAGAAAGCATCTGAGAAAGCTCCTGAAAAATTCAAAGATCCAGAACCAGAGTCTGATGAAGATGTGGAAGGTATTTTTGATGAAGAAATTGAAATTGAGGATATTACAGAAGAAGAGTATCCGGATTTGTATTCCAACTTCGATCAATCTGGTGGTGATGAGTTTGAGGTGTTTCCAAAAGAGAAAGATGCTGAAGTTGAGGAGATTTTGAAAAAGAAAGAATCTGAGAAACCTGAAGACCCTGTGGTTAAGGAGGCAAAGATTCAGAAACAGAATCAGACTTTTAAAGAATTCATGAAATCATTTCATGATAATTATGTGCCGCCTCCAAAACCAGTCAAGCAAAGATCGTCTTTCAAGTTTAAGGGTCAGGTGTCAGGGGAGATTATAAGTTAGATGTATGCATCAAGCTTGAAGTGCTATGGGATTAAACGTGAACATGGAATCCAGTACTTCAAGTGCGCCAAAGATTTCAGCAGTTTGCCGATCTGGGATATTCGTGAGCTGGCGAGAAAACCATTTTGCTGTTATGGCAATGATTGGTTAGGTATGCATTTCAAAAAGACTCTTGAGAGGGAATGTAATGAGGGGTTTCAGTTCTTGGATCCTCAAAAGCCAAAAAGACGACGATCCCGAACAAGAGTACATCAAAGAACTGGCAAGAGGTTGATTATCTTGGTATTTCCAAAGAAGCCTGAGGTGATGAAGAAAATACCGTTGATGAAGATGCAACAAGATTTCATCAAAGATTTGCGTTGGTGGTATTATAATGAGAAGACAGGAGAAGCAGTGATTGTACTAAGAGAAGATAACCGGGTTGTGAAGATTTACGATCCAATGTGGCTGATTAACTTGTCAAAGGCTGATATTGACGAGTTGTATCACAATCCAATCCTGTATCACCCTGATTACATGGATCAAGCGCTGAAGTTCCAAAGGGTGATAAGGGTTTGTTTTGCGTTCAACATCTTTGCTGGAAATAATCATGAGTTGGTTTGGACGGAAGATGTGGCTGCTACAAATGTTCAAAGCTTATGAAGAACGGTCCAGCTATTGCCAAGGGGGAGTTTGTTGATACACGATATGGCAATGAGCTGGATCAAACAAAGACATGAAGATTTAGGTTTTTGGTCTGGTGGCCGAACTCCGGCCGAACCCTGGCTGAGCCTTGGCCGAACCTGAGGTTCGGACAAGCCAGGGAGTTCGGACACCCGATGGCTATATATATATATGTTTATGTCTTTGTAATTGTTAAGTTTTTGTGAGAGTGAGCGAAATTTGTCTGTGAGTTTTCTCTATGTAACTCTGATTCTCTGTTAAATACGAGATTGAGTTTTATTTACGTTTGTGTGTTGATTTCTCACTTATTTACGATTGTATTCGATCAATTCGACCAAACCGATCCACGATCAGTCACTTTCAATCCTCCCTCAGAAGATCCTCAGAGTGTCTCAAGTTTTGAAAATATTGAGAGCTCAAGCCAAAGCCCACCAAGAAAAAACAGCTGAAGATTCGATTCAAAGCATCCCGTTCAAGTGTCGTACTTTGTGGATCAGGTACATCATCTACAGCTAATCCAACTGAAGAAGCTGTTGAAGTGATTGAAGGTCAGGAAAGTATACAGACAAAAGTTCATCCAAATATATGCCCTGAAAATGTTGTTAGTGACAGTCTAGACAAAGGAAAGAGGCCCGTGTTGCTAGATGATGCTACTGATAGTGAGAAAATAAAGTTTTTGCTGAAGGAGAATGAGAACAAGAGTAGAAAGATCACTGATATGATGGCTTCTGAGGTTAGCCAGTCTTTGAAAATTCGTTATCTAATAGGTGAAATTGAAGCTGGAAAGACTCAAATTGCTATGCTAAGTAAGAAATTTGATGAATGTAATGCTAATCTTGGATATCTGACCTCTTTATTTTTTAAATTTACAAAGAATAAGTCAGTAGCCACCTCAAATTAAGAACATGATAAAGATGATGGAGCTAGTGGTTCAAGAGATTTTGAAGGATTGTGTGATCCTGGAAATGTTGATTGTATGGAAGATTTAGCAAAAGAGCTTGCTGCAAGTGGTTCTGGAAATCTAAAAGACACTGATTTGGAGACTATATTGGATGATGTGAGTGATGATCTGGACACTGTTCCTACAGAAGGAAGTAGTGCTCCAAAGACAGTGATATCTCATAGGCCAGTTGATACTACAAACTGGTTTAGAGAATTGACTGCCCCACCTAAAAGATATTCTCTAAGACTCGGAGTAAGTGAGTTTGATAAATATGGGAATCGAGATGGGGTATGTGCTTGGATTATGATGCTGATAAAGAATTGCATGCTGTAATCAGAAAAGGTCATGCCCCAGTGGAGTATTATAAAAACATTAATGTCTTCCATTCCTGGACAAAGGTGGACTTAAATGCCTTGCTTAATGCACCTTTCATCAGTCGATGACAAAGTAGAGATGCTGCCTATGTTCGGAACAGACTACTGAAGGAATTAAAGAATGGATTTGCAAATTTTGAAACTGCTAAGTCTCGTCTTGTTAAGGAGAAGGATCCTGTGACAGGTGAGATTCGAAAGGTAGTAGTCTGGCCTCCTACACGAAAAGAGAAAGTTGTTCCATTGGGCGACCGATTTCCAGACGGGTCACTATCTTCGTTTATTAGATGGCACTATGACCCATCAACTGCGGAAGTAGTGATTGTCTATTCAGACTGGGAATTTTGTTTGTATGACGCTCAGAAGACTATTCAAAGAGTAACTTTGTACAAAGAATATGATCTTCGTGTGGATGCATTTAGAGCTGCTACAAGAAGCCGGGGTAGTTTCATTTCATTTGAGTCTACCTTGAAGTCTTAATGGTACTAGCCTAGGGGAAGATTGTAGGGAAATATATTTTGAGGCTTGTACATTAGACTTATTTTGTTTAGTTATTAGTTTTGGGCTTAGTATTGGGTATGTTAGGGTTTACGATTTGCGCTTGGTTAACTTGTCATGTGAATCTCGTTTTGTATATAAACCGAATCACTTGATGTGATTCGGTTAGACCTTTGATCGAGATTTTGGAAGAAGGTGCTGGAGGATTACGATTTGGTTATCTATTACGTGTACTCATACTATCACTTTGATCAATAGTAAGTATTTTCTTTGGTGTTTGTTTGATTATTATTCATTACATCGTTTTCTTCTACTTGACACATACTAAACCGGATTCCGCACGGTTTAGTGTGAAGATATCGTGTAACGTTCAAGGATTCTGAACTTACAGTTTATGTATTCTACTTCTAGAACTGTCGCGGACCGCTAACCCATATCATTATAAACTCGCGGTCCGCGAGTTGTGTTCTGTCAGTTTTCCAAAAAGGAGCAGACGCGGACCGCGACCCTCGTGCATAAACTATTTGCGGTTCGCGTCTGTTGTTTGACCCGCGGACTGTATTAATATTTCTATTTTTGTCCGATTCGATTGTTGGGTTTGATAGTACTGAATAGTTGGTTCATAATCCTTTATTTCCACATAGTTAGTTTGTTTGGAGACGTTTAATTCTATTGGGTTCCTAGTTTTGAAACAAACCAGAATCGAATCTTAACTTGTGTAAACCCATCCGGTTTGATCTCATTAATCATTATAACCTAATGGGTCTAAAGCTTTCTTATAAAGTTCCTAGCCATTTACAGGGATAATAATTGTGGTTATGTATAATATCAAAGATAACATTTTATCTCCCATGCACTTATATACATCATAAAGTGGTACCTACTGTAAAGGTGATTGTACTTTCAAATTTTCTTGCTCAATATTGTTCTTACAACAGTAGCTAATCACTCGTTTTCCCTTTCCTTAACCTTCATTTAGCAAGTTTCTATGAGCATAAGTAACCTATAACACTTCATAGTTGCATTTTGGTGATTCAGTTTGACAATACGTACCTTGTGCTAAGTCTTGATCCCTTATCTTGATCCTTATCAGTCGCTAACTACTCAAGAATCTCCTGTTACCAAGTTTTCAGTTAGCTAACCCGACATTGTTCACCATTCAACTCTTGAATTATCGAAACCATGAAAAATGGAAACTTACCTACACTTGGATGGCTTAAAATCATGCTTTAATCCCCAAGAATTCCATAATAGTGCTCTGGAAGACGCTCTGGTCGATATCACAGGAGTGAAGTGCAGATAATTGAGAATGGTGAAGTTATAGGGTGATGTGAGGACAAAAACATAGTTTTTGCCGTCTAGGTTAACTCGCGGACCGCTAGGGTATTCCTAGCAAACTCGTGGTCTGTAATTTTGGTATATATGGAATTCTCGCAGACCTGATCCGAATGTTGACCCGTCCCGGTGATCTTTGGCAACTCTGTTGATACACGATGTGGCAACGAGCTGGATCAGACAAAGCGACAAAGACACGAAGATTTCAACTAAAGGTTCTGGTGGCCAAACTCCGGCCGAACCTTGGCCGAGCCTTGGCCGAACCTCAAGTTCGGACAAGCTATGGAGATCGACCGACCGAAGATCTATATATAGGTTTTGTGTGTGTCTTTGTAACTAGTTTTTGAGAGTGAGCGAACTTCTGTGAGAGTGTGTGTGTTTGTACTTTGAGTCTCTTGTAATCAAGTTGTTAATGAGAGATTGAGTTATTTACATCATTTGTTTACATTCTCATTTACACAATTGTTATCGAACTAGACCGATCCCACGCTCCAGCGTTTTCAAGTGGTATTAGAGCTTTTTGGTATCGTTTGGTTTGATTTGGTGCAATTGTGTGTTTCAAAGTTCGTTTTCAATTTCATCTCTGAAAAATTACGTGAAAAACATCATGTTTTACGTCATAATTTCTTGTTTCTGTCCGTTTTTGTTCATCTGAACTTTCTGAGCTCGTTTGAGTGCATTTTTCTGTGAGATCCAAAAATTTTCGAAAAAATTCTCGTTCGGCCGAACCTACAGTTCGGCGTAACCGCTCCGAGTTTCAAGTTTGGAGTGAAGTTCGGTCAGTTTCTTCGTTCGTTGAGAGTTCGGTGGTATTTCGGAGGCAGTTCGGTGAGAATTCATCTTCGGTGAGAGTTCGGACATAGATCGGAGAGAGATCATTGAGAGTTCGGAGGTTTTGACTCTGTTTCAGAAAAGCTGAGTTCGGTGACAGGTTCGGAGGACGTTCGGACTGTTTACTTGAGTTCGGAGAAGGTTCGGAGCACGTTCGGAGGTTGTCACAAGTTCGGAGCAAGTTCGGACTAATCAGAATCTTGAAATTTTTCAAAATGTCGGAACTTCAAGCATTTGCTGCAATTCAATCTCAGATGCAAACTTTATTGAATTATGATAATGAGATTGGGACATCACAGAAAGTTCCCAAACTTCTTAAGTTTGAAGATTACGCTAATTGGAAGAAAAGGTTCGAAGCCTACATTGGGACAACGGATCCGGACTTATGGATTGCTATGGATGCTCCATACGTATATCCTGTTGGAATTAATAATGTGCCCATAATGCAACTGAACCTTGACATAACTCAAAAGGCTGATTTTACTAGAGAACAAAAGGCTTATGGTTGTTGAACTCAAGCTTTACCTAAGGAGTTGCTACACTAATTTAAAAGCTGTAAAGATTCACATGAATTGTGGACGACTTTGAAAGAAAGGTGTGAAGGCAACGACCAATATAAGAAGAGTAAAAAGAAGGTTCTCAACAAGGAATTCGACAATTGCAAACATTTTGATGGTGAAGGCGTTCCTGAGCTGATTTCAAGATATTACCATTTGTTGTCTGAAATGGATACTGTTCAAATCAAGAAGGAAGATGAAGAGCTTAAGGAAAAATTGCTTGAAGGTCTACCATCAAAATAGGAATCTTATGTGCTGATGATCATTAATGATAAATATTATTCTGATTTGACATTTGTGAAACTATTGGGAAAATTGCAAGCTAGAGACTTGGAGATGAAAAATGTGAATACTACTCCTGCAGAAGTCCAGAATCCTGATGTTTACTGTGGATCAAATGCAGCAACAATTTCAGGTAAATCAGCTAAAGTGACAAGTTCTACACCAGCAACGGCCTTCGTAGCTGGGAATCTACCTGGACACATTTCAAATTCAGGAACTGGAATGGGCTCAAATAGTTATGAATATAATTACAATTCTGGAGGGAGTAATGTTTCAATCCCAGCAAGTAATTTGATGAACACGAGCAAAATGGCTATGTCAGTGTCAACAACTAAAGACTATATGGCTCTTTTCTTTGCTTTATTGTCATCTTATTATGGACTTATAACTGGAAATGTTAACAATGCCAAACTGACTGAAGAAGATTATGATCCGGTGGATCCTGATGATTTGGAGCTGATGGATATAAATTGGCAATTTTCCATGCTTGCTAGGAGAGTAAAGAGATTCTTGAAAAAGATTGGTAGAAAAGACCTGAATTCTGGAGGAAGAATTGGTTTTGACAAGTTGAAGGTGAGGTGTTATAATTATTCCAATTTCGGACACTTCGCTCGAGAATGCTCTCAACCAAAAAAGCAAGAATACAAAAAATTTTCTCTCAAGTATAATGCTTCAGGAACCAACAACACATCGAATTCAGGGAGTTCTTCTAATTCTAAACCTAATTCTGAACCTACAAAAGCCCTTGTATCTCAAGTAGATAAAACTTAGAATTGGGGTAACTAATTCACTGATTCATCTGCATTGATTGTGCAGCATGTGCAGGATGAAGACACTATGACGGAATCCACTCAAGATGAAGATGAAATTCATGGTGAAGCGATTGGTGAAGGTATTGTTGGAGTCAATGATGAAGCAGGAGTATCGGATTCAAAGAATGATCATAAATCTATTTCAGAAGAAAAAATTTATTTCATGGCCGGTTTATATGAGAAGGTAGAATCAGATGTTGTTCTCTTGTTAGAAAAGCAAATTCAAGTTCTAACTGAGGAGAAGGAAGCACTAATTCGTGAATGTGAAGCCGTGAAAGCTGAAGCGATTGAAAAAGCCAATGATTTCGAGAACTTATATAAAAAGAGTCTTCCACTGAAGCAACAATATGAAAAGGCTCAGCAAAATGCTGTGGAAATTGCTGACAAGATGATTGCACTTCAGAAAGAAATGCAGAAGCTATCTGATGAGAACAAAAGTTTGAAACAGGAGGTCGGTACATTGAAAAGGAGTAACATCACAGAATCAGTTGCTTTTATGGCCGATACTTCTAAGGTAGTTTCGTATCCTCCAATGTGCAAGTCTTGTGATGATTTTGCTACCATTAAGAGTTCGCTCTTAGACGAAAAGACAAAACTCAATGATCTTTTGTCGGTAGCAAGAGCAGATAAGAATATATATAAGGAAAGATGGGAAGGAACAACTAAGGAGTTGTTGTCGGTTCACGAGCAGTTACGTTTACAAAAAATTGATTTTTCAAACCAATCTGAGCTGCTTGTGACTGTACAAAAGGACTTGGCTGATAGTCAGAAACTTGTTGCAGATCTAAAAATTGAAAATTTTGAACTAAAACAAAAGATTGATTATGTTCAAGTTTCATCTTCATTTACCAACTTTCTTTACAAGACTGAAAAAGAAAATAATTCTGGTAAATTGAGTCAAGTTCCACCTCCTGTTGTTATTACAAATGGACCTTCATCTGAAGAAAAAGTGGAAGTTCCTTCTCATGACAAACAGAGCAATCATCAATCAATTAAATCAGTGTCTCCTAAAACTTCAACCGGAAAATCTATTCTGGATTCGACGGTTGATGAACTGTTTTATGATGTCTCAGACTTTGATAAAGTTGATGATTTAGTCTCTGAAACAGACATTGAATGTTCCAAACCACTCGTTCAAAGGTTTCTAAGCCAGATCACCAAGATTTGATTTCAAATTTCGACCATCAGATATGAGCTTACGAAATTAAGTGAGTTTGAACAAAAACAGATTGCTAGAAGCAAGTCCGTTGAAGGTAAGAAAGTCAAGAATGGTAGAGTTGGATTTGTGCCTCCGGCAAACCCAAAAGCTTTTGAAAAAGGTTCTTCTTCTAAGGTTTTAAAACCTGCAAAAGCCAAGGTTGGCAATTCCATTCTGAACATCAACTTTGACAATTCTGACAATTGGGTGACCTATCGTTTAAAAGGATCTGATAAGATTTATAGCGATAAAGATTTTCCTTTGGATATGGTCAATCCCAATTTAATTGATAAAATCTGTTCTGGCAAGTATGATCCTGCTTATGATCCCAAGATGAGAAGTGTGCCCATTAAGAAGGGAAATGGAAGTATTAATGTAATGGACACACTTGATTCTGAATTTGACTCTGGGTTAGTTAACAGGGTGAAAAATTCAGTTCAAAAGTCTTTAAACAAGAAATCTTCAAAATCAACTTTTCAAACACCACCAAGAGGTTTTTACAATCAAATGCAACCAATGCAATCAAATTTTAGAAAACCGAGTCCTTATGTCAAAAGGTCACAATTTTACAATGACGAGAGTTTTTATGATGAGTTTGGTTGTGGACTGAATCAACCTGTTTTTGGAAGGGGTCCAAAATGGGTTGATCATGGATTTCAAAGTAATTATGGTCCAAGATTTGGTGGGAGAAGAAACAGATTTCAGAATCATGAGGATCATCATTTTTTTGGAAGTTCATATGTTAGAGGTCAATTTGGTATTGTGATGATTTTTCGGAAAATGTTTTAGGATATGAGTCTGGTTATAATGATGAATTTGGAAATCATTGTGTGTTTAACCGAAAGGGTTTGAAACCCAAGACCCAAAAACTTGTTGTGGAGTCCGAAGTAGATGATGACACGAGCGGAAAAGTTATAATAGATAAGCGAAAATATTTTAAATGAAAAGCTCGTGGTCATACATATCGGACTTGTCCATTGAAGAAGCCTAAATCTGGCAAGTCTGATGCCGAAAAATCTGATGACGTTTCTGAAGGATAACAGATGGAAACACCTGTTTCCAAAAAGAAAGTCAGATTTGTGGATTATAAGGGGAGAGTTCATTTTTTCGATGAGTCATCTAATTTTAAAAAACATAACACTGAAAAGAAATCGGAAAATGAGACTGAAAAAGTTAAATCAATTCTTAAAAACTCTACCTCAGGATCTAAAGGCTTTTCAAATGATGCATGGAAACCCTAAGGGTTCATCCATGGCTGGTGATGATTTTGTTGAAGATGACGGTCGACCCAAAGCTTCAAGCTTGGGTTCGTCCCAATACTAATCTTCTGTTTTAATTTATGCAGGGATCTTCGCGACAACTGATGAATAACATTTGGGTTGTTGATAGCGGAGCATCTCGGCACATGACTGGTGATATCTCTTTGTTTCATGATGTGAAGTACTTCGATGGAGGTAAAGTCACAGGAATTGGTAAATTGTCGAATGGTGCAGTCACATTTGAGAATGTTGAATATGTTAAAGAATTGGAGTATAATCTTCTGAGCGTCTCCCAGATCTGTTACAAGCAATACACAACTGCTTTCACGGGGATTGAATGTGTGATACTGAAACCTGATTTCAAGATTCCAGATGAATATGTGGTAATGCGAGCACCGCGAGTTTCAAATTTGTATATGCTCGACATGAATTCAGCCAAAGCAACTGCCGCGGGTCAATGTTTCTTATCGAAAGCTTCAGAAAGAGATTCCATTCTATGGCATCGTCGCATGGGACACATCCATTATCGAAAAATGAACGAACTTGTGCGGAGGGGTCTTGTCGAAGGGGTTCCAAAGTAGCAGTTTGTCTTCAACGATGTGTGTGTGAGTTGCAAGAAGGGAAAACAGAAAAGAAAATCCCATCCACTGAAGAAATACCATTTAATTGAAGTACCATTAGAAGTACTTCACATGGATCTTTTCGGTCCTGTGAATCGTTAAAGTATTTCTGGGAATTGGTATTGTCTTGTGGTTACTGACGAATATTCAAGATACTCTTGGGTTGATTATCTGGTCTCTAAGGATGAAACATCGAGAATCTTTATTAATCTGATTACTACACTTGAGTCATTGTATAAATTGATGATACGAAGGATTCGCAGTGACAATGGCACGGAGTTCAAGAATTCAGCCGTGAGGACATTTTATATAGGAAAAGGAATTGTACACGAGTTCAGCACACCATACACACCTCAGCAAAACGGCGTGGCAGAAAGAAAGAATCGTACAATCATTGAAATAGCGCGAACGATGTTGGCTGATGCTCAATTGCATGTTCCTTTCTGGACGGAAGCTGTCAACACCGCATGTTACGTGCTTAATCGAGTGCTTACCGTTAAACGTCTTGGGAAGACATGTTATGAATTATTTAAGAATCGTAAGCCTAATCTCGATTATTTGGAGCCTTTTGGGTGTCCCTGTACCGTATTAGCGTCTGCGGGCAAATTTGACGACAAAGTCTTTGAAGGATTGTTTGTCGGTTACTCGAATCAAAAGAAACGAGTGTCGGTTACTCGAATCAAAAGAAACGAGTATTCAATAAGCAGACTGGTACTGTGGTAGAATATTTGCATGTGGATTTTCAATCCTATACTTTACCACCCAGAGGTGTTGGACCGGACTGGCTGTTCGATTATAAAGCTCTTTTTGAAAATCTTGAATCGACAGCAGAGATGTCTGATGAGCAACTTACTCGAGTCTTTATTGAATTATAAGACGATACTCCGGTTCTAAATATACAAACTCTACCGACTCCAGTAGCGCCTGTTGCTGATGATTATTTGACCGAGACTTCGAATGATTTGACAATTGCGGCTGATGATATGTCTTCTGATGATGATAGTGAATTTCATGAAGCCATGACACATCAGGTGGAAATTCCTACTAAAAAACTCGATCCACAAGTTGATGCTACTTCAAACAAAGTTGATGCTAATACAACTGACAATGTGGTCAATTCACAAGTTGATGCTATTTCAAATGATGCTGATGTCAATACAACTGATACTGTGGTGGTTGAGGAAGATCCTGTTCCTGGTATGGCTGAAACGGTGATTGTTCCAATTCATCAGACACTCCGGATAAACACCATGCATCCACAAGATAATATTATTGGTGATTTAAATGAAGGGGTGCGTACGAGACATCAAATTGAGAGCAGTGCGTTACTATCAGCTCTGGAATCTGGTGTTCAGGAAGAAGCGTACCCATTCATGCTTTATATCTCAGATCGAGCCAAAAGATGTACATGAAGCTTTATTAGATGGCTCGTGGGTTGAAGCAATGAAGGAAGAGTTACTACAATTTCAAAAGTTAGGAGTGTGGCACCTGGAAGACTTACCAGCGGGAAGCAAAGAACTATGTGGTACACGGTGGGTGTATAAATGCAAACGAGATGATCGCGGAGTCATAGTCAGTAACAAGGCTCGTTTGGTTGTTCAAGGGTTTTCTCAGGAAGAAGGAATCAATTTTAACGAGGTGTATGCACCGGTTGCCAGAATCGAAGCTATACGAATCTTTTTGGCATATGCAGCACATCGTGGATTCAAGGTCTTCCAAATGGATGTTAAGAATGCGTTTATTTACGGCAAGGTCAAAGAAGAAGTGTACGTCAAACAACCTCCGGGATTCTTCGATCCTGATTATCCGGAGAAGGTTTATAAGTTGGACAAAGCACTAAATGGTCTCCATCAGGCTCCTCGAGCTTGGTATGAGACGTTGTCCACTTATTTACTCAACAACGGATTCAAGCGTGGGTTGTTTGATCCTACTTTATTCTGTCGTAAAACGGGGGAGGATCTTCTATTGGTACAAATTTATGTAGATGATATCATTTTTGGCTGCTCAAACGCAAAGTTATCGAAGGAATTCGAGACTTGAATGCAAACAAGGTTCGAGATGAGTTCAATGGGGGAAATGTCGTTCTTCTTGGGCTTACAAGTTCAGCAATCTGACAAGGGAATTTTCATTCATAAGAAAAAATATGTGAATGATGATAGAATCGATTCAAGGTGGAAAATGTTCGCATTCCTGGAACTCCTATTCAGCTGTCACATGGCATGTGTCCTGATGACGACGGTGAAACAGTAGATGTCACTCGTTATAGGGCAATGATAGGTTCATTGATGTATCTTACACATAGTCGACCTGATATAATGTTTGTTGTATGTTTGTGTGCCAGGTACCAAGCAGCACCTCGGGTTTCTCACATGGAAGCAGTTAAGAGGATTCTAGCTTATCTAAAGGGTAACGCAGATCTCCGGATCTGGTATCCTCATGATGATAAGTTCGACCTGTCGGCGTATACGGATTCGGACTACGGCGGTTGCAAGATCAATTTCAAGTCAATGACCGTTTGGTATCTCGGCAGTGTAAGAAGCAGACTTCTGTTGCTACATCCACGGCTGAAGCTGAATATATAGCGGATGCTAGTTGCTGCTCTCAGGTTTTATGGATACAACAGCAGATGCGGGATTACGGTTTGAAGTTTCTTACTACTCCAATTTATATAGATAACTCGGCTGCCATTTGCATAACTAAAAACCCCGTTCACCACTCTAAAACGAAACATACTGATATTCGTTATCACTTCATCCGTGACTGTTTTGAGAAACACTTGATTGATCTGCAAAAGATCCATATTGATTTTCAAAAAGCGGATCTTTTTACGAAAGCTTTTGACAAAACCCGCTTTCGTTATCTTTTGCAGATCAACAGCATACAAAAGTTACCTGTTGAGTAACTTTCGGTTGATCATTTTTACTTTTGTTTTACTTTTGTTGTCTGTTTTTTTTCTTTTCTTATTACAAAAATCCAAAAATAGAGTTTTGTATTTTAGGGGGAGAAAATCAGAAAATATTTTAAAAAATGGAAAAATCAGAAAATATAAAAAAAATGGAAAAATGCAAAAAGCATAAAAAATTTGGAAAAATCAAAAATTGAGAAATTGATCCGACCAAGCGAAAAGTGATATTACATCGGCATGTGTTATTAACCACGGATAAAGTAAAATTAAAGGTTGTAGGTACTTGTTTGGTTAGTTAAATGCGTAAGGGCAAATCTGATATATGCTAGTATGATATAAACATAAAAATCTGTTTGATTAAATGTAAGGCAAATCATGACGAATGCTGTGTGATCTTGGCATTAAATGAAATGAAAAAGCAAAAACAGAATAAGAGATGTTCTGGTATGCATGCTTTTATTTTGCAAAGATTTAAACTTGTTTGATTTTCTTTATTTTGTCAAACGATCGGCCTTTCTTTGCGTATCGAAAAATCGACCTGATTGGTGTTCGTTTGAGGTTCTGCTTTATTTTCTTTGGTGTTTCGTATAACTTATCGGACTTTCTCTGCGTGTGCGGGAGCACCGACCTGATTGTTGTTGGGTTATATAATTTCTGCTTTATTTTCTATTTTTTATTTTCCTAAACAATCGGACTTTCTCTGCGTGCCTACTGGCTGAACTGATTGTTGTTTGTTTAGGGTTCTACTTTATTTTGCATGAAACACCATGGACGATAAATCTCGGTGGAAATCAATTTCTGTGGAAAAAAAATAAGAATAAGCCAGATTATCGGTATTTCTGATTGTGTGGGCTATCATATTGTCAATGCGTGCTAAATATACCTTAACATATCAGAAAGCTATAAATATTGATCTGCCCAAACTGAAATAAACTGAAAAGTTGTATTTGCTGCCAACTTGACTTGCATGTTGATTAAAAATGAAATTGAAGTGTGTCTGATGCATATTAGCCGATATGATCACGCGTCTGGATCTTTCTCAAAAAATATTTAATTTATATTAGTTTAGGTTTGTGTATTTCATTTCTGTTTTGGTTTGTTGCTTCGATATCTGAAAATCACAAAAAGATTTTAGGAGTGTTTTAGCATAATTTTGTAAAAATCCAAAAAAAAAAAAGATTTTGATTCTGCTTTATTTTCGATCAACCGTTATTGAAAAATTCAAAATTATGCTAGAGACAACCAAACGGATTTGATTTCAGTAACCTCATCATTAAATTGAATGAAGTTTGAGGAAAATTGTTAAATCTTAAAACTTTTGGGTTTCAATTTGAAAATTCATCAATTTCAGGGGTTAATTTGAAAATTTTTGAAATCTCCAAACCTAGAGTTCGGAGGTCCGAAGCTCACCATCGGACAAGGTTTGGAGAGGCCGAATGTGGAGTTCGGCGTAACTGTTGGTCCGAACGTGGAGTTCGGAGGACGTTCAGAGGTCCGAACGTCTTGGGCTATAAATACGCCAATCCTGGAGTTCGGAGGTCATATGTTATTGTTATCTCTGAACTTACACCGAAACGGCTGCCAAAATTCCAAATTTTTATTTAGCGAACTATTGACGGATTTGAGACTTGTTCTAGGTAGGTTTAACGATTCCGAGTTCAATGGTGTGTTTAGATTTGATTTTTAACCACTGGATGTAGGATTTTTGCTTAAAAACTCGTTCGGTCTGTAACCAGTTTCTAGATCTGAAAATAAACCATCTAAAATTCGTTTTTAACAGTTAAAAGTGGTTCCTATGTGCTTATAATCAAAAACCGACCATGGGTGTTGATTTGTGTGGTCTGATTTGGTCGTTTTCACTGGTTTTTAAATTCAAACTCATCGAAGTTCTTCAGACTCCGAACCTGGGGTTCGGAGACTCCGAATGTGGGGTTCGGAGGGGGCTCGGACAGAGTTCGGCGGGTCTATAAAATTTTTGATCAAATGTTGTTCGTTTACACAAACGACAATGATTTAACGAAATCGGTGATTATATCTGTTAATAATATTGAATTTAATGAATGTGTTATCTTATGTGTTTTCAGATATGGCCAACGACCTGAAAATCGGTGACAAACATAACATCTGTGCGCATATCGGTGTTACACGAGGCAAACTTGAAAAATTTGGAGGATCCGGGATATTTGAGTTTCTAAGACGGTCCAGAATCCATTATGCCATCAATCAACAATGTGATGTGTATCGAGACATTATTCTGGAATTTTGGAATACTACACGAACAATTACTGATGCTCCTATCAGAATCGTTGCAACTATTCAAGGTCGACCAGTAGAAATTACTGAAGTAGATATTCGCAGAGTTTTGAAGTTAGAATCTGATACAACAACGGCACCAATAGAGTTTTCTCATGAAGACAACGTGGCGTTTCTGAAGCGGATTTGGTATACTGATAATCCGAGTAAAGAGTGGGTTTACAAATCATCGCTGAGCATTCCGTACAAGTATTTGGCGTACTTGTTGTTGGTTTGCTTAGGGCATAGAATATCTGGGCATGATGAAGTTCAACAAATTATATTGTCTCTGATGAATGCTTTAGTGATGAACAGGCCGTATAATGTTGATGGGATGATTTTTCATTACATGAGAGATAATCTCACTCAAAGGCAGAAGAAAGCGGCAATCTATCCCAGATTCCTTCAGATGATTCTTAATGACCGATATCCTGATCTTGTGAAGCATGAAGCACAGAAAATGGAGCTGAAACATATGTCGGAGGCAAGTGTTGGTGCTCTGGCGTCTTATCAAAACAAGACACCAGAGTTTCAGCCGAAATTGAAGCGTTTGATTGGTCATTTACCAATGTCAATTACGTGGCACCAGCACGGGGTGCACCTCGTCATGAAGATGGTAGTGATTCAGAGGAACTCGATTACAGCTGGATTGAGGAACAGAATCAGATTCCACAACAAGGTCGAGTAAAAAGACCTAAAAGACAAGTTCCAGTGGTCCAGGAACCAATGAATCAAGGACTTGAACAAGTTGTATCTAAACCGCCAACTACTGAACCGGTGGTCTCAGCACAGGAAGTTCCTGTATCTGTCAACGTGACTGAGACACCAGCAGTAAATACCCTGGAAGATGAATCCGACGAAGATGAGGAGGATCTGAATGTTAAGGCTGACTCTGAAGACTTTTCTGACACAAACAATCCGTTTGTGAGAGTCTTGATCAACTCAAAGTATGTAAAGCTCAGGAAAGGTAGCGATGAACATTTCACTTACCGAATCAGCAAGACCAAGAGCAATGATCGCTACTGCCACCGTTACTGCTTTAACACATTCCACACCTGAAGTGAATTTCAGTTTTGAACAAGGCTCAGTTTCTTTCTCTCAATCCAGTATTCTTCAGAGTGCGTTATCTGATCAACAGTCTCAAATTGATGCCTTGAAGGCTAAGAATGAGGAACAAGAGAAGATTATTATTGTGCTATGCTTAGATAATGATGATTTGAAGGAACAGACTCGAGCTCAGAGTCAACAGAGCACAACTTTGCAGAGTCGGGACGTAGCCAAAGATCAATAGATTCTAAGATTAAACAGGGCTAGTCAGACTCAGTGTCAAATGCTTCTTTCAATGGGTGAGCAAATAAAATTATTGATGGAGAAGTTTAAAGCTCAGGGGGAGATTGGAGATAACCCGGGTTGTAATGAAGATCCGATGAGATTTCTGAACGATGATCCTGATCAAGATGATTCTCAGCGGAACGTTGGTGGAGGACCAGGCCCGTCTGGAACCGTTGGTTCGGGTGCTGGGACATCTACTTCCTAGGGGGAGAAAGACTCTCGAGAAGTTATGCCGATCACCTCAATTTCATCAAATCAAGCGGCAACGAGTATGAGTGATTTTGCACAAATGTTGCAGACGCTTGAATAAGGTGAGTTTGTTGGTGATTTAACGGCTGAAGAGTTGCAAAGGGTGTTTGATCTGAATGATGAAGAGATGAGAAAAGCATCTAAGAAAGCTCCGAAGAAATATGAATCATCTGAACCAGAGTCTGATGAAGACGAAGAAGGTATTTTTGAAGAAGAGATTGAGGTAGAGGGTATCACAGAAGAAGAATATCCAGATTTATACTCCAACTTCAACAATAATCAATCTGGTGATGATTTTGAGGTATTTCCTAAGGAAAAAGATGTTGAAGCTGAGGAAAGATTGAGAAAGAAAGAATCAGAAAAACCTGAAGACCCGGTGGTTAAGGAGGCTAAAGTTCAGAAACAGCGTCAGACATTTGACGAGTTCATGAAAACTTTTCATGCCAACTATGTTCCGCCTCCGAAGCCAATCAAGCAAAGATCATTCTTTAAATTCAAGGGTCAAGCTTCAGGTGATATAATAAGTTGGATGTATGCTTCGAGTTTGAAGGGCTACGGGATTAAACGAGAACATGGAATCCAGTACTTCAAATGTGCCAAAGATTTTAGTAGTCTGCCAGTTTGGGATATTCGTGAGTTGACCAGAAAGCCATTTTGCAGTTATGGCAATGATTGGTTGGGTATGCACTTCAAGAAGACACTTAAGAGGGAATGTCAAGAAGGATTTCAATTCTGATTACATGGAACAAGCGCTAAAGTTCCAGAGGGTGATAAGGGTTTGCTTTGAATTCAACATCTATGCTGGAAATAATCATGATTTGGTCAGGAAGGGTGATGAGGCTGCTGCAGATGCTCAAGGATGAGAAAGAACGGTCCAACTGTTGCCAAGGGGGAGTTTGTTGATACACGATGTGGCAACGAGCTGGATCAAACAATGCAATAGAGACACGAAGATTTCCACTAAAGGTTCTGGTGGCCGAACTCTGGCCGAACCTTGGCCGAGCCTTGGCCGAACCTCAAGTTTGGACAAGCTATGGAGTTCGGCCGACCGAAGATCTATATATAGGTTTTATGTGTGTCTTTGTAACTAGTTTTTGAGAGTGAGCGAATTTCTGTGAGAGTGTGTGTGTTTGTACTCTGAGTCTCTTGTAATCAAGTTGTTAATGAGAGATTGAGTTATTTACACCGTTTGTTTACATTCTCATTTACACAATTGTTATCGAACTAGACCGATCCCACGCTCCAGCGTTTTCAAACTCGCGGACCGCTACTCAAGTTTTGAAGTGTCGCGGTCCGCGACTTTCTGAGATTCCAATTCTTTCTTATTTATTCATTTTCAGTTTGGGTTTGGGTGTTACACCATCATCAGTATTGTTTATCCACCTAAGCTCATGCATCTTTTCTTTCAATTTATGTATGTGAATTTGATTATCATTCAAGTACATTAAATGAATGTAATGAGAGCCATATGCAACTAAATTCATAGCAGTTCTTACCTATTTGTCAAAACACACCTGGAGTTACTATTAGACAACTTGAGTTACCATCCTTTTCTTAAGTGTTAAGTCTCTAATTTCATGCAAACGGATAAGATGGATTCGAATGATCACAAGGTCTTTGTCGATGCAAAACAGATGTGATCACCGAATTATTGATGGATATGAATGGATGGATGAGACTCAAGGACATTGCGGATGCAAAGCAGACCAGTATCATGTAATGGATGAGATGACACCAAGTTCTTTGCGTAAGCAAAACAGATGGTGTGTCGGGGGTGAAATCAGAGACCTAAGACTAAAGAAACAAATGGTGTGTACATAGATTCAAGACTCACAGAATGAAATTAAGTAACATAATATTTATGAGAACATATCCAAGGCTGTATTTTGAACTTAATGGATCATTAATTTAGCAAAAATTAAGTTTAAGTGAAACACAAGACATAGCTTACTCCTTTACAAGCTGAGCCTACTTATACATCATATAATAGTACTATCTGACCTAATCCAAGCAAATTCATGGTCAGGCATATACATGTAGATGTTGTAAGGACCAATTTCACATCAAGAATCTCGACTTTGACCGAGAACGAAGATCGGATTCGAAAACCCAAGAGACCATGATGTGGAGAAGAATCTAGGATAATCAAAATACTAGAAAGATGATAAATAAGTCGAATGATTTCATTGGACCGAATGATTACAAAAACAAGAAATCATGACAAACACATAATCTCTCTCTAGAAATCCATTACTCTCTCTCTCTAGAATGGAATCTCACACCACTCTACAAGATTTCATCATCTCCACACTCAGAGACTCTTTTGCTTGTAATGGGCACCCTCACTATACATAGTGAGGGTGACTAACAACAGAAAACATAAATAAATGAAAGAAAGTACAAGTAAATCAAATAAAATGAAATATTAATTAAATAAAAATTGATTTAATTAATCCGAAGCTTGACTCGCTCGAACCGATCTTCCCTTGACTTTTACGTTAACTGTTGACCCGAACGGTTGACTTTTCCAGAAAATGGTCTTCGGTCCAATTCGCAAGCCTCAAGCATCACAATCCGTATCTCTGAATCATTTCACATGTTTACTTCAGTCAAATGCTTCGGTAAACAGATTTGATGGCGTCAGTCACATGGATTTTAGTTCCAACATATTCCCCCTTGACTGATGCTTTCAAATCTGTTCAACTGCTGAAGAACCGCTCTGTCATACATCTTCAATGAGAAACTGATAAACCCAAAACTTTCTGTTGTAGAGATTCCCCCTCTGAATAAGCTTCTTCTATTCTCGTTTCTCCAGTCGAGAGCCAAGTGTTCCGCTCACTCTGTTCACACGGTCGGGTACAATACTAAGAAAATGCTGAACATTGGAGTCATAACAACAACAAACTGAATCAGATAAACCAATCAATCATCGAACATGCTCCAACTTCAGATAATCGACCCGATAATCCAGTTCCATAATAATTCATCCTATTTCTCTAAATCTCTTTGAAAAACATCCAATGTGGAAGCGAAAAATCAGATGTAGAGAGTCGAACCATCGCGATAGGTTTCCTAGAGAAACCAGATAAACAACCTTGAAATCGGACAATCTTGCGAAAACCCGGAAGCCAGATGCTGACAGTTGTGAATAATCCGCTGACTGAGGTTGGATGCGAAAATAAAATAAAGTGTCAAATTTATGAAAATTGGAGATCTCGAGCGAAAATAATCATAACCAGAGTCTTCGTAAGTTTGGGTGAAGAAAACGAGCTCGGAAAAATATTCCGTGAAGATCTCTAAGAAATATTGGTGAAAACAACGCGATCTGAAAAATTCCGTCAATTTTCATCAAGTTACGGCCTTCTGAGAGATTTAATGGATAAATTCCAATAATTAACTAAGATTCTAGTTAATCCGGTTAGCTGACATCAGCGCTGCATCAGCTAAAATAAACCGTGAGACATAACGGAAAAACCTTTTTAATTAACCGGATAATAAAGCTAACCTGTCAGTGGTCGATAGCCAACGTGCGCGTGACGCCAATAAACGAGAAGCCCAATGAGTAATCGGAATAAATCCATGACCAATAAAAAATTTCCGCAATTCCGTTCGTGGCGTTATCGCGTTCATCTTGTAAAAGACTGATGGAAAAAAGCACAATTCAACGAAAATGCTTAAATATCATCAGTTGAATTAAATCCCATAGAAAAAAAACCTTGATCCTTGTCAAATTGAATAGACCAATTGGATTTTAGGTAGAGAAAACCAGAATCCGTGTGGGGGGGTTCTAAGCCAATCAGAAAATAGCACATAAAGGATCTGACGGCCCTTAGAAAACTCAGATCCAGTGGCTTAGAAGGAGAAATCCGTGTGCATGGGTCATCAGCCAATGAGAGCATGACAACCAAATATCTCCAATGGTTCTCTTGAAAGGTTGGGTCCCACGCGCTATTCTCCTTGACCAATCAGGAAGCCACAACAATTGAGCCTTTAACGAATCAATTTGAATCTATTGGGACCCACTCCATTTCCATCCTCCAATCACAGTTCAACAAAATGAAAGGTTGACTAGGGCTACACGACAAACAGGAGAGACAATATTCACAGTTGACCAATCAGGTCATGCTATGTCATCTGGCTGTCTCATCTTCACCATAAAAACGTAACAGCTCCCGAAACCCTAATTTCTGATCTGGAAAACGAGCATTTCCACCGGAAAATCGTAAAAACGCTGTAACTCAGTCAAAACTCAACCATTTTTGACAAAATTAAGTTCGTTGAGTCCCAAATTCGATCCTCTATCCATATGTACGAACAGAATCCTCCGAAACAGTCTCAAACGAAAACCCAGAAAACAAGTCTGCTAGCTTCCCAAGTTCGCTAAAGCATACCAGAAGTCCGCTAAAGGGTAGAGAAGTTCGCTAAGGCACTTCTCAAGTTCGCTAAGGCACTTCTCAAGTCCGCTAAGGACTCAAGTCCGCTAAAGCACAACAAGTTCGCTAAGAATCGGATGAAGTTCGCTAAGAAGGACAGAAGTTCGCAAAGCCTTGAAGTTCGCTAGGAGAATCTTTAAATCTTCAAACAGTTAGAAAAATCTAGAAAATGATGAACATGAAGAAACCGTACTTGGTGATCTTGAATCTGCCCAGAAACGAAAGGAAAACCCGTTATGATGCACGATATATAAAGCTAAACCATCCACGACAATGTTGTGGCCACCAATACTCCATAAACATTAGCAAATCGGATCAAAACAACCCCAAATTCTAGAAATCTTCAAGAACACCATGAAACACACACTAGTGTGTGTTTTTCCAGATCTGCCCAAAGTGTTGAGATTTAGATGAAACGGATGCTTCCAGTGGATCCGAGACGCGATTTCCATAAAGAATCATACCTCATTTCATCCAAATCCATGAAGAAAAACCCAGAAAACCAAGAATCAAGCTAAAAAATCTTCAAAAACCCCCAAAAACAGGAAAAACTCAACAGTTATGAATTTTCTGCTCGAATCTTCATTTCTTCAACTGATCTGAACATGTGGAGCATGAAATCACATCTAGACGAACCCAAAAACATGAATCTATCATCAGATTCATCCAGAAATCATCCAACAGCTCCAAAATAAGAAAAATAGAAGAAAAAATCTCCAAAATGAGTTTTCAAATCTTCACCTTATTCAAGCTCAAAATCAAGATTCGAGTGACCAGATTCATCGTGAGATGAAATCTAATCGGTTACCTTGCTCTGATACCATTTGTAAGGACCGATTTTCACTACAAGAATCTCGATCGTGAGCTCGAACGAGGGTCGAATGCGAAAACCCGAGACGATGAACGAGAATCTAGGAAATCAAAACAAGAATATAATAAATAAGTCGAATGATTTCATTAGACCGAATGATTACAAGAACAAGAAATCATGACAAACACACAATCTCTCTCAAGAAATCCATGACTCTCTCTCTCTCTCTTCTAGAATGGAATCTCACACCACTCTACAAGATTTCATCATCTCCACACTTAGAGACTCTTTTACTTGTAATGGGCACCCTCACTATATATAGTGAGGGTGACTAACAACAGAAAACATAAATAAATGAACGAAATTACAAGTAAATAAAATAACATGAAATATTAATTAAACCAAAATTGATTTAATTAATCCAAAGCTTGACTCGCTCGAACCGATCTTTCATTGAATTTTATGTTGACCGTTGACCCGAACGGTTGACTTTTCCAGAAAACGGTCTTCGGTCCAATCTGTAAGCCTCGAGCATCACAACCCGTGTCTCATAATCATTTCACATGGTTTCTTTAGTCGAATGCTTCGGTAAACAGATTTGATGGCGTCAGTCACATAGATTTTAGTTCCAACAGATGTACTATCATTTCCCATATAACACATAAGACTTTTCATATTTTTTTAAGAAAATCAAAACAAGACTGAAAAACACATATTTTTGAGATTTTTGGAAATATTCAAATTTTGTATTTTGTTTTTAAAATTTCCACACTAATCATCAAAATTACTTTATCAAAGTATCCTCCTTCACTCATGATTTGAGAATGACGCAGTGAAGCTCTTTGTTTTAAATTTTGAGAATCTTGACTGATTTGTGCAAATGGAACTGTTCAGCAAGGTTGACACTGTGATGATGCAACCATTAGAAGAGGTACAGTATAATAAGACTTCATGAGATCAACCAAATCAGTAACTAAGACAATTCAGTATCAGCTAGAAAAATCGTCAACACTTTGGTCTTCATTTGATCAGCAACATAATTTTTGTAAGCCTTCAAAGGGCACCGTCATAGAGAAAAAGTTGTTATTCCCCCTCGTTTGATGCTTTACACAAACCGGAACTATTCCTGCACTATATCAAGACAAACACAATAAACTTCATCAGATATATCAAACTAACTGACCAGAATTCAACGATTTCCCCCTCAAACAATGCTTAAAATTGATAAAACTTTAGTTTTGAGATTTTGGGTTTTTCAAAAAAAAAATGAGTTTTTGTTTTCCTAAAATGGAGAACTTCCTCTGTTTGACTTACGTCTCCCATATTGGTGTCTCCTAAAAAATGAAAATTTTATACTACTGTAGGCACAACTCGTGGAGTTGGATCCTTGGCGTTGAGGGACGATTCGTTTGAAACAACTTTGGGCTCAACCGATTGTACTTTGGGAACCCAAACTTGTTTGCATTTCTTTCTTTTAGAATGATTCACCCTTTGATCATTTATTAAATTGGTTATGCTTGCTCAAATGATGACAGATCAGGGGCAATTTCCTTCAAATATAGTTTTCTCACTCCAGATGGTCACATATTGTAAAATTCATAACCACTATCATAGTGATCATAACCATACAAAGGATTATGAGTGAAATTCCATCCCATGGGTTGACCAAATGTTGGTTGGTGATAGTACTGGTAGTAGGGGTTGTAGGTGCAAACCCAACCAGTATGTCCAAATTACCACCAACAGGTCTTAATTGATTTGAAAAACCATAAAATTGAGAGTAAGTTTGGTTTTCAAATCTAGCTGAAGTGGAGGCAGCTCGATGCATTTCTGCTCTGGCTTCCTCATTTTGCACATTCAGCTCCTTCACTTGCAAGTCAGTATCTTGAACACTAAAGATAAATCAGATTGCTGAGTCTCTAGATTGTTTCATCGTCCAGACTCTACATTCTGGTTCACTTGAGATTTCTTTGAGACTTTCTTCTTGCGTTTTGAAGACTTGATTGTAGTGGTAACCTTGACTTTGCACTTTAGACCCTCTTTAACTTGCAAATTAGAAGATTCCTTCATATCTGCTTCAGCTTGACCGGCGTTGACAAAGTGTTTCTACAGACTATGTAGATCAAGCACAATCTCTTTGTCATCAAATTTAGAATAGGAGTGTTTATTCTTCTTTTTCTTTTTTCCTTTTGACTTTGCTACCATTGGCATTGAATGAGATTCCCAGTTTCTCGCATTCTATTGTAGCTAGCAAGTCGGCTTTATTTTGCATGTTCTGCTCAGAATTCCTGTCAATAGAAACACTAGTAGTCTTGCACGAGGCATTAGTAACAAGTGTATCATTTAACTGGTTATCACAAGCAGGAACAGGATGTGGTATGGGAGCACTTGGTATGTTTTTCTTAATGATACCAGCTACCAAGTCATGATTGTGATTTAAGGGAGGTGCAGGATTACTTGAGCTGTTAAACATGCTACTAAAGTAATTCTTGGACAATCTCAACCTATCAATCTCAATATTGACTTGGTTGTAATCATTCCTAGCATTGGTCAATGCTTGTTCAAGATCATTAACTCGATTTGTTAAAATCCTTTGATTTTTTAAATATTTCTGATTTTCCTCTCTAGTGGTTTGATTTGAACTAAATAGCTATCTATCTTCCTTTCGGTTGGCAACTTTAAACTTATCAAATAAAACCTGATTATGTTGTCTATAACTCTTAGCAGGTTCAAGACATTCATTAGTGCAAGCTTTAGTTTTCACATGAGGTGGTAATTCAGGAACTTGAGTTATTCAATCAAAAGCAAACCTAACAATGATAACGTGAGGACCATTCATGGTCCAGTCGATGATTTCACCAACCTTAATCAACTCATGGCCAATATTCTGATTATTAGAATCAGAAGTGAGTGATTTAGGCTTAGCAACACTTAAACAATCCATGAAAAAGTGAGTAAACTTGAAATTTTAGCAAAGATGCAAATTTGATGAAAAATGGTGTTTGATTATATCAAAAGCTTTAGAATCTATCTAGAATCAATACAAAAACCTCTAGCACACTCAAACATGCACAAATTCAGTCAAATTAGCAAAATATGAAAATTTTAGAAAATCACAGCCTTGTTCTTTAAGTTAGATATTTGATGAAAATTAAAGTTATTCAAATTCATGAAATGAATGCACCAATATGTTAGGAATGTGATCTAGGACAATAGTTAAAACTACATTAACATCGAAATCTGAGTCTAACACCTTCAATTCAACGAAATAGTGATTATGAGAAAAGTTTCAAAAAATCACTAAATTTGCTAACACGGATTTAAAACTTGATGAAAATGAGTTTGGGTTGCTTTATTAATTTTAGTTCTAGGTCACTAACCTGCGATAATCATCAATTTTAACCAAAATAACCTCAAAAAAAGATTCAAATTTTGAGTTCGTGTAAAGACCTTCGAACTAAAGAACATGTGAACAACCAATTTTCTCCAAATGATGATTTGAATACACCAATAGCTTCGTGTGATGATGTAGATCAATACTAAAAACTGTAGCAACACCCAACTTTCAATGGATCATCTCCAATTTGATGGAATAGTGACTTGATGTTCTTGAGTGTTCTTCACGTCCAGAACCTCAAATCTAGCAAAATCTTCAAATCTGATGTTCTGATGATGAAACTGATGTTGGATTTGGACTCTAAATGATGTTTTCACTCTAGAATCACCCTTCAATCTTCAATTTCTTCCCCAGGTAGAGCTAGATCTTGCAAAATCCTCAAGAACAAAGATGAGCTTTATTCAAGCCTAAAGCTCTGATACCATGTGTCAGGTCCTCTTAGATCCGAGAATCTCACAAGTACGAGATCAAATGAGGCGGAATTCAACTTTGATCAAGAAGCTCAATCACACAATCAATTAAGAACACGAAGAACAATCTTTAAATTCTCAATGTTTATTGCTATATTCAAGTTCATAATGGATTACAAGAGTTTAGAAAGAAAAAAAGGTTACACCATGGATAACACACACTTAAGCTATCTCACCACAACCTCATCTCTCAAACTCTCAAATAATCTAAGTGCTCTATATATAGCAACAACAAAGAGTGAAACAAAGTTAAACAAATTAAGCTACATTTGAGGTAAATGACCTGCCCGAGTCGGCTCGGCTAAAACCGACTCGCGTGTCGCCTTAATCGTTGTTGAATTTGACTTGACGTTGACTTGAAAAAACTAGCCCGACCACCGAACTTGCAAATCTAAACCTTGTAGAGCAAATGTGATCTAGACCGTATGGTGTAAATTGATCTAGATTGTATAGTGCAATCTGGTCTAGAATATATAGTGCAATCTAGTCTAGACCGTATAGTGCAAACTGGTCTAGATTTTATAGTGTAATCTGGTCTAGACCGTATAGTGCAAACTGGTCCAGATTGTATAGTGCAATCTTGTCTAGACCGTATAGTGCAAACTGGTGTAGATTGTATTGTGTAATCTTGTCTAGACCGTATAGTGCAAACTGGTATAGATTGTATAGTGCAATCTTGTCTAGACCTTATAGTGCAAACTGGTCTAGATTGTATAGTGCAGTCTTGTCTAGACCGTATAGTGCAAACTAGTTTAGATTGTATAGTGCAAACCTAGACCGTATGGAATTGTTCTAAACGGTCTAGATTCCAAACTTGGCAAAAATATTTTTATCTTCACGTCATTAATTTCAAACTCAGAGAATAAGTTAAATCCATGAAATCTTCCTGTTTGTGAGACTTGACCCGTTTTGACCCGTTTAGAATAAATTCATTGAATGTCATCATCTTCATTCAACCAACGGACCGGTTTAGAATATCTTTGATGTTCCACAGTATCATTATCAATATGTTGCTCTTCGTACTTTTTCGCTTTATTTTTATAGTGCTTCTACTTAGCTACTTTCCTTACGGCTTATATCATTATCAAAATCTTTGGAAGTAACTAGAACAATGCTAAATCCTTGGGATCATTGCTAAACCTCCCATGCTTACAAGGAGGGGAATATCCACAATGGAAAATAAGGATCCTCAACCTTCTCTAGGAAGCTAATGGCTCCTTACTTGACTATATAACTAATGGACCTCCTTGTCCCACAGTTGATGACACACCCCAACCGACGGGGTAAACGTCGGGGCATGATTAGATTGTCGAAAGACGCATGAAATACTAAATTAGAGTGACAATATTATGATAAACTGAATTTCATTGATAGTAATAAAATAGTACAACACATGAAACAAATTTACAAGGAATACAATTATCTTATTAAACTAGGTCCAAAAGTTCAATGTGAAAGCAACTTGAATAATCAACATAGCCTACAACATATATAAAATAAAAAAGCGTCTATTATAAATAATTGATGAGTAATCGTAAGTTTAAATACTTTGTATATATATATAGGATAAGGATCATGTGAAAACATCTTTTATTGCGTAAATATGAAAACCAATATTAAAACCTACATAAATTCTTCATACGTTAATGTTTTTTCATAAAATTCGCACAAAAATTATTAGAATTATGTTATCTTTAATTCTAGAAAAAATTTAAAAAAATTAACGTTTCCTTTTTTTTCGTGTGCTGCACATGTGCATCATTAATATTAATACTACACAAAGACGAATTATAATGCGAACAAACACTCCTAATTTTAAAAACTTATAAAAAAATACTAAAATATCTATGATACTAATGATAATGCTACGTAGTGCGCATGTGCAACATAGAATTAAAAAAAATTATAAAATGCTATTTTTATTTAGATATAAAGATAACACAACTATAAGATGTAGGGTGCAATTTTTTTTTAAATATAAATGTATACCACACGTATGAGGTTTTTTTGGTGCTCAGCACATGTGTATCATTCAAAAAAATATGAAAAATAACATAAATATAAGATATATGGTGCGAATTAGAAAAAAAATATATTAACGTATACAAAAAGTATAAGTTGTTTTGTGCTGTACATGTGCATCACACAAAAAAACGACACGTAAATTTTTTATTAAATTTTTTTAAGAATCAAAGATAACAGTATTTTAAGACTTTTGGTGCAAAAAAAATTAAAAAATATTTACGTATGAAGAAGTTATAGATGTTTTAATATGTGTTTTACGCATGATCCTAACCCATATATATATATATATATATATATATATATATATATATATAGAGGAAGGATAAAATGAAAACCTCTCCGAGTTTGGAAAACTGTGAAAACCAAGCTAAAAAATTCGATTTTTGTTCCGATTTTTTTTTATGGTGATTCTCTAAGTTAAAAAGACCCCCTTTATGCAAAAAAATAAAAATAAAAACGCTTAGTAAAATTTTTTTTAAATAATATTTTATAACCGAGGTTACATATATAACAGTACCCTGTTACATATGTAACCTCGGTTATAAAATATTTTTTTAAAAAAATTTTTACTAGGCGTTTTTTTTTATTTTTTTGCATAAAGGGGGTCTTTTTAACTTAGAAAATCACCATAAAAAAATCAGAAAAAAAATCGAATTTTTTAGCTTGGTTTTCACGGTTTTCCAAACTCGGAGAGGTTTTCATTATATCCCTCCCCTATATATATATATATATATATATATATATATATATATATATATAAAGGGTAAGGATCATGCGAAAACACTTTTTTTTGTGAAAACGCGTAAACACAAATTAAAACCTACATAACTTCTTCATACGTTAATTTTTTTTCATAAAATTTGTACCAAAAGTCTTAGAAAGTTGTTATCTTTAATTCTGGAAAAAAGTAGAAAAGAATTAACGTTTCCTGTTTTTTTCGTGTGCTGCACATGTGCATCATTATCATTAGTACTGCACAAAGACGACTTATCATGCGAAAAAACATCTCCTTATGTTAAAATTTTATAAAAAACAATAAAATATTTATTGTACTAATGATAGTGGTACATAGTGCACATGTGCAACATAGAATAAAAAAATTATAAAATGTTAATTTTTTTTTCTTTAGATCTAAAAATAACACAACTATAAGATTTAGGGTGCAATTTCTTATTAAATAATATTAATGTATACCACACGTATGAGGGTTTTTTTGGTATGATGCACATGTGCATCATTAAAAAAATACAAAAATACGAAAAAAATAACAGAAATATAAGATATATGGTGCGACTAAGAAAAAAATATATTAACTTATGCTAAAAGTATGAGTTTTTTTTTGCTACACATGTGCATCACACGAAAAAAACCGAAACATTAATTTTTTTTAAAAAAGTTTTCCAGAATTAAAGATAACATAATTCTAAAACTTTTGGTGCAAATTTTTTAAAAAAAATGTTAACCTATTAAGAAGTTACAGAGGTTTTAATATGTGTTTACGCGTTTTCGCAATATAAATGTGTTTACGCATGATCCTTCCCCTATATATATATATATATATATATATATATATATATATATATATATATTATAGGTTTAGGGTAAAATACATCCAGCAAAAACGCTACATCCATTGCGGATTGATCTGGGGCGTCCATCAAGATCATCCAACAGCCAGGATCTATGGTGTTTTCCGCCTATGGTGTTTTTTTTCCCCCGAAAACGCCATAGGCGGAAAACACCATAGATCCTGTCTGTTGGATGATCATGATGGACGCCCCAGATCAATCCGCAATGGATGTAGCGTTTTTGCTGGATGTAGGATAACTCGACTCTAATATATATATATGGAGAGGATCATTTGAGAACCAATTTGATTTGAGAACTAAAAAGAACTAATTTGAGCAACAAGTTATTTACATGTATCCCCCTCCCATTAATTGTAGTGGTCCCTCTGAAATTTGTGGTTGAGCTTTAGTTCTCAAAAGTTCTCAAAACAAAAAGTTCTCATTTGAACCTAACCATATATATATATATATATATAGTTAGGATCATGTGAAAACAACTTTTATTGCGAAAACACGAAAACAAATATTAAAACCTCTATAACTTTTTTATACGTTAATATTTTATAAAAAAATTTGCACCAAAATCCTTAAAATTATGTTATATTTAGTTCTGGAAAAAATTGAAAAAAAAATCAAATTTTTTTTTTAAAATTATTATTGCACAGGTGCAATAATTTTTTTATTTATTATTGCACATATGCAATAATATTAAAACCTTTATAACTTTTTCATATGTTAAAATTTTCTATAAAAAAATTGCACTATAAATCTTATAATTCTGTTATCTTTAATTCTGGAGAAAATTAAAAAAAATTCAACGTTTTTTAAATTTTTTTATTATTGCACATGTGCAATAAAAAATTATTATTGCACATGTGCAATAATATTAAAACCTCTATAACTTTTTCATACAATAATATTTTTGATAGAAAATTGTATCATAGATCTTATAATTCTGTAATCTTTAATTCTTGAAAAAATAAAAAATAAAATAATGTTTTTTTGTTAATATTGCACATGTGTAATATAATTAATACGTATTATTGCACATTGCAATAATAAAAAAAATCATGAAATTTTTTATGTTTAATTTTTTTTTCCCATAACTAAAGGTGACATAATCTTAAGACTTTTCGTGCAAAATTTTTAGAAAAATATTAACGTATGAGGAAGTTATAGAGGTTTTAATATTTGTTTTCGTGTTTTCGCAATAACATCTTGTTTTTATTTGATCCTTACCCTATATATATATATATATATATATATATATATATATATATATATATATATATATGTATAGGGTTAGGATCCTGCGAAAACATATCTTTTTGTGAAAACTGCGAAAACAAATATTAAATCTCACGTAACTTTTTCATACGTTAAGGATTTTTCATAAAATTTGCGCCAAAAGTCTTAGAATTACGTTATCTTTAAATCTGGAGAAAAATATTAAAAAAAACTGAACCCTTTTTTTCCCGTGTGATGCACATGTGCATCATATAATTAAAAAAAGTTATAAATTGCTAGTTTTTTTTAAATCTAAAGATAACACAACTATAAGATTTAGGGTGCAATTTCTTTTTTAACTATTAATGTATATCACATGTATGAGCGTTTTTTTTTTGTATGATGCAAATGTGCATCATTCAATAAAAACGCAAAAAAAATGATGAAAATATATGACATATGGTGTGTGACAACCGGACCAAAAATCAGGTCAAACCTCTCTCCGTTGACTTTTAATTTCGTTATAATTACGTGATTTACTGCTTTAAATTTGCATGATTAACTGTGATTAATTTAACGATCAACCGAAACGACATTCGGGTTAAACAACTGTGAAATATGAATGTTTCATATTATAATTAATGGAATTTTAATGGTAAGAAATTAAATATAAAATTTTGACATTTTATATTTTATCAAACCGATTCAAACTATTAAGACATTTCATGAACTTAAGACAAGTACAAAAAGTTACGTTGTCAAGACTTAACCACATTGCCAAACGTTTAGCCTATTGGGCCCGGTAAGCCCAATAACCCCAAAAACGTCCGGATTGACTCGAAAACTTAACCGAAGGTTCATCTCGACTAACCGAGTAAAACCCCCAACCCGGAAACCCGACCCGTGGCCCGATACGCATTGGGCAAACCGGCCCAAGTCCTTTCTTTTCTCCTTCGCGGCCCGCATCCACAAACCCGACCCAAGCCGAGAACCCGGCCCGACCGAGAACCCGGCCCGACCCGGGTTGCAGCCCAACTCGACTGGGCTTCGGCCCAGCCCCTTTTCCGAAACAAATGGGCTTCGGCCCATTCTCCTTTCTTAACCCGATTGGGCTCCGGCCCAATTAAAAAGAAATTTAATAATTTGTTTTAAACCCACCATGTTTTATAAATTTTATAAAACTAACACAATTCTTTACCCACTAATATTTTTATAAAACTTGGGTTAACAACATTTACAAAAATAAAAATCATCATTCAATTGGATAAAATATACTTAGGAGTACATTTTAAAAAGTTGTGATTTTTATAAACTCCTAACCACCTTTTATTTTATAAAAAGCTTCTAAACTTTTATAAAACTTATAAAATTAGCAACCTACTCTTGGATTAAGCTAGAGAGCTTGTAAGCTTGACAACACACTAAAACACAATGGTCATTAACCTTAATCAAGCCTATAAAAAGGAGGCTAAGCCCCGTGTCCACTTTGCACCAACACAACCATCTCTCCCTCTTGTCCCCTCCCTAAGAACCGGCCACCACCACCACCGCCGGCTGCTGCCGCCACCGAGCCACCTGCCGCCGCCGGACCCCACTGCTCCGCCACCCCAGCCCCGTCGCACGCCGCCCCAGCCCCGCCGGAAACCGCCACCACCCTCCATTCTCTCGGTTTACTCTCACAACCCATTGTGAGTGTTCTAAAACCCATCTCTTCTATGTTTTCTATCATATTTCACCACCCAAATGAAAACCCCAAGTCTTGACAACTAACCATCATGATCTAAATCTAAAATCTTTTATGTTTGAATGCTTGGTTTGCAAGAAACAACTAACTAAACTCTCTTCTTAATCTCCATTCTTTCAAGATCATTGGTGAAACACATTATGAACCCTTTTAGATAGTAGCATATGTGCACCTTGATCAAGCTTATGAAATCCAAGGATTTCATAGTTAGTTGCTTGCAAACCCAAGCCTCTTCATAAATATAAATATGGAAATCAAAGACTAAATAATATTACTTGTTATTATTTGTTTTTGGTCCTAACACATGTATTAGTGTTAGTAGATTTATTATTTATTTTGGTCCTAACACATGTATTAGTGTTAGTAGATGATTTATTTATTTTGGTCCTAACACATGTATTAGTGTTAGTAGATTTATTATTTATTTTTGGTCCTAACACATGTATTGGTGTTAGTAGATGATTAATTATTTTTGGTCCTAACATGATTATGTTAGTAGATATGTTTATTTTTTCATGTGACTTATTAATGTATTAGTTAATAAAAATATAAACCATGTTATATTTAGTTAACTAGCTACATTACACAAAAGAAATGAACTAAATCATGGACATTAGAAATAAACTTTAATCACTAAGGTAACTAGTGATTTATAAAAATGGACCAAAGAATATATTTCTTAAAATGGTCATGTAACATATTTAATGTGTTACAAATGATTGGACAAAAAGAATAAAATTTATTACTTGATTTAATAAGAATAATATTTATGTCAAATGATTAATTTGACATAAATACTTGGATTTATTACAAGTTTTAACCTTTCTTAAAACTTGCTAGAAAAGGACATTTTTCTATAAAAAGTCACATTTGGAAATAAATATTTTTATGAAAGATTTTATAAAAATAAATCAAAGACAAATCATTGGCTTTAAATGTTTATATGGACTTTTAATATTACTTTGATGAAAACAAAGTATCCAAAAATGAACTAACGTTCGTTGGAGATTTTAAAATAAAAGTCAAGTTTTATAAAGACAACGTTATATAAATCCAAGCGTTGCTAAGATATCATGAGAAACATATATTTCATGTAAGTGAAATGTTAAACACTTTCGAAAAATAAATGATTAAATACTAGGAACTCAAATGTTTTCTCTAAAGATTCATGTTTTAAAAATAAGACAAACGTTAATAATTATTCTTGACAAAATAATTATATAAACCATGTTTTATTTACCAAGGGATTGTTAATTATAATTATTTAAAATAATTATAACTTGCAAGATTAACGAATCAAACAAGTAATTATTTTGGTATGATGCACATGTGCATCATTAAAAAAATACAAAAATACGAAAAAATAACAGAAATATAAGATATATGGTGCGACTAAGAAAAAAATATATATAAACTTATGCTAAAAGTATGAGTTTTTTTTTGCTACACATGTGCATCACACGAAAAAAACCGAAACATTAATTTTTTTTAAAAAAGTTTTCCAGAATTAAAGATAACATAATTCTAAAACTTTTGGTGCAAATTTTTTAAAAAAAATGTTAACCTATTAAGAAGTTACAGAGGTTTTAATATGTGTTTACGCGTTTTCGCAATATAAATGTGTTTACGCATGATCCTTCCCCTATATATATATATATATATATATATATATATATATATATATATATATATATAGGTTTAGGGTAAAATACATCCAGCAAAAACGCTACATCCATTGCGGATTGATCTGGGGCGTCCATCAAGATCATCCAACAGCCAGGATCTATGGTGTTTTCCGCCTATGGTGTTTTTTTTCCCCCGAAAACGCCATAGGCGGAAAACACCATAGATCCTGTCTGTTGGATGATCATGATGGACGCCCCAGATCAATCCGCAATGGATGTAGCGTTTTTGCTGGATGTAGGATAACTCGACTCTATATATATATATATGGAGAGGATCATTTGAGAACCAATTTGATTTGAGAACTAAAAAGAACTAATTTGAGCCACAAGTTATTTACATGTATCCCCCCTCCCATTAATTGTAGTGGTCCCCTCTGAAATTTGTGGTTGAGCTTTAGTTCTCAAAAGTTCTCAAAACAAAAAGTTCTCATTTGAACCTAACCATATATATATATATATATATATATATATATATATATATATATATATAAGGATCATGTGAAAACAACTTTTATTGCGAAAACACGAAAACAAATATTAAAACCTCTATAACTTTTTTATACGTTAATATTTTATAAAAAAATTTGCACCAAAATCCTTAAAATTATGTTATATTTAGTTCTGGAAAAAATTGAAAAAAAATCAAATTTTTTTTTAAAAATTATTATTGCACAGGTGCAATAATTTTTTTATTTATTATTGCACATATGCAATAATATTAAAACCTTTATAACTTTTTCATATGTTAAAATTTTCTATAAAAAAATTGCACTATAAATCTTATAATTCTGTTATCTTTAATTCTGGAGAAAATTAAAAAAAATTCAACATTTTTTAAATTTTTTTATTATTGCACATGTGCAATAAAATATTATTGCACATGTCAATAATACCTCTATAACTTTTTCATACAATAATATTTTTGATAGAAAATTGTATCATAGATCTTATAATTCTGTAATCTTTAATTCTTGAAAAAATAAAAAATAAAATAATGTTTTTTTGTTAATATTGCACATGTGTAATATAATTAATACGTATTATTGCACATTGCAATAATAAAAAAAATCATGAAATTTTTTATGTTTAATTTTTTTTTCCCATAATTAAAGGTGACATAATTTTAAGACTTTTCGTGCAAATTTTTTAGAAAAATATTAACGTATGAGGAAGTTATAGAGGTTTTAATATTTGTTTTCGTGTTTTCGCAATAACATCTTGTTTTTATTTGATCCTTACCCTATATATATATATATATATATATATATATATATATATATATATATATATATATGTATAGGGTTAGGATCCTGCGAAAACATATCTTTTTGTGAAAACTGCGAAAACAAATATTAAATCTCACGTAACTTTTTCATACGTTAAGGATTTTTCATAAAATTTGCGCCAAAAGTCTTAGAATTACGTTATCTTTAAATCTGGAGAAAAATATTAAATAAAAACTGAACCCTTTTTTTCCCGTGTGATGCACATGTGCATCATATAATTAAAAAAAGTTATAAATTGCTATTTTTTTCTTTAAATCTAAAGATAACACAACTATAAGATTTAGGGTGCAATTTCTTTTTTAACTATTAATGTATATCACATGTATGAGCGTTTTTTTTTTTGTATGATGCAAATGTGCATCATTCAATAAAAACGCAAAAAAAATGATGAAAATATATGACATATGGTGTGTGACAACCGGACCAAAAATCAGGTCAAACCTCTCTCCGTTGACTTTTAATTTCGTTATAATTACGTGATTTACTGCTTTAAATTTGCATGATTAACTGTGATTAATTTAACGATCAACCGAAACGACATTCGCGTTAAACAACTGTGAAATATGAATGTTTCATATTATAATTAATGGAATTTTAATGGTAAGAAATTAAATATAAAATTTTGACATTTTATATTTTATCAAACCGATTCAAACTATTAAGACATTTCATGAACTTAAGACAAGTACAAAACGTTACGTTGTCAAGACTTAACCACATTGCCAAACGTTTAGCCTATTGGGCCCGGTAAGCCCAATAACCCCAAAAACGTCCGGATTGACTCGAAAACTTAACCGAAGGTTCATCTCGACTAACCGAGTAAAACCCCCAACCCGGAAACCCGACCCGCGGCCCGATACGCATTGGGCCAAACCGGCCCAAGTCCTTTCTTTTCTCCTTCGCGGCCCGCATCCACAAACCCGACCCAAGCCGAGAACCCGGCCCGACCGAGAACCCGGCCCGACCCGGGTTGCAGCCCAACTCGACTGGGCTTCGGCCCAGCCCCCTTTCCGAAACAAATGGGCTTCGGCCCATTCTCCTTTCTTAACCCGATTGGGCTCCGGCCCAATTAAAAAGAAATTTAATAATTTGTTTTAAACCCACCATGTTTTATAAATTTTATAAAACTAACACAATTCTTTACCCACTAATATTTTTATAAAACTTGGGTTAACAACATTTACAAAAATAAAAATCATCATTCAATTGGATAAAATATACTTAGGAGTACATTTTAAAAAGTTGTGATTTTTATAAACTCCTAACCACCTTTTATTTTATAAAAAGCTTCTAAACTTTTATAAAACTTATAAAATTAGCAACCTACTCTTGGATTAAGCTAGAGAGCTTGTAAGCTTGACAACACACTAAAACACAATGGTCATTAACCTTAATCAAGCCTATAAAAAGGAGGCTAAGCCCCTTGTCCCCTTTGCACCAACACAACCATCTCTCCCTCTTGTCCCCTCCCTAAGAACCGGCCACCACCACCACCGCCGGCTGCTGCCGCCACCGAGCCACCTGCCGCCGCCGGACCCCACTGCTCCGCCACCCCAGCCCCGTCGCACGCCGCCCCAGCCCCGCCGGAAACCGCCACCACCCTCCATTCTCTCGGTTTACTCTCACAACCCATTGTGAGTGTTCTAAAACCCATCTCTTCTATGTTTTCTATCATATTTCACCACCCAAATGAAAACCCCAAGTCTTGACAACTAACCATCATGATCTAAATCTAAAATCTTTTATGTTTGAATGCTTGGTTTGCAAGAAACAACTAACTAAACTCTCTTCTTAATCTCCATTCTTTCAAGATCATTGGTGAAACACATTATGAACCCTTTTGGATAGTAGCATATGTGCACCTTGATCAAGCTTATGAAATCCAAGGATTTCATAGTTAGTTGCTTGCAAACCCAAGCCTCTTCATAAATATAAATATGGAAATCAAAGACTAAATAATATTACTTGTTATTATTTGTTTTTGGTCCTAACACATGTATTAGTGTTAGTAGATTTATTATTTATTTTGGTCCTAACACATGTATTAGTGTTAGTAGATGATTTATTTATTTTGGTCCTAACACATGTATTAGTGTTAGTAGATTTATTATTTATTTTTGGTCCTAACACATGTATTAGTGTTAGTAGATGATTAATTATTTTTGGTCCTAACATGATTATGTTAGTAGATATGTTTATTTTTTCATGTGACTTATTAATGTATTAGTTAATAAAAATATAAACCATGTTATATTTAGTTAACTAGCTACATTACACAAAAGAAATGAACTAAATCATGGACATTAGAAATAAACTTTAATCACTAAGGTAACTAGTGATTTATAAAAATGGACCAAAGAATATATTTCTTAAAATGGTCATGTAACATATTTAATGTGTTACAAATGATTGGACAAAAAGAATAAAATTTATTACTTGATTTAATAAGAATAATATTTATGTCAAATGATTAATTTGACATAAATACTTGGATTTATTACAAGTTTTAACCTTTCTTAAAACTTGCTAGAAAAGGACATTTTTCTATAAAAAGTCACATTTGGAAATAAATATTTTTATGAAAGATTTTATAAAAATAAATCAAAGACAAATCATTGGCTTTAAATGTTTATATGGACTTTTAATATTACTTTGATGAAAACAAAGTATCCAAAAATGAACTAACGTTCGTTGGAGATTTTAAAATAAAAGTCAAGTTTTATAAAGACAACGTTATATAAATCCAAGCGTCGCTAAGATATCATGAGAAACATATATTTCATGTAAGTGAAATGTTAAACACTTTCGAAAAATAAATGATTAAATACTAGGAACTCAAATGTTTTCTCTAAAGATTCATGTTTTAAAAATAAGACAAACGTTAATAATTATTCTTGACAAAATAATTATATAAACCATGTTTTATTTACCAAGGGATTGTTAATTATAATTATTTAAA